>OX456986.1:156905983-157505983 GCA_949752695.1 Melanostoma scalare
GGTCAGGAGGACGGCATTTTTGATCATCGTCCAAGCTGAATGGGGTAATCTGTCTGATAGCGGAATTTGTGTCTTCATTGCCGTTAAGCAGTCTGCAGAAGTGATCTTTCCAGATACTTAGTAACGACTGTGACTCTATTTCTATGTTTCTCCACTGGTCTTTACAGGCTTGAGTTTGGGGCTTGCCACCCTGGCAGAATCTTTTGCCTTTTGGTAAAACTTCCGAATCTCGTACCTTTTTAAATCAAGATGTGTTCTCAGCTACAACTTTGCAGCATCCCCATTCACAAGTTCAGTTGTTCAGTTAAAAGCTGACGAATCTCAAATTTTTGAAATCGTTTGTTCAAGCTATTTTCACTTCGATGTATCACTTTGTTTTTGAAATGCGTCTGGCAAAGCACAAGGCTGAAACTAAAACGTCTAACGTCTTAGACATTCTTTTTCTGTTTCAAGAGAACTGTTTTGATTTTTTGATGTATCACTTATGTGGTTAACACTTCGACCTCTAAATCTGAAAAATAACCATTTTTGCAACGACGAAATTTTCGAAATCTTATATGAAATCCCCATTAAACATAAATAAATAAATAAATAAATAAGGGTGGCGCAACAAAGCGAAGAGCCCCGGGGCCTAGCGCTTTTTTCGCAACCACTACCTTTGTGAGGGAATGCCAACAAACATAGAATAGTCAAGTTACTATCCAAAGCGTTCTAAATATAAAAGCTTATTATCAATTAACTTCATCATTATACATAGTTTGACAGCCATGATTTGGTTAAAATCAAACCTGAAATGCTGACAGCAGACAAAGTCTATTGACTTCAAATCAGTGCCTACGATCTGTATCTTTGGCGATAAGTAATGGAATCATTAAAAAATGAAACTATTCACTCACTGCTTATCACGAAAAGAATATGATTTCTGTAGGTCAAAGAGATTAGCCCTTCCCTTCCAATCTATTTTTGATTGGAACTTCTATTGGAGGCCCACACAATTGTAGCTGTCATTTTCAGAATGAGCTTTCTTCAATGTTCGCGATAAAATAGGAATTCTCAGCTAATATGAGGTTTGTTCGTTGAAGCCCTGGGGTTGCCCTAGGGTCGCCACAAAGCGTTTTTTGATAAACCTAAATTCGCCCTGAATGTCAAATTGAGTGTTTTTTGAGCCATAGGTTTGCCACAGGTTTTCCCCAAACTCGCCCTAGCTTTTTGCTGTGGCGATTTGAGGGCTGTCAAATGGCATGTATTTTTTTTTTTAGTGACAGGGATGTGTCGTGATTTGTGGTTTAGCGCTTTTTGAGGACTTTTTTGACAACTCATAGGGTTTTCAAGAAAACCTGGGTCAACCCTGGGGAAAGTTCAACGAACGGACCTATGATCTCGCCTTTTTTGAAAAAAATATTTTAACGCAGAAAATGAGCAAAAAAAAATTCAGTCCATCCTGAAAGGAAGGAATGGAGCAAAAATACCATTGTATTGAAGTAATGGTGTATACGAAGACGCTATGTTCTTCGTTGCGTCGGTGTGGGTATTCACATATGTCGCAGTGTAATTTAACTTTGACAACCGCAATTGCCACTGTCGCGACTGTAGAAACGTTTTGGCTGTTTTGTTTTGAAGATTTTTAATTGTTGTGATGAACTAAGATCATGTTGTCCCAATTCTTCAATTCCTGATCCGGCATTTCACGTGAGTTCGTTACGATTGACTATCATAAACCTTCCAAGGACTAAACTTGTTTCGGGAGAGCCATCACTGGGTTTTCGGTGGCTACAAAGTCCAACTGCAATTTGTCATCGTTTGAGATCCTGAAAAGCAAATAAGCCGTTGTCCGCTTAATTTAAAACTCATGCCGGAAGAGTGACTTATTGCGTTTTTCTCCCAAACTGTAAGGCGCATGACAGAAATATTTATAGCTAATTCAAAATCACAGAGTAGATAGTACAGAGAGTTTTCTCGTACCCGCTTACTCGAAACATCCTCAAATTATTTTTGTGGTGAAATCAACGATATCGTCTTATTTGAATTAACTTCTGTATCCGGCTGCTTATGAGTTTCATTATTTTCTTTTAATAGTCGTGTTTTATCGGGAATTTCTATATTCACTTCACTTGCGAGTCTCAATAAAAATATTTTTTAGCAATATTCACTTACTTTCACATAAACTCAATTTACCAACCATCCCTGTTTTTCCCTTCTACAAGTGAGTTATTTTTGTCCACTTACTCTAGTCACTTTAGAGTTGTTGTTTTTCTATGAGCGATGTTTTGCGATGTTTTGCTGAAGTGAATTTAAATTCCCAATAAAACACGGCTAATGTTGTTTTCACTTTGACGGCAAATAAGGTTTATTGCGGCGCTTTGAATAAGGCTTTCAACACTCTCAACTGTTGCAAAAAGAAAACACATTCAGTTTTTTAAATTAATTTCAATCCAACCGACAAAAAATGGCGGCGAATGAATCCGGTCGTGGTTTCCCGTTCTAATTTAGCTTGTGGATAAAATGGAACTACTTTACCGCAGTTGACTCTCCAGTTCTAATTTGTGTTCGGAATGTCGTTTTGCGGATGTGGGTGCTTGACATTTCAGTAGTGCATTTATTTTTTTATGACGAAATTTAAAATGATACCTTAGGTATAGCGAAGACTTCTCTTTACCTCAGGGTGCGTTTGACAGTACCAACAACTGCTTTACTATTTAGATCTCCACTTGCCGGCAGTTGTTTTTGCTTAGACGAAGTGGTTTTTCCATTCGATTTTACCAGATTTTATCTTTATTGCACTAATCAAAACTGACAGTATAAATCCTTACCCGTCAAAGCAGAGAGCGCCTGAAGCGACATTATGAATTGAAAGCTTTGAGGTTCCGCTTTGCTTAAGTATATCGTAGATTGAGAAAAAACGTGTTAAACGCACACACACGTTCGACCGTCCGACGGCGACATTGTGAATTGTCCTTCCCTCTAGCTTGACATTTTCTTGATCTGGGAATATTTTTGACTATGGTTGTCAGAAATGAAAAAAACACATCATATCCGGTTGTGATTCTTCCGACTTGGATATTAAATTGTGAGCTTGGTTGGGAACTACTTGTTGGTTGCCATCTTTTATCTAAAACTTACGGTAAATAGAACCAAATTTATGAAAAGATATAGTCACCAATTCGATATCAAAGCTCGCGGAAAGGCTATTTTACTGTTGATTTAACATCGATCTTATAATGCAGTGCGGTGTAGGTTGTAGGATGTTACACCTCATCTGCGATCTTAAGTGTCGTTCGTTTTTAAAATTGTTTTTCTCCAAAAGAAACTAACTTGGCAAACAGACTGATAACAAACAATTGATTGTAAAATTTTCTACTTACCTCATAACAATTTGACACATCATTTTCATAAAACACCGGAACAATCACATGACACAACACCGGCACTACAAAGAGCATTGCCAAAACAGTGCAAAAGAAAGTAATTCCGTATGAATAGATTTCCGTTGGCAACGTCATTATAGCTATTCCAGACAGTTGACTAAAAACATAAATATAGTTTTTGTTGAATAATCGTAAGATTTTCGTTAAGAAATTGTCCAAACCTTGCTACCAATGATATTGCAATTGGCAAGGTTTTCATACGCTTGCTTCCCATCAGATATTCATCTGTAGTATTACTAGCTTTCGAAAAGAACCCGAAATAAACACCGATTCCCGCCGATATCGATAGCATTGTCCCAAAAACGACATAATCAATAAAACCAAACTGAAACACTTTGACTAATGCACTACCCGATGCGGTTATGTTGGACATATTGCTCAAGGACAAAAAGAAAAATTATTAAATACTCAAAAAACGCTTCAGGCTGCGTTGCTATTAAATTGTTAAGTGAGAAGATCTTCCTGCCACTAATGAGAAGAATACAAAGTAGATATGCATAATATTTCAATTATAAGAAGCTATCTTTATTGCCTTCTTTGTAATTCCAATGTCATTGTTTTTTATTACATCTAGTTGTCGAATAAAACGATATTTGTATAGTTTGAGGCAAATGCGAATGGAAATCTGCCAGTTGTCGTAATTAAAAGTGATTAAATGTTTATGGACGTATCCCAAAAGATGAGTAAGCATATGATTTAGGAAGGGAATGAATTTTTAGTATTTATTTTATGATCTGAATGTTGAAATTAATGGGCTCGCGCCGGAACGGGGCAGGTTCTACATCATCAAGCTCTTATCGGATTATGAGTGTCTTCATAGATAAGACGAGATTGGTTGGCTGATTTACTCTATTTTGTTTTATTTGAATTATTATTGCATAAAATATTCACTCTGGTTTATTTATCACAACGTATTTGAAGTGCTACATTTTGATAGTCGCAGTAACTCTCCATAGCGCAAAAGTTGGGGTTCCAGAGGAGTCAAAGCAGTTATCAACCATATTTTCGAACTAGTTCTAGTATATGAAATCAGCAGAGTGTTTATTCTAAATTCCAAATTATGTGCTCTCACAGCTTGGTTTGGGAATCTTTTTTTAAAATACGACTTACTCAGTACATTAACAACGCCGCCGCCGACTAAAAACACTTAAAACAAAATTAGATGTTCTAACCGGCGCGCGTGGACCACTGGTGATCCAAGAGCACTGCACTTATCTGGTGGCGTAGACCATTGGTGGCTCACAGGCAAATTCATTTATCTGGTTCATTTATTTGGTGGTCAACGGGCTCTATGAAATAATTTCACAATGGAAAAGTGCCGTTATACGAACAACTCATCATCTCGTGAACGCAGCTCTCAGAAACATAGATAAAATGCGCCGGGTAGAACGTGTTAATAAAAATAGAGAGAAGAGCCTCGCAGCCTAGCACATTTCTTTCAACCATATCTTGGGAAGGAATGAAAAGAACTTACAATTTTTTAAGCGCTTTTCATGACAGTGAAATTACTAAACGAAAACTTGGTAGTTTTTCGCGAACCATGTACTCCCGAATATGAAACTAGTAATAAAAGTTAGCAAACAATTCATCTTTCTTTACTTGAATCGGTCATTTCAAAAACCTCACAAGTCACAAAATTCAAATTTTCCAGAAATCAATAAAACCTGTTTCTTACACAAATAAATAAGTTTTAAAGGACTTTTTTATATTTAATTTAGTATTTGAGTGGTAAAAAATTAAAATAGCGTATAACCTTTACTGTTTATTAATAGAAATAATGAATAAAAAACTGAAAAAGACTTCTTGGCTTACGTTGTTTTAGCGAGAAATAGTGTTAGCGGTATACAATTAAACCAAAACAATCGTAGTAATCATATTTTTTATTTTATTTATTTTTTAATTAAAAATTACGCACTTAAAAATAATCTTACTAACATTTTAGATGTACATATTAATTTGTTATGTTTAAAATTTATATACAGTTGGAAGGGGCCCGATTTTCTTTGCCCTATATTGAATTTGAATTTGAATTTGAAGTGTTTTTTATTTCATTACTAATAATAAATATACATATAATTTTACAAAAAACGTTTGAGCATGGCTTTATGCCGTCTGCCGGATTGACAATTAATAATAATTTAAATTATATTTCCTTTTTATATTTTTTTAATTTCTGACAATAGCTTTTAGCAAAATAAGAAAATTTAAAAAGTAGCAATTATTAATGGTATACTTAAAAATTCCCACTCATTATTTTATTGCGGTACGTTGTAGCTGTTTTGGAGTATTTGAATAGTTTATCCACATCAAGTTCATTTAACTCTTTTATAACCTCCTCCTCTGAAAGATAACCTTTTCCAAACACCTGTATTCTTATTTCTCTCAAGATCGGACATTTTCCAATAAAATGCAAGACGTCTTCTCGTTCTCTCAAATTACATAACTCGCAAAAACAGGGTAGGTCTTCTCTATGTGGCACGTAATTGAGATTTAAAATCTCTCCTCGCAGCCTTATGACCATTTGATATCATTTGTATACTGTTTTCATCTTTGAAATAGTTCCTGTCTAGCAAATTGTGGTTCAAGCGACTATACACTGATCTATGCACCGATGACTCAGCTTCTTCTTGGTATTTCAAAACCTGCATCTCATCCACTTTCTCAATTAGCTGATATAAAATGAAACGCCAGTTGGGTAAGTTTCCAATACTAAGATCAACCTCCATCTTGCATTGAAGAGCTAACTCCAACCATACTGCGTACCAGCTTAGTTTTTGTTCCACCGCTTTCAGAGCTGCTATCTTAGGTAGACGTGTATCTTCCATATCCATAACCTTCATGACATAGTCCATCTGCATCCTCAACGTTTGTATATACAGCGGTGATAGACCTGTTTCTATCATCAGTAGATAATTGGGAGCATTGGTCGGAATACTGAAAATGCGTTTAATGTAAAATCTTAAGAGTTTCTCCACCATATCATATTGTTTGTAGCCCCATACTTGCGCAGCATAAAACAAAATCGATTCTGCGACGGCTTTAAAAACCTTATATTTTTTTTGCCCTATACATCAACGATTTGCACAAGTATATTGGTGGCGGGATTGACGTGAATGGAACTCTGATACGCCTACTCATGTACGCAGACGATATTGTGCTCATGGCTGATAAGGCAACGGTTCTCCAGGGAATGATAGACAAGATTGCTGAGTACTGCAGACGCTGGAACCTGACAATCAACCTCGAAAAATCAAAAATTGTTGTATTTAGAAAAAGAGGAGGGCGGTTAAGTGCACAGGAACAATGGAAGCTTAACAACGAACAAATAGAAGTTGTAACAAAATATAAATATCTTGGTGTATGGCTGACCCCTAGTTTGAGTTTGACCGAACATTTTAAGGAGAGGACAAAGCTGGCCAGGCAAGGTTTGAATTTGACATGGTCAAATTTCATAGCCAACAAGGAAGACTCTGCTCAAAGATAGAACTCTTCAACGCAGTCACCAGAGCCGTCGTAGCATATGAAGCACAGGTATGGGGACACACAAAATATGAAGAAGTGGAGAAGTTACAAAGGTATTTCTTTAAAAAAGTTCTCGGCCTACCAAGAGCAACTCCAAACTACGCGCTAACGCTGGAATGCCAAATGAAGCCCATTCTCGAATTTACGATGCGGTGCCACATGAATTATATAGGAAAAGTCTTCAACTGCTACGAAGAAAACAGACTTCCTAAAATATTGGCTAGGAGAGTCAAGGAAAAACAAATTTATTGGTTTGAGGCTTGGCAAAACTCTCCTGACCGATTTGGGTTCACTAACCTAGAAGAAAGGAACCTCTTTCAAATGTTTTTTGAGAACACAACCCAAAAAATTATTACCGAAGATCACCAAGAGGCACTTCAAAGAGCGAATCTGACGAGATCACATGGGCTGTACCATCAGCTTAACTACGAAGTTGGCAGGAGCTATGTCGGCGATGGTCTAAAAGCCTCAGTAACGAGATGGATTTTCAAGGCAAGGACAGGACTCATAAGGCTAAATGGAACATCAAGAACAGCACAAGAAAATACGAACTGTTCACTCTGCAACATGAATGAAACAGAATCATACATGCATTTCATGGGAATTTGTCCAATTCTAAGAGCGATACGCAGAAACTGCTTCGGAACCGCGACACTCGATGAGAACACCATAGTCAGTCTATTGGATGGAGAAAGGGATTGGTGTCATCTTATAAAATATCTGGAAACAGCCCTCAAATATAGACAGAATTCAATCGAAGAGTTTAATTATTAGAAAAAAAAAAAAAAACAATTTAAAAAAGAAATCAAGAGCGTGTAAAAATATTGGCGATAGATCGCGACAGACGACGAAAGTCATTGTTGCAAATTAATTAAAATATCTTAAATTATCTTACATTGTTATTTAAACCTATCTTTTAAGATATAAAAATAAGGATATTGGTATAAAATGTATGTATTATTATTATTGAAATGAAATTTGAGTAAAACATACTACTATGTACTACTACTACTACTACTACTACTACTACAATTGGAAGGCCGAAAAAAAACGAATTTTCCAGAATTTTTCTGAGAAAACTTTTAAATTTATTGATCTAAAAATTTGTACACATATTATGGTGTCTTTTAACTGTATTTTAAGACTAAGTATTAGTAAATATATTTATTTGGAAAGGAGCTACAGCTGATCTCCGGGAACCGGGAACTCTTCTCAAAAAAGACGTTTTGCGGTGACCACTATATCTCTAAACTGGATCCTCCAAAATTAAAAAACCAAACAGTTTTCGTTAAAGCAATGTTAAATCTAGTAATTAATCGAAGGAATAAGCAAAATAAATTTTTTTGACAAAATGGCGGTTTCTCAAAATAAAAAATCGATTTTTGACCAAAATTTCGAACTTAAATGCTTATAAGAAAAAAAAATTTATTGGTGAGAACAAATTTTCGATTAATTACTAAAAAATATATTTAAGAAGCTTGTGTTAAAATTTGAGACTAATCGGTTTAGCCGTTTTAGAGTAATGTTGGTCACTGACTTTGTAAACACCATTTTGAGAAAAACGCGTTTAAAGTTTGAAAAGCACTTTGCATTTTATACAATTTCTTTTTCAAATTTGGGTGTAACTTCGAAAATATTCACCGGGACGATGTGAAATTTTCTGTGTGTATTTTTAAATATATGTATTATGTACATTAAGAAAATAAAATAAAAAAAACATCGATTTTTTTAAAGTTCTAACTGTATAAATATAACCCCTTAATATCCTTATGGTACTTAGTCATATTCTCCATCACTCTCATCTGGATTATTTTCAACATTTGCAGTTGGCCACCTAAAAATGTTGTTATAAAATTACATATGCTCTTCCAGAATGCTATCTTGAACTTGTTTTAAATTGTCTAATTTTTTTTATTGATGGACAGTTTTAAATCATAGGCTTTGGTTGGTGGAAGTGAAACAGAAGTTGTTATTTTCTTTATTAATGAGAATGAATGTTTAATCAATCTATCAATAATATCCTCGGCTATGATAGTTCCTTTTCGATTTGAATCATACTGAAAACTCATGTATGTCGAAGGTGCAAATGACTTTTTCTGGTCCTTTGGGAATTTTTTCCATAAGATTCAGTCGACAAACGTGTTTTTTTGTACAAATTTGGCCACCATTTCTTAAATTCCAAAACATCTTCAGTTTTTAGCTCTATGACTGTAAATGATGAGCTGGAGTTCGAAACCAATCAAATCTATATTCTGCCATCAAGTAGTGCATGCAAAAACCTCTTAAGCCACTGACTAATGCTGTTTATGCAATGAACGTCTTTCAAGCGGTTTTTTTTAAAAGAGGATGTAATGTATAGACTTAAGTTGTTTTCACCCAGAATACGTATCTACCTGTGAGGAACCATTTTCAGCAAAGAAAAGCATGTTGGAAAAAATGTGACTTAAGTGGTTTTTGAAATGACCGATTCACTTGAAATTTGAACATTGATGTAATGCCATTTTATATTTGTTTTATTTATTTATAAACCCAGCACTTAAATTTTGATTTTTGATTTACAAGTTAACAAGGTTAACTCAAAACATTCTGGAATGAAACCTAGTATAACTTCAAATGGGGACATAAGCATAAGCTTCAACGAAACCAATATTCCAGTGAACTTGAACTTAAACTAGAGAGTTTAAGCGAGCGGAGAGAGGAATCTCTCATACGTGTCCGTCTCGTCGCGTCGATGACATTCTGCTTACATTTTATGTCTATTTGATTAAAAATAAAAACATAGATTCATAACTTGTTTCTTTCAGATGGAAACACTATAAGGTTAACTCAAATTGTACTGGAATGAAATCTCACCGTTTAGCTGAAAAACGTAACAAACCTATTTTTGCAAACTTTCACCTGTCTGTCTCACTTGGTCTCCTACACAACAAAGTTGAATATGCTGAAAGCAGACAGAGCTATTTATGGTGTTGAGTAATTTGTAAGCTACACATAAAAGACAACCTGAAGAACTGTGTGCGGCTCAGAAGTCAGAACTGCTGTAGTATATTCCATAGTCGTTCCAGTATATGTTATGGATGGGTAACTTAGATATCGTGACGCAGACCAAGTGAGCTTAATTTATAACCGTTTGCGGCGTTGTTTGACAAAATCTGAAAATGGTGTTTTATTTCGGTATTCGAAAGGATTTGAAATGAAAGTGCGGTTCAAACTGAACAATTTATTGGACGGACTTTGGTCTGAACGAACAATTTAAGCCCTCAGCAACTCCTTATCCGACTTATGTTCGATTTTCTAATTTTTTTTTCATTTTTTTAATAAACTTGAACTACGGCAGACAAATTAGCAGTATGAACTAAACTCTGTCAGACTTGAAAAAGAAAAGTATGCAATAAAATATAATTTAAGTCTTAACTAACATTATAAATGTAAAAGTAATTTCGTCTGTCCGTCTTTCTATGTTACCGTCTCCCGCCCAAACTACTAAACCGATTTAAATCAAAACTTTGCTCAGAGATAGTATATAAAATCTGAGGATGGACATATGCTATATATTTTATCACTATATTCCCACGGGAACTGGAACGTAAGCGGGATCTTAGAAACTACTGCACCGATTTCGAAAATTCTTCCACCGTTAGAATGCTACACTATCCCCGAGTAAAATAAACTTTAACTTGTCCGCATATTCCTACCGGAATGGTCACCATTTTCCCACGAGAACAGGAGTTTTCACTAATATAATAAATCCAAAACTAACTCTGTCTGTCGTCCAAACTATTGAACCTATCTATAAGAATTTTGGTACAGAGATAGTCTAGAACCTGATTCCTATACCCCCACTTAAACGGGAACGTTAAAGTCACTGTTCTACTCGGACGAAGTCGCGGGCACAGCTAGTAAAATATGGAAGGATTTTTATAACGAATGTAGCTGTACGAAAAGTCAGAATTTTTGCTTCGATTACGTCTGTTATCCTTAAAAATTTACTTAAAGCAATGTGAACGCTAACAACATCCAAGTTTATCTAGTGTGAACCACTCTAAAATTTCTTAAAGATTTCATATACAAACTTGAATGACATTAGTTTTAACGATAAATGAGACAAAAGAGCGACACAAAAGCAAAATTAAGAGAATCACAAATTTTGTAATATCGTCAAAAGTTACAGAATGAGCATCCTCCATCCAGCAGGAAAAGAATTGAAAAATCTTGACAAAAAGCGATTACAAAAAATAAATTTACCCAAGTAGACGAAGCTTAAGCCCATCTGCACGGACTAGTAAAGTGAAACACATTCTTCGATTTTTTCTGGAGATTCGTGATTGCTCAGAGATTGTTTGTGCGTTGGATGAATGTTTAAATGTTTATATACTAAATATTTCTCCACAATGCGATTGAAGGCCATGGGCCATCAACTTTTTCTATAAAGAACTAAAAATGCTCAGTAGTTGGTTTTTTTGTCGTTATAAGTAGTAAAATGCATTGCTAAGCAAGTTATCTAATTTTTCATCTTGCTTTTCCGGCGTTACAAGCATCATGATTTCGACGGGGTCACAGCTCTCACACTTAACTCCTTAACACTATATTGTTCCACTCGTGGGTACACTGCACATTATGCGATTGTTCTGACAAAAAGAAACTAATGTTTCACACAACAGTATGATAGTTTTATTCATTTACAATAGACTTTGAAAACCTCCCTAAATTCATTCCATTACCGCTTAGAGCTTCAAGTTCTCGTTCATTCACTCGCCCGACGACAATGTGCTGCTTTCGATTTTTGATAAATGGTGACAATAAATTGAAATCGACTTCTTTGCCCTCAGGAATCAAATAGCTAAGAGGTATTGCTATGATCCAAACCAATACAGCCCCAGTAAATTTGTACCAATGAAAAGATATGTCAAAAACTGAAAATCCACTGTCTTTATGAAGTGACGGTCTTTTTGTAGCGGCCTCCTTGAAACTGCAAGAAAAAAGAAGCATTAATTTTGTACTAAGAAAACCAAACAATAACTTTCACATTGAGTTGTGTAGAGTGTAGTTAAAGCTCTGACAACCATCAATTCTGGTCGGCAAAGGATTATAGAAGAGTTCGCCAGCTTTGATTTTACGTTGGGCGCCAATTATGATACACAGAACTACAATCATACTTGACACTAGACCGATGAAAGCAGCCTATGAATAGCATTCGTTTACCCATTGCGTAGTTTTCACTCATCACAAATCTTACCTTTCCATTGGCTTTTGGCACTAGCAACCCCAGCAAGAAGACGCCAACAATACTGCCTTGGGTCATACCTCCGATAGTGAGAACCGTTTGAAGAATAGACCTCGATTGTTGCACCATAAATCCTCCCAGGATACAATAAACTCCACAAAGCAAAACGAAAGTTTTCATAGTAAAATTGGCTTTCCGTTCAGTGTGTCTCACGAATGGTTTGACGTAATCGAAGTAAAATATTCCGGATAGAGAGTTCAGATTAGCTGAAACGGTGCTGTACGGTAAGATGAAAATGCAAACTATTTCTCTGAAAATAAGTCATATAAAGAAAGCTTTACCTCAACGCTGCACTAAACACACATGAAATGAAAATACCAGGCATTCCATTCAAATGGCCAGCAATGTCTTGAACAAAATATGGCAACATTTTGTCGGATTTTTCAACAATCTGACGTAAGGAAATAGACTATAGAACTATTTTTGTACTACTAGATAAGACATTGCAAACCTTTAATTTGAGTGGATCACAGTCTTGATACAAGGAGTACATAATTATGCCAGTGAAGCAATTGAAAAGCATGATGAAGAAAAAACCAATTCCAGCAATCACTAGAGATCTGAAAAGTTACTTTAGAAGATACTCAGGACTTAATCTTCTGATGAAGAACTTGCTTCTTAGCTGGGCGTATTGATGGCAAAGCAACTATTCTCTGCACACAGGTTTGGTTTAATCCGATGTTTCCAACCCACAAAATAAGTCCTCCAAAAAAGCAATTCCAAACAGTTGCTCTAG
The DNA here is from genome assembly GCA_949752695.1 of Melanostoma scalare. Lineage (NCBI taxonomy): Eukaryota > Metazoa > Arthropoda > Insecta > Diptera > Syrphidae > Melanostoma > Melanostoma scalare. The sequence goes on from OX456986.1 coordinate 156,918,951, forward strand.
TTCTTGGATCAAAATCTAAACTGGGAAATGGAAAAAGGTAACGAAGGTTCAATTCAATATGCCATTAGTGTGCTTACTTTACATGAAGACGACCTCCTTGAATGGCATTTTCAATGACTGAGTTGATTCCACCCACTCTCACAGTGCCAATAACACCGAATATAATAATTGACGCAAGCATTATCCCGCCTTGTACAACGTCTGTCCAAACGACTGCTTTGACTCCACCCTATCATAAAGAGAAGCACTTGTACTCGTACATTTGAAAGTTATTCTGTATGAGATTATTCGTAAAAAAATGTGTAATTAAGAAAAATGTATAATTAAGAGTTTTAGCATCAATAACATCCCCGGTTGATCTAAGTTCTGTTTGCTTTGGCATCTTGATTGGGCAAGTGAACGTTCACTGAAAATTGGGCCACTCTTCATCTTCAACAGGACGTTCAAGGTTGTCTTAACATTTTGATCTGAATCTGGGGTGTTCTCTGAACTATGATACAAAAAGTTGTTGGTCCTTTGTAAACTCTAAAAAATAATCAGACGGGTAGATATCCAGTCAACTTTATTTATAACTAGCTGAGCCACCCGGCGTTGCTCGGGTCTGTAGTTTTAAGGTTCCCGTTCTCGTTTTTCCGCTTAAATGGGAACTTGGGGATGCAAAATAATCGTTTTTACTTTGGGATTATGTGGCATCCCAATGACGAAAGAATTTTTGAAATCTGTCCAGTAGTTTCTACGCTCCTGTTCCCAGCCCCGTTAGTGTGGGAATCTTCCGTTACCGTGGAAATATGTGAAATATAAGGCTATGTCACTGAGGGATAATGTAACATTATAGAGTTGAAAGAAGTTTCGAAATCGATCAAGTAACTTTAAGGTTCCCGTTCTCGTTCCAGTTTATGTTCCGGTGGGATTATAGGGATCAAATATAATCTAAATTACTAATTGAGGGGGATAATGTAGCAATCTTAATGCAGGAAGGGGAAGGGTTATAGAAATCTGTCCAGTAGTTTCTCAGTTTCCTTTTCCAAACCCGTTTCTGTCGGAATATCCGCGCAATTTTTTAAATTCCATTCCTGTGGGAATATGGGGATCAAACCTTGACAGGAACCATTTATAAGTCATTGTGACTGAGGTAGGTATAATGTAACATCCTAGAGTTGAAAGAATTTTTGAAATCGGTCAAGTAACGTTAAGTTTTCGGTTCTCGTTCCCGTTTCATGTCCCGTGGGATTATTGGGATAAAATATAGTCCAGGTTACTCATGGAAGGGGATAACGTAGCACTCCTAATGACGAAAGAATTTTAGAAATCTGTTCAGTAGTTCCCAACCCCGTTCCTGGGGGAATAAGGGAACAAACCTCGAAAAGAACCACTTATAAGTCCATGTCACTGAGGGATAATGCAACATCCTAGAGTTGAAAGAATTTTGGAAATCGGTCAAGTAACTTTAAGGTTTCGGTTCTCGTTCCCGTTTCTGTTCTTGTGGGATTATAGGGATGAAATATAATCTAAATTATTGATGGAGAGGGATAATGTACCACCCCTAATGCTGGAATTGTTTTAGAAACCTGTATTGTAGCTTCTAAGTTTCCGTTCCCAAACCCGTTCCTGTGGGAATATCAATTTTTAAATTTTTTTATGTCATAAAAACCTTTTCCTGACCTGATAACAAACACAACAAAAAAAGAATTGGCCAAATTGGTCCAGGCGTTGTTGAGTTATGCGCTTACCAACACATTTCGCGATTCATTTTTATATATAAATGCCTTTGCAAATCATTTTTGTGGCTCTTTTATTAGTACGAGTTTAGAAATTGATGAAATTTTTTTTCAGTATTTAAGGTCAAGTAGTTTTGAAATGACAGTGAACACGGACTTTGAAAAGCCATTTCAAAACTACTTGACCGATTCATTTCAAACTTTATACACATTTTTGACATTAAAAAATACCGCCCCCAACGTTTAGTAAACAATTTTAAGGGTGGTTTCTACCCCCAAAATGGTTGAATTTTCAGTGGAAAATAAGAGTTTACACTTTAAATGGCCGCCAAAATTTTTTAAATGAAAAAAAGAATTATCAGAGAACGTTTGGGGGAAGATTTGATCATAATTTGATAATTTTTTTTTTGTTTTTATTTTCAAATAATTTCCAGCCGAGTTTTGGTGGAAACCGCAAATTGTTTTTTCTCAAGACGTTCTGGGGGAAGCTCTGTTACCGGCTGATACTTCAATAATTCTGAATGAAAATATTACCCTATATTGTCGAAGAAAGAAAAAAAATAAATAAAATTTTTTTTTACCTTCAAACCCTAACCACCCCCCCCCCCCCCCCCCCCCCCAATTTAATGCTCGCAAGTATTTACTATAAAATTTTAATAGTATCCCTATTTACAGAAACAGAATTGTTCACTACCTTTCTTCTCTTAAAGATGACGCTTCTCCTGGTTCGGATACGATGCCTCCCTATATATCTTTTCAAGCTTTCTATAAAATCTGGAATATTTTCCACTATTTGGAAAAATTCTTTTATAACACCTGTTTTACAAAATAAAAACGATATATAAAACTACAGGCCAATTTCAAAGCTTTCATGTGTGCCTAAGCTATTTGAACAAGTTGTCTGCGAAAGCTTATCTTTCTTTGCAAGGAATGTTTTCTGCCATCATCAGCAACATGGATTTATGCAAAGAAGATCGACGGCTACCAACCTTCTATCTTTTTATCATAAATGTTCCAACGCCCTTGAATGTGGGAACGAGCTTGATTGCATTTACACTGACTTCTCTAAGGCGCAGGCGTCTGACCAACTGTCTCACTATATTATACTATATAAACTAAAAGCATTTGGATTTCCCCCATTATTTCTTCTTCTTCTTTTCATTTCCGGCGTTACGAGTAGTCATCTTGAAACGATCACAACTCTCCCACTTTTCTGCTTCACACTAGTGATCCGCCTGTGGGGTACGCCGCGTTGACCTCAGAAAGCGTCGGCAAACCTCCCGGTTTTAGTTTGTTCCATGTCTGAGGCCAACCAAATGCTGCTGTTTTTGCATTTGCTTGTACCAGGAGTGTTTTGGCCTGCCTTTTCTTTTTCGTCGCGAATTTGTTGAAACGTTGTACGATATTGCCTTTTGGACGGGGTTCTGCGGATCTCTCCTTTGAACATGACAATACAAACTGAGCCGGTCCCCGGTCGTGCTGAATTTTGTCCAAGATGGTACTTTTGACATGAAAGCTTCCACGGATCTTAGTACTTCTAATTCGATCAAGCTTTGTTACTCTACTCCTGCTGTCATCCGAAGCATCTTCATTTCGGCTGCCGTCAATTTGCTCTCATACTTTTTGTACATTGTCCAACATTGTGAACCGTATGTCAGAGCTGGACGGACAACTGCTGTGTAGAGTCTTCCCTAGCGGAGTTTTCAAGCCACTTCATTCACCCTACGCTTACTCGATGATTGATGTCGTCATCACAAGTTGCTTCACTATTGATCATAGATCCCAGATATTTAAACTTTTCACACTTGGGAAGCACATTTCCATTCGAATAAATGTCTGGAATAGACTTGTCTGTAGGTATTCAGTCTTTTTAGCGCTACGCTAATACGTTACCCATTTCCTTCCAGAACATCAATCCAAACGTTAAGTGCTCGTTGCAGGGATGTAGGACTCCATCGTCAGCAAAGAATAATTGTTGTACTTTATTGTTCGTTACTTTTCCTTCGAGCAAATAATTCAGAACAGCAATAAAGAGCAGTGGACTCAAGACACTTCCCTGATGTACACCAACTGTTATTTGGAATTCTTCGGTGACTCCAGCTGGGCATCTCACTTTTGTACCTGCTCCCTCGTACATGTCCATAATTATTCGCACATAGGCTTCAGGAACTCCTCGGTGTCTGAGGGCCACCCATATCAGATCTCGTGGTTGTCGAACGAATGCTTTTTCGAAGTCAACCAACACAATATACAAATCCTGTAAGGCATCTCGGTGTTTTTCCATAATGATCCTTATACTTTGGATTGCGTCTGTAGTTGACTTACCCGCGACAAACCCGCATTGGTCATCAGACAGCCTTATTATTTTCCGCAGTCGGCTATCCAAAACCCGCTCAACGATCTTCATAGTGTGGGACATCAACTTGATCGAACGATAGTTGTCACAGCTTCTGGTATCTCCCTTTCACTTGTACATTGGAAGAAAAAAACTTTCCCTCCATTGGTTAGGTAAACTGTCACCTCTTATAAGTTTGGAGATGAGAATCGTGAGCCATCTCAACCCGATGTCTCCCATATTTTTCCAAAACTCATATGTTACCTCGTCTGGCCCAATCGCTTTGCCTTTTTTGAAGTTCTTAACTGCCTCCCTAACTTCTTCGACTGTGACGTCGGATACTTCCGTAAAGTTAGTTGCAGCTGTTGGAAAGTGGCGCCGAGGAAACTGTTCATTCAAAAGATCATCACAAAACTGTCGCCATCTGTGAAGAATTTTGTCGTCATCCACAAGTAGCAGTCCTTGAGCATAGCATCATTTATGAACTTCGGCGAACGAATCTCCTGCGCATTTCTCCTTCTCTGAGCGGTTATTTTGAAAATGGTTGCTCCCTTATTCAAGTTGCTTTGTCTTAGCTCTTGGATTGCCTGATTTGCTTCAGCAGCTGGGGCAGAAATCTTTTCCAGCTCTCGATACAGGCCCTCCGTGCTTTTTGCTTGAAGTTGGGCGCACTTTTTCTTCGCTTCTTTTCTGCAGCTCCTGTAGGTATTCCATTTTGAAACGCGCTTTTTCATTTGTATTTCTTGAGGGGCACTTCGACCAAGCTTGGAAAGCTGCTTTCTTCTTTCTAATCCCTGCTTTAGCTTCATCATCCCTTTTTTATAATACTCTTTTTAAATAGTTTAATTTGGTTTTAAATTAGTTTTAATTAGTTTAAGTTCTTTTAAGCTTGCATTGATTAAGCTAATAAATTGGGTAATAGCCCCAACAAAATTCAAAGTGCGAAAACGTCTAAATTGTCTAATATTTTGTTAGTATCAGACGGTGAGTATATTGGCGAACCAGACAAAAAATAAAGTTCTCAATTGTAATTGTGGCCTTCTTTGTATATCTACCCATTTACTCTTTGTTACCTCTGTTTTTGTGAGCCAAGAGCCCTAGTATAAGTTTTAATATAAGGATTTAATTAAAGTTTTCATTAGTCCTTACCAACATAGTGTAGAAAACGCATATGGAGCATACGATTGCATTTATTGCATGAACATTGTGGCCGGTAACTAAAATAAAAAGTTTCACATTTGGTAAACTGTGTATTTTTGTTTTATTTCACAAAACCTTGAGAGAAGGCCAGCGACGGGACATAAATAAAAACAGGCAAGTAGAGTAACACCGTCAGCATATAAGCAAATGTTACAATTCTTCGAGTTCCTTTGTTGAACCTCAACTGCAAATACTGAAAAATAAATCAAAACCAACACCAACCTCATTAAGTACAAATTTTAATTTCTACTCGATATCTACTGACCTCATAGCAATTTGAAAGGCCGTTGTTGTAAAACACCGGCACAATGACATAGCACAATATCGGCACCACTAACAACATTGAAGACACTATGAAGGCATATGTTATACCGAAGCTGTACATTTCCGCTGGTAAGGCTATCACAGATATTCCTGACAGTTGACTGAAACAAGAAACTTTTTAAATGTACACGCACATAATTCTAAATTTTTCATCATAAAATCCAACCTCGCAACCAATGATATTGCAATTGGCCATGTTGTCATTTGTTTTCCTCCCAAAAGATATTCATCGACTGTATTCTTTTTTCCCGAAAAGAATCCGAAATAAATGCCAATGCCAATAGACACAGCCAACATTATACCGAAAACTGTATAATCTACCAGAGTAAAGGTAAAGTTTTTTGAAAAACTATCGACACTCATTTTGAACGAATATTAATTAGTTCTAGATTCTAGTTAAGAAGACACTACTCTTTGTTGATACTTTTGCGGGAAAACGTTTCTCTAATCCCCGACAGTGAAGACATGACAATGACAATAAAGACGCTTTACAAAATTATTGTATACAAATAAACTGAGCGGCATACCGCGATAAGCTCAAGTCAAAGGTAACAACAAATGAAGCTGATTAAAATAGTCATCCGCGATAAATTCAAGTGCACAGTAGCGCATCATTCACATCTAGGTTTCTATTATTGTGGGCCTGGATTTCGTAAAATTTAAGACGATTTTCGTTTAATCGTCAGAAGATTGTCTCATGGAACTTCGTTTTAAGCGACTGAAGCAGAGCTTTCTTTACATTTACATTTACATGAAGCCTACTCCACACATAAATCTGCGGAGTAGGGTGGTTGCAGCCAGGCGACAAAGACCATTTGGCTGATACACCACAAGACTAACTACACAAATACTACATAGAACATATAGGGTTATAGTATCATCTCCTTTAGGCAAATCGGACCATTGTGTCATATCGGTAGATTTTTCGCTTTCCGTCACGGTAAAAAAAGATAAAGTCCCTAAAAGAACTGTGTTGCAATACGAGAAAGCCAATTGGGACGGCCTGAATAATTTCTTTCGAAATTTTAATTGGTCATTGTGCTTTCTCGACGGAAACGTTGACGCATCAGCTGATATGATATCTAACGTAATTCTCAACGGCATGAGAAATTTTGTTCCTCACAGAACAAAAAGTATCATCCCCAAAGAGAATTCGTGGTTTGATTCAAGCTGTAAAGAGGCGATTAGGGATCGAGAAAGCTGTTTTCGAAAATTTAAAGATAACCCTACTGTAGAAAACCGGAATTTGTTCAAACGGGCCAGAAATTTCTGTAATGCTCAAATACAAAGGGCTAAGTTTTTACATGACCAAAAAGTAAGGCAAAAAATACTATTGTGTCCAAAAGGAAGTAAAAACTTTTGGTCTTTTGTCAAGGACATTAAGAACTCGACCACGTCATTCGCCCAATGCTCGTTTGACTCTGACTCTCCGTATGTCAGCTCCACCGATAAGGCCAATTTGCTGGCAGCTCAATTTGCTGCTAACTCGACACTTCCTCATAGCATATTGACTCCAACTGAGCTCGAGTCTGCAAATTATGTGATGAAGCAGATATTTTTTCGGACTCGCTCGGTTGTGAGAGTCCTAAAAAGTCTCAAAGTACATAAATCCGCTGGTCCAGATGGTATCCCCGCCGTTATTCTGAAGAGGTGTTCTTCTACGCTGGCAAAACCACTGCGTAAACTTTTCCATCTTTCATATTTTGCTTGGATTTTACCGAGCAGATGGAAAACTGCATTTGTCCAGCCGGTCCCTAAAAAAGCGAATCTTCTTCCTCTTCTAATTACCGTCCAATTGCACTAAGGTCCCTCTTTTCCAAGGTCATGGAAACGTTGATAAACCGTCAACTTATGAAATATCTTGAAGAACGAAAGCTTCTTAATGACCGTCAGTACGGCTTTCGTAGCAAACGGTCCACTGGTGATTTGATGGCTTATCTCACCGAAAAGTGGAACCAATCTTTACATTGTTTTGGAGAAAGTAAGATTATTGCGCTTGATATTTCTAAAGCATTTGATAGAGTTTGGCATCACACTCTTTTATCGAAAATGCGTGCTTTTGGTATCGATGAGTCTCTTCTTCGTTGGATTAGAAATTACCTTTCCGACCGTTCAATACAAGTTGTGTTGGATGGCTTCAAGTCTGATACCCACTTCATAAATGCTGGTGTGCCCCAGGGCTCCGTTTTGTCTCCGACTCTCTTCCTCATTTTCATTAATGATCTCTTGTCTGAAACTTCTAATCCGCTTAACTGTTTTGCTGACGACTCGACCCTCAGCTTTTCATATTCGTTTCCAAATTCACGTCCCTGCTCTTCGGATATGGAACTGGAACGGTTGCGTATGATAAGCTCATTGAATTCTGACCTTGACAGCATTGTTTCATGGGGTCTTATGAACCGAGTAGAATTCAATGCTTCGAAAACTCAATGCTGTCTCTTGTCGTTGAAGCTTAACATTCCCCCATTGCCATTATCCATGAATGGTACCTGCAGCGAATAAACCGAAAAGCTGTCAGTACTTGGTATGTGTGTAAACGATGATCTTCGTTGGAATGACCACATATTTGAAGTCGCCAAAAACGCTGCTAAATGCTTAGGTTTCTTGAGACGATGCAGGAAGTTCTTCACCCCTTCTGATCTGGCTACAATGTATAAGGCCTTCATCCGCCCAAAACTGGAGTACAACTCCCATATCTGGTCAGGTGCTTCTCAAACATCTTTGCACCTCCTTGATAGGGTACAAAATAGAGCGTTAAAATTGATAGGTGATAGTTCAATCATAGAATCAATTGATTCTCTTGAACATCGTCGAAACGTTGCCTGTCGCACTCTCTTTTATCGCTTTTTTCACAAGCAGTGCTCTAGTGAAGTAGCCAGTTGCATTCCTCCCCTGAAACAATTTAGCCGCAACACCCGCCTCGCTAGGAATGTTCATCAGTTTTACCTTGAGCCCAACTTCGGACGTACAGTCAAGTATAGAGATTTGTATTTCAGTTGCACCACCCGAATGTGGAATGCTTTACCTGGCTCTGTATTTCCCCTTCTTTACGATTCACAAAGGTTCAAGAGCAACGTGCATCGGTGTCTCCTTTCAAATCCTCTCCTATTTTCCTAAATGCTCGCACTGTGTTTAACAACATTATAAGGGTATTCATAACCGCTTGATGTGCGCGTTAATTATAAAAAAAAAAAAAAAAAAAAAAAAAAAAAAAAAAAAAAAAAAGAACAAATAACACATGACAACAGCACGCAGTAGTACAGGACGGTCCCCCATCTTACGGTTTTCTAATGGGAACCGACTCTTTTCGGTTGACAAGGCCGTTGTCCAGGGTTTTCTTTTTTTTATCGTCATACAAATTTTGGTATTTTTTCAGTTTTTGAAAACGTTTTTAAGTACCTAAAATTTAAGCGTAGTGGTCTTATATGTACTTTACAGAATCATGGTTTTCTTTTAACGCGCTCGTTCAACGCTTGGTAATCGATGAATCAATCAAAAGCAGACACCACAATGTTATGGTTTTCGGTTGTTCAATGGTTTCTTGTGGTGCTCGTGGCGTAATGGTTAGCATGTCTGCCTGTTACGCGGCAGCTTCGAGGCTCGAATCCCAACAGAAAACAAAACATGCTCTAAGGTTATCGCTTTTCGCGAGGAATTCACTAGTCCTCCGATAGTAAAACTCATTTGCTATTGCGCTTTTTCGATTACCCGTTCGGAACCGGCAGAAAGATTCTCTATCGAGTAATGATTGTGAGAAATGTGAACGAGTTTGAAATTCTTGTTATCCCAAAAGCGAATCGCTTTATATTCGACTGTACCAAAGGAGAGCAAAAATGAGTTGTTTAAATATACTAATATCAACAATGTCCCGTGGCGTGATGGTTGCCATGTTACTGTTAACTCAGATGTTCGTTGTTCGAATCCCAAAAGAGGCAAAAATGTTTTTCCACGGGTATCGCCTTTCGCGAGGAATTGGCAAGTCCTCCATTAGCAAATTCATTGCCATGAAAAGCGCTTTCTCAATTAGCCGTTCGGAACCGGTAGAAAATTGTAGGTCCCCTCCATTTCTTCACAAGGCATGGTTATGAGAAACGTGCTAGGCTAGGCCCTATGGCTTGTCGCTCTGTTGCGCTACCCTATTTATTTTTATCTATTTTAATATCAACAATTTTCTTAAAGCGAAATAAGTTATTTCGTTTTGTAAACCAGTATAAAGTGCGTTTTTGTCGCAACTTTACCTTGCTGTGTTGAATATAGGATTGCAAAGTTGCGAAAAACGCACCTATAGTCTAATACGAGTAAAGTTCAAGAATTTATTACTCCTAACTTCGGAAAAATTTGAACAAGTTGTATTTTCATAGAATTTTTTAGTTTTAAGTGGTGACCGTAAACTTTGCTAAGGGTTAAAAGTTCACGTCAAGAGTTTTCCAAGAATACCTCGCTAATGCTGTTTATGCTTCTTAGTGTGAAGAAATAACACAGGTCTGCGAAAAATATTTTTTTGTCAGCTGCATGAGATATTTTAACTGAATTATAGGTTTTAAAGTGCGCTGATTTCAAAAGTGATGGCCATTTTTTCCTATCACATAAGGCTTTGTTGCAAATTCAAACACAAGAAAACACAAAGCTCATCATGCAGCCTTGAGCTTCGTATGCTGCTAGCATCCGTTGCACAATGGTTTTATAGTTAGGATCCTTCGTACACTTCGCACAAAAATTAAGGGAGCAGAAAAAAATCCAAATTTTTTGGGGATTATCAACAGGCTGTAACTTATACAAAAATGGTCGTACACCAAAAAAAAAAAAAAAAAAAGAAGCAAATTGTAGCTCTAAGTGTCTAGTTTTCGAATCGGAGTTTGAAAATTTTTTTCAATATATTTTCCGAGTAATCAGAAGAAAACCACAAAAAAAAAATTTTCGAAATTTTTTTGGTTTTTTTTTAATCTAATCTAAAAATCTCGAATAAATTTCTCGCCGAGATATCGGTATTTGAATGGAAAAATATCATTTTGTTTTTGATTACCAATATCTCAGAAACCAATGATCGCACAGAAATTTTGAGATTAGTTTCAAAAACTTGAATAAATTCTCTACAAGAGTTGGCAATCGAATTTAAAAAAAAAAATTTTTTTCAATCGTTACATGAATTTCCCAAAAACTTTCGCACTACGTTCTTGAACGACACCCTAGCTTCTTTTTCCTTCTCATTCATAGTTTCAACAAATGAAGGGTCCGTAAAAAGTTTTCTTATGTCGGGGCCGGTGAAAACTCCCTTTTCAACTTTGCTTCTGACAGCTTCGGGAATTTTGTACATACATATTTGAAGCTGGACTGGATGGCATACCTGCTGAATTCCTCATAGCAGACCCCGACTTGGCAGCCGATATATTGTTGCCACTTGTTGAGGCTATTTGGGTAAACGAAACCTTTCCCAGGGAATGGAAAGACGGAGTTATCGTCAAGCTACCGAAGAAAGGTGATCTAAAGAATTGTAATAACTGGCGTGGTATCACCATTTTGTCCGTATTTCCGAAGTTGATGGCAACTATTATTCTCGAGAGGATAAAATCTAAGATCGAGTCTACTCTCAAGAGGCATCAAGCGGGATTTCGCAGTGGTCGATCATGTGTCGATCACATTAACACCTTGCGAATTATTCTTGAACAATCATCGGAGTATCAATCGCCGCTTTACCTCATGTTCGTCGATTTCGAAAAGGCCTTCGATCGCGTTAGTCGCGATGCTATCTGGAGATCGCTTGGTGCTAGAGGTATCCCGGATAAAATTGTTGCTCTTATAAAAGAATCGTACAACAACGCAAGGTGTGTCGTTCTACACAGTGGACAGCTTTCCGATGCATTTGAAGTTCGACAAGGAGTGAGACAGGGTGATGTTTTGTCACCGATTTTATTCTTACTGGCAATCGATGATGTTATGACTGCCACGGTGGGTGAAGGTGAAAGACTTGGTATCCAGTGGGGCCTCTTTCACAAGTTAAGCCATTTGGACTATGCTGACGACATCTGCTTAATGGCAAACGGAGCTGGAGCCCTTAACCAAATGTGTCACTCTCTTCAACAAAATGGTGAGGCAACTGGCTTAAAGATTAACGCCAAGAAGACAAAAATAATGCACACCAGCCGGAACCAACAACAGCAGGTTATTGTGAGGCAGGAGACAATAGAAGAGGTCACTCAGTTTAACTATCTGGGTAGTTATCTATCACCCGACGGTGGAACAGACTTGGACGTCAGCAATAGAATAAATAAAGCTCGTAGTGCATTCGGAATGCTTTCTGCAGTGTGGAGCTCTTCAAAAATATCACTTCGTACTAAGTTGAGACTCTTTGAATCCAATGTTAAATCCGTGCTGTTTTATGCCTGTAAAACGTGGAAATGCTCTACTAACATCTCGAGTAGGTTGCAAGGCTTTGTCAACCGTTGTCTGCGTTACATCCTAAAGATCCGATGGCCACAAACAATATCCAACAATGATCTGTGGCTTAGGACTGGACAAACAAAAGTGGATGAAGACATCAAGCAAAGAAAATGGCGCTGGATTGGCCACACACTGAGGAAGCCTGATGACAACATAGCAAAGCAGTGCTTTGAATGGAATCCTCAAGGTGCGAGACGGATTGGAAGACCAAAAGAAACATGGAGGTCAACTGTCATGAAGGAAGCTCGGTTCCAAAATTTGCAGTCGTTTTCACAGCTGAGGTATCGTGCTAGGAATAGAGAGAGATGGAAGGATCTGGTTGCCGCCCTATGCTCCAGTAGGAGTTAAAGTGTTGCTGTCAACAGCTTCCGGACACTAAGAAGAAGAAGATATTTGAAACAGTCTCCATCCTCCAGCGAAAATCGCTGCAACAAATTGTTTCATTAACCCCAATTAGATACGAAGAGGGGGCTACAAAACCTTTTCTGATGGTACCAAGGTAGTGTTTATAACATTTTTCTCTCCAGGTTTTAAAGTTTCTCGGGATGGCCAATCACTTTTTTCTAGTGCTGTTCCCTGGCTCTACTATCCCACAAGCATAAGAAGCATGGGTATTTGGTATAGGCTTCCTGCTGACCCAAAAGCATTGTCAGTATTTTGAAGTCCCCACAAATCATCCATGTCTACCGAGAGCTTTTTTTGTTTCAAGCGATATACTCGTACGTCATTTGACTTGTTTCAACATGTTAAAACATTCCCAGTCTCACCAACAGTTCAGGTTGTTTTTCTCCATTATGAAATAAAAATCATATAGGTTTATTACCAATGAACATAGATACTGCAATAAACATAAAAACTTATGTGATATAATGATTTGAATATTTTTTCTGTTTTTGGGAGGTCTAAATCTGTAAGAAAATGAAAAAAAATCCTATGCAGTTTTTTGGTCGCAGACCTGTGTAATTTGCTGCTTAGAGTTTTTCACTAAATAAAAATTCGTAGGGAAAAGTAGCATCGATCCTAGGACTACACACTACGGTTCTATTGTGGGACGTTAAAGTTTGACAACTTCCATGCTTGTTGAGTTTGTGCAGAAAATTTGATATGGACGGTCTGTTGTGTGCTGAAACGACACAAATCAATTGAAAAAATATTTAAAAAAGGTGGTAAACAGAAAATTTTCTCATATTTCGCATGTCCCAACAGAATTTTGAGTGATTTTTAAGGGACACTTCAAATAAGCCAATGAAGCATTGGGATGGATTAATGAAGCAAGTCTTAAAAAAGAAGAAAGCAGCTTTCAAAGTATAGTCAAAGTGCCCTTAAAATAATAAGATGGAATAAGGAACATAGAAGGAAGCGACAAAGAAATTGGTCCAAACCCAAGCGAAGAACACGGAGCGCGAGCTGGAGGAAAATTTCTGCCACAGCTGCTGATGCCATTCAAGAAATACAAAGAAAAAGAAAACCTGAATAAGAGGACAACCATCTCTAAAACAGCCTTTTGAAGAAAAAGAATCACTCAGGAGATTCGTTCGCTGAAGCTCACTAACGATGACGTAGTGCAGTTTCTTGTTGATGATGCTAAATTCAGCACTGGTGACAGTAGTATTGTGATGACATATTAGGTTTGTTCGTTGAAGCCCTAGAGTCGACCTGGGGTCGCCACAAAGTTTTTTGAGAAACCTAAAGTCGCCCTGAAAGTGAAACTGAGTGTTTTTTGAGCCCTAGGGTTGACCTAGGTTTTCCATAAACTCACCCTAGCTTTTTGCTGTGGCGAGTTGAGGGCTGTCAAATGGCATGTATTTTTTTTTAATGACATGGATGTGTGGTGATTTGTGGTTTAGTGTTTTTTGAGGACTGGAAACCCCAGGTTTTTTTGACAACTCATAGGGCTGTCAAGAAAACCTGGGTCAACCATGGGGAAAGTTCAACGAACGGACCTATTGAACAAACAGTTTCTTAAAGCGCAATTACCGGAATCTAAAGCGAACTAGATGGAAATACCCGATATAACAGTTAGTCAGGCATCTAAAAACTTTAAAAAGAGCTGGGTCAGATGAGATAGTATTCCAGTTTTTGATGGGTACAATGAGGTAAAGATTGCTTACAACTTTCAGCTCCAAATTAGTTTGAGATGACAGTCTGCTTAAACAGTGTAACCAACTAAGGATAAGATAACGAAGTTGCAGCTACTTTACGATACGATCATAATTTTGTACCAAACTTTGAAGATCGTTGAGCGGGTATTTTGTAGTCATCTGCGATAGTAGAGTTGTAAGAGGTCGAAGAGTGATTTTTCGTTGAGATCTAAGCCTGCGACTTTATTTTCTTATCTGATAAATGCCCTAGATTGATGAAGAGAGTAGTGTTTTAGTACATTTTACATCATTTTGTTCTTTATTTTCAATAAAACAGTTTAACTTGAAAAATTGTTTACTTATTTATATATTCTAATTTTTAGTTTTTAATTTTGCTGGCGGCCATATTTCCTCATTTTTAACTGTTATCTATTGTACTATTTGAACCTTCAATTCAATCCACCCGAGTGCAATCTTATTCCCTAATCACTGCGATTCATTCAAATCATAAACAAGCCTTTGACTTGTGAATCATTGGGTTTCGTTGAAGCCATGAATTTGCAGTGTGTTCGCCACAAAGTGTTTTGTGAAAAATTTCAATTCGAATTGATTGTCAAACTGAGTGTTTATTGAGCCCTTTGCTTGCCCTCAACGCGCCCTAAAGCAGCATTACGCTTTTGTTGGGACAGACTAAGGTAACAAGCAGGACTGTCCAATGGCATGTATTTCTCTTCAAATGACAGGGATGTGTAGGGATTTCTTTTTTTGTTTGAGAACCCAAAACCCAAGTTCTTTTTTTTTTTTGTCAACCCTTATTATTATTATCACGTGGTTAGCAGTTCCCAACGATAATTTGTAGCATAATTAATCGAAATAAATGAGTGATGACTGATCATCCACAAAAAGTTCAAAGTAGGTCAACATTTCCAAGTCTATGTGGATTATTGGATGTTTTCACAACACGAGCAAAAAACAAATATATTCCATTCACAAAAATTAAAGTAAAAAGTAAAAGAAATTCCAATCAGAGTCCCACCTGGTTTTTTCAATCAGTTTTTAGATTATGGAGTTTGAGATAAAATGGACAAATTAAAAATTATAAAGGGTTTTCTTTTAAAAGGTTGGTTTTCAAGTAGGCAGCACTGTTTCTAGTGATTGTGAATTGGACAATTAGTGTTCTATTTGTGACCAGTACACAATAAATAGACTTGAGAGCCCGGCCAATAGAACTAGTTGCGCGCGTGTTTTGCCGCTTTCAATTGACAGCCCGATTAAATACTCACGCTCTTAAGAGAAGAACGCCCACAGGCATCGTCGCATGCAACGCACGCAACGCGTCGAGTATAACCCAACTTTCTACTTTGCAGCGATGCAAAACCAATCTGAAGTTCTCTCTTGTTGCTAGAAATGGGATAGGAGATAGGATACTACTGAAATAACGGTTGAAGTAGTATTTTTTGTTGTCAAACTCATTTTAAAAGTTGAAAAACACATTTTATTTTTCGAATACGATGGACCTAGCCTGTAAAGATTATCTAATAATTGTGTTTTGAAAATAATAAAAAAAAATAGCATTTAAATATATACGATACGCATTAGTTGAAAAATATACACAAAATATGTACAATGTTTTCCACAGTTCAAGAACTCCGATATGCCATCCTAAGGGCTCTCCAAAGCCGATGCGATTTTGTTGCTGCGACGGACGGCAACGAAAAATCGAAGAGCTGGCGTCGTAGTATTCCCAACCTGATTTTTTTTTCAAGCCAGTGTCTACTAATTATTAGAAAATGGAAACAAAGATGTGCAGTATGTTAGAGATTCGTCAGCGTAAAGCAAGTTTTCGCAGTCACTTGGGGTTGGCTGGTCCGACGTCATTATGTTGAAGGGAAATGGCCCTAGCTTCGATCCTTGAGCAACTCCTGCTCTGATGCTATTGGTGGCTGATTTTGCGCTTCCGACTTGAACGAAAAAGTTCCTGTGGGAGAAAAAAGAAAAAAAATTTACTAGCGGAGCTGAAAAATTTAGTAGGCGGAGTTTATGGACGAGAGCATCTATCCAAACGTTGTCGAATGCTTTTTCGACATCCAAAAAGCAAGCGATCGACGGTGACCCGATGGCTGTTGATGGCTGCGGTGACGTCTTTGTGCAGTTTCATTAACGGATGTAGGGTTGAATGCTTATCTCGGAAGCCGAACTGCAAGTCTGGGATGATGTTATTTTCCCTGTAGAACTTCTTCAAATCCCTAAGTAATAGCTCCTCCCGGAGGTTACTTAGGTTGTTCAGTAGGAAGATGGGCCAGTAGTTGGCGATAAGATTCCGATCGCCTTTATTCGGAATCGCCACTATTTTGGCCGTTTTCCATTTCCCGGAAAAGTAGCTGTTGTTGACGCATTATGATGGCCAGGATGATCATCACTGTCTGTGGGAGCCTCCTCAGGACGAAATTAGAAACACCATCTGGTCCTGTCGACTTCTTGGGCTTAGAGCTGTTGATTATTTCCGCTTATTGTGTCACCACTATCAGTTGCGCGCAACACAAAGGCCACCGCATCAGTTAACGCGGCGATCACAATCCGCTCAACGCATTCTATTAACCGGACAATGTACTTCAGCTTATCGCTGTTAAATTGATTTTGCTTAAATTCACTCGAAAAACTTGCCGGAAATTGAATTAATTGATTAAATCCAGCCTTGGGGACAATGTATCCGATTGATAACCAAACTCATTTTTACTTATTCTATTTCATTGGGAGGGAATCTGTATACTTTTAAAAAAGAAGACCCTGCACCAATCAGTTGGTGTTCTCATCATAACGATTTGCTTTATACGCAACTTGTCGGATAGACTTGGTCTGATGGATGTCGAATGTCGGATGCCGGATGTTATGACTGTAAGAGTGCAGAAAGACAAGCATTCTTCTAAAATTAAAAACTCAAGACATTTGCAAAGTACCTACAAAAAGTTAGCGTTAAAGGTAAATAACCTATCTTCACTGCTTACCTACAAGTTCCTCTCGAGCTCTATGTAAAATAACTGCCATATCTCATAACGCTTATCTGTCTGCTTTAAAGTCCAACGTGGATGATTGGCCGTATCAATTTGCCAATGTTATTGCTAAAATAATTAAATATGTTCTCATAAAGTGTTTTACCACATCGAGGCAATCTTGCAATTAAAGTACCTATTTAAAGAACTGTTGAGAAAATTTATGGATTACATTACTCGCCTTACTCAGCACATTTTTAACTAGTTCTAACTAGTTTAATATCCTACTCACTACATAAAGTGCTTGTATTAAATTTTGTGTGGTGCCCGTGTCGTAATAGTTTGCGTGTCTGTCTGTTACGTGGGAGGTTCGGTTTTCGAGTCCCGGAGTCATCAAGGAAAAAAATGTTTTTCTACGAGCAAGGAACTGGCTAGTTCTGGGGTAGCAATCTTATGCCATGAAAAGGACTTTCTCGTTTAGCCATTTGGATTCGGCAAAAAATTGTAGGTCCCTACCAATTCCTCAAAAGGAACGCTTAAGAGATATGCGCTAAGCATCAGAGCCCCCGCTCTACTGTGCCACCCTATTTATTTATTTTATGAAATTGCTTTCGAGTCTAAGGAAACGGCCACGCTCTGAGCGGGAAAGCGGCAGAGTGTCAAAATTAGAACAAAATTGAAAGTCGAGCGGCTAAACGATAAGACTGGGCTTTCAATTTTGTTTTAACATTGACTCTCTACCGCTTTGGCGCTAGGTGCGTGGCCATATTCTAAGGCATTTAAAATTCCTCCAATTTCGTACCGACTTCGAAAGAAAGCGCTTCTCATGGCAGTGTAATTACTCCTGGAGGGCTTGTCATTGGAATAGTTGTAATCCCTTCGAAATCTCGATACTTGTAGTGCTTCATAAAATGAAGAAGACTACAATTCAAGTACTTTACTCTCTCTGAACCTTATCAGGTCCTCCTCTGGTTTACCTTAGCGTCTCATTGATCAGTCATCAGAATTTCAAATATTAAGGAGATCCACTTACTTCGGATATCAACAGCATTTCCATCTGTGCTATCAAAACCATTGAACTTGTGTTTCCTGATAAAATTATTTCAACTCAGATAGAATCAGTCCGTCTAAACGCTTAGCCTTGCTAATCAGCATTTAATAATTGAATAAATGTCTGCTATCTTACTAATTATGATAAATATTACTCTTGACCAATTTGTTATCTGAAGTCGTTCGTACGTCTTGAAAAAGGTTCAGTCGAAAAGAAAACCTATTCATTTGTCGTTTCTAACTTCTAAGAGGTGGTTCAATTCAATTAGGACTGATTTCTTTTTTTGTGTAGAGATATTTAAATAAATGGCGCTCAACGTTACTAGCGCCGCCATTGAAAACATTTCGAATGTTTTCGACTTCGGTGCGGTAGATTATCTTGTGCTAGCATTACTGCTGTTTTTATCAGCTGCAATTGGAGTTTATTTTGGATTCTTTTCGGGCAAAAACGACACCACTGATGAGTACCTGCTTGGTGGACACCGGATGAAAACATGGCCAATTGCTGTTTCGCTGGTTGCAAGGTGAGATAATGTTCTTGAGATTGAGACTTTTCTTCAAGTGAAAGTGTTTTCCCTTAACAGTCAGCTGTCTGCACTATCAATCATGACCTTACCAGCTGAATTGTATAGTTTTGGCGTGACGTTTGCGTTTCTCATGGTTGGAATTTATGGGGCTCTGCCAATATTGTGCTACGCAATTATTCCAGTTTTCTATCACAACAATATAACAAATTGTTATGAGGTGAGTGTTGATGTTTTGAGAAACTATCAGAGAATTTTAATCGAGTTTGTTGGTTTTTTATTGTGATTACGAGAGTATCGTTTTGGGGTCTAAAGAATGTAGAATGATTGTGTTAGATTTTGTTCATTAGACAAATTAAGTTCCAGCGATTGTGAGATCTGAGGATAGTGTCAAACTTGTCAGCTTTATCGTTTACCCACTGTTTTCGGTGTTGCCAGCTGAAGTGAATGAGTGAGAGCAATTACAGATCAGATAACATTGTCTAATCTCAAATTCGTCTGAATGCAGCTAATCTGAGCACTTGAAACAAATCAAATCACATGGTAGCTAAATTTAAAGCCCTCTACTGGTAAAGACTAATTTTGAAATGCTTATTATCTTGTTGAAGGTATTTGCTTCAATGTTACTCGTCAAACGGAAGTTGTGTATGATGAGTCTTTTGACTTTTGTTTGGGTAGCATTTTGAAGAATGTAAACACTTATAAGGTTTGTTCGTTGAAGCCCTAGGGTCGCCATGGGGTCGCCACAAAGCGTTTTTTGAGAAACCTAAATTCGCACTGAATGCAAATTGAGTGTTTTTTGAGCCATAGGTTTGCCATAGGTTTGCCACAATGTTAAATGGCATGTGTTTTTATTTAAATGACAGGGATGTGTGGCGATTTGTGGTTTAGCGTTTTTTGAGGACTGGAAAACCCAGTTTTTTTTGACAACTCATGGGGTTGTCAAGAAAACCTGGGTCAACCCTGGGGAAAGTTCAACGAACAGACCTATAATGGGTGAAATTAATGCCGATTTTGGAGCGGCCCATTAATTGGTTGCATTGTTTACTTATGTGATTCCCCATTGATTGTTATCTTTTTTGAGGGAATCTAAACAGTTGTTCTATTAAATCATTATTCAACTGATGCTATCCAACGCATCCACACCAAAAAACACTACGATTCACTGGGCTTTCCGCATTGAACTCAAACCCCCGAGCCCATCAAAAATCCTCAATCACCTTAGAGTTTTCAGATATTTGGCCCTATCGAGGTAACCGTCGCGTCGGAGCAGAGTTTTCTCCGAAACGTATCCTTTTTCGGATATTTAATTTTGCTTCGAAGTAGTTGTCATCGTAAGAAATTTTTAACAAATGCGGCAACGCATTGCATTCCCAAAACTAAAACTAAAACAATGATTTCGATAAGGCTCTCTTCAGCTTCGCAGTCTAAGAACTCGGCCACCATCGAGCGGCTGAGCCGCAGAATTATGTAGAACAAAATTTAAAGCTGAGCGGCATCGTTCTGCCGAAAGTTTTGCCGCTCATCATTCATTTTTGTTCTAATTTTGCAGCTCAGTGCGTGGCCGTGCTTTAAATCGGTTATGACCCAATTTCACTTGACCGCGTTTCCTAAGACGAGATTTTCTTCTTCAGCGAGAAGCTATCGAAAAATACGTAAATTTCCAGCGTTGATGTCCATCCGTTTTTAAAAAAATTTTTTAGAGGCTTGTCCCAGCCGTCGTAATCTCTGCCAATGTCACGGTACAGCTCATAAAGTTCGTTGTTTAATGTTATCCTTTGGGGTTCATCCGCTCTACATGGCCCAACCATCGCTGCCTTGCGATGCGTACTCTTTCTCTTCTGGCTATGCCACATTAGGTTCGTTTCCTTGACAATGACAACCCTATGAATTTAAAAAAAACCTTGGTTTTCAAGTCCTTAAGAAACGCTTTGCTACAAAACCACCACAAATCCGTGTCATTTGAACAAAAATATATGCCATTTGACAGGCCATCAACTCGCCCAGCAAAAGCCTAGGTCGAGTTGAGGGCAAACATTCAATTCATGTCAATTTGACATTCAGGGTGATTTTAGGTTTTTCAGAAAACGGCGACCACAGGACGACTCCACGGCTTCACCCTATTGTCTTCTCATACGGGACCAAAGATCATTCGAAGAATTTTTCTTTCGAAACGACCAAGGGCTTCCCCATCCGACTTTGATGAAGTTGAGTCTTCCGCGCCGTAAAACTGAACTAGCATAATTAAAGTCTTATAAAGGGCCACCTTTGTTTTTCTAGAGGGAGATTTGTCTCTCAATTGCCTTCTTAACCCAAAGAAGCAACGGTTGGCAAGTTAATGTCCATTTGATCTCCACACTGATCTTGTTTTCCGTATATATAGTAGATCCCAGGTAGACGATCTTCCTCGAAGCTATTTCTGTATATTGTGACGTTTTGTCCAATTCGTCGATGTTCTGTGTCCCACAGCAGATACTTCGTTTTGTCCTCTTTAACCATCAAACCCATTGTTGCTGCTTCTGTTTCAATGCTCTCAAAAGCATCTATGACATCACGCTTCCTTCTTCCTATTACGTCAATATCGTCTGCGTAGGTGAGTAATTGTACAGACTTTTGAAAGATTTTTGCTCTTGCCTAAAGCCTTTTTCGTCATCAAAGGTCTCGGAGAGTTCTTAACCGACCATAACGGAGCAGTATAAGTTCTCCAAAGTCATCCTGCATACAGTCATACGAGTTTTGCAGGGATGCCGAAACTAGACATGGCTATGTACAGCTCGTCTGACAAGCTTAACTTCTCCTAGGCCGGGAGGACGACATTCTTGATCGTCGTCCAAGTTAAATGGGTCGTTCTGCTTGACAGCGGAATTAGTGTCTTCATCGGCGTTAAGCAGTCTGCAGAAGTATGGTCTTTTCAGACCCTCAGAAGCGACTGCGACTCTATTACTTTGTTTCCCTCTTGGTCCTTACAAACGTGAGTTCGGAACTCGCCCCCGTGGCATGATCTTTTTACCTTTTGGTAAAATTTTTGAATCTCATTCCTGTCATGCAGAGCTGTAAAAGAATGCGGTCTTTTTTGTATTGGAGTGAAATGATGAAAAAGACTAATCTTTTGAATATTTTGACTTCATATTATTACTTAACTTTAATCAAAAACTCCCAGTTCAATTTTAAGTCTTTAGTGAACCAATCGTCTAGAGCAGTCAAAAGACTTGAATTCAAAAGAATGCAATACTTTTTAACTGGTTGCAGTCATGAAGTTTTTTGATTGCATTGAAAGTAGTGCAGTCATTTTTCTGCTGTGGAGTCTTTTGACTGCTTGAAGTCATTTTTACTCCTTGGAATGATCTGACTGCTTTAAATTTTCTTAACATCAGCTTCCTTACGACTTACAGCATTATCGTTGTTCTTATGCTTTCATTTCTAATTATAGATGCCTTACAAGGTTTATTAAAATTTTGAAATAATCCAAGATTGTCCTTCGGCATTTTATTTTTATTAATTAAAAATTCAAGCAATCAAAAGACTACAAGCTGTCAAAAGACTTCATGCAGTTAAAAGACTCCAAGCAGTAAAAAAAAATTCGAGCAGTTAAGACTCCAAAAACTCCTAAACTTATGCTAAAGCAAGAGGCAATGGATAGAACAAATCATAGGTGGAACAATATCACCACGTGCGTGGCAACAAAACGGATATGGCAAGGACTAGATACAAAACGCACAAGACATTTGTTATCCATTACCAGATTGGAAGTTAGCTCCGTAATCAATGTCATCACCAGACATTGTCTGATAGGAAGACACGCCGTAAGACTTGGCGTTCCCTCTAATAGTGCAGTCAATGAAGCGAAAAATAGGGCCCAACCTCCGAATTTTTTTACTGTTAACCGATTTGCATGAAATTTTGGAATTAGGCTCATCTTACCCTTAAATTCAAAAGTGAAAATGATTTGCACACCGCCACCACCCTGGGGGTGGTTGCCACCCTTTCTCGGGGGTGAATTTTTTTTTTTTTTTTAAATAACCTCGGATATCGATAGAAGGCCTAATTTTAAGCAAAAAAACTAATATAAAGTTTTTTGTCAAGTCCAATACTTTTCGAGTTATTGGCAATTGAAAATTCGCAATTTGTTCACGTTTTTCATCTATTTATTGCAAATATCTCCAAAACTATACGTTTTATCGAAAATTTTATAAAGAACAAAATTGTAGCAGCTAAAACAATGAACAATTTGGTTTTTTATAAAGTATTCTAAGAACAATATTAAGCTAGATATAAAAGACCAAAACCATTTTTTATTTTGTCTGAAATTTAATCGATGTGTTCAATGCCATCTAGCGGCGAGCAGATGCATTTTATTTATTCTAATATAAAAACATGTTTTGTAGTGCTTGAAATAAGCTTTAAAATGAGCACTATCAAAAATCTTTTGCACGTAAAATAAGTGAGCTGTAGTGCAAATAAGGGCAGCATCTAATGTTTTTTTCTTTTAAATCAATGGCTTTCATAAGTGCCATTTCCACCAAGATTAAATTTAATCGTATTCCGCCTAAAATTAAGTTTGTTATGAAGAGTTTGATAGATAGTATCAGTTTGGCTGCAATTGCCTGCCTGCATTCTTCATTGAACCATAGGTTTCATTTTGGGGACCGAATGAAGCCCTGCGGTTCTGATGGCTTGTTGGCATTGTTGCCACTGGTCTTCAATGCTTGATGCTGGCGGCGTAGGATTCAAGGATAATTGGTAATGTCTTTTGTTTGTATTCCGAAGTTATATATCACTTCACAGCGTTCGTTGGTTCGCACGAGTCGTGAACACGATTTTTTCATTCGTACCTTGGCTACAACAAGGTAGTGGCCCGAGTCAAAGTTGAGTCCTCAAAATGATCGGACATCAGTAACACTGAAAAATGATCAATTTATTGATATGGGGACTGGGGATCGCCATGTTTCTATATGAATTTTGTGATGAGATAAGCGTGTATACTACTGACAACAAGACATCCCCGCAGCAAAATCGATTATTTTGAGTCCGTTCTCGAGTTTTTTGTCCTTCTTGCCTAGTTTTCGTTAAGATCGCCACACAAACGTTTATGTTTGTTCAAAGAATTGTTTCTTTTTTTTTTCGTTGAAACGATCTTTAAATCTATCGTCGTTCCACCTTGTCTGAACGGCGACTGCTCGATCATGTGAGCTGCAACCAAACTCACAAATTACAAGTATACAAGTATCTTATGGAGTTGCAAATCTCTGCACTCTCCGACAAGTAGACATCAATAAGAGCCTATACATGTACCAACACAACACACAATGCTTCAATAACTTATGCTGTCTTTTGTCGGTTAAGCTCAAAGTTTCCTCATTGCCGTTGACAACGGATGGTAACTGCCTTAATGAAACCGAGAAAATATAAGTACGTATTATGTGCGTAAACGATGACTTTCCTTGGCATCACATCATGACCTCATATTCGAAGTCACCAAAATCGCTGCAAAGTGATGAGGTTTGTTAATACAATGCAGGAAATTCTGGTATCCCTTCTGATCTGGCTACAATTTTTAAAGCCTATACATTTGCCTAAAGCTGATGTACAATTCAAAAGTTGCTAAAGAATCCTTGAGCATACTTAATAAAGTTTAAAGCAGAATTGAATGGTTTATTTACTTATTTGCTTTTTCTCTTACTCAACTGGGTCTTACGTCACGATAAGTCAATCTCTATATTTTTTAACTATTTTTCAGTACCTGGAGTTAAGGTTCAACAAATCAATACGCAAAATTGTTACAGCGACGTTTATTTTGACGACGTTCTTTTTGATGCCCGTTTTTATATTTATTCCATCGCTCGCATTATCTCAAGGTAAGTCGAACATTGATAAACCGCTAAATGCAGTGGTTCACAGACAAACTGATGTAAAATATTAACAAATGACCTTACCGTATGCAACATATCTAAGCGAGTATATTACGCCTAAGAGTTTGTTCTATTTTCTATTTCAATATTTCGATGTTCATTCACTCAAAAAACGTGTGTTTTGTATTTTTTCAACAGTTACGGGCGTAAATATTCATATCATCAACACCATAGTCTGTTCCATTTGCGTCTTTTACACAATGTTTGTAAGTAAGCATCAGCCCTTGTGTAAACAGTTCTAAGAACGTTTTTATGTTTTTCCAAGGGTGGCATCAAAGCTGTCGTTTGGACAGATGTTCTCCAAGCATCTATTATGATGATATCTGTACTCTTTGTTGGAATCATGGGAATAATAAGCGTCGGAGGAGTAGACAAGGTTATCGACTATGCCTCGAAAGGAGGTCGACTTGATCTCGAGTAAGTCAAAAGAGAACTGTTTAAATATAGAGTGAAACTAAAGAAAAGAAAATAACTTTCAGCTGGAGTCTAGATCTTAGAACACGTTCCTCCGTTCATGGGATGTTTGTTTCAGGAGTATGTCTTTGGACCAGTAATCTCGGACTCAATCAAACTAGTGTGCAAAGACTTTGTTCACTGCCATCTCTCAACCATGCTAGAAGGTAACCGACTAAATGCGAGCATCCTTATTTATTCATTTCATGTCCTTGTTTCTAGAACCTACCTTTTATTTGGATTCCTTTTCACAGTAATAATGTTTTTCAACTGCTTTACTGGCACCGTCATGTATTCCAAGTACCACGATTGCGATCCGGTTTCGATTGGAGTGAGTTTAGCTTTTATTGAACACAATGAACACTCGTTTTTACATAACTTTTTTCTCTATTTTCAGCTTGTTAGCAAACCTGATAAAATGATGCCGTTTTTCGTTCAGGACGTTGTTGGACACTTGAAGGGTATGCCTGGTGTTTTCATTTCGTGCGTTTTTAGTGCGGCTTTAGGGTGAGGCTCATTTGTTTTGAACCAAAGATCTTTTTGACTACGTTTTCTATCGACAGAACCATGTCAGCTTATTTGAATACCCTGGCCGGGATTGCTTACTTCGACTACGTCAAGCCTTTCATAAATCACACCGAACGGAAAGCAAGTTTCACTATGAAATTATTTGTGTTTTGTGCTGGAGTCTATTGCGTTCTTGCAGGCTTTATTGTTGAAAGCTCTAATTCGATTCTTCAATTAATTCAAACTATAGCAGGAATATCGTCTGGAGCATCATTTGGAGTGTTTCTGTTGGGGCTGTTTGTCCCCAAGGCTCATGGGAAGGTATTTATAACATTTTGTATTTTGTATTGATTTATTTTACGGATTTATTTACAGCCAGCGCTAATTGGGCTTCTCAGTTCTATGGTTTTAATGACTTTTCTCATAATTGGCGCCCAACACAGAATGCAGATGGGAAAACTGTTTAACCTGCCTTTGCCAAATAGGGTGGATGGTTGTGATCGATTTAACCAAACTCTGCATAGATCTATGTAAGATATGATTTCCTTTCGATAAACAAATCTGACTCAGTGATTGAATTACAGATTCATTGAACCAACCACACCAGTCTCCCCAACTGGATTTGATGAGGAATTTTCAATTTTTGACATTTCCTTCAACTGGTACAAGATTGTTGGGGCTTCGCTCGTTTGGATAATTGCAATACCCCTCAGCTACATAATGCCAGTTGAAAATAAACTCAATCCATTGCTGATAACACCATTTTTGAGATCATTTGTGAATTATGACGTTGTGAAGACTGAGGATTGGTCTTTGAAGGAGACACATGTGGGCGAACAGACTAAGAAATGATACACTTAATTAAAGGATAAAAATTCAAATTTGGTTTTCTTTTAATAAGGAACAGTCTCATATTTTGATCAGATTAGAATTTACTGTAAATGGAACACAATTTCTGTCACACTTTACACTTCTTCACACTTTGGCATTCAACAGATTAATTTTGAACGCCAAGCATTTTTAAGGCATTTATTAAATTCAACTTACTTTACTCTAGGTGGATCTCACAAACCGACCGTAACCAACATCTCGCTTTAACTGTGCAATTTGGTCCATAGTTGCCTAGAGTTACCCGCATTAGCTGTGAGCGTCGCCTGATTGGAGTCTTGCTCTTAAAGTAAAACTCATCAGCGGATTTTCAATCAGTTTTGGTTTTATAGATGCTTTTGCTTTATAAAACTGAATTTCTGCATCACAAGAGTTTTGTAAAGCATCTCCTTGGTGCTTTGAGAGAAACTTTTACTTTAAATACATACGACGAATTTTTGCATTTGTAGTAGCTTGGCACAATAAAGCTATAGAAACCTCGGAGCCTAACGTATTTCCTGCACATACAGTTTTACGTCGATTCCGAATGGCAAAGTAAGAAAGCGTTTTTCATGACAATGTGTTTTTCATGGCAATGTGTCATACTCTCGAAGGACTTCCAAATCCTGGCGAAAGGCGACACCAGTGAATAGTTGTTTTTTCTTTTAGGTGTCTGTTGTTTGATCTTTCACGTAAAAGGTAGACATGCTTAACCATGCCAGAACAGAGCCATACTAGTTTTTAATAATTTTTGTGAAAACTTGCAACATGCGCATTGGCTCGTAAAAGTCCATGGAAGTCCACTACTCCTCACAAACGACTGCGACTATCCAAAGTGTTCGAAAATGTCAGCAGTGTTTCAATAGTTTGCAGTTGACAGTAGAGACTGCTAAAGTTCGCAAAAATACGCAATTGGCAAAAAAATTCGCAAAAGCCCGCAACAGTGTGCATTTTTCCTCAAGTTACTGTAAAATTCAATAATTATCCACACACGCTCACAATTGTTCTCAACTATGTCTGCAACCTTGCCAATGGTTGCTGACATAGTTGAGAACAATTGTGTTCTTATTTGTCCGAAAAAAAACCTCAATAGTCTGAAACTTTATACAAATATCCAGTGGTGTACTTTTGCGGAACTTTGCGAACAAATGTTATAAGATGAGGAACAAACACTGTCTTTCTTTCAAAATAGGGTACCAAGAAGTTATGCGTTCCCAAAGCATGATGTCATGGTCCTATCCCGTTTGCAGACGATCTTTGTATTTGGAAGGGCACGTTATGAATACTATTTTTATGACTGGTATCTTTACCCGCCAAAAGAAAATGGCAAAAGTAATGCCAATACCTAAGAACTCAAAGGGAGAGGAATTTAGACCCATATCAATTCTGCCTTTTCTATCCAAAATCTGCGAGCGCATAATGCATAACCAAATTAATCAGTTTCTTGTAAATAATAATCTACTGGTTACAGAGCAATCTGGTTCTCGTACCAAGCATAGTTGTACCACCGAACTTTTGAAAGTAGTAGAAGACATAAGAGCACAATTGGACGAAGACAAAATTACTTTTCTTATTTAACTGGACTTCTCAAAGGTTTTTGATATACTTATTCGAATATCCTATCCTCTTAATGAGCTGCTCCAACGCTTCAATATGTCTTACTTGTACTTCCTGTAAAGTTACTCTCATCCTTTTTAAGAGAAAGAAAACAGGCTGTGTCTCTTGGGACTTGATTATTAGAATTTTTACCTTAAGTAAAAGGAGTTTCACAAGCCTCGATTTTGGGTCCCTGTTTTTACATATAGTTGTGAGTTATTCTGTGATACTGTGTGCAAAGAAAGCTACAAGTAGCATTCAATAGTACTCTTTGGTATATTTACTTAGAAGATCTGGCCATATTTCACATTAGGAAAACAACTTATTAGACATGTCTTTTTTAATTATTATTATACAGGGTGTCCCGTAATTCGTTTTACATACTTTGGGATATGATTCTTGGTCATATTCTAACAAAAAAATTGTTCTTCAGTCCGTTTCTCAAGTTTGACATCACTTTTTGACAATTTAAAAAAAGGCTAACTTTGGTGTACCCTGACCTTTGTTAAATTCGATATCTCTGTCGAAACTGATGATAGGAACCTAATCTTAGACTCAATTTTTTGTAGAAATAACAACCTTTAAGACTGTATTTAAATTAGGCTTCCATAGGTTTAGGGTTGCCAGATTTTCAATTTTAAGTGGTGTTCAAATTTTCTTCCCAAAACAAAGTTTTGACTTTGAGGTCATTTTTTTGGAGAAAAAGCCTGATAAACATAGAGTTTCTTTATTTTTTACAGATGAACAATACAATAATAAAGAAAAAACTCAGCATTAAGTTAACTCAAAAACCCATGGGAAAAATTTTAAAAAAAATAAAAAAAAGTTTTTGCTTTTAGGTTTGTTTGAATAAAACAATAATATGATCACTTTTAGTAGTTTTTTTTTATGTATTTAATACAAATACAATTATAACAAGTGCTCAAAGCGCCCTCCTTCGTTTTGAATCCATGCCAGAGCCCGTTTTTGGATTTCATTGTGGATGTTTGCTTTAAATTTGGGGTATGAATGTTCAATAGGTAAATAAGTCGTATAAAAGAATAAGAAAACAAATTTGTTCATTAGTTTGTCAAATTAAGTCACGATTGCAGTTTGATCAGAGAGTTTTTTGAAATGTTTTCATTTACGAGAGAAGAATACGCAGACATTTTTTTTCTTATATGAGTTTTTAAATGGAAATTGAAGAAAAGCACAACAAAGGATACCAGGAACTTTATACTAACTAAAAATCTGGCAACCCTTAGCCTATAGGAGTCAAATTTAAATACAGTTTCAAAGATTACAAGACTACAAGTAAGACGAGAGTTATCGACAACAAACACCAACAATGAAATCCAAAAACGGGCTCTGGCATGGATTCAAAACGAAGGATGGGGCTTTGAGCACTTGTTATAATTGTATTTGTATTAAATACATAAAAAAACTACTAAAAGTGATCATATTATTGTTTTATTCAAACAAACCTCAAAGCAAAAACTTTTTTTTATTTTTTTTTAAATTTTTCCCATTTTGTATTTTTCCAAGTATCATAAAATGTATGGGTTTTTGAGCTAACTTAATGCTGAGTTTTTTCTTTATTATTGTTTTGTTTATCTGCAAAAAATAAAGAAACTCTATGTTTATCAGGCTTTTTCTCCAAAAAATGACCTCAAAGTCAAAACTTTGTTTTGGGAAGAAAATTTGAACACCACTTAAAATTGAAAATCTGGCAACCCTAAACCTATGGAAGCCTAATTTAAATACAGTCTTAAAGGTTGTTATTTCTACAAAAAATTTAGTCTAAGGTTAGGTTCCTATCATCAGTTTCGACAGAGATATCGAATTTAACAAAGGTCAGGGTACACCAAAGTTAGCCTTTTTTTAAATTGTCAAAAAGTGATGTCAAACTTGAGAACAATTTTTTTCTTAGAATATGACCAAGAATCATATCCCAAAGTATGTAAAACGAATTACGGGACACCCTGTATACATATAAAGTTTCGCACCCTCCAGGTAAGAAAATCGCTAACCAACAATGAATTCGAAACATCGCCAGCCGTTGAACGATCGCTTCTTCGCAGAATTTGCCTAGCAACGCACAACTCAACTTGTTGGCAAATATTGAAAACAAAAACAGAAGTGAGTGCTATTGGGCCAAACCAATGCGTTTTTGAAAAAGAAGTTTTTGGCGAAATGAAACAACTACCAACCCTGCTGTACGCAACTTTTTGTAAAAAGTTCCTGCAACTGTCGTGATAGTGGAAAACAGTCATACCCCTCGTCTTCGTCAAGTCTCCATCGATCTCAATAGCTAAACATTTCACGCATTAGCCTTGGAGGAATCCTGCAAAAAGATCTCGGATTGTTTACTCACAAAGTCTAATGGACTAACTTTGGACTTTAGAGCAGCTTGAACTGAAACAATTTTTGACACGAAATAATCTTTTCTTGTGAAGATGTGGCATCATTGATCCAATTTTCATCAAAAATGAGGCTTCGAACAACGTTTCATTCAACGGTGTGCGTTACAAGCATGTTAATTGCCTTTTTTCTATTAAAATTGGTGACATGGATTTGAGCCTTTCGTCTGGGTCATGCAGAATTGCGAACCATGCCACACAGGGAATCTATTAGCTATACAACTCTAAGCCATCATCAGGGATGAGTTTATACTAAATGACTTATGTGTTATGTTATGTGTAGTTCGAGAAAGCAGTAGAAATAGGTCTTGCAGATGGAGTTACAACATTTTTTGAATTTATCAATAAATCATAGGAGTGTTAGTATGACAACTAATGAGTTAACTGAGCAAGGCTACGAGAACTGTCGTAGAGAAATTTTAGAGATAATAAGATTATGTAAAAAGATTTTTCTTTATATCTTTTATTACAAGATGTTTAGCTGTCTTATGCTCAACTTCCTTGTAACACAGACTGTTTCGCCCTAGCCAATTAATATACGACTTATTATTTTTCTTCCCCTGGCCACCGAGCGTCCAGTTAGCTTTATCATTTTCATCAATATTTTCTTATCAACTAACAACATTTCGAAACGATAATCAAAACTCTCATGTTTTCCTAGAAAGTTTTGACCTTCTTCCGCGGTAGTCTTACAATCAAAATTCTCCGTTTGTTATTGGAATTGCTGAATGAAAATAAATTCTTTAAATTAACTTAAAATGTCGGTAAACGTAACCGACACATTTACTCAAGTGTTCGCGTTTGGTGTTGAGGACTATGCAATCTTCATACTAATGCTGGTCGCTTCGGCGGGAATCGGAGTTTACTTTGGATTTTTTGCTGGTGGCGAAGATACAACTGATGAATATTTACTTGGAAGTAAAAATATGAAAGTATGGCCAATTGCTATCTCGTTAGTCTCAAGGTGAAGTTACAACTCAATAACCAACAAGGATATGACAATTTAAAGTGCTTTTCGATTTCAGTCAGCTATCAGCTGTTTCCATTATGACCATACCATCGGAGGTGTATAGTTTTGGTATGAATGCTTCATTTTTTGCACTTGCAATGTTTGCAGCGCTGCCCATCTTGTGTTACATAATAATTCCAGTGTTTTATGACAACAACATATCAAATTGTTACGCGGTGAGTAATTAATCTGTGCTGCCAATTCTAAAGTTGGTGTTGTGCAATGCAATTGTTTATCAAATAAGAAGTGGTTTCAACCAAAGCAATTACCATAAACAAACAATAAATAAAATATTGACCAGAACTTTAGCCAGCCTTGTACTTCTAATCTATAAAAACAAAGCGATAAAAAAATTAGGAGAGGTAGGTCTGGTGTGGCTACTTCAATGATATCGATTGATTGTTTAATTGCAGCTTTAGATTTGAGATTATATGGGAGCTGGCTAAGCTGGTCGGTGCCGTGTGGATTAACTAGAATCTAATACGATGATCTAGTGTAAACCATCGAGACACGGGCGGGTGCGGCGGCTGGATGATTGGGTCTAGGAAGTACATGCACATGTGACTTAGAGGCTTTGTATAGATTGTTTTCTTAGACGTGTTTCGAGAAAAAATAAAACGCACTTATTTTGATGTCATGGCTAAGAATTTAGCGTTTTTACAAATATATGCGGTTTTGCCGTTATGTAATAATAATGATTTATGTCAAAGATCCCCACCGACTGGCTTCAATAAATTCCAGTCGAGATTTCCAATTTTCGACACTTTTAGCAGCATTTGAGGGCTGTATGTCAGCAATAACGCACCGAACATATGCTCTTCCAAGACATCAATTGTCTCGAGCTTGTGTGCGTCGATAAGCGACTTCAGATAACCTCATCCCACGATGTTACAACAGCCCAATGCTGGAGGTAACTCATAGGTTTAACAAAAGATATCGTAGTTTTATAGCCACTTTAATGATCTTCAAAATGTGGGACATCAGCTTGATCGATCTGTCGTTATCGCAATTTCGTGTATCTTCTTTTCAATTGCACATTTGTAGAAGCTAACACAACTCAATCGCTTAAGCAGACTTTCACCTTCTATAAGCTTGCAGATGAAAATCGTGAGTTGTCTTAGACCGTTGATCTAAAAATTTTTAAAAACTCAACTCAAAACTTAATTTATGTTTCGTCCAGCCCGGCACCTTTGCCTTTTTGGACGTCTTAACTGCCTCACTAACTTCTTCGATTGTGATGTCTGGTATTTTCGTTAAGCTACGTTCAGCTTCCCTAATAGTACAGTCATTTGGTAGGAAAAATAGCGGTTACCTGGAAAGCTTTCCGGGAGTTTTGAAAATTGGCAATTTTATAGATTTTGATGTGCTCTTTCCGAATTTCAACTTTGCCACCTCGTACTTTTGCCGCTCGCGCCGCCATATTGGAAAAATGGCGCCCAAAATTGGATTTTAGAGAATATCTGCCTCCCGACTCATTTTACGATATAAACATTTATATACAAAATAAAACTAGAGAATTTCCTACAATTTATGTGTTTATATTTTTTTTTCATAAAGTCAATAGTTTTGGCGCACGAGCGCCACAAAGTGTACTCCAACACGCGTTTTGGTCATTACTCATTATAGTATATCCAACCCTTGGCATTTATTTTAACTGTTTCTATTTGTAAATTAAGAAACTAATTTAAATCTAAAAACTACGAAGCATCTGCGGGTAGAGCTCAATAGAAATATTAAGTCTGAGTCATCAGTACACTACACTGAGTCATCAGTGATACAGCGAAGTTATGGGTGCAATATTTCCGTATGGTTACACTCGTAAAACAATTCACTGAGGCAGAAAGAATGGGTAACTGGAATTAACATCTTGACACTATACAGAAAATGACGCCTTATTTTCATGCCAGTGGCCACTTCCTTTATGCGAAATCTTGCCATTTATATTTGCAAGATATGCTTAATTTGTAGGAAAAAATGGCACTTGAAGAATACCAAAATTTCACAACTAATGGATATTTCACAATTAGACGTTTCGACAAATTTTGGTGTGGTACGTGGTCAGATATGACAATTGAGCAATCGTTAATGAGGACGATGAAATGTCTTGGCGGTTTTACTCATGGTCGAGGAGTTCAGGAAAGCGTGCTTACTAAGTGGACTTTAGGAATGGTATTCCTGCACAATGTTTGCGATGAAGTTGAAAAGTTTTGCAATGTTGTATTTTCTAGTTCCGAGCAGCATGTCGAGATAAGAAGCTCGCGAGTTAATCGTGATAATAGTGACGTAAAAAAACTGATGCATTGGTTGTGCATTGTGCAACCTTCCACCTTTTCCAGAATAAAAGAAAATTATGTCAATAAGCACAGGAGTAATCGGAGATGAAAAGATAAATTGTCACATGTCTCAAGAAATTGGTAGTGCTGGCATTGCTAGAATCATTGGCAGCGATTTCTATACCGTAAAATTCAAACGAAATGACCGTATAAAATCACTTGGTGTTATGAAAGCAGGCATCCAGATCGAAGATAACATTGTCCCGATTAATTCTTTATTAAAGGCCCCGGCCCATAGAACGCAGAAGAGAGACATGCGCAGTCACAACCAATTTGAAGTTTTCTCTTATATGGAAAAAGTGACAATGGGCGCTTTCAAGAACCTATCGGATAGCCTATCTCGGATAGCCGTGTCTAGATACCTTTTTGAACGATCGACAACAGACAAAAGCTGTGAAATATTAAAATTTGACTTTTGAAAACAGAAAAACATTCAAAATATCATTGCTAGACGATTATAACTTATTTTTTTCGATTTCCCACACGTAAACAACAACAACAAGCTATCCGGATGCGATTCTTGAACGCCCTCATTTTGACTAAATTTATCTGTCAAAACACCGCAACGGATTCTATGGGTCACCCCTATCAGTTGCGCGCGGCAAAACCCACCGCATCAGTTGCCGCGCCGCTTCTACCGCACGCAACGCGTTCTATGGGTCGGGCTCTTAAGAATCTCAAAAGGGACTTGAAAATTTAATTACGTACGAACTTGCTCCATTTCCATTATCCCTTTTCAATGAGGAAGTCATGCGCAAGTGTATCAAATCGTCTATGTATAAGGCATTTCAGCAACGTTCTGATGATATGAATTTTGAAAATACGATATATATCATCGACGGTGCATCATTTTCATCCATTTGCAACCAATACGTTACTTACATTCGATCGCACTATACATTCAATGCCATTATCGTATTTGACGGATATCCGGAAGATTTTACGAATCGTGGTACTAAATATGCGGAGAGATCCCGACGATCACGAAAAACTGCGTCAGTAGACATACTTTTTGACGAGACAATGATCCTAACTCTGTCACAAAATAAATTCCTAGGCAATGACACAAACAAGAACCGTCTTATTGAAATGTTGAAGACAAAATTTGAAGCTGACAACTTCATGGTGAAACAAGAAACTTATAATCCCATCGCGGATGATATGGATGAAATTCCGGACTGTGACGTTTCGATTGGTACTACAGACAATGAATTCGCAACACCTTGTCCATCAAGTACAGCGAAGCGAAAAAGAATGCGCTAGATTTTAGGAAATTCCATTGCATGTGGATTAGGCCTATTGGGGATAACACGATAAAAAAACGCGCCGCTTACTCTACCTCAAGGTGGTGTGGAGATGAGTTTTTTGGCCAAAACGCGTGTTGGAGTACACTTTGTGGCGCTCGTGCGCCAAAACTATTGACTTTATGAAAAAAAATATAAATACATAAATTGTAGGAAATTTTTTCTAGTCTTATTTTGTATATAAGTGTTTTTATCGTAAAATGAGTCGGGAGGGAGATATTTCCTAAAATCCAATTTTGGGCGCCATTTTTCTAATATGGTGGCGCGAGCGGCAAAAGTACGAGGTGGCAAAGTTGAAATTCGGAAAGAGCACATCAAAATCTATAAAATTGCCAATTTTCAAAACTCCCGGAAAACTTTCCAGGCAAAACTACCAAATGACTTTACTATAAAGTGCTCTCGAGGAAAATTATCGTTCAATAGAAAACTAGAAAATCTTTCCGATCTTCCGACACTCATGCCCTCGGTGATCTTGCCTTGTAGTGGAGCGCACTGCTTCTTCGCTTCGATCTTGCATCTTATGTGTCCCCTTTTCAGGGGAGCCGCGAACTTATTCATCTCCCTTATTTTAGGGGCAAGAATGTTTCTAATACTGCTTCCTTCTTATTTTTCATTGCTTTTGTTCCGTGATAGTTTTTTTTCGGCAACCTTTCTTTTTTGCGCACCACTTAAATATGAACGAGACAATTTATTTTTACATAACTACAACTTAAGACGTTAACGAGTACTTACTAGTGTATTGCACTTAAATTTTATCACTCCCGAAAAATGATGGTCTCACTACGGTAAAGAAAAAAAACGCGGACTTTTACGTGATAATTACAAAATATTTTATTCACTTATTCACTTTACACTATTGAAGTATGTTTACGGTGACTATTCCCGTACAGCGAATTTCCCGTCTTACAAAGGGTCCGCCATCAAGCGCTTTTTTTCGACTAGTGCTTATTTCGTGAATGGTAACACTTAGCTCATGTCTGATTTGACAGATAATTAGTTTTATCCTTCTGCTGAACGAATATGGTTTGAACAACACGACATTACTTTGAAAATCCGATGCCGATTTTGCCAAAAAAATCATCTTTTCAGATGAAGCTCATTTTGATCTTGGCGGCTATGTAAACAAGCAAATTGTCGCATTTGGGGCACAGAAAACCAATACATTGAAAAGACGATACACCCAAAACGAGTCACTGTTTGGGACGGATTTTGGTCCAGAGACATTCTTCGGAAATGAGCAAGGAGTGGCCGTTACAGTCAATGGCGATCGTTATCGGGCCATGTTGAACGAATTTTTGTTCACAAAAGTTAAGAGGAGGATATTGGCAACATTTGGATTCAACAGGACCGCGCTACGTGCCACACAGCCGAAGCTACACTCGATGTTTTGCGCCCTGTTTTTGAAAAAAAAAGTTATTTGGCGGACCCTTTATATAAATTCAAATGCTCCAGAATATTATCGAAAATTCAAGTCATTTATTGTTCACGAATATTCTCGACCTTTTCATTAACTTCTATTCTCGAACATTCACGAAAAGGTATTTGTTAAATGATACTAAAAGATACATTCATTTTTTTGTTATCCATCATCAATCATTCACTCATTCATCACTCTAGTAGAAATTTCCGCTTGAAGGCTTCTACACCCTGTGTTCCGAAAATAACCGAAATTTTTCAAAGTAAAAACAACCGTTTACATTTTGAAATAATTCTTTTTTATTATTCAATATACTCTTCTTTGTAGTGGTACCCGTGGTGTGATGGATAGCATGTCCGCCTGTTAATCCAGAGGTTCGTGGTTCGAATCCCAACAGAGGCAAAATGTTCTTTTCCACGGGTATCGCCTATCGCGAGGAATTGGCAAGTCCTCCGTTAGTATTCATTGCCATGAAAACCGCTTTCTCGATTAGCCGTTCGGAACCGGCAGAAAATTGTAGGTCCCTTCCATTCCCTCACAAGGCATGGTTATGAGAAATGCGCTAGGCCCAGGGGCTCCTCGCTCTGCTGCGCCACCCTTTTTTTTATTTATAATATACTCTTCTTTCACTTCGATACACTTCTTTGCACGCTCATACAATTTGTCAAATGTGTCGGAAATGTTCTTTTTAGGAACCCTGTCTAGTTCGTCGGTCGTCGCCTTTTGAATGTGGTCAATTGAGTTTTATTTATTTGAGTAAAATTCTCTAGAATTTTATGTTTGTAAGAAAATTTTAGAAGTCTTTTCCATTTTTCGGGGCCCCCTAAAATTGGGGGCCCTAGGCAACTGCCTATTCTGCCTACTTCCTAATACAGCCCTGCAGATATCTCTGCATACACAAAATCTATTGCTCGCCTTTTCCTCTGTCCAAATTAAGTTACATGATTCTCTTAGTAGCCCTTGCTGCCTTGCATGTTTGATTTCTTTCAATGCCTGCATAAATAATTCTCGCTGAAGAAGACGGTGGTGCTAAGCGACAGTTTCGCCCAGTGCCAGTACCAGTTAGCAGTCTTTCAGCTGAGACTTCATAAATGTTTCTTTATCATTTGAAAGGCCCTTGTTGGGTGCTTGTGCTGACTGTGAAACAAGTGGTATAAACTATTTAAATTAACGTCGAATATGTGTCTATGGCCCTCTTGGTCTAAAGGTTATACTTCCCATCTGAATGCTACGTGATAGGTTCCAAGTTCGAATTTCAACAGAAAACAAAAGAAAAGTTTTTTCGGTATCGGCTTTCGCAAGGATTTTGGAAAGTCCTCCGATAAGCCGTTCGGAATTAGCAAAAAATGTACGTCCTTTTCATTCGCTCAGCATGTCCCAGCTCCACAACCCAAGCCACAACTCAAGCCACAACCAAAGCCCCATAAATCTATTCAATCCAAAATCAAACCCAAAGACGCCACTTATCAATCCTCGCTTCCTAAAAGGGTGTCTTTCAATATTGAAACTACTCCATCTAATTCCTCTGTTCCAAGCCCACAAATCTCTGCTCCTTTTCCAAGCTTCGACCTAACGTCTGGAGCAAAATACCCTAATTTCGTCAGTTCCCACATACTCAATCCGAACTCTTCCCAGTCTCCTCAAGGGTCTTCCCCCTACATTGACCCCCTCTTACCCCCCGTAGTCAAACTCACACAGCAAAACACTGATTCAACTGAATCGCGTTACGCTCTCTCGAGACTTAGAGACAAAAAAACTTATGAGAACATACGAATCTTTTTGTCTTATCTTCACGACAAATCGGACTCTCTTTGCTATGAAGGTAAGACCAGAACTAGTGTTATGGTCTCTATTCAACAGGAAGGTCTCCCCACTGACGTCACTAGTCTCAAGAAGCTCTTTGTTAAATACCACGAGTATTTTGATGTGCCTCCTCAAAAAGTTGAAAGTGATCTATGTGCTTTTGGACATTACATCCACTCTAAACGCATTTCACACCTTCAACGTAGCAGAGCTGACCATGAAAAGTTTTTTCGTTCATAATTCAGCATCTCAGAATCTGCCACTGACCTTTTACTACCAAAACGTAAGAGGACTTCGCTCAAAAACAAGAGCAGTCCTTCTACATGCTTTGCCTTTTGAAGTCTTTGCCCTGACTGAAACCAATCTTATCC
The DNA here is from genome assembly GCA_949752695.1 of Melanostoma scalare. NCBI lineage: Eukaryota > Metazoa > Arthropoda > Insecta > Diptera > Syrphidae > Melanostoma > Melanostoma scalare. The sequence goes on from OX456986.1 coordinate 156,957,579, forward strand.
CTAGCATTAACAACCAGGAATTGTTCCCATCTACTTTCAATGTTTATCGAGATGACGATCAAGACCGTGACACTGATGACTCTCCTTGTCGTGGTGTCCTCATTGCTGTCACCAATACAATTGATTCATCTCTTCTCTCAACATCCTCCTCCCCCAGCCTTGATTTTGTCTCAATCAAAATCACTCTACCCCATAAATCGCTCTACATTATCTGCTTCTATATTTTACCTTCGCAACCCCTCGAATCTTATGAATTTGCAATCAAAACGATTGACGACATTTCAGATTTATGTGAACCCCATGATGAGATCCTTGTTTTCGGTGATTTCAACCTGCCGTATCTAAACTGGACTTTGCCAGATGACCTATCGTTTTACATTGCTCCTAGCCCCATCTCTGCTAAAGAATGTCTGTTCGTTGATCGCCTTGCAGACTCTTGCCTCTACCAAGTAAGTGGAATTTCAAACTACATGGGTAGGCAACTTGACCTTGTATTTACAACAGATCCCATTAATTCTTCAGTCTCACTTTCACCCCTTCTTCTTTCAACGATCGATAACCTACACCCCCCTCTCCTTCTCTCATTTTTTCTCCAGTCTTCAAAGCCATCTAACCCGCCTGTACCTCCAGCTTCATTCGATTTTTACAAAGCAAACTTTCGTAAAATTAATGATTATCTAAATAGAACTCACTTTAATTTTGATAATCTAACGGTGGAAGATGCCACATCCGCGTTCTACAGAGAAATACATAAAGCAATATCCCTCTTCGTTCCCCTTTCTAGACTTAAAACTTCTTCTACTTCCCCTCCGTGGTATAACCATAGGCTCCGTACTCTAAGAAATAAAAGGAACAAATTGTGGACAATCTTCCTTCGTACTCGATCTCCTACTGACTATTCAGCTTACCTTGGCTCTTATTTACATTTCTGTGAGCTTTTCAACACCCTTTACCAACGCTATTTAATCGAAATGAAATCTTACATTATCAATGACCCTAAGTCTTTTTATAAATTTGTCAACCACACCTCACACACCTCCCTTTCCTTCAATAATGAATCCTCATCCGATGCACTCGCTGTAGCAAACTATTTCGCAAATTACTTCAAACAATCTTTCACGGACGATTCTTTTGTTCCTGATTCAGATTATTTCTCGTTTTTACCGAATTTTTCTTTTGATCCATTCCTTCCACGTTTCTTTGACTCCGACCTAATTGAAGAAAAGTTAAATCATCTAAATGATGAGTTTATTCCTGGCCCCGATGGTATACCTGCCATATTTCTTAAGAAGTGCTCCTCAACTCTTTCCCTTCCCCTCTCTAAAATCTTTAACTTGTCCATATCCCTTGGTGTTTTCCCCAAGCTTGGAAAACGGCGTTTATAACCCCTATACACAAAAAAGGTCCTATCCATCGCTAAACTATCGCATATACCCAAAATTTTCGAAAGCATATTGTATGAAAACTTAAGTTTCCGTTGCAAATCTCTCATCTCCCCTAGACAACACGGGTTCCTCAAAGGCAGGTCAACAACAACAAACCTCGTTGACTTTGTCTCATTTTCCCTCTCAGCCTTGGAGAATGGAAAGGAGGTCGATGTAATTTCAACTGACTTTAGTAAAGCTTTCGATAAAATCTCTCACAAACTTATTCTTTTTAAACTTTCCACCCTCGGTTTTGAACCCATTTTGTTGAGATGGATTTCTTCTTATTTAGAAAACCGTTTTTACAGCGTTCGGTTCAGATCCGCCTTATCCAGCCGCTTTCTAGCTACATCCGGTGTTCCCCAAGGCAGCCATTTAGGCCCTCTCCTCTTCATTCTCAGTATTAACGACATTGAAATGATCATCAAACACTCCTCTATCTCTCTCTACGCGGACGATACCAAGTTTTACCGGGTCATTTCTTCTTCTGAAGACTCTTCCCACCTCCAACAGGATCTCGACAGTTTTTCAATATGGTGCTCCAAAAACTGCCTGGAGCTAAATGTTTCCAAGTGCCAGTCAATAACCTTCTCACGTAAACGCATCAAATCTCCTCCCCGTCTCTATCTTCTAAACGGTCAAATCATTTCCACCGTTGAGGTGATCCGGGACCTTGGGATAATTTGCGACCGTGAGCTGAATTTCCTCAAGCATATCGACAATATAATCCTTAAGGCTAATTCAGCACTTGGCTTCGTAAAACGATGGTCCAAAGAATTTGCTGACCCCTACGTAATCCGATCCCTTTACATTTCATTTGTTCGTCCACTTCTTGAATACACTTGTCAAGTCTGGTCGCCTTTCCAACAAGTGCACATTGCCAGAATTGGAACATACAACGCCGTTTCCTCCGTTTTGCTCTTCGAGGTCTTAATTGGAGTAATCCCCTGATATTACCTCCTTATCAAGACCGAATCAAACTCCTAAACCTAAATACGCTGAAAGATCGAAGAGAAATATTTGACGTTCTCTTCATTCACCGAATCCTCACAGGTACCATTGACTGTCCAGCCCTTAACGAATCCATTTTTCTAAATACTAACCCTCATAACACCCGAAAACCCCGTCTCTTCTATCTTCCCACCCATCGAACCTCTTACGGCTCCAATGAACCCATCTCCCGAAGCTGATAAATGTCAACTCCCACTCCTCTTGTTTTGACTTCTGTATGAGTACTCCCTGCCTAAAACTTCGTCTCCTTGGCCCTCCAACTACTTAGTAAGTCTTAGCTATTAAGTTTCTTAGTTTGTAAGTTAATAGCTTGTATTAAGCCTAATAAATGAGGGTTTTGCCCCCACCAAAATTATGGTTGAGAAGGTCCCGGGGCTCACAGTTCTGTTTCGCCACCATATTTATTTTCATATTTTTTAGGTTTTTGATACATAGTTTCTCTTTTTGGGGTAACATCGTTCAGAATCTTTCAGTTTCTTTTTTACTGGTGACATTTGAGAAAGGTAGAAGGAGGAAAAAGTTAGAAAAATTAACGTACGATTTGTAAAAATTTCAACAAAAACAGTTTTTTGTTGTTTGAGATCGAAAGTAAACTTTCTTCCTTCAAATAGCCAATAAGACATCCTTCAAAATAGCAACATTTATTCTTCTTTCAGTACTTAGAATTGAGGTTTAACAAATCAATCCGTCAAATTGTAACAATTTCACATGTGGGAGCGGGGTATCTTTTGATGCCGGTTTTTATTTTCATTCCTGCAATGGCATTTTCACAAGGTAATGTCTGCTGTGATTATCATGTTTTCATTTCATTCCTTTTTCTTTTTTGTTAAAGTGACGGGCGCAAACATTCATTTGATAAATGCAATCGTGTGTTCTATTTGCGTCTTCTACACGATGTTTGTAAGTTATGACAAAAAAGTGACAAGTTTCTGTACATAAATTCAAAATTCATGTCTTTTTTGCAACAGGGTGGTATCAAGGCGGTCGTTTGGACGGATGTTATACAAGCGGTTGTAATGGTTGTGTCTGTGACGGTTGTTGGTATCATGGGTATTGCTAAAGTTGGAGGTCTAGGACAGGTGATCGAAAACGCCAAAGATGGTGGACGACTGGAAGTTTTGTAAGCTTAGATGTTCAATTGATTGAGGTTATGTGAAAATATCTGTGTATCTAAAGTAATAGCTCCCATGTGACATTTTCAACTGCCGATTATTAGTAAGATGAAATGATGTTCTTATCTTTATTTTAGTTGGAACTTCGACCATAAGACTAGAACAACAATTTGGAACGCCACAATTGGAGGAATTTTTATCTGGATAGGCCACATTGGGCTAAGTCAGGTTTGTGTCCAACGAATTGTCGCTCTGCCATCTCTTCATCATGCTAAGAAGTAAGTTTTTTTTCAACGAAAGGAGCTAATTATTGATACGGTTGATGTCATTTTTCCTAAAGGTCACTTGTCATATTTGCCATTGGCTTTGCTATTGTGATGTTCTTCAACTGCTTCACTGGAATAATCATGTATGCGATGTACCACGGCTGCGATCCACTAGCTTTGAAAGTAAATTTGTGATTCTCCATAGAGATTCAAATATTTTGACATTTCTCTTTCAAAAGATTGTCGACAAAACAGACAAAATGATGCCATTTTTCGTGCAAGACGTTGTTGGACACTGGAAGGGAATGCAAGGCCTTTTCATTTCGTGTGTTTTCAGTGCAGCTTTGAGGTAAAAAAAGATTTAGAGACTCTGAATTCTAATACTTACCAATTTCATCATTTAGTGCAATGTCAGCCGGAATGAACGCAATTGCGGGAATATTTTATTTTGACTATGTTAAGCCATTTATTCGGCATACGGAGAGGAAGGCCAACCTAATAATGAAAGCTTTTGTGTTTTTCACTGGAGTCTTTTGTGTCCTCGGAGGATTTTTAGTTGAGAAATCGGATTCGCTTATTCAAACGATCATGACCATTGTTGGTATTGTTCAAGGAGCCATGGTAGGAGTGTTTTTGTTGGGATTTTTGGTGCCAAAAGCCAATGGAAAGGTAAGTGAAATCTATTCTAAACTATTCCTACAAACTTACAAAGTACCTATCGTAAATGTTTCATTCAGGCCGCTTTAGTTGGGCTTTTATCGAGCATGGCAGCCTTATTGTGTATAATAATTGGCGCCCAACGAAGAATGGAGGCTGGAAAACTCACATACGCTCCTATACCAACCACCACCGACGATTGCAATCGATTTAACCATACTTTGAGCAGTTCACAGTAACTTTGTTTCTGATTCCATATCATTTCCCAATTATAATTTGATTGATTTTTTAATAGATTGACGACGAGCCATAATGTGATACACGACGTTGAAAACGACTATGGTTTTTCGATTTTCGACATTTCGTTTCAATGGTATATTATTGTTGGAATAGTTGTTGTTTGGATCATTGCAATTCCTTTGAGCTATGTAACAACTGATGGTAAAACATTAGACCCCAATTTGTTATCGCCAATTGTACGAAAGTTTACACAGTACGAAAGTGTCAAGACCGAGGAACACCCAATGAAAAGTTGATACTTCCATTTGCGCAATGGAGATCGTTGTAAAACTAAAAATGTTCTTAAATTTAGACTTAAATTTTTCGAAATAAATGTGTTTTTAAATTTTGTTTTTGTTTTAGACAGTAAAACCCTCGTTGTTTAAGTTATCGGGAAAGAAAATTGACTTCAGAATATTTCTTTTTTGCAGAAGGGCTACCTGACATCGTTTTCGAGTTCTAGCGTCAGTTTGACTACGCCTAGTTCGTATTATGAAGGGAAAGGAGTATTGTCAGCGCATATGATCCCGAAATTAGATGTGAGAAGGTGGAAAAACATGAATTTTGGGATGATTTTTACAATCTATTTAAGGATATCCCAAAAGAGGAGACTTTGTTTGCTGGCAGAAATTTAAATGAACATATAACTTTGAACGCTTTCTCAGTTGTTTATAGACATTTTAAGAATTAATTAGAATTAGCCGCGTAGCCAAAAAAAAAAAAAAAGAGAATTAACACTTCAAGAGTAGTCTACCGATGACCACGCACAATGTTACTTGTAGCGAAACGTTCTTGGTAAGAACAGCATTGCACTTATTAAATATTAACGCTGCCAATCCTAATCAAATCAAATCCTATTTTTTTTTGAAGTGAAACTTCTTATGCGACTTGCAAACATGAAATCGTTATTGTTTAACACGAAATATTATCAATTGCATACTTTTTGGCACTGCTTATAAGTTGCTGTCATTAATTCCGCGTCATTCATCCCAACGATTCCATTGTAGTGAAATGTGTTTTTCGGTGAGAATTTTTTGGGAGAAAATAAAATTTAAAATATTCTTTTTGAAGTGATTAATATTTTTGAACTTCAACTCATATGTAGTACATATGTATGTACATGTACATACGTACATATGCAGTCTCTTAATTTGTGCCGTTTGAGTTTGAAAATCGTGTCTGTGCGTGCGAAAATGATTTCATTTGCTAAATGAAAAGGCGATTAGTTTTGTGTTTTCTTTTCTTCTCCAAAGAAAAGATAGAAAATATTTTATGCAGTATCATGTCTAAACATGTTTGATCATGTCTGAGCATGCTTGATCATGTCTAAATATGTTTTATCATCTCTAAACACGTTTGAACATGTCTAAACATGTTTGACCATGTCTAAACGTGTATGTTTGTAAATGTTCTCCGTCTTGGACTTAGGTCAGGTGTTAAGACTGCGGTTTTCATTGGTCTGTTAGTTAGCTACCACTGACACTGGCCAATCAACGATTTCAGAAGGGTTCCTGGATCCTGGCATTGTAATCGATGTATTATGTACATACATACATATACATACATACTTATAATCCTCGTTTTCCTCTTCTAATCTCCACCAAAAAATAAAAAATTGTTCTATGAAATGTTGTTAAGTATCTTGTGAAAATTTACTCCGATGCATCTCTTTTCTTTTTCTTTTAAAGAAACAATATGAATCAATTTCTATTCCTACATATGTGTACATATGTACATACATATTTTCATTTCCACATTAGGAAGTTTCACTTCTTCCGCGCGGAGGGACACCACGCACAATTTTTTTTTTTTTATAATTTAGGCGCACTTCAAAGAGTTGTGATTAAACCCTTATAATGTTATAGAACACAGTGCGGGTGTTAAGAAGTAAGGAAATGATAAGAAAGGAGATACCGAACCGATGCATATTATTCTTGAATTTCTACACATTATATAGCGTGGGGAAAATTGAGTTGGGTAAAGCATTCCACTCCGGGTTGAGCGGCTAAAATATGAATCTCTATACTTAACTGTGCGACCGAAGTTGGGCTGAAGGGAAAACTGATGAGCATTCCTTGTGAGGCGAATATTGCGGCTAAATTGTTACAGGGGTGGAATGCAACTGGTTATTTCACTAAAGCGCTGTCTGTAAAAGAAGAGATAAAAAAGAGTCAGGCAGGTAACATTTCAACGATGTTCAAGAGAATCACTCGATTCTGAAGGGTCCGCCAAATAACTTTTTTTTTTTCAAAAACAGGGCGCAAAACATCGAGTGTAACTTCGGCTGTGTGGCACGTAGCGCCGCGCCGTCCTGTTGAAACCAAAAGTTGCCAATATCCTTCTCTTAAATTTTTGTGAACAAAAATTCAACATGGCCCGATAACGACCGCCATTGACTGTAACGGCCACTCCTTGCTCATTTTCGAAAAATGGCCCAATTATGCCTCTGGACCAAAATTCGCACCAAACAGTGACTCGTTTTGGGTGTATCGGCTTTTCAATGTATGCGTGCGGGTTTTCCATATTCGTTCAGCGGAAGAATAAAACTGCATAATTATCTGTCAAATCAGACATAAGCTAAGTTTTACCATTCACGAAATAAGCACTATAGTTGACACAAAAAAAACGTTAGATGGTGGACCCTTTACAATTGAACAATTGTAGGCACACGATGTTTGAGAGGCACCTGACCAAATATGTGATTTATACTTTAGTTTTAGACGGATGTAAGCTTTATAAATTGTAGCCAGATCAGAGGGAGTGAAAAATTTCCTGCATCGTCTTAAGAAACCTGAGCACTATGCAGCATTTTTGGCGACTTCAAATATGTGGTCATTCCAACGAAGATCATCGTTTACACACATACCAAGTACTGACAGCTTTTCGGTTTCTTCGATGCAGGTACCATTCTTGGATAATGGCAATGGGGGAATGTTAAGCTTCAACAACAAGAGACAGCATTGAGTTTTCGAAGCATTGAATTCTACTCGGTTCATAAGACCCCATGAAACAATGCTGTCATGGTCAGAATTCAATGAGCTTATCATACGCAACCGTTCCAGTTCCACATCCGAAGAGCAGGGACGTGAAATTCAGCAAACAGGAGCTACTTAGAAAATCAAGTGGTATAATAATAATTTATGTCGCTTTCAATTGGACGAAAAGAACCGTCTAGGAGTGCCCCAGGAGCATTCTCAAACCGTTCCATTAGTGCAAAAGGAGCACTTTTCATGATTCTGAGGAGTGACAGCCGCTTCTCGATTTGAAGTGAGAATCGACTCATGAAGCACTAACACATGTTACTCAAATGTCAAAAAGAAAATTTTCTTAAAGGAATATTTCTTAAGAGCCATAGGTGTTTCACTCACACAAAGGCAATTACGTTAAACTGAACAGAAACAATTTTGGGTGTTCTATTGGTTTTCAAAATGAGTACTTCCCCGAATGAATCCAATGGAAAGCGATATTAGACAAGAGAAAAGGCGAACTGTTTATTTCAAATGTGCAGACATATCTGTGCAACACCATCCAGTCCACCAGTCCAAAAACTAGTGAGCACAGCATAAAGTATATGGGATTGCCCACAACAAACTGCTTTCAAAAGACCCAAATCCTTGCTGGGGTTTCCAAAGGGAAATTACAAACTAGTCAAAGAATTATGGCAATGAAACGATGAGGCTAAAACAATGATAAGTAAAAAGAGAGCGGCTCTCAAAGCATGGTCGAAGTGACCTTCAAATAATTGATATGAAAAGGCTCATCAAAATGTGCATTAACCGAAGAAGAAGTACGCCCAACTCCAAGCAAAGAGCACGTAGAGAATGAATCGGTTTGATGGCTGCTGATGCAACTTCTACGATTATGTATAGTTTCATGCCATGAAAAGCTCCTCCTCAATTAACAGATGGGAACTGGCAAAAAATTGTAGTTTCTGTTTATTCTCTCGCAAAGTATGGTTGAGAGGAATGCACTTGGCCCCGGGCCAACTCTGCAGCGTCGCCTTATTTAATTATTTATTGTTAAGGACAGCTTCTTGTGGATGACGATAAGATCTTGCAAAAGTGGCGAAAGTATTGTGATGGCCTTTGAACCAACGAAAAGTTTCCAGAAGCTGAGTCTAAATCAACGGAAATACCCGACAAGAAAGTCGAAGAAGTTAGTGCGGCAGCTGCGCCTGAATCACAATCAAAGTGAAACCGCATTAGGGCGTCATCGCGTCAGCCGCGCATCGATCGAGCTCTTTGTGTTCGCCTCGTGTTTGCTTTGAATTGACAATATGGTTTTGTTGTTGTTTTTTACTGTCAAAGCTAGCAAAAGTTCAACCAAAACTAAACTTTTTGATTTCAGTTGAAATCTTGTTTCGCTTGTACTCGAACCGACGTAACATCGAATCAAAGTGACTGACATTTTGATAGGATGTGTAATGATATTTCCTGTGATTGAACTCTTAAACATCATGCGAAACCGAAGCAAAATCGGGATTGTTATTCAGGCTTTAGAATTCCAAAAATGCAAATGTGCTGGGACACACGAGATAACATGGGAGATATTGGGCTCAAATAACTCACGATTCTCACCTGCAAGCTTATAGGTGGTGATAGTCTGGCTAGTCAATTGAGGGACATTTAACTTCTTGCAATCTACGAAGGGAAGGAAGATACACCGAGATCTGTTACTTATCGATGTAACAAACTGATGGCCCGCACTTCGAAAGCCGTTGAGCTGCTAATGGGAGTGCGGAAAATAAGAAGTCTATCCATTCCCGATTCTGGCGGACATTAGAAAGTCACAACGTTCAAGTCAAGTCACAATATTCCACTCAATACTAAAATTGTGATGTGGTTTTATGCTGATCCTAACGTTGTGATTTATGAGTTTTGGGCAGAATGGGGCTGTAAAACAGGATTGCAGCAGCAAATTAATCCTAATGGATAAACATCGAATTTCCCGAGAGGATTTGGATGTTGTACTAGTTGATTTTGAAAAACTATTCAATAGACAACCGCGAGATCTGAAATTAGGGCCACTTGACAACGAGAAGTTCCAGATACCTGGCCGATGATCAACGAAATGGGTGAAAGCGAAATGATGTTCAGCTGTAATCTGCGTAGCACTCCATATCACAATGAACCACGGAAGCGTTTTGAGTCCTCTGCTCTTTATTACAATCTTAAGCTACGGTTTACAATGTCGCACAATGAACAGGGTGTTTTTAAAAGGTAAAGAACTATATAAAATGAAATAAAACACAGACAAGTTTTATTGATTGCCATAAAATTGACTCATTTGAAAGGTTATTCTTTGCCATTCTTCTATTGATAGGTTTGTTTGTTGAAGCCATAGGGTCGCCTGGGGTCGCTATAAAGCTTTTTTGGGAAACCTAAAGTCGCCCTGAATGTCAAACTGAGTGTTTTTTTAGCCCTATGGTTGACCTGGGTTTGGCCTCAACTCTAGGTTTGACAGCTCATTAGGTTGTCAATGAAACCTGGATAATCCCTTGGTAAAGGATAAAGGTCAACGAACGAATCTAATATAATTTCTGCCAAATAGCCACCGTAGTTATCTTGATATTGATGTTCCATTTTTATTTCTCTTTGTAATATTTAGAGTCGTATATCGTATATCTGCTGTTAACCCAGAGGTTCGCGGTTCGAATCTCAACAGAGGCAAAAATGTAATTCCACGGGTATGCCCTCAAAGGAATTGGCAAGTTAGTAAATTCATTACCTTGAAAAGCGTTTTCTCGATTAGCCGCTCGGAACCGGCCGGAAATTATATGTCCCCTCCATTTCCTCACAGAGCATGGTTGTGAGAAATGCACTAGACCCTGAGGATCCCCGCTCTGTTGCGCCACCCTGTTAATTTACATATTTATATCGGCAACTGAGCGGCAAATATTGTTTTTCAAGTCGTCAATGGTCCCTAGCTAGCTTAACAGAAAATAGTCTAATGGTGTTAAATCGCATGATCATGGTTCTTGGCAGCAACTCACAGGAACAAGGCCCGAAGTTTTGTGAAAATCGGTGTTGATTAAGTTTTATGGCAACTAACCAAATTGTACATACCTCAAACTATAAGAAAATATCACATGTCAGATGACAAAATGGTTGCCAATGAAAGCAGTGCTGCCAAACTAAAGTTACTTACCTCTTAAAAAGACCTTTTTTGAAATCGTATGGGAGTGAGTTGACGGCAGCTGAGATGAAATAGGTCCGAACGACATCTGCAAAAAACTAGCAAAGCTTGATCGTTTTCGAAATTTCAAGATCAGTGGAAGCCTTCACGTCAAAAACACCATCTTGGGAAAAATAGATCACGACCTGCATAAAACTTGAACTCTTGGCTACGCTTTCTGAGGTTAACGCGGGGTACCCTACGGGCATATCACTAGTGTGAAAAAGTTAGGTGAGAGAGCTATGATCCCTTCGAGATCACAATGCTGGTAACGTCACAAAAGGAAGCAAAAGAAAAAAAGTAAAATAGTCCAAAATGATAAACTACAAATAGTATGAATAACTTTACCCTCGCCTGTTATCGACTGATAGCCAATCCATTGCTCTCAACTATGACTATAAAGAAATAATCACATTTTCTTATCCCAAGATTAAGTGCTTTGAAAAGATAATCCATACACTCATGATCTTTTACAATTAATAATTAACTTTGATCTAACGACTTAATGACCAAGCAAAATATTGGCCTCTCGCTACCAAAGCTTCTCACATTTAAATTTCTTCGTTCTTAAGTGAATAACGTTAGATCGTGGCTTTCCTCATTCGCGTAGTGAAATAAAAATTTTAAAAAATGTCGGTTAACGTAACCGAGACATTGGAAGTTATTTCGTTTGGTGTTGGGGACTATGCAATTTTCATACTAATGCTGGTCGTTTCGGCGGGAATCGGAGTGTATTTTGGATTTTTTGCTGGTAGCGAAGATACAACTGATGAATATTTACTTGGAAGTAAAAACATGAAAGTTTGGCCGATTGCCATCTCGTTGATTTCAAGGTGAGGTAACAACGCAGGGTGTCGCCTGGATTCTGAAACTTTTTAGACGTCCATCTTCGATTGAATCGCCAAAAGATTGTTTCATGTTTGCTTTCTGTGATTGAAGATAACTAACTTACTCTCATCTTATAAATTTTTTAAACACGATCTTGTAGCTCCTAGAATTATGACGATAGTCAATTTAATTTTCATGGAATCCAAGGCCAGTACACCGACAAGGATATGCCAATATAATTAAAGTGTTATTTGATTTCAGTCAGCTTTCGGCGGTGTCTATTATGACCATACCAGCGGAGGTGTATAGCTTTGGCATGAATGTTTCATTTACTGCACTTGCAATGTTTGCAGCGCTGCCCATCTTGTGTTATATTATAATCCCAGTGTTTTATAACAACAACATTTCAAATTGTTACGAGGTGAGTAAGAACCAATAACACTCTTTTTGAATTTATGTGTTCTCAATTTTTAAATTTGAATGGTGAACAAATGGGTAGCAGTTGTTGTCAAAAGAACTTTAATTGTAAAACAAAAAGGTTTGTTGAAAAGATGCAATTGTCAGACGCTGTTAGTGCAGAAAGCAGAAGTGATTGCGATAATCGACGAAGGCTCTCCCAAGGTCTCACAAGAAATTGAATTCGTATAGTTAATACATAACGACAGTTTAGTGTGTTCACACTGACGATGTTGCGTTAGCATTCATATTTGTAGTTGTTTGAGTGACAGAAATGCTGTCAAAAGCGCTTCTGTCGCTTTCATAACTACAAAATTGATATGGTTTGGCAAAGCCCTTAAAGTTCACTCTCAGATAGAAGATTCAAGATGATAAGATTAAAATGAAAATTTAAAACAATAGGCTCTCGTTCGTTGAACTTTACCTAGGGTTGATTCAGATATCCTTGACAACCCTATAAGCTGTCAAAAAAAAAACAGGGTTTCCAGTTGTTAAAAAACGCTTATTTACAAAATCACTAAACATCCATGTCATTTGAGGAAAACTGCTGCCATTTAACAGCCTTGTTCATTACCTGAACTCATACCTAAGCAAAAACGTAGGGGTACTTTAGTGCGAGTTGAGGGCAAACCCATGGCTCCAAAAATAATCAGCTTGACATCCATGGCAAGTTTGGTTTTTTTTTTCTTCGAAAAGCGCTTTGTGGCGATTACAGGGCAACCCCAGAGCTTCAATGAACAAACCTATACGTCCTGATATTTTGTCGCAAGGTATGCAAAACACCCTCTACAAAAGCATTCAACGTATTTAGTTTTAAAGAATGAGAATTTTGGGTGCAGAAAGCCTTAAATTCTAGACAGTGAACAACTCGACATGGAGGGGAGCTCATGTAGTCGTAGAAAGAGAATTGGTCCTGTGGATGAAAGCCCTAGTCAAATTGACTTTTGAAATTACCTGGTCACAATGCAAGTTTGACAAAGAAGAAAAAAGTTTTGCTTGTCTTGAACACCGTGTACCCGTGGTGTGATGGATAGCATGTCCGCCTGTTAGTCCAGAGGTTCGAGTTCGAATCCCACCAGAGGCAAAAATGTTTTTCCTCGGGTATCGTCTTTCGCGAGGAATTGGAAAGTTGTCCGTTATCAAATTCATTGCCATGAAAAGCGCTTCCTCGATTAGCCGTTCGGCACCGGCAGAAAATTGTAAGTCCCTTCCATTCCCTCACAAAGGAAATGGTTGTGAGAAATGCGCTAGGCTCCGGGGCTCCTCGCTCTGTTGCGCCACCCTATTTATTTATTTTTTATTTGTCTTGAACACAGTTCATAGGAAGGAGGAAAAATGCTCGAAAGGTGGGAGGGGGCAAGGGGAGTACTGAATAACAAGGAATAATTTTCTATTTTAATTTGGAGATGGATGAATTAAGTAAACAATTAACAAAGGTCAAGAGATCAAGTGATCTCAACTCCAAAAAGTGCGTTTTGTCCAAATACGACAATAAGAATATCAGGTAAATGCTGCCGTACTCTTTTAAGTTGCATACTTTAGTCGGATTGTGCCGACTTTTACAGCGTATTCTCTTAAGGTGCCGAACAGCATCAACCGCCACATGCCGATCGGTATCACCGAATTGGTGTGGACGTTCCGATCGAACTTCGAAAGCCGACCCGAACTCGAACCGACTTAAAAGTATCCAATTGCCACCCGGATTTGTGTGGATGTTTAAAAATATAATATTTACGGTATGTAAAATAATCCGTGGTTTTCATAGGTGTCGGTGCAAACTGACCAAAATTTGTGTTCATAGGAAAAGTAAAGACACGGCCGCATCGATCGTTCTGCCGACCGCTCAGCTTTCAATTTCATTCTGATTTTGCCACTTAGTGCGTAGCCGTGCCCTTACACAGCATCTAGCTAAAGAGTGCATCGCAGTATCTGAGTAAAACCCACTTTTTGGATGTGATGTCACTTGACCTCTTGTTGCTAATTATTATTTGTGGAGTTTAAAGTAGGTGTTAAGAATTTTTAATGGAGACAGAGCTGTCGTAGCCACTACCGATATGTTTCTATCTTGAAAAAAATATCTTAATTGTAGTGAATCAGTCATATAGTCGTGACAAGATCCGTTGTAGGCTTTGGCCACGCTATGAGGTGCAAGCGGCAAAGCTGTAAGGCGGTAACGTGGCGGAGCGACACTTGCCGCTCATTGCGCAGCCAGGGCCATAGGTAGTCCCAATAAATTTTTTGTACTCGCAGCAAATCTATCGTACCGGCGACAAATCTGTCGTAATTGTAACAAATCTTTCGTTATAACAATTAAGCACATCTGTTGTAATTACAATAAAGCTGTAGCAATTGCAACAAACCTGTCGTTATACGACAAAACGATAGTAATTGAGATAAATTTGTCTAAATTGCAAAAAATCTGCTCGAATTTCAGCAACGCTGATGTCAAATTGTGACAACTCTGTCGTAAGCTCGTTATAGCTGTCGCGACAAATCTGTTGTAAACGATATACAGTATACACATCTCGATTTCTTTTTGGCGAAAAGAACTGCCCAGGAGCGTCGAGGAGCATCCTCAACCCGTTTCATTGGTGCAGAAAGATCGCTCCTCATGGTTCTGAGAAGTGACAACTACTTCTCGATTTGAAGAGATAATTCACTCAAGAAGCAATATTACCGGCCCTATCGTGGTAACCGTCGGAGCGGAATTCTCTCCGATCGGAGACATTTTGCTTCGTGGTAGTTCTCCGACCGGACGATTCGACGTTCTCCGATAAGTTTTTGTTGCGGAGATTTTAGTTTTGGGAATGCAATGCATTGCCGCATTTGTGAAAAATTTCTTACGACGACAACTACCTCGAAGCAAAATTGAATCTCCGAAAAAAAATGCGTTGCGGAGAAAACTCCGCTCCGACGGTTACCACGATAGGGCCGTACATGTTACCCAAATGTGAAAAAGAAAGGTTTCCTCAGGGAATATTTTTTATGTGCACACACAAATATTTCACTCACACGTAGACAACACGTTAAATTGAGCAGTAACAATTTTAGGTGTTCCATTGTTTTTCAAAATGAGTGCTTCCCCGAGTGAAACCAATGGAAAGCAAAAACAGTTGACGTTATAGTGGCAATGCAGTCGTTAAAGCTACAAAGCTGAGGTAATCAGACAACACTATAATAATTGCAATAAATCTGTCGCAATAACGGCAACGCTGTCGTAATATACTAACAGCGCTGTGGAAATCGTAACATTTTCGTCATAAAAATCCATCGAAACTGTGACAAATCTGTTGTAGAACAGCGGTAACGCAGTTGTAATCGCCACACAACTGTCAAGACATCTGTCTAAGGTAGTTGGACTAAAGAGTTTTGGAGAGCGTGTTAAAGTTTTCCAAAAAAACTAATAAAAACATTGTGGTCAGTTGTAGAATGAGTCTTAATGTTAGCTTTCCAGGTTTTGTTCCTTTTGTTCCGCAGAATCTTTAGTTCTTCGGTATACCAAGGCTGATTAAAGCAGGAATTTTTATGGATTTTTCGGGGAATAGTTTTGTTCATACAATTTCCCAAAATCAAGTAAAAGCATTTGACTGCAACGTCGATATTGTTAGAAGCTGATACATTATCTATACCGGCTCTGATGAGTTCTTCGGAAAGCAAATCGGAATTCGCTTTCCGAAAGTCAAAAGAGTATGAACAGTCAAATGAGTTACTTCGAGCACATAAATCAGAGCTCAGATCCAGAAAAATATCTAAAGGTGGGTGAAGATCATCTAAGTTAGTAATGCCATTTTTTTTTTTTTTTATAGGTATATAGGGTGAAGGTGAAAATTACCTTTAAAAGCACGTCGACCTGAAAGATCTTTTGTGCTGTTCCCTTAGGTTTAAAAACACGTAGTGTATAGGTTTGTTCATTCGAAGCTGAGGTCATGTAAGAACCTAAGAATCTTCGAGGAAGAGGTGTTTCTGATATCAAGGGGACAGGGGAACCCTTTGTTGAATATTTTAAGCCTTAATCTAGCTAAGGCAGGGCATTCGCATAAGATGTGATCAGCTGTTTCTATGTCTTCAAGACAGAGACGACAGGTGTCATCTTGGCTGATGCCCATGTTTTTAAGATGATACTTGAGAGAGCAGTGTCCAGTGAAGAAGTCCGTAAGTAACTTTGCGTCACGTTTGCTCATGTCAAGAATTTCTTTCATACGTTTGTGGGATAAGTCAATGAATAGTTTTGACTGACGATGGCCATTTGAGTTGTTCCAGGTGCTGATCATGTTCTGTCGTTCCCAGGTAGTTGATTCGTTTTTAAGGCTACTGATTGGGAGACCACAGTAGGGTTCAGGGCCTTCGAATTGGGACTGAGATCCAAGCCTAGCAAGGCGGTCAGCCTCTTCGTTACCCGGTACACCTTCATGACCAGGCACCCATTAAAGAGTTATTTTGTTGTGAGTAGCTAATTGAAATAAACATGTCACTCAGTTCCAAACTAGTTTGGATTCGATTTTTGTCGAGGACAGAGCCTTTAGTGCTGCCTGACTGTCAGAGCAGATTGGTATGCTTGATCTTCGGAGGTTTCTTCTAATGCATTCCCTAATACAGAATTCTATAGCCATTACCTCTGCCTGAAAGATAGTAGTTGTGTTACCAAGGGATGTAGATGATTTAAAGTTGGGACCATAAATCCCTGCACCTACACCGTTGTTTGTTTTTGAACCGTCAGTAAACCAGATGTATTGGAAGTTATTTGTAAGAGTTACAGGGTTCTTCCATGCTGAGCGGTTTGGAAAGATTACTTCAAAGGGGTGGTGTAACAGTATGCGTTTAGGCATAAAGTCCGAGGAGTGGCCTGCAGGCGATTCCAGTATTGGGAGCACCTGCAGAATACTCATATGTCCTTGTAAGTTTTCCTTTCTCGAGTGGTTAGTGAGATGAAGCTTTAGTCCGCTTAGTGCAGCAGTCTTCTTTACTCTTTGATGTAGCGGAGGAAAATTTAATAAACTTTCTAACGCTAAAGTTGGGCAGGTGCGCATTGCGCCTGTGATACCTACACAGGTTAGTCTTTGTAACTGTTGCAAAGATTTGCGGGCATAAACTTGCTCTGTTTTTTGCCACCAGATCAGCGAAGCATAGGTTATAATGGGTGTGATAATAGTGAGGTAAGTCCAGTAAATCATTTTTGGCCTAAGTCCCCACTTTTTACCAAAGAGTCTAGAACAGGCCCAGAAAGCATTTGTTGCTTTTGCTATGGTTTTGTCTAGATGTGGTTTCCAATTGAGTTTATTATCCAGGGTTACTCCTAGATATTTGACCTCTTTGGAAAAATTAATTTGAACATTATTTAGGGATAGTGTTTGGAGATCGATTTTACGTCTCCTGGGTGAATGGAATGATGACTGTTTTGGTGGGGTTGACCTTAAGCCCTTCTTTATTGCACCAGTCATTAACTTTGTTCAGGGCACTTTGCATACGGTTTGTGACCTGTGCTTCTTGATTGCCTTGAATAGAGATGACTAGGTCATCGGCGTAGCCTTGTGTATCAAGGCCCAGCTTATTGAGGTCGTCCAAGAGCTGATCTATTACAATTGACCAGAGTAGGGGAGATAAAACACCCCCTTGGGGACAGCCTTTAACAGCATTAACTGTTATTGATGTTTGACCTAGTGTGGTGGAGATGATTCTGCCACTTAACATAGAGTCAATCCATTTAATGGTTGGTGTGTCAATTCCTTTGACAGTTGCAGCGGTTTGAATTGACAAGTACGTAGTATTGTCAAAGGCGACATAATGCCATACTTAGATTTAAGAACAACAGAACTAACTGCGTCAGATGAAAAAAACAAATCGAGCATGCGATTCATATAAAGTTTCTGCGATGCAGCTTATTTGCTGTAAGTCTGAGGAAATGATATTGTCAAGTAAACGAAGCTCTTGTTGAGACGAAGTCAGTGATGCTACTTGAAAGGATCAGTCTTTAGAATGAACCCAATTCACTTCTGGCAAATTAAAATCGCCCAACAATAATATATAGCTTTTCAGACAAGACAATTCCAATACAAAATCTAATCTCATAAACTAAAGAGACCTCAGCATAAGCTGAGACAGGACTCTTTGGAGGAATATAGACGTTTACGACATAGGTACTATTTAACTGTACGGATACTTTGACACATAATACATCATTTGTAAAGGAAAAAGGAAAATATAATTACGGTCTTTACGATAAACTGAGAGGTCCTGACTAAAGAGCTCAGAGTCCAAATGACTTGGATTGAGCCAGGTTTCAGTTAAGACAAATATGTCATGCGAGAAGACATGAGAGTTAAGGTAAAGATCCGTAATTTTAGTACGAAGCCCTATTACGTTTTGGTAGAAGAGGGTAATTCTATTTAGTTTTTTAGTTCAGGTACCCGTTCAGTTCTAAATACTTTTTTCTTGAGTACTGTAAACTCTTTAAGGAGTGTACCATCAGGCCAAGAATCACTATTCAGTATAGAATTAGAGAGGGAGGGAGGAACAACTAACATAAATGAAGAAACAAAGCTATTGTTTTTACTGATTTTATTACATTTGATTGACGTAACAGAGTGGATATACTCTTTTTGTCAACCAAATGCCGCAAAACTTCATCTGACGCATGGGCGTAGCCAGGTAGGGGCAGGTAGGGGCAAATGCCCCCACCCTAAGCGAAATGTCCTCGAAAAATTCGGCGTTTTTTAAGAAAAAATTAATCTTTGTCCTCGAGGACATATTAAATAAATGAAATGAAAATGAAAAGTAATGAGGACAATTGGAGAAAGTGCTGAAAAAACGAGGACTTTTCAAAGAGTATTCTCGTAAAAAACGATCGTAAGAAACGAGGACAATTTGGGAAAAATGCGGAAAAAAAGGAGTATCAATTAAAATTTTTATAAAAAATGAGGACATTTCGCAAAATTGCCGAAAAACGAGGACTTTTCAATGAGATTTCTCTAACATCTAGAAATATTGCACGAGCATATTTGAAAATTTGAAATATTATACGAGAAGAATTCATGGGAAATAAGTGCCATGGACGCTCCAACAATTGCAGATGAAATTGAATCCGCAGTCGTGAGCTGTGAACTTGAACCGAACAAATACGTTGGGCAAGGGTACGATGGCTGCAGTGCTATGGCCGGAAAAGAAGGAGGCGTTCAAGCACATATCCGAAAAAAATACCAAAAAGCATTGTTTTTCCACTGCGCAAGCCACAGATTGAACCTTGTTGTTAATGATTTGAACACGGTCCCGGAAGTACGAAACACTATTGGCACCATCAAAGACATAATATAAGATTCTTCCGAGAATCTGTGCTACGGCGAAAGTGTGCTCCGATCATACCCGTGCTTTGTGAAACTCGTTGGTCTCAAAAACACAAGAGCATTGCTGTTTTTAAAGCCAATTTCGTATCGTGAACGCATTACTTACTTTATCCACCGAAGGCAATGCAAAATCGCAATCAGCTGCAATCTGCAGCAACGAAACCTGTATTTATCATATGCACTTCAATAATTGCCAAATATTCGGATATTCATGAGCCTGTCGTGAATGGTCTTCAATCTAAAAGTCTTAACCTGCTCAAATGCAAAGACCATTTTGATAGAATATCAGCTGTTATCTCAAGCCATCGAACCGCTGTAGATACCGTGATTGATGAAATTCTAGACGAGGCAAAAGAAATAGCGAATTCGATTGATATTGAATTGGATATGCCCAGCCTAACCCAACGAAAGCAACATCGTTCAAATCAACCTGCATCGAATCCAAATGATTATTGGAAAATATTGTTGCTAATTCCGTATTTGGGTTCATTGATATCATCGCTTGCAAATCGATTCGCGCCATTCAATTTGCCTGCACTATCACTACTCATATTGCATCCATACACTATGTTGAAAAAAAGTATTGGCGATTTGAAAGAAGACATCAAGCCATTTTTAGAATTTTATGAATTGGATCTAAGTGCTGAAATTAAATTATGGTGTGACACCTGGAAAGACAAACAGCTTAGTGAAGAAGCGAAGAAAAATTTGGAAGTGTGCGACGTTATCACAGAAGCGGACACCTTTTTTCCTGCTGTATCACATGCATTGGAAATATTATTGGCACTACTTTGCACGACTTGCACCGTAGAAAGGTCGTTCAGCACTTTGCGGCGTGTTAAAACCTGGCTAAAATCAACCATGGGCGAAAATCGACGAAATGGTAAAGTTTTAGAAAATTAATTTGATTCATTTCATATGATAACGATGTTTTTATTTTTTTCAGGACTAATGCATGCTCAGTGTGCATCGGAAAATGGTAAAGGAATGAAAATCCGAAATAGAAGATGAAGTCCTCAGGAAATTTGCTGAAAATCTCAGAAAATTGGTTTTATAAAACGCGAAATCAATGGTAAAAATTTATAAAATCAATTTGATTCATTTCATATACAAACGATGTTTCTCTATTTTGAGAAACCAAAAAATGATACTTTTAAAGTATCTCTCAATATTCTTGTCAATACTTTTTTTTCAAAAAAATGTCCTCGTTTTTTCATTGATTTTTGAGAAATTGTCCTCGAAGAAAGACCTAAAAAAATTCCTCGCTACGCCCATGATCTGACGTGATTTCTGGTCTAAGTCGTGAGACAAAAAGGGATATAGGTTTGGGAACTGCTTCTATAAGGGCATTTATTCCCAGAGAAACAGGTTCAATTACATCCTGCGTGTCCATATACAAAGCGAGTTTTCGATCATTGATGTAGTGGACTCCATTGCATCCAGGTTACTATAAGAGATAGGATTTTTACTCACTGACGCATTGGACTTAGGAAGAACGAGTAAACTGTTCAATTGATCTTTGCTCGTATTGCTATTCAGTGTTTTGCGCTTTGGAGGAAGACTGTAATCACACCAACGCGGTCACAATTGTGACCGGTTTATAGTAATAAGTAATAATGGAAAGGAACTGTCCTTATCCCGACAAACCTCTCATCAGTAGTCGAACGGAATTTCGTTCGAAGCTTGGAGCCAACCCTATCCAAAAATAGTATCCTATCCGTTCAAACCTATCAAGTATCACAACTGTCTAGGTAGCAATTAACAAGATTTCTTTTGCCAACACCACTCGAGTGCATTTAATGTTTTTGTTTTCTGAAGCTCTGACTAAAACATGTCATTTCTTACAAAGGAATGAATTTCGCTAACAAATTAAATTAATTTAAAGAGCCATCAGCGAATGCCATAAAAAGAGCGGATTCGGCATAAAATTGTAGTTCCCTGAAATGCGATAGCTTCCGAAGTTTCTACAGCACTGTTGCCAACTTATTTGTTTTATTTGTTTTTCAACGTGTTATATAAATTGATTATCGGATATTTTTTTTTTTCTTTACAAATTTTAGTACCTAGAGTTGAGGTTCAACAAATCAGTCCGTCAAATTGTTACGATCTCGTATGTGGGAGCGCTTTATCTTCTGATGCCAGTTTTCATATTCATACCTGCACTAGCGTTTTCCCAAGGTAAAGTCCGATATATTTTATGGACCACCTCTTCTCAATTTTATTCTCTTGTTTTTTAGTAACGGGCGCTAATATTCATCTGATAAACGCTATCGTATGTTCAATTTGCGTCTTCTACACAATGTTTGTAAGCTATGACAAAAAACGTAACAGACTTTCTTTCCATAAGTTTAAAATTCGTCTCCATTTTGATAGGGCGGTATTAAGGCAGTCGTTTGGACGGACGTTATACAAGCTGTTGTAATGGTTGTCTCAGTTGCGGTAGTTGGTGTTGTCGGAGTTGCTGAAGTTGGTGGATTTGGAAAGGTGATCGGAAACGCCATAGATGGTGGACGGTTGGAAATTTTGTAAGTTCAAACAATTTGACCAAATATATTTAAAAAAAGCTTGCGTAAAAGTGCCATCGACTGTTTTCCTACCGGGCTTTTGAATAAAATTTATGATATTTTAGTTGGAACTTCGACTACAGGACTAGGACAACAATATGGAACACAACTGCTGGTGGACTTTGTCTCTGGATAGGTCACATTGGGCTTAGTAAGGTTTGCGTCCAACGAATCGTTGCCCTGCCGTCTCTTCGACATGCCACGAAGTCAGTAAGATTAAGTTTTTGTTTCGAGAAACGTTAGATTTTTCTATTTGATCAGGTCACTTGTCATATTTGCCATTGGCTTTGTTCTTGTTATGATCTTCAACTGTTTCACCGGAATAATCATGTATGCGATGTATCATGACTGTGACCCATTGGCGAACAAGGTAAACTCTCAATCTTCAAGAAATCATCAACTTTTACATTTCTCATTTAAAAGATTGTCGATAAACCAGACAAAATGATGCCATTCTTCGTACAAGACGTTGTTGGGCACTGGAAGGGGATGCAAGGTCTTTTTATCTCATGTGTTTTCAGTGCAGCTTTAAGGTAAAAGAAGATGTGAAGAGTCTCGATTCTAAGATTTATTCAAATCTCTCCTCAGTGCAATGTCAGCCAGTATGAATGCAATTGCGGGAATATTTTGCTTCGACTATGTCAAGCCATGTATTCGACATACAGAGAGGAAAGCTAACCTAATAATGAAGGGATTTGTGCTTTTCACTGGAGTCTTTTGCATACTCGGAGGACTTTTTGTGGAGAAATCGGATTCACTTATTCAAACTATCACGACTGTAGGTGGGATTGTTCAAGGGGCCATGGTGGGAGTCTTTTTGTTGGGATTTTTGGTGCCAAAAGCCAATGGAAAGGTCTGTATTCTGACCTATTCATATAAACTTACAACGTAAAGTAAATTTTTCATTTAGTCTGCTTTAGTTGGGCTTTTATCGAGCATGGTTGTCATATTATGTGTTATAATTGGCGCCCAACGAAGAATGGAGGCTGGTAAACTCAGTTATAATCCTCTGCCGACTCGAGTTGATGGCTGTGATCATTTCAACCATACTACAAATAGTTCAATGTAACACTAATTTCGTATCACCTTTCAATTTTAATTCGATATTTATTTTTAAACAGATTGATGACGAGCTTGAACATGACACGAGATGCTAAAACTGACGATGAATTCTCAGTATTTGATATGTCATTTCAATGGTACACTATTGTTGGAGTATTTGTTGTTTGGATCATAGCCATACCTTTGAGTTATGTGATAACTGACAGCAAAAAGTTGGACCCAAATTTGCTGTCACCAGTTATAAGAAAGTATACACAGTACGAAAGTGTCAAGACTGAGGAGCATCCGCTGAAAAGTTGACCATTGAAGAAATAATTTATTTTAAAAATAGATTTGTTCAGTTCTTCTAAATAAAGGAAAAATTATTTTTACACAAAATATCGATGGTACCCGTGCAGTGTCGGGTTAGAATAGCACTGCAGCGCCTATTCCCGCTTGTCGTAAAAGGCGACTAAAGGAACAATCATATCTAGACGACTAACATCAAAGTGAGTCTAGCGACACACATAACACCTAAAAACTCTCCCCTGCATGCAGATCCCGGGGTTTACACGACTGGAGATTACCGATGTAGTAAAAGGGAAATCAAACTCATTAAATGGAGCATGCATGTGTCGAAAAGGATGAAAGGAAAATTTTTGAAAAATTTTGAGCATTATGGAAGTACTTGCAAACTTAAGAAGCACTACCCCGCCAGGCAGCTCCATTGCTATGCATGGAGCTGATCCTGGACCGAGCAGCAATGTTCGGGTCAGAGCTATACGGATTCCGGGGCTAGCAAAGTAATGCGACGAGTTGGACGAAAACTTAGAGTCACAAGTTGGAACGTTGGAAGTATGACTGGTAGAAGTCTCGAACTCGAAGAGATGATGAGAAGGAGGCGAGTGGACATCATTTGAATGGACATGTCGGGAAGACAAACGAGGATTATGAAGACTGCCATGGAGATTTGGGATTCGGCACCAGGAACACTCCTGGTGAAGATATTCTAAATATGTGCAAGTCATACGGTCTAATCGTACTAAATACCATGTTCATCAAACAAGACCGACACCTTATCACTTACAGCAGTGGAGGAAATGAAACCCAGATTGATTAGGTACCATTTGGTAACCAATTACATGAAATCTCGGGTGAAAGACTGCAAAGTGGTACTAGGAGAAGCTACCGCTCAACAACACCGTCTTCTTTTAACAGAATTTTTTACGGATGCGGTGAAGGAAGTCAAACAAACAAAGGCTCCTAGGAGAATCAAGTGGTACAATCTGGAGAAAACCAAAGGAAAGCTTGGTCGAAGAGCCCCTCAAGAAATACAAATGAAAAAGCGCGTTTCAAAATGGAATACAAGAGCTGCAGAAAAGAAGCGAAGAAAAAATGCTGGAAGAAATTTCTGCCCCAGCTGCTGAAGCAAATCAGGCAATCCAAGAGCTAAGACAAAGCAACTTGAATATGGGAGCAACCACTTTCAAAATAGCCGCTCAGAGAAGGAGAAATGCGCAGGAGATTCGTTCGCCGAAGTTCATAAATGATGCTCAAGGACTGCTACTTGTGGATGACGACAAAATTCTTCACAGATGGCGACAGTTTTGTGATGATCTTTTGAATGAACAGTTTCCTCGGCGCCACTTTCCAACAGCTGCACCTAACTTTACGGAAGTATCCGACGTCACTAAAAAGGTCTCTAAAAAAGGCAAAGCGATTGGGCCAGACGAGGTACCATATGAGTTTTGGGAAAATATGGGAGACATCGGGTTGAGATGGCTTACGATTCTCATCTCCAAACTTATAAGAGGTGACAGTTTGCCTAATCAATGGAGGGAAACTTTTCTTCTTCCAATGTACAAGGTAAAGGGAGATACCAGAAGCTGTGTCAACTATCGTTCGATCAAGTTGATATCCCACACTATGAAGATCGTTGAACGGGTTTTGGATAGCCGACTGCGGAAAATAATAAGGCTGTCTGATGACCAATGCGGGTTTGTCGCGGGTAAGTCAACAACAGACGCAATCCAAAGTATAAGGATCATTATGGAAAAACACCGAGATGCCTTACAGGATTTGTATATTGTGTTGGTTGACTTCGAAAAAGCATTCGTTCGACAACCACGAGATCTGATATGGGTGGCCCTCAGACACCGAGGAGTTCCTGAAGCCTATGTGCGAATAATTATGGACATGTACGAGGGAGCAGTTACAAAAGTGAGATGCCCAGCTGGAGTCACCGAAGAATTCCAAATAACAGTAGGTGTACATCAGGGAAGTGTCTTGAGTCCACTGCTCTTTATTGCTGTTCTGGATTATTTGCTCGAAGGAAAAGTAACGGACAATAAAGTAAAACAATTATTCTTTGCTGACGATGGAGCCATCATAAGCGAGGATCCTACATCCCTGCAACGAGCACTTAACGTTTGGATTGATGTTCTGGAAGGAAATGGGTAACGTATTAGCGCTAAAAAGACTGAATACCTACCAGGGTTGTTACGGATGTGCAAATTTTGACATCCGCGGATGCGGATGCGGATGCAGATTTTAGGAAACTAATATCCGCGGATGCGGATGCGGATGCGGATCTTAGAATTTGCTAAATATATATCATTTTAAATACATAAATGAATGAAAATTTATCAATTTTAAATTTTTTTTATTTAAAAATAAAAATAAAAATGTATTGTACTTCATTGTGTTACTGAATAAGAAAATGGTTTAATAATTAAAATTAAAAATAGGTGAATTATATTGTATAAATAATAATATTGCAGCCTTCTCAGACTCCAATCTGTTTCTTAATGGATCGTAGATTAAACCAGCTCCACTAAACAGCTGTTCGCTGGGAACACTAGCAGGTGGAGGTGACAAATACCTGCGTGCAATTTTGGAGAGTGTTTTAAGATCTGTTTCATTAGTTTTCCACCAATCGAGGGGATTATTATCCAAATCCAGTCTCTTTTTATTGCGATAAGTAGCTAAAAAACACACCGAACAGAACAAAACAAGAAACAGAAATCGACAAGAAGAAAAAATAATTTCGCTTCAGTGTGTGTTTGTATTTGCCATATTTTCTTGACGACTCTTAGTATGAAAACAACACTCACTAGCTATGTTTTTTTTTTCAAATGGATTTCTGTAATACGTTATTGCGTACATTGGAAAAAATGAAAAAACCGAATAGTTTCTCTTTGCTTTTTAACTGTGTGCAGATAGTAAGTAAAAAAAACTTTGAATCACATCCGCATAAATTGATGCGGATGCGGATGCGGATGCAGATGTTGAAATCAATGCGAATAATCCGCGATTGCGGATGCGGATGCGAATATCTGCAACACCCCTGATACCTACAGACAAGTCTATTCCAGACATTTATTCGAATGGAAATGTGCTTCCCAAGTGTGAAAAGTTTAAATATCTGGGATCTATGATCAATAGTGAAGCAACTTGTGATGATGGCATCAATCATCGAGTAAGCGTAGGGTGGATGAAGTGGCTTGAAAACTCCGCTATCTTCTGTGATCGAAAAATGCCCCCTAAGCTGAAGGGAAGACTCTACACAGCAGTTGTCCGTCCAGCTCTGACATACGGTTCACAATGTTGGACAATGTACAAAAAGTATGAGAGCAAATTGACGGCGGCCGAAATGAAGATGCTTCGGATGACAGCAGGAGTAACAAAGCTTGATCGAATTAGAAGTACTAAGATCCGTGGAAGCCTTCATGTCAAAAGTACCATCTTGGACAAAATTCAGCACGACCGGCTCAGTTGGTATTGTCATGTTCAAAGGAGAGATCCGCAGAACCCCGTCCAAAAGGCAATATCGTACAACGTTTCAACAAATTCGCGACGAAAAAGAAAAGGCAGGCCAAAACACTCCTGGTACAAGCAAATGCAAAAACAGCAGCATTTGGTTGGCCTCAGACATGGAACAAACCAAAACCGGGAGGTTTGCCGACGCTTTCTGAGGTCAACGCGGCGTACCCCACAGGCGGATCACTAGTGTGAAGCAGAAAAGTGGGAGAGTTGTGATCGCTTCAAGATCACTACTCGTAGCGCCGGAAATGGAGAGGAGAAGAAGAAGAACACAAAATATCGATGGTCAAGTGTTAAAAAACGAACTGTATGATTTGCAGTGATGTTCGTTAGGCACATTGAGATGGAGCGTTCATAATTCATATTTGTATAAGTTTCGAAAACCTTCAGTTTGTGGCAAGTAGAATATGTAAGAATGGGTAGCAAAAATTGCTGCGATTTCAGTGTGTGGATAAAGGGAAACAATTCTTATTATGGAGTCAGATAGCGCATCAAACTCGTTAGAGGTTGAATTGCTATCTAAATTGGGACTTCTAGAGATAAAACAATAATGATAATAACTGGGATGCAAACATCGTACTTCCACGCAAGAGGACGACAGGACGTCATGCTGTTTTGGTCATATCTCTTGATGCAAACACTAATGCCAAATCACCTCTGCCAGATAAACGAATGAAGCATTTCAAAAGAAGAGAAAAAATTCATCGGAGTTGGTCTTTACGTTCAGTAAATTGTCTCGAAATGAAGTCGCTGTCGACAATGATTTTTCCATAATTTTGAGCCTTAAACCTATGAGTTAGCTCCAAGATCGGACGATTTAACACCGCTGGACAATTTTTTTTGTGGGGTTAAGTGAAGGCACCTGTCCACGCATATAAGTTCGAGACGATTGACGCCTTTGTACGAGAGCATACGGGGCGTTATTGCTGACATGCGGTCCCAAGTGCTGCAAAAAGTGGTCGAATTTTGAATTTCAAATTTTATGAAACATAAGGCAAGCCCTTTTCATTATAATTGAGCTGAATTGGTTGGCCATGTCAATAAATTATATGCGTTTTGTTTCTTCGTGAAAACCACATGTCTAAAAAACACAATTTACGTGAAAATTCACATGAAATCGTAATACCACGGTTTGTAGATATGTACGTATACCAATCGCTCAATAGTTTGAAGTCAACTCGTCATTCCTGTGTGAGTTCTCTTTCCTTATATGCTTGTTAGCCCCACCACAATTTAACTTGTGAAAGCTCCTACTTCCACAGTATAGCCACTTATTTGTAATTGGCACGAAACTGACGGCATTGTCATTAAGATAAGCCATCGGAAATTATTATGCAGAATCAATTCAATCCATAAACAAAAATTTGAAACTAATTGACTAAACAAAGTAGGTTCACATTTAGTAGCTCTGAGAGTAAACCCCAGTCGAATTTGAATCATGGACTGCAGACGACATAATTGCTCCAGTTACTTGTATTCTCTGACTTTTTTTTTGCTGATATCATCAACGTACGGATATGTGAGTTGTTCTCACATATAAAAATACAAACTAAAAATAAGAAACTCCTTATAGCGAGACTACATTGCAGCTTTTGAAGACTTTAAATGTATTCAAAATAGCAACCTTTTCAAAACATTATCCTGCAGTCTTGACAAAAAGTCAGGCATTATAAGCGCTTATGCGGTGATTAAGGAACAAGTAGACAATATTTTTCTAAATTCTGTAGCAAATATGTCACAAAAGAATATTGGAACAAAGGAAGTTTTCAACTGTAGGGGAATGGACGTATGTGAAATTGTTAAAGAGCCTGTCTTGAATCCAGTTTTGAAGTTACTAAAGATGGGACTTGGAAAATATTTGAATATGCCGGACAAGTGTCCCATCCCAGCAGTAAATATGTCAATGAACAAAAATGTCGTATTTAGAGTAATGTTTTGCCCATTTTTGCAGAACTATGTGTTTAAATTGTCAAACCTCACTCTGAATGCAGAGACTCTTCCTACTTATCTACCCGAGTGCACATATAAGTCTCGTGGCATTTTGTTTGCCAATCATAAAGCGGTTCTGACTGTTGAAATGAGTGGCAGGATTACACATAGAAAACCTAATGCTAAGGGCCGCAGGACATGGAAAAAGTCTTAACTTATTTTATTTTGCTGAATCATTTTTTTAGGTTGAGCCTTGGTTAAATTTGAGAGCGTTATTAAAAAGAATCTGGTTCATTTTAGCTTAAGTTTGTATTGAACTCAAGGTACGAGAGGGAGCATAATTATTAAACATTGAATACTGAAATTCGGTATGGGCAATAAAGGTGCCCAGTAAATAAGTTCTACACAAATAAGACGGCTTCGTATATTCGCATTTTGTAAATGGGCTTCATACCATATTAAGACGCATCAAACTTCAAATACCGACAAGTCTCCATTCCATGCCATGTTAAGTAAACTACTCTGGCATTCCTCAAGGCTGCCATCTTGGTCCTATACTTTTAATACTGCGAATAGTAAATAAGAAAAAGAAAGAACCAAGAAATAATATTATGCCTTCGTAAGATTCGGACCACGAACCTCTGTGTTAACAGGCGGACATGCTGACCATCACACCACGGGTACCACTTTATGTATTGGAGTTATTAAAGAAGTTTTCCAACAATCTTATAGGCTAATGATTTATTAAGAACTAGCTGATACGACCGCTGCGTTGCTCGAGTCAAACATATTCAAAAGCGTTGCTCACACAGAATTGTCAAAAAAACCAACAAATGTTGGGAGCGCCCGGTGTGTTAAGTTCCCGTTCCCGTTACCGTTCCGTACGAGTATAGCAATGAAATATACAAACACAAACTTTTCTCTTGTATCACTCCATCTATTTAAAAAATCGACTTTGCTCTACAATGTGAAAGGAAAATCCTAATCCTAACTAATATTATAAATGTGAAAGTCACTCTGTCTGTCCGACTTTCTATGTTACCGTCTCCCTTCCAAATTACTGAACTGATTGATATGAAATTTTGTACAGAGATAGTCTAGAACCTGAGGAAGGACATAGGCTTTATATTTTATCCCTATATTCCCACGGGAACGGGAACGTATACGGGAACTAAGAAGCTACAGTACCGATTTCGAAAGTTCTTCCACCGTTAGAATGCTACACTATCCCCGAGTAAAATAAACTTTAATTCATCCCCATATTCTTACGGGAACGGGAGTCCTTACTAATATAATAAGTGTCGATCTGCTATCTGCTATCAGTCGCGATAACACGCACCGCGCTAGTGTCCGCCACAAAAATAAAATCTGTGCTTTTTCCCCACAACTTTAATCTGGGCTCCTTTCTATAACAAAAAAAAAAAAAAATCAAAATAGACAAAATAAATTCACCATCCAAACCCTTCTAATTATCAATCAAAACTTTCTTACCGCGCCGTGTGTTTAATAATATCACATCAGTGAATTAATTACATTCAGTGCTGTGTGCCACCCAACCACATATTCATATATAAAAAAAAAAAAAAAAAAAAAAATAGACCAAACACTTAGTGCTTTCCTTTATCTCCTTCCTCCCCCACACCACTCTCGCAGTCTCAGTGCCTGCACACATTTTTTCTACAAGATCTCTTATCTTATCGAAGCAGTGTGTGCAGACAATGAGGCTGTGAGTTTGATAGGCGGATAGTCAATCAACGGTGTTGATTCCGTTGGTTAACTAAAATCAAGTTGCTGGCTGGGCATAACACCGCTAGTAACTTGTTTTTGGTTTTCCAATTAAATCTTCACTTGTTGATTGGACTTAGATTAAGCGTCTGCGGTTGATACTTTGTTTTGTGTGTTTTTGTGGATCGTAATGTCGGGTAAGTTTAGAGTCGATTTTAGCAACATTAGGGGGTTGCGATCGAATTTTTTTTCTGTGTACGCTCACACTGCAAAATGCAGGCCAGCTGTTTTGGCATTGAGTGAAACTCAGGTGGGTGTTGATTCTGATTCATCAGAGTTCAACCTGCCTGGATATAGCTTAGTGCCATTATTCTTTTCTTCCCATGGCCTCGCCGTATATGTTCGAAATGATATTGCTTACCAGCTTCTACCACAATACGGCCTCTGTTCTAATACGAGCTTTAATTTCATGTGGTTAAAATTCACCGTCCGTAAGCATATCATTCATTATTGTTTTATGTACAGAAGCCCCAATTTAGATAGCAATTCAACCTCTAACGAGTTTGATGCGCTATCTGACTCCATAGTAAGAATTGTTTCCCTTTATCCTCACACTGAAATCGCAATTGCGGGCGATTTCAATCTACACAATTCTGGTTGGCTTCGACATTCTGGCCAGACAACACCCGAAGGAATATGTGTTGAGATCTTCGCCGAGTTTAACGAATTAACTCAACTTGTTGATGAGCCCACTCGGGTTCCAGATATTGAAGGCCATGCGGCCAACACTCTTGACCTATTTCTAACTTCTCATCCCGAAAAATATAGGGTTATAGTATCATCTCCTTTAGGCAAATCGGACCATTGTGTCATATCGGTAGATTTTTCGCTTTCCGTCACGGTAAAAAAAGATAAAGTCCCTAAAAGAACTGTGTTGCAATACGAGAAAGCCAATTGGGACGGCCTGAATAATTTCTTTCGAAATTTTAATTGGTCATTGTGCTTTCTCGACGGAAACGTTGACGCATCAGCTGATATGATATCTAACGTAATTCTCAACGGCATGAGAAATTTTGTTCCTCACAGAACAAAAAGTATCATCCCCAAAGAGAATTCGTGGTTTGATTCAAGCTGTAAAGAGGCGATTAGGGATCGAGAAAGCTGTTTTCGAAAATTTAAAGATAACCCTACTGTAGAAAACCGGAATTTGTTCAAACGGGCCAGAAATTTCTGTAATGCTCAAATACAAAGGGCTAAGTTTTTACATGACCAAAAAGTAAGGCAAAAAATACTATTGTGTCCAAAAGGAAGTAAAAACTTTTGGTCTTTTGTCAAGAACATTAAGAACTCGACCACGTCATCGGTCCCAACGCTCGTCTTCAATGACTCTCCGTATGTCAGCTCCATCGACAAAGCCAATTTGCTGGCAGCTCAATTTGCTGCCAACTCGACACTTCCTCATAGCATATTGGCTCCACCTGAGCTCGAGTCTGCAAATTCTTTGATGAAGCAGATATTTTTTCGAACTCGCTCGGTTGCGAGAGTCCTCAAAGATCTCAACATACATAAATCCGCTGGTCCAGATGGTATCCCCGCCGTTATTCTGAAGAGGTGTTCTTCTACGCTGGCAAAACCACTGCGTAAACTTTTCCATCTTTCCTATTCTGCTGGGATTTTTCCGAGCAGATGGAAAACTGCATTTGTCCAGCCGGTCCCTAAAAAAGGCGAATCTTCCTCCCCTTCCAATTACCGTCCAATTGCACTTACGTCCCTTCTTTCCAAGGTCATGGAAACGTTGATAAACCGTCAACTTATGAAATATCTTGAAGAACGAAAGCTTCTTAATGACCGTCAGTACGGCTTTCGTAGCAAACGGTCCACTGGTGATTTGATGGCTTATCTCACCGATAAGTGGAACCAATCTTTACATTGTTTTGGAGAAAGTAAGATTATTGCGCTTGATATTTCTAAAGCATTTGATAGAGTTTGGCATCAGGCTCTTTTATCGAAAATGCGTGCTTTTGGTATCGATGAGTCTCTTCTTCGTTGGATTAGAAATTACCTTTCCGACCGTTCAATACAAGTTGTGTTGGATGGCTTCAAGTCTGATACCCACTTAATAAATGCTGGTGTGCCCCAGGGCTCCGTTTTGTCTCCGACTCTCTTCCTCATTTTCATTAATGATCTCTTGTCTGAAACTTCTAATCCGCTTAACTGTTTTGCTGACGACTCGACCCTCAGCTTTTCATATTCGTTTCCAAATTCACGTCCCTGCTCTTCGGATGTGGAACTGGAACGGTTGCGTATGATAAGCTCATTGAATTCTGACCTTGACAGCATTGTTGCATGGGGTCTTATAAACCGAGTAGAATTCAATGCTTCGAAAACTCAATGCTGCCTCTTGTCGATGAAGCTTAACATTCCCCCATTGCCATTATCCATGAATGGTACCTGCATCGAAGAAACCGAAAAGCTGTCAGTACTTGGTATGTGTGTAAACGATGATCTTCGTTGGAATGACCACATATTTGAAGTCGCCAAAAATGCTGCTAAATGCTTAGGTTTCTTGAGACGATGCAGGAAGTTCTTCACCCCTTCTGATCTGGGTACAATTTATAAGGCCTTCATCCGCCCAAAACTGGAGTATAACTCCCATATCTGGTCAGGTGCTTCTCAAACATCCTTGCGCCTACTTGATAGGGTACAAAATAGAGCGTTAAAATTGATAGGTGATAGTTCAATCGTAGAATCAATTGATTCTCTTGAACATCGTCGAAACGTTGCCTGTCTCACTCTCTTTTATCGCTTTTTTCACAAGCAGTGCTCTAGTGAAGTAGCCAGTTGCATTCCTCCCCTGAAACAATTTAGCCGCAACACCCGCCTCGCTAGGAATGTTCATCAGTTTTACCTTGAGCCCAACTTCGGACGTACAGTCAAGTATAGAGATTCGTATTTCAGTCGCACCACCCGAATGTGGAATGCTTTACCTGGCTCTGTATTTCCCCTTCATTACGATTCACAAAGGTTCAAGAGCAACGTGCATCGGTGTCTCCTTTCAAATCCTCTCCTATTTTCCTAAATGCTCGCACTGTGTTTAACAACATTATAAGGGTATTCATAACCCCTTGATGTGCGCGTTAATTATAAAAAAAAAAAAAAGTGTGAAAGAAGCTCTGTCTGTCCGTCGTTCTATGTTACCATCTCCCGCCCAAACTAATAAACCGATTTGAATGAAATTTTGTACAAAGATTGTTTTGAACTTAAGGAAGGACATAGGCTGTATTTTATTCGAATATTCCCACGGGAACCGGTCCTCACTATTATTATAAATGCAAAAGTAGCTCAGTCTGTTCACCTTTCTATGTTACCATCTCCCGCCCAAACTAATAAACCGATTTAAATGAAATTTTGTACAAAGATTGTTCAGAGCCTGAGGAAGGACATAGGCTATATATTTTTTCCCTATATTCCCACGGGAGCAGGAACGTATACGGGAACTTTGACACTACAGCACCGATTTCAAAAATTCTTCCACCGTTGGAATGCTATATAATCCCGGAGTAACATTAACTTCAACTCATCCACATATTCCCACGAAAACGGTCACCACATTCCTACGGAAAAGGGAGTCCTTACTGATATAATAAGTGCGAAAGTAGCTCTGTCTGTTCGCCTTTCTATGTTACCATCTCCCGCCCAAACTAATGAATAGATTTAAATGAAATTTTGTACAAAGATAGTCTAGAGCCTGAGGAAGGACATAGGTTATCCCTATATTCCCACGGGAATAGGAACGTATACGGGAACTTAGAAGCTACAGCACCGATTTCAAAAATTCTTCCACCGTTAGAATGCTACACTATCCCCGAGTAAAATAAACTTTAATTCATCCCCATATTCCTACGGGAACGGGAGTCCTTACTAATATAATAAGTGTGAAAGAAGCTCTGTCTGTCCGTCGTTCTATGTTACCATCTCCCGCCCAAACTAATAAACCGATTTGAATGAAATTTTGTACAAAGATTGTTTTGAACTTAAGGAAGGACATAGGCTGTATTTTATTCGAATATTCCCACGGGAACCGGTCCTCACTATTATTA
Organism: Melanostoma scalare; assembly: GCA_949752695.1. NCBI lineage: Eukaryota > Metazoa > Arthropoda > Insecta > Diptera > Syrphidae > Melanostoma > Melanostoma scalare. The sequence continues at coordinate 156,992,304 of OX456986.1, forward strand.
TAAATGCTCTGTCAATGACATATATAATAGCTCTGTCTGTTCGCCTTTCTATGTTACCATCTCCCGCCCAAACTAATGAATAGATTTAAATGAAATTTTGTACAAAGATAGTCTAGAGCCTGAGGAAGGACATAGGTTATCCCTATATTCCCACGGGAATAGGAACGTATACGGGAACTTAGAAGCTACAGCACCGATTTCAAAAATTCTTCCACCGTTAGAATGCTACACTATCACTGAGTAACATAAACTGTAAGTCATCCCCATTATTCATACGGGAATGGTCACCATATTCCCACGGGAATGGGAGTTTTTATTAATATCATAAGCCTGAAATGTAATCTATCTGTCTATTTTTATTTGTTATCAAAAACCGCCCAAACTATTAAACCTATTTATATAAATTTTGGTACAGAGATATAGTCTTGAGCCTGAATATGGACATAGGCTATGTATGTTATCCCTGTATTCCCACAAGAATGCAAACGTTAACGGGAACCTACAAACTGCTGAACTGATTTAAAGAAGTATTTCCCCGTAAGAATGCTACACTATCTCAAAGTAACATTAACTTTAATTTATCCCCATATTCCCATGGGAACGGAAGTACTTACTAACATTATAGATCCGACTTTTGTTTAGAGAATTTTTTAATTTCGAATTTTTGTTTACAGATCCGATTTTGTTTTGTTACCATCTACCGCCCAAACTATTGAACCTATTTGTATGAATTTTGGTGCCGAGATAGTCTTGACTTGAGCCTGAAGAAAGACAGGGTCTGTATTTGTTTTCCCAATATTGCTACGAGAACGGCAACGTAAACGGGAACCTTGAAGCTACTGAACCGATTTCAAAAGTTCTTTCATCGTGAGGTGATTTCTGTCAAATTGTCTATTACACAGTTGACCTGAGAAGAAATGTCTATCTTGATCTTCAAATAAATATTGGCAATCAGTAATGCCTGTTTGAAAAGTCGATTTCAGCCCCGACTAATGAGATAGTTGACCATATAAACTGATAAATTATGTTTGACGTATTGGGGGATGTTGTCGAATGTCTATCAGTAGACAATATTATGGACACTGAGAAAGTCACATCACACCCTATAGAGTTTCTCAATGCCTTAGAATTATCAGGAGTGACTGCAAGTTGGTGTTCCAGTGCCAATAATGAGTAATCTATGTGTAATTTGTAGCTGTGTACAGCAACTACAAATTACACATCTGGGATGCGGCATTATAAAAGTTTTATTGATGACTCGAACAGCGAAATAAGAAAACTATTGATTCCCCGTATTTCTTTAGTTCCCACTGATTAGTCACTTTAGTTTAAAAGAGTGTATCAAACTCGCAAAACCTTTTTATTTGACAAAAGATGGAAAAAATAAGAACGTCGTGTTCAAAAATGTACCTAAATAAAATATAGCAATAGTTTACTAAAAAGCATTAATGTTTCTTATTTGCAAAATAAGTAGCCTAAAAAATTAAAAATGCTGAAGAAAGTCACTTTTCCACGCGGACGAAGTCGCGGGCACAGCTAGTGATTAATAAAATAACAACAATAAAAAAAAAATGGTTATGGTTAGCGTGTCTGCCTCTAACATGGGAGGTTTAAGGTGCAAATTACGACAGAAAACCAAAAAAAGCCTTGGTACTTGTATCGTTTCTTTCGAGAAATTGGCTAAGCCTTCGGTAGTACTTCCATTTCCATGAAGAACACTTTCTCAATCAGCCGTTCAGAATCGGTAAAACATTGTAGGCCCCCTCCATTACTCACAAGGAATGTTTGCAAGCAATGCGCTAGAGCGCGGAACTCCCCGCCCTATTTTTTTTACGTAGTTGAGTAGTTAAATCCACGCACAACCGTCAACCTGGAGAGCCAGGTCCCTTGGAATCCTCTTGAACATAAATGGCTGGACGATCCGGTGTCTGTACGCTGCTGCAAGGGTTTGAGAGCTGCTGCTGTCTGGATCGCCAGGAGCTTATCCCCCACCATCTCTATTTTAACACCCTGTCTTGGTATTGAAAGACTCCTGAAGACTTTTAAAGCAAATATGTCGGGCATTAATTCATTACTCGCAGAGTCTTAAAGTGTGGCTCTATTTCTCTTCGTCCCTTTGAGAACTATCGCACCTACTTATAGTAGGTTCTTTGCCCAAGGTAGCAAAACGTTGTTTATATAGCGCTTATGGGATGTATCGTGAAAACTCTCCAAAATGAAAAGACTAAATTTATCAATAAAAAGGTGCAAGTCAGTTCCTAGTGCAAAGTAAATATAAATATATGTTGTGTTTGTGACTCCTTAATTAATAAAATGGGTAAAACTTCTAGAAAATTAAATTTTGCTCAATTGAAATACATAAGAAGCCTTTTCAATATGAAACTGCTACAGACAACAGAAAGAACGCCTGAAGAAGGTTTAACAACGAACTGAATGAGCTGTACCGTGACATGAGCATAGCTAAACTGGGATATGTAGAGCGGATGGACAACAACGCCGCGGTTCGACGTGTTTTCAACAGCACATTGCAAAGATATTGCGGAAGAGGAGAACCTTGTTTTAAATTGCGCATTCAAGTGAAAAAAGACTTCGAACGACTTAGAGTGCAGAAATGCAGAGAGCTCTTCCGAAATTTAAATTGTTGTCGTAAGATGTTGGTATAGAGGCTCAGAATAAAACCGAACTCTAAGTTAGTGCCCACCTAAGTAAGTAAATTTTATTATTTACCAAATATTCTCAGTTGGAATATATTCTCTGTAGGGATTTCAACTTAACACATCGACTTGTTTTTCTTCTAAGTACTAATGGGCACTTGGTCCCAAAACCATTCACTGGATGTATACATCCATAATAAGACCAATCCTAACATATGCCTGTCTAGTCTGGTGGCCATCATTAGAGAGGGCTTCAAACCTTAAGACCATGACCAAAATCCAAAGGCTTGCATGTATTGGCTCAACTAGTGCCATGAGAAAACACCAACTGCAGCTTTGGAAACCTTCCTGTCGCTAGCCCCCCTAGATCTTTTTACTAAGGAGATGGCGGCCAAAAGCGCACTGCGACTCAAACAATGCAACAATTGGAAAACAGGCATATCAGGCCATAGAACCATCATGAACCATACAGACATAGACATTCAAACAGACTATACCCCCCCGCGTATTGACTTCAATCCAGTGGCCCTAACAGTCTTTCCGACAAGAGAAAGCTGGGAGGAAAACAGGGTTATAAAAGGAAATCACATTTCCGTCTTCACAGATGGTTCCAAAACGGACGAAGGGGTAGGGTCAGGTATCTTCTCAGACTACCCCACCATGAATAGATCAATAAAGCTTCCCGACTTCTGCAGTGTCTTTCAGGCAGAAGTACTTGCAGTGTGCGAAGCCGCGAAGCATCTAGCTGCGCAAAGCTTGATCAACAAAAATATTGACTTCTTCATAGACAGTTAGGCGGCCATTAAAGCTATCTCATGCATTATCACAAAATCCAGACTAGTAGACAGTTGTCACAGTAACCTAAGACTGCTCAGCGAAACAAACACAGTTAGTTTAACCTGGGTTCCAGGACATCGTGACATAATCGGTAATGAAATGGCGGCTAAGCTGGCTAAAATCGGGTCTGCACTCGAATCCAACGAAACGAACACCTCAATTCTAAAGCCACTAGAGCAAGAAAAAAACAGAATCAAACACAAAAAAAATCTAAAAATCGCCAATGACAGGTGGTCATCTTTAGAAACATGCCGAGTCTCCAGAAACCTTTGGCCAGATATTTCCAAGAAAAAAAACAGAATTTCTACTCCAGCTAAGCAGACCTCGGCTCTCTCTGTTGATTGGCATTCTCACGGGCCACAACTCGTTGGGTACCCACATGGTGAGAATGGGCATTAGCACATCCGACTTATGCAGAGGATGCCAAGATGAGGAGGCAGAGGAAGGATCAATCGACTTCCTCTGTGAGTGTTCTAGCTTGGCCCACACTCGGAAAAAACCCTCGGAGAATACTTTTTCGATGACGAACTGGGTGACATCTCTAATCTCCCATTGAGCAACGTCCTGAAATTTACTCAGGGCTCCAAATGGTTCAGTGGGGGTTCCCTACCCCAATAAACCAATTACCAACCCAACCCTCTACCTCTCCAGTCCTCCCATTTCCTCTTCCTCTGATTTTCCCGGGGAGCACAATGGATCCTTGAGATCCGAGTGAGGTGCTGCCACTTGTGGCTGCAACCCCCATGCAACCTAACCTTACCTAACCTAAGTACTTTTTAACCTGGAGGAAGGATCTCCATCTCCGCTTGGGTCCATTTCCTTCTTTGATTACTTTTTCGTGTCCAAATTGTCTTCAACGGAGCTCAGTTGCCGTTGAAAACCATTATAGAATATAGAAGCATACGATGCTTCGTGTTGGTTCGTTTGAAACGAAATCACTCAGTCATTTCAAATGAAAAGGTTTCCTATTGGTCAATTGGCGCGTGAATTATATTTTTCTAACTGCTAACTGTGCTCATTTCTCAAATTTATTAAATTCAACCACCGACCTTAGAAATCAGCTATGTATTTCATTAGAACTGTTTGAGAATGCCTCCGAACGCTCATTCACGTTTCTTTTCGTCCAATGAAAAGCGAAATTATTTTCAATTATCCAAACACATTTTTCAAAATAAATACCTACTCCCAGGCGCTAAACACAACGATTATTTGGATTTGATGTACCCAAGCCTAGCGGCACAAAAGCGAACTCTTTTTCGAATGGCTGCCAACTGTCAAATAATATATTTGCACACAAATACTTGAACATTCATGCGAATTTTAAGAGGTAAACAATGCCGATTCTTACATCAACAATACAAATCCTTTAATAAACAAAAATCACAATCACAAACTTCTGCATGTATAATGTCAAATGTGACATCAAAACCTCCGTAGAACTTCTGCGCAGTACACACAAAACCAACCACCACACACAATCGATATTCGAACTTTGATTTGAGAGGTTAATGCATTGATTCCATTCGAAAGACGGTTCAGTTCATACTTTGATCTGCTGTCTGGAGTCTGCGGTTCTGCTGTCTAGATAAAGCATGGCCAACAAGACGGAAAAACCCGAAAAACTTGAAACAACCTCCTTTAAAAATTGCCAACACAGCGATGGAATCTTACTCAGACTCAACGAACTACGTAAGGACACTCAGGTATTAAGAGTTAATTAAATTACATCACATATCTTTGTTGCTCTATAATCTAAAGGGTTTTGCTCGTGTTCTATTTATAGTTGTGCGATGTTATTCTCATTGCGGGGGAGCAGAAATTTAATGCACACAAGAATGTACTATCAGCCGCCAGCATGTATTTCCTGGCAATGTTCAGTGGTATGTGCGAAATGGCATTGTTCATTGTTTAGTGGCAATCTGGCAAGTGATTGTGTTTTGATGATAACAACGCAGAATTTTCTCTCTACAGGATACTTTCCGGAAATTGACAAGAAGGAGATTGTTTTGAATGACATCGATCCAGATTGTTTGAAAATAATACTCGAGTACATTTACACGGCCCAGTTGACAGTCAGTCATTCAAATGTACAAACACTTTTGGCGACGGCATCGTTTCTGCAAATCGACTGGGTTGAGGAGAGGTGTTGTGATTTTATAGTCAGAGCATTGGACTCCAATAACTGCCTGGGTGTGAAAAAGTTTGGTGGTAAGTACACAAGTTTTACTGGTTTCGAGTTAGGCTAGATTCCATATTGAGGTGTAGTAAAAGTTTTATTGGCTTGGCAACTTATGGGCGCGAAAATTAAAATTGTGTGTTTTTAGGCGTGTTAGGTTGGGCGTTGCGAAGTACTGCCAAATAATTTTGGCGATGATCAACTACTTTTGCTTATATGTTAAAGCAGTTCATCGTTCTATTCAACATTTGCTGTGAATTACAAAGGAGCACTTCACAAGGCTCGTAGCTTCGTAGCTTGAACTCAAAATGTTCCATTTCCATTGAATAAATAATTCATGAAGCTGTGATGTAGGAAGGTAGGCACTTCATAATTTCCATTTACGAGACTGAATTGAGTTGTCAACAGGAGATGAAGTGAGAACAATTAAGCTCTTGCGTCTTAAAGACAATTTCACCCTGTTAGCGACATTATTAAAAATACCCAAGTGATTCATAATGAGGAATACCTATTAAGAGAAAGACAAAAGAAACTCCCTCTAATGAAGTAATTGACCAGACACACGCTAACATGTGAAGGGTACATATTGATTTTGTTGAGGTAAAGTCGTAGAACATTGTAACGAGACCGCCCCTTCAGGCTCTTATATTTTATTGAATCTCTTTCTTAGCACTTTAAAGGATCTCCTATACCAAACGGATTTTGCCTTAGTGGCATCAGCAAAAACGCACGATTTTTGTCGTCTCAATAACTGCGTATGTATGAACACGAGTTGTCGTCCTTGTTGAAACAGTGTGGTTACTCGCATATATCGCTTTGTAAACATAATTTGGCAGCTGAATTTATCCCTTTCTCAACTTCAAAAACGCTTTTGAATATGAACAGGCTTTAGAAACAATTTTCTATGAATCCTCAGTCTTTCATAGTGTAAAGCTAGCTGAATTCGAAAAATTAAACATTACTTTCAACTCCTTATCTGTCTTTAGGTGTGTTTAATGAAAAAAGAGCAGAGCAGCGCAGCTCAGAGCAGAGCAAGAAACAAGAAAAATGTCAGGCAACTTAGAGCAGAGTCAGCTGCAATGTTGCCACTTTACTGCAATTGCAGTAGATCTACTGCATTTTTTTCTTAAAATGATTCTACTGCCTTAAAAAAATATCTACTGCGCTTTTGGTTTTACGAATAAAAACTAAGCTTAAGTATTTACATTACATGAATTTTTTGTTCATATACTGAATACAACCAATTTCCAAACGCACCCGTATTATAAATTATTTATAAATCTCACTGACGATGGAAGCATTGCTTCTGAAATGTACATCTGAGGAAATATAAAAAGTGTTTTAACTGTTAAAAACTTTACTAATCTTTTCATTTATTATAATTACACTCAGCTATTGGCTATAGAGAGAATTAGTTTTTTTTTAATTTATTTATTAATAATTTTTAAGTTTTGAAAAGAGATTGGTGTATTTATCTGTAAGTAAGTTTAGTGAGTGATAGTGAGATTAATTACAAATGCTTATGGTTTGCAAGTTTAGTTTACAAATCTTTTACGACATGGCAAAAGCCGGCTCCCAGAATGACAAGTTTAAAATAAAACAAAATATTGAAACGGTGCACTAAGTTACGTATTTTTTTAAATCAAAATGCTTTATTTAATATTTGGTTTCGATATCGTAGCGCAGTTTTCATAAAATAGATAAGATTAGGCCAGTCTCGACCGTTCAGTATTTAAAGAACTTCATCCGTTCCGTAGTTCGATTTTCCCAAGTGTAGTTTTCTTAGTTCTGTTAGTATGGGCCAGACTCCAATATAATGCTTCATATCTTCACGATCTTTCAAACTGCACAAACTGCAGATTATGGCCATATTGGGGCGGTGGTATATGTAATTTAATGGCATCTAGGTTTAATATTGTTGAGATTTAGTCCGCATCCACATTATCTTCGAAGTAATCTATCACGCTAAGGTCATGCTCCAGTTTTGAGTAATATATTCTGCATATTGATGATTGTTTGATTGTGCTTGCTCAATAAAAGCTTTATGCATTTTTTCATCCAGAGCCTGCAGTATATTAAAAACCTCTTCTTTGGTTTGTTTTAGACCAACTCCTGTAAGATTAAGAGGACATCCTACACTTTCCACTAGTTCCTTCCATTTTTCGAAGCGTGCTGTTTTTTTTGACGCGAGCATGCATTGCTACTATTTTAGTTAAGCGAGCTTCTCCCATGCTAAACACTATAAGCACGTAATCAAAATGGAGCTTCAGCAGCCCTGTTTCGATGCGCAAAATATAAGTGGGCGTGGTCAAGGGAAGGTGCAATACTCTTTTCAGAAAGAATCTAAGCACACTCTCAAGTATCAAGTATCCCCAAACTTGGGCTGCGTTCAACATAACCGACCTCACTGTAGCATCGAAGATTTGGTATTTCGCTCGGAGTCCTATTTTTTATTCTTCATACATGCTGACCAGGTTGTGTTTATGGTATTATGCAGTTTTTAATTTTTCTGCTAAGTGAGGTTTCATATTATTTTGTGGAGTTAGTATAACACCAAGATATTTATAATTATAGACTACTTCCACAACTTCCCTTTCCAGATGTAGCATTCTTCTGTCCTTTCCTATACCGAAAATCATTATTTGGGACATACTTTGGCTTATTGTAAGGTTCCACATTTTGCAAAACTCATCTAACTTATTTATCAACATTTGAAGTTTTATAGGAGTATCAGCTAACAGAACTATGTCATCAGCGTAGATAAAAACTTTGATTTTAGTTCCACTTATTTCGATTTATGTAGATTGACAAAAGGAGAGTACTTAAGACGCAACCTTGCCTCAATCCTGATGTGGTTGGGAAACTTTCTGACATTTTGGCGCCATTCCAAACCTTTGCAGTGCAATTATGGTATATTTTCTTTTTCAGAATCTTTTCAGCATTTTAAAAGGAAGTCCCAATGCAGACAGTTTATAAAACATTAATTTTATTTGTTTTATAAAAGAGTTTCTTTGAAAAAAAATCTACTGCATAAAAATGGAATCTACTGCACTTATTTTGTAAATCTATTTCGGAAATTTTTTCAAACAGTGGCAACGCCTCAGCTGGTGGCAAAAGTCAGCTGATAAGAAAGCAACATACATACATTTTGTGACCTTTGCTAGTTTGCAAAATTATGTTTGGTATCCTATTATAATAAAAATATATATTCGGAAACATTGGGATCAGAACTAAACTAACATGCGATGTTAATTCAATTGATTATAAGTTAAATTCAATTCCAAATAGATTGCAAAACGCAAAATATAAACAAAAATATTTGAATCAAATGTCAACAGCTGATTTTGACACTTTGCTCCACTCTACTCTTACTCAAAAGTAAGTGCAGAAAATGCTGCTCTAAAAGCTCTAGAGCAGGTCATTAAACACAAAAAGTTCTTGCTCGGAGTAGAAAAATTGTCATTAAACACCAAAAAGCTGCTTTTTTCTGCTCTAGATCGATCTAGAGCAGGTCATTAAACACACTTAACTACAAATCTTTACAGATTACACGATCACTTTACAATAAAAAGTACTCTCTGCTTGTGGCAGCAGCTGCTTTATATAGAAAGGCTTAACACATTATCGACCTTTCGAGATAATACGAGAACCTTCCAAGTAAATTTCGACCAGTTTGTTTTCTAGCTCTTCTATATTTGTGTATTTATTGGTCTACACACTGTCTCCTTCTGATATATTTGATGTTTTTTTTAGTAGATAGAGTGATCCAAGACAAAGGTTTATGATATGATATTTCATCACCATATTCCCAGGGGAACGGGAATGGAAACATACTCGGGAACTTCGAAGCTGCTTGACCAATTTCAAAATTCTTTCACAATTAGAATGCTAATAGTTCCTTTAGAAAAGGCTCCAAGGCTACTATTGTATATTTAAAGAAAACAAAGAACTATTGAAAAACTAAAACTATAAGATGTTTATTTAATGAAATCAAAAAGTCGAATAATAATAATTAATGAAAAATTTAATAATGTCAAAGAAGTAGAGAATCGAATATAAAACAATTATTTACAAGAAGTAGAATAATAACAAGTAGCTAGATAGAACAAACACCACAGCTACTGAGCCCATTTGAATGAAATTTGAAAAAAAAAAAAAAAAAAAAAAAAAAATGATCTGGAACCAGAGAAATGACAGAAGTTTTACTTCCTTTCCATTTTCCCTTTTGAAAATTCTTTCACCGTTAGAGTGCTTCATTTCCCCTGATTAACACAAACTTTATTTATTTATTTTTAGCTTTTAGTTAGGTATTTTTTTGATACAGTATCTTTCAAGTAGTGCCCAAAATCAAGTCGGTTAAAATGACTTGCAATCATGTAACTTCCCATTGGACAAAAAGTAACTTTCATGAGCGTTCTGAGACTTTTTCAAACCGTTCCATTGCTAAAAGAACACCTTCTCATGATTCTGAGAATCAAAAGTCACTTTTCGATTTGGAATGAGAATACACTCAAGAACCACTCTTAGGGTGAAAGAATTTTCAAAAGGGAAAATGGAAAGGAAGTAAAACTTCTGTCATTTCTCTGGTTCCAGATCATTTTTTTTTTTTTTTTTTTTCAAATTTCATTCAAATGGGCTCAGTAGCTGTGGTGTTTGTTCTATCTAGCTACTTGTTATTATTCTACTTCTTGTAAATAATTGTTTTATATTCGATTCTCTACTTCTTTGACATTATTCAATTTTTCATTAATTATTATTATTCGACTTTTTGATTTCATTAAATAAACATCTTATAGTTTTAGTTTTTCAATAGTTCTTTGTTTTCTTTAAATATACAATAATTTGGCGACGAGAGAAAAAAAAATGGATTCCAAGCAATTGAATCAAATTTTACAAGCTTTTCAGGATCAACAGAAGGTGATAACTGACCTTGTTGCACAATTGCAAATACCTTCAGGTCATTCAAATATTCAATCTTTTGAAAATTACGACGCCGAAAAAGAAAAATTTTCAAAATATCCAGAACGTTTTGAAAATTATTGCAGCATGAAAAATATTGCAGACGAAGCCAAAAAAGCACAACTCCTATATGCGTTTCTATTGGTTCACAAAATTACAATAACCTAGCTGCATTTCTAGGACCTAAAAAACCTGTAAAGAACTTGAATCTTAAGGACCTAATCGAAAACGACAAAAAGATGCTAATTCCAAAGAAGAATGTGGTAGTTTCTCAACATTATTTTCTTAATGTTTTTCAAAAGGACAATCAAAATATCACTGGTTTTGTATCCTCGCTACAAAAAAACATTCTGGAATGTGAATTCAACGTGACATGTGAATGCCAAAAATCTGTTTCCGTGTCTGAAATTTTTCTACGTGCTCAATTTATTCGTGGTCTGAGAGATGATTGGCTACGCGAACAGGTTTTACAGTCTGAAAAGATTACATTCGATGAAATTCTACTCAAAGCAACGGCTCTTGAAGCTTCAAAAATCGAAAGCAAGGAACTGCGACAAAATTCAAGAATTTCCAGCTCAAACACTGACATCAATAAAATTTCAAACTCAAGAAGCAAGACGACTGCAAATTCCATGTGTTCTTCAAACAACAGCCCAAAGTCATACGGTCATTCCAGTTCAAAACATCAATTTATCAACTACAAGAACCTGGGTATAGAAAACTGCTGCTTAAGAAGTGGACGAAACAATCACAAAGTTTCCTCTTGCCAGATCAACAAATCACAACTCAAGTGTAACTCTTGCAAAAGAGAAGGTCATGTCTCAAAGGTATGTCTTTCAACACTTTTATCTAAAAATAAAAATTCCAGCAAACATTCTACGAATGCCGTTAATGTCCAAGATTGTGCCGACGATTCAGCTGAGCATTATGGACTCTACAAGTTAGAATTAATTGAAGACGAAATAGTGGATTTATTCGAAATCAACAATTGCGACAAATACCTCATTGATGTGACTCTCAACAATAAGACTCAAAAATTCGAAGTAGATTCAGGTGCAAAATACTCACTTCTAGCCGAAAATGATTTTCGGCATCTTAATTTAAACCTACCTTTGACCAAATCCCAAGTTGCTTTTCGATCATACTCAAGAAATATTATCAAACCATTAGGAAAGCTTTCGCTTAATGTTGCTTACGGAGGGAAAGAGATGATTGGTGAGTTACATATTGTCATCATCTCATTGTTCCAGATGGTCATGATGCTCTTCTAGGAAGACAATGGATTAGAGGTCTAGGTATCGAACTCAAGGCAATTGATTCAAATATGTTAAACCCGTCAACCGTGTTTCAAATTCAACTAAACAACTCAATCGATGACATTCTCAAACCATTTTTTGCAATATTTGAAGAAAAAGTCGGTTGTGTTCCAGATTTTCAAATTTCTCTTCCACTCAAAAGTGGTGCCAAACCAATTTTTACCAGAGAAAGAAACGTGCCCAATGCTCTACAAGAACGAGTCGACAAAGAACTCAATTCACTTGAAGAAGATGGAATTATTACGTTAGTTTCTGCAAGTGATTGGGGTTCTCCTCTGGTAGTGATACCGAAACCTGATGGTGGAGTACGTCTCTGTGTGGACTACAAGTGTGGCGTTAATGAACGACTAGTACAAGCTAACCATCCTATTCGACGAATTGATGACGTTCTACACAGCCTACGGAACTCTCAATATTTTTGCAAGTTATACCTGTATAAAGCTTACCTACATTTGGAAGTCGACGAAGAAAGTAGAAAAATTCAAACCATATCAACACATCGAGGCACTTACCGCATGAACCGTCTTAGTTTTGGAATCAAGACCGCACCTTCAGATTTCAACCGAATACTATGTCAAATTCTCAAAGGACTTCAAGGAGTTGAAGCTTATTTCGATGACATAACTGTCCACGGTCCATCACGAAACGAATGTCTTCAAAACCTTGTTGCATGTCTACACAAGCTCACTAAATACGACCTCCATATCAATATGAAAAAATGTTCATTCTTACAACAAAAGATAAGTTATTTGGGACATGTAATTGAATTCAACAAAATAAGTAAATCTCCAGAAAAAGTACGTGCTGTACAAGATATGCATTCTGCCCAAAATCAAGTCGGTTAAAATGACTTGCAATCATGTAACTTCCCATTGGACAAAAAGTAACTTTCATGAGCGTTCTGAGACTTTTTCAAACCGTTCCATTGCTAAAAGAACACCTTCTCATGATTCTGAGAATCAAAAGTCACTTTTCGATTTGGAATGAGAATACACTCAAGAACCACTAATAAATACATTTTATTCAAATGTCGAAATAAAATTTTTCCTATCAAGGAGTATTTTTTACTACCTGATCAGGGGCAATGAAGCACTAACGGTGAAAGAATTTTAAGAATTTTTACAGTATTTTTTCAAGCTTCCGGTAGTGTTCCCCTTCCTGTTCCTGATCCCGTGGGAATTTGGGGATAAAATATACATTGAAACCTTTCTCTTGGATCACTCTATCTTTTAAAAAAAGTGCCTTGGATTTTCAGTCACACAAAGTCAACACTCAACACGTTGAACTGCGCAAAAACAATAAGGAGTGTTTTATTCTGGTATTAAAAATGAGTGCTTTCCCGAGTGAAAGCAATGGAAAGCGACATTTGAGCCACATTCTGCTATTCGCTTGAAATTTTCAACTCACGTGAGTACCTACTTCATTAAAACTTTCCCAATCTATTCTCTTAAATCTTCTATCTTTCGAGTTCAAAGTTATAACGATACCCACTTATTTGTAAAATTCATAGTTTTGTATAATTGCTTATGTATGTCGCTTTCCATTTATTCCACGCGGGGAAGCACTCCTTTTAAAAATTAATGGAACACCTAAAATTATTTCTGTTCAGTTTTTACAAATATTCCTTCAGTAAAATTTTCTTTTTGACAGTTCAGCTACATTTGTATTTGTGTTACTTAAGTGGATTCTTATGGCACTTTCCATTGGACGAAAAGAACCGTCCAGGAGCGTCCAGAAGCATTCTCAAACCGTTTAATTGGTGCAAAAAGATCGCTTCTCATGATTCTGAGGAGTGACAGCCGCTTCTCGATTTGAAATGAGAATCGACTCAAGAAGCACTAACACATGTTACTCAAATGTCAAAAAGGAAATTTTCTTCAAGGAATATTTTTTAAGAGCCATAGGTGTTTCACTCACACAAAGGCAATTACGTTAAACTGAACAGAAATTATTTTGGGTGTTCCATTGGTTTTTAAAATGAGTGCTTCCCCGAATGAAACCAATGGAAAGTGCCATTACTTTATATCGAGAAGTGACTGTCACTTCTCAGAATCATGAGTAGCAATCTTTTTGCACTAATGGAACGGTTTGAGAATTCTCCTAAACGCTCCTGGACGGCTCCTTTCGTCCCGTCGTTCACTGGAAAGCTTCCTTAGACCTTGCATTGGGAAAGTGATATGAACGCAAAATCCAATTATTGAGCTCAGAGCTCCGATAACGTAACTCTTCTTAAGATGATTATCATCTAATCCTCCAAAAAAGTTATTTTATTTGAACGGACTCGTTGGTAAGATAAACGAGGGTTGTGATGACTGCTATGGAAATATACGCTACGGCACCAGAAATGCTTCCAGTGAAGCTATCGCCCAGCAACACCGTCTTCTACTGACAGATTTTGAATGGAGGCGTTAAAGGAATTCAAACAAACAAGGGCTATGAAAGGAAAAACGAACCTTGTTAAAGAGATCCAAATCATTGCTACATAGTAGTTTCAAAAAACTCTACAAATACAAGCCAAAAACGACATGTTGGTGGAATGATGAAATTAAAGTAGTGAGCAAATAGAAGAAAGTGGGTTTCAAAGCAGCGTGCAAGTGCCCCTCAAAAAAAGAAAATGGAAAGGCTCGCCTCGAAAGGTAATACAAAACCTGTATGAAAGAAGCGAAGATGAAGAGCGCCCAACTCCAAACGAAGAAAACTGAGAGCATTATTCGAAAACTCTGCATCAGCTACTAACTTCAAGAAATACGACAAAACAACTTGAATCAGTTGAATAAGAAGCAACCATCTCAAAACTAGCCTCTCAAAGAAGAAAAAACGCTCAGGAAACACGATGGACGAGGTTCATTATTAATGTTCCAGGACAGCTTCTTTTGCCAGCTGTGCAAAACTCTCAGTCGGCGACATTAAGCTCGTTTGTTCAGTTTTTCCAAGGGTTGACCCAGGTTTCTTTGACAACCCTATGAGCTATCAAAAAAAAACCTGGGGTTTCTAGTCCTCAAGAAACGCTAAGCCACAAAGTCACAACATATCCCTGTCATTTGAATTAAAATACATGTCAGGTCAGGTGCTTCTCAAACATCTTTGCGCCTACTTGATAGGGTACAAAATAGAGCGTTGAAATTGATATAGGTGATAGTTCAATCGTAGAATCGATTGATTCTCTTGAACATCGTCGAAACGTCACCTGTCTCTCTCTCCCTTTTATCGCTTTTTTCACAAACAGTGCTATAGTGAAATAGCCAGCTGCATTCCTCCCTTGAGACAATTAAGCCCCAACACCCGCCTCGCTAGGAATGCTCATCAGTTTTACCTTGAGCCCAACTTCGGGCGTACAGTCAAGTATAGAGATTCGTATTTTAGTCGCACCACCCGAATGTGGAATGCTCTACCTGGCCCTGTTTTTCCCCTTCATTACGATTCACAAAAATTCAAGAGCAACGTGCATCGATGTCTCCTTTCAAATCCTCTCCTATTTTCCTAAATGCTCGCACTGTGTTTTATAACATTAAAAGGGTAGACATAGCCGCTTGATAAGCGCGTTAATTATAAAAAAAAAATGTCTTTTGACAGTCCTGTTACTTATACTGGCCCCAGCAAAACCCAAGGGTGAGTTGAGGGCAAACCCAGAACAACCCCAGGGCTCAAAAAATACTCAGTTTAACGTTCAAGGCAAGTTTAGGTTTTTCAAAAAACGCTTTGTGGCGACCACAGGGCTTCATCGAACAAATCTATTATTGATGCCCTACTCAACGAACATTTTCCTTGAGAGAGCTGTCCGTAAGCTGGGCCCAAGTTAACGGAAATATACCCGTAGCTAGTGAGACAGTTCAAAACTCCGAAAAAGCAAACGTGTTGTGCCAGGCGAGATAATTATTATTAGATGGAAGACATCGGCCTAAGATTAAGATGGCTAACGATTCTCTTCTCAAAACCTGTTTGAGATGATGTTCTGCCAAAGGAATCTACCCTAAAATCTACAGAGGAAAGAGGATCGATCGGCAACAGCGAAAGTTTACTTGATGAGTGGGCCTCAGAAAACGAGAAGATCCAAATACCTATTCACGGGTGATCAAGAAAGGATTTTTACGAAAGATCAGTAGCGAAAGATGTATGTCCAGCTGAAGCCACTAAAGCATTCTTAGGTGTTGTATGTATGTATGTATGTATGTATGTATGTATGTTGACACCAAGGAGGAGGCGTCTTGAGTCCATTGCTCTTTATTATAGTCCTTGACTACCTGCTGAAGGATGAAGTACATAGTACATACATCAAAGTCCATCGTCTACTCTTTGGCAAGGGCAAAGATTTCGGAAAGTAGTGATGATCTTTTAGTTCAAATAAGACTGATAACTTGTTTTGGCCGTTTTTGGAACCAGAAATGGCGATACCACACATTTGTTTGAATGAAAATGTGCTTCCCAAGTACGAAAAGTAATATTTCAATGGTTTTTTAAGAGGCTTTTGAAATATTTCTTTATTTCGGGTGCGTCCTTTTACCAACCTAGCTAAAGTCGATGAATTATGCTAGAAAAAACTAGGCATCTTTCTGAGTTTCTGATGTAGGAGCCTTGAATATAATTTCTACAACTATCAGCTGCTGGCATATGTTGCACTAATATCTGAGTTATATTATCTCATTGAATAGGAAAGATTTACTTTAAGGTCGATAACCAGTTACTCCTTTAAATGAATCACATTTTCAAGTTTTTTTAAAAACTGGTAGTGTTCGTGGAGTGATGGTGAGCATGTCTGCCTATTATGGGAGAGTTTGTGGTTTGAATCCAATTGGTTTCGCTTTTTGCGAGGAATTGGCAAAACTCTGAGAGTAATGACCCTGCCATGAACAACGCTTTTTCACTTAGCCTTTCGGAATAGGCATAAAATTGTAGATCCCTAAATTTCGCTAGGCCCCAAGTCGACCAAGGTTTTTTCGCCATCTTGAATGCAAAGAGAGTTGATCTTTTCAAAAAAAGCGTTGCCATTTTTGTCAATCAAAAACTCCATAAGAGATTTGATCTTTGTTGGTTGCGATATTGGTCCAGTTTTCGTCACATATGGAGTTCTTAGATATTAAGTAGAATCGTTATCTATTCCAGAGAACCACTCATTCCCCAGGCTAGTCGGGTTTGCTAGTGAATATGTATTCAAACATTTCCAGGACGTGGCCAGAGGTGAAGAATTCTTATCACTTCCATTTGATGAGGTAAGTAAATTGAATCTAAATTCTAAGATTATAGTATGTTCAAGAATTAGACAACAAATCCTTACAGTTCCGTAAAATTCTTGAAAACCCAGAACTATATATTTACGACGAAGAGGCACTCCTACGCAGCATAATCCGATGGATTGAACATGACAATACTGAACGACGCCAACATCTCAGCCAACTAGTGACCAAACTCCATCCGGCTTGTGTTGGTAAAAAGTTAATCCAAACAATAAACATGCTCCATGATGACAAGGAATGCCAAGAATGGGTGGACAGTGTCGATCAATGTGTCGGAAAATGGCAGTGGAACTTATTCGTCTTGGACAAAATGGGTCGGAAGCCAGATTTTGGAAAATACGATATGGCAACCGGCAGTATGATATCCTTGAGCCCTTTGCCTGCCGAAGCTTTTGCTCTGAGTCTGGCTTCTCACAAACATTTTCTATTTGTCCAAGGGGGATGCGCAGGTAGGAGTCGTCGAACGTGCTACTACTACAATGTGTACAAAAATAAATGGCTCAGCTTGACATCAATGAGGGAACCACGATCGCATCACCGATCGTTGATTTTAGATGATTTTATTTATGCAATGGGGGGAAATGGATCAAAGGGTTCACTGAGATCGGTGGAATGTATGGACTTGCAGACAGGGACTACAATGTACATTGAACCGATGTTGTCACAGAGGAGTTCAATGGGAGCTGTTGTTTGTGGTAAGTTTTTTTTCTCTTTCATGCAAAGCGGCCTAATGACGAATTGACTTTTTTTAGAGCAATGCCTTTATGTGATGGGTGGAGAGACCGATAACAAAAGTTTGAGTTCTATGGAACAATTTGATCCTAGAGTTGGGGCTTGGATGAGTATGCCTAGGCTGAATGTTGTCAATAGCTACTGCACGAGTGCCGTGACTGATAACTACATATATTGCTGCGAAGGACTGGGGAGTTCGATGGAGCGGTTTGAATTGCGTTCTCGCAAATGGGAGATGATTGAATTTACATCTGATAGGTAAGAAAAGTTTATTCCATTTTTTTCATAATTCGGAGCATTTCTCTCATAACCACATTGTGAGGTAACAGAAGACACCTACAAAAACATTCCTATCGAAAAAGCGTTTTGTAGCATGAACGAAAGGCGATACCCGTGGAAAAAAATTTTTTTTTTCCTTTAATGTTTCTGGGACTTGAACCTCCCACGTAACAGAAAGACATGCTAACCATTACTCCACGGACACGGTTACGCTTGAAGGACTATGTTCTAGTCATGATTTAGGTGATGACAAATCATGACTAGAACATAGTCCTTCAACGTATTCTTCGCACATTTTTTATGTATGTTTTCGATAACTTCAGGAATTCCCACGTTGAAGTCTTGAATCGATTGTGGAGTATTAGCATACACCGTCTTCACTTAGTTCTAGAGAAATAAGTCTATAGGTGTTACATCACAAGATTTTGGTGCCCAATTTTGATCCCTTCTTCCAGAAATCATACATCAAGAAATTTGTCACGACAAAAAGAGCGATGGTTTCGATATTTGTGTGGTATGGAGTGCCGTCTTATTGAAAATAGATGCCGCCCAAATAAATTTAGGTCATACAAAATCATTGATCATCGTTCGATAGAGCAATCTATTCACCGTAACAGCTACTTTAGCCTTATTTTCGAAAAAATAAGGTTTAATGGCCACCTAAAATAAAAACCGAAACTTACGGTGACATGGTTTTTCAATAATAGGTTCGTTCGTTGAACACTATCCAAAATTGCCTCGGGTTTCCTTGACAACCTTATGAGTTGTCAAAAAAAAAAATCTAGGTTTTCCAGTCCTCAAAAAACGCTTAGCCACAAAATCACCACACATCCCTGACATTTGAACAAAAATACATGCCATTTGACAGCCCTGTGGATTACCTAAACTCGTCCCAGCAAGAACCTAGGGCGAGTGGAGGGAAAACTCAAGGCAAGCCCAGGGCTCAAACAACACTCAATTTGACATTAGGTCTGTTCGTTGAACTTTCCACAGGGTTGACCCAGGTTTTCTTGACAACCCAATGAGTTGTCAAAAAAACCTGGGTTTTCCAGTCCTCAAAAAACGCTAAACCACAAATCGCCACACATCCCTGTCATTTAAATAAAAACACATGCCATTTGACAGCCCTCAAATCGCCACAGCAAAAAGCTAGGGCGAGTTTGGGGAAAACCTGTGGCAAACCTATGGCTCAAAAAACACTCAATTTGACATTCAGTGCGAATTTAGGTTTCTCAAAAAACGCTTTGTGGCGACCCTATGGCGACCCTAGGGCTTCAACGAACAAACCTATTCAGAGTGAGTTTAGGTTTTTCAAAAATCGCTTTGTGGCGACCACAGGGCAAGCCCACTACTTCAACGAACGAACCTTCTTTGGTTTTCCAAGCCCCAAATGCAACAATGCCGCTTTAACCTAGTCTCTGAGGTCTGAGGTCAAAATGGGCCTTATCACTCAAACTAATTTTACGAAAGGAGATACAATTTTGGATTACTTTGATGCATTTCAAGGGCCGAATCGCCACAAAGCATTTTTTGGAAACCTAAGCTTGCCATGAATGTTGAACTGAGTGTTTTCTTAGCCCTGAGTTCGCCCTCAACGCGCCCTGAAGTAAAATAAAAAATAAATAAATAGGGTGGAGCAACAGAGCAAGATCTCCCAGGGCTAGCGCATTTCTCACAACCACTGCCTTTGTAAGGAAATGGAGGGAACTTACAATTTTCTGAAGGTTCCGAACGGGTAATTGAGAAAGGGATTTTCATGACAATGAATTTATTAACGGAGGACCTGCCAATTCCTTGCGAAAGTCGATACCCGCGGAAAAACATTTTTGGATCTGTAGAACCTGCAGTAGCCCCAGGGGTTTTCTGGAACTATACTTTAAAAGACTCAAGATTTAAACTTTAATCCAAAATCTGGTGTAATGTCGTTTGTGGAACGCTTAATTCTTAAGATTGGCGAGCACTAAACCAAGCTGCTTGACCTCAATTCAACTCGTTTAGGCGACATGCATTGCACGAGTTTGAATTTTTACTTGTCACAACAGTTCGAATTTTTCGACCAGTGCCAGTGCCCGTATTCGTATTGCAAATAACGATACTTTCAAAAAAAGGGTCCGTATTAAAAATTGCGATACTCTCAAAAAAAAAAAAAAACCCCGATATGGTTCACTTGCGATTACACTTAAAATACTCGTCGTCATTTACGACTGCTTTTGTCGGTCGTTTTTATCTTCCTGACATTTTCATAGAACCATTCTCATAATCTATGATCGGTCTATGTAGTGGCTCTAATATGCGTTAGTTTAGCGAAAAACAACCGCAAAAGTTCCACCATTTTTGTAATGGACTTTAATTTTTTCATTTGTCAATAAGTTGGAAAGTTTGAGTCAAGTCTTAAAATAGAGTCCTTTTCAAATTAATACCTCTAATGGGAAGACCCTTTCGGTTTATCACATTTTGTCTATTTGTTAAAAGCTTTGTTTTGGATAACTACGTCTCCGTTTAAAAGACGGACGCTGTCATCGCTTTGAGGTTGTAGATGGCACCATAGGAAACTTTGGGTTTTTGGCTGTTGGCAGCTGTGATGAAGTTTTTGGCTGTTGGCAGCTGTGTTGAAGTTTTTGGCAGCCATGTTGAGTTTGGTCGGCTTTTCCGCTTTTCGAGAAGAGAAGTTCTTTTGTAAATTGACCAGCCATCGAGAACGACTATAGTCAAACCAATTTTAAAATACCAAAAAAAAACAAGTATTAAAATAAAGATAAAAATTAATTATTTAAGTCAACAGCCGCCTTTCTTTTACAAAGTTTTAAAATTGTTTTTATTCTTAAAATTAAGGCTATTTGTCTCTGTTCTCGTAAAAAGAAAATTACACGTGGACATTTTAAGAACTTGTCGCCAGCTATCTCTTCATTTTTGCTGCAGCCAAAT
Source organism: Melanostoma scalare (assembly GCA_949752695.1). Taxonomy (NCBI): domain Eukaryota; kingdom Metazoa; phylum Arthropoda; class Insecta; order Diptera; family Syrphidae; genus Melanostoma; species Melanostoma scalare. Next base: position 157,013,413 of record OX456986.1, read on the forward strand.
TAGCTGCAGCAATCGCGTAAGTACCCATATAATATCACGAAGAAACAATTATTGCCATCGAACTTCGCCTCGACAGATAATATCCAGCGATGGATGCTCAAAAGACCCGTCAATCTGCTCGACAGCAACAACAGCGGCTGGTGACAAGCCAGCCAGAACATCAATCAACAGCACAGCAAGTTCAGCCAGTAAATATTCAGCCAGAACATCAGTCAACATTACAGCAGGTACAGCCAGATCCACGGTTATCGTCACAGACAAGACATACTCAGCCAGATCCACGTTCATCGTCGCAGCCAAGACACACTCAGCCAGAGCCACAGTCATCGTCACAGCCAAGACACACTCAGCCAGAGCCACAGTCATCGTCACAGCCAGAACACACTCAGCCAGGACACATTCAGCCAAACCAACGATCATCGTCACAGCCAAGTCATACCCAGCCAGATCCTCGGTCTTCGTCACAGCCTGCTCTCTCTCAACCAGAACGAGTACTCCAGTCACAGCCAAGACAATTGCCCCCCGTTCAAGTCTTGCCACAGCAAGAACCTCCTCACGACCAACAAAATCAACTTTTAACGGCTCTGGTAGCGCAGCTGCAGGCGCTTAAAGAGTCGGTTGATCATTTGAGGGAAGAATCTAACGAGAACCAGGTAGAAACCGAGCGTTTACGTAGAGCCATGGACATGCACGACGTACACAACATGCGCATGTTAGAGATGTCTCATGAACCCGAAAGGAATTCTCCACCAGCAACAACATCGACAGCACTAGCACAGCCTCACAAAAAGCTGTATGATTTGCCCAGCTTTAGTGGTACCCCCGAAGAATGGCCCTTGTTTTTAGCAAATTATGAAGAGACCACAGCCAACTTCGGGTATTCGTTAATGGAAAACAATATCCGCCTGCAAAAATGCCTGCAAGGGGAGGCTAGAGAAGCAGTCGCTGCTTTGTTGATCCACCCAAACAACGTTCTTAAAGTAATAGAAACGCTTACTTTCCGCTTTGGACGCCCAGATCTTATGGTGAAAGCACAGTTAGCCAAAATTCAACAATTTCAAGGAATACTCGAGAACCGAATTGAAGGGATTCTGACTTTCAGTTCCACTGTGAACAATGTGGTGGCTTTTCTCACGGCTGCGAAATGTGAGCATCATCTTGCCAACCCTATGCTTCTGGAAGAAATGATTGTGAAGTTGCCAGCTTCGAGACGGTACGAATGGGCCAAAAGGGCTCTCGAAATTAGACCCTACCCAACAATTTCAGATTTTGCAGCATGGTTAACCAGCGAGGCCAAGATCGTGCAGATGCTCCCTCACGTGGGAAATTCAATTACCGTAAGGGGCCATTTGTCGAATCCTCGTAGACTGTTACACGTCAATGACCGGTCAAGAGATGTGACCGCACATAGCTGTGTGAGCTGCGGGGCGAATCACCAGCTACCTGAATGCCGGAGTTTCCAAGGTCTGACCACGGAGCAAAGGTGGGAGTTTGTGAAGACAAGATATTTGTGCTTTTCATGCTTGCGACAAGGGCACGGAACGGCAGTATGCAGAAACAAAAGGAGATGCAACGTGGATGGATGCCCAAGACTACACAACAAAATGCTGCACGAAAGACGACAACCGGAAGCCAATTTACCAGCCGCCCAACCAACGTCAGCCAGAATACAAACCTGTCAAGCCTCATGCACGGAACAGCTCTTCCGAATCCTGCCAGTCACCATAACCGGGCCGGAAGGACAGATCGAAACATTTGCTATGTTCGATGAAGGCTCATCGATCAGCATCCTGGACGAAGCAATAGCAAACAAACTTGGTCTAAAGGGCCAAGTACAACCTCTAACACTCCAATGGTATGGAACAAAGATCACCACCGAGCCATCAAGAAAAGTAACGTTCGAAATTAAGGGCTCCGGACAGCATGACTCCAGCTTTGTATTGAAGAATGTCCGTACAATTAGGGATCTGAATTTGCCTTCTCAGTCCTTCGAGAAGAATCATCTTAGTCATCTGAAAGAAATACCACTATTCGATCTTCACGACGCCAAACCAACCTTGATGATTGGATTGGATAATTGCCACCTCGGAGTCGCCAGGGACATCATCGAAGGGGAAGCCAATCAACCAATAGCCGCCAGAACCAAGCTCGGTTGGCTAGCGTATGGTCCAACGCACGCCCAGCCGAATGCGCAACCATTCATTTTGTGCGTTAGAGAAGCTAGTTCGTTAGATGAGATCAGCAAACTAGTAGAAAACTACTACACAACAGAAAGTTTTGGAGTACAGAAGCCAGAGAAAGTTTTTGAATCCGCTGAAGATGCCCGGGGGAGAAAAATATTAGAAGAAACAACGAAAAGGATTGGCCAACGATTCGAATCAGGTTTGCTATGGTGCCGCGACAATATCCGTACACCTAATACTTATCAGATGGCTTTAAAACGACTTTTCAACCTTGAGGCAAAGATGAAGAAAAACCCAGTGTTCGCCGAGACATACAAAGCCCAAATGACAGATTACGTCAGTAAAGGATACGCTCGAGAGCTCCTACCATGGGAACTGAAATTATATTGCCCACGAACATGGTATCTGCCCCATTTCGGAGTGATCAATCCGCATAAACCCCAAAAGTTACGCATCGTTTTTGATGCAGCCGCCGATTTTAATGGGTCGTCGTTGAATAGTTTGTTGTTGAAAGGACCAGAGCAAGCCCAACCATTACTAACAGTGCTTTTGCAGTTTCGTCAAGGCATAATAGGCGTAGCAGCTGACATCAAAGAGATGTTCTCCCAAATTAAAATACGCATCGACGATCAGAATGCCCAGAGGCTCCTCTGGCGAAGTGAGGAAAACCAGCCAGTGCGCATCTACGTGATGACATCGATGATCTTCGGTGCAGCGTGCTCACCATGCACTGCGGAATACGTGAAGAATAAAAACGCACAGTCCTTTAAAGCCAGTTCGCCGGAAGCAGCAAGGGTCATCGTAGAAAACCATTACGTGGACGATATGGTTGCCAGCTTCGACAATCAGGACGAAGCAGAAAGGATTTGCAGGGAGGTAAGAAAAATACATGCCGAAGGAGGTTTCGTATTACGGAATTTCGTGTCCAACAGCAAAAATATAGAAACCGAATTTAATGACGATGGAGGAAAGAATTTTGCCGTAGACTTAGGAACTCACGAAGGTGGAGAGAAGGTTCTGGGGATGTATTGGAGGACCGACGACGACACCTTTCGTTTCCACCTCAAATTTCATCGCATCAACGCCGACGTACAGAACCTAGTAAGATCACCTACGAAAAGAGAAATGCTGAGCATAGTTATGGCGGTCTTCGATCCTTATGGTTTCCTGGCTAACTTCCTGCTGTATTCGAAAATCCTTCTTCAAAAAACCTGGGACTACAACATGGACTGGGACGATCCATTACCAGATGAAATTTTAAACCACTGGAAGCTATGGTGGACGGAATTACCAAACATCACGAACTTCTGTATGCCACGTTGTTACTCAGCAAATCTACAACACGCAGATACAGTAGAGCTTCACATTTTTACGGATGCCAGTGAAACAGCCTTTGCAGCTGTTGGATACTTTCGAATTCTGCGCCAAAAACAATTGGACATCGCTTTCGTGTCTGGGAAAACAAGATGCGCACCCTAAAAGATTCTTTCCATTCCGCGCTTGGAGCTGCAAGCTGCAGTTCTTGGAAGCCGCCTAAGCAAGATGATCAGGACCAACCACCGCATTAGCATCTCAAAAGTAGTCTTTTGGAGTGACTCCAAGACTACCCTAGCGTGGATAAATTCATCCCAGCGACGATTCAAGCCATTCGTAGCGCATAGAATTGCCGAAATCCTCGAGTCTACAGAACCTACAGACTGGCACTGGCTTCCAACTAATTTGAACGTTGCCGATGATGCCACCAGAGCCGTGAACCCACCCAAATTCACAGAAAACAGCCGATGGTTGACTGGTCCACCTTTTTTACTCTTGCCTGAGGATCAATGGCCACGACTTCTCGAACTGGAAACCTCGAATGAGCCTCAAGAAGAAGAAATCCGTCCAAAAGTCCTTCACATTCATACGCTAAACAAAAGTATCCAAATTGAAAAGTTTTCCTCTTTCAACAGGTTAAGGAGGACTATAGCTTACGTGCTTCGAAGTAAAACCTGGCTGTATCGAGCTAGACAAAGAATCGCCACAAAACAACAAAGTGAACGGCCAACGAAACCATCGAAGTCACCTTGTGTCCACGGATCATTAATATCTTCACTTACCATCGAAGAGGTGAAAGCAGCCGAGAAATACCTGTTGAAGCTTGCCCAAGAGGAATGTCTCAGCGAAGAATTACAACAGCTTCGAAAAAACCTGCCCTTATCAAGAAAAAGCCAAATATATCAACTAACACCATGCCTAGACGAAGACAGTTTACTTCGTGTCGACGGACGTTTAAATTTCGCCACCTGTTTGCCGGAAGAAGCCAGACGCCCCATAATCCTTCCAAAGAACCACCATCTAACCCAATTAATACTACGACACTACCATATCTCTTGCCATCATCAGAACGACGCATTAATTATCAACCAAATCCGCCAGCGATTTTGGGTTCCACACATCCGATCAGCCATCAAGAAAGTCAAAAGAGATTGCCAAAAATGTAAGCTGGATCGTGTCAAACCAAATACACCGCTCATGGGACAGCTGCCTGTTGACCGTGTGACTCCTTATGTTCGACCTTTCACCTATACGGGGCTCGATTACTTTGGGCCTGTGAACGTAGCAGTAGGCCGACGAAGAGAAAAAAGATGGGTCGCACTGTTTACTTGCCTAACCATAAGAGCCATACACTTAGAGCTAGCTGCAGATTTGTCAACGGATGCATTTATTTTATGCCTCCGTAATTTCGTAAACAGACGAGGAGTCCCAGCATGTATACGGTCGGACAATGGTACAAATTTCATTGGTGCTAAGAAGATGTTGGTGAAAGAAAGTCAGCTCTTCGACTTCAACAGCATCCAAGACGAGATGACGAACAAAGGAATCGATTGGAAGTTCAACTGTCCACTTAACCCCAGCGAAGGTGGGATCTGGGAGAGAATGGTCCAATCCGTGAAAAAGATTCTTAAGATCACTCTTCAGGAAGAAGCTCCTCGTGTAGAAACGCTCCGCAGCTTACTATTCGAAGCAGAAAATATCATCAATTCCAGACCTCTGACCGACTTGCCAATCAACGCCGAAGATGATGAACCACTCACTCCGAACCACTTCCTAATCGGAGGCACTAACTCGACTCAAACGCCAAACTTAGAGGAGACGCCGATATGCAGCCGCAAGCAGTGGAGGATCTCGCAACAATTAAAAGACCGATTCTGGAAACGATGGATCCTAGAATACTTGCCCGAACTAACTCGAAGGAGTAAATGGTATGACCGAAGCCAGCCATTGAAAATAAACGATATAGTCATCATTTGCGACGCTAGCCAACCGCGGAGTAAATGGCAACGAGGGGTAGTAGCAGAAGTATTCCCGGGGAAGGATGGCCAAGTCAGGAGTGCTGACATCAAAACAACGAGTGGAACTCTCCGACGTCCAGCCTCAAAGCTCGCTGTTTTGCCAGTAAGGAGTGAATCCCCTCAGGAGTTCACGGGGGGTGGGATGTCATCGCTTTGAGGTTGTAGATGGCACCATAGGAAACTTTGGGTTTTTGGCTGTTGGCAGCTGTGATGAAGTTTTTGGCTGTTGGCAGCTGTGTTGAAGTTTTTGGCAGCCATGTTGAGTTTGGTCGGCTTTTCCGCTTTTCGAGAAGAGAAGTTCTTTTGTAAATTGACCAGCCATCGAGAACGACTATAGTCAAACCAATTTTAAAATACCAAAAAAAAACAAGTATTAAAATAAAGATAAAAATTAATTATTTAAGTCAACAGCCGCCTTTCTTTTACAGACGCGTATTTGCCTTATGAGGCGTGCAGTAGAATTTCATCGCTCTTTACAAAGGCTGGCACAAGCTCCATCATCAGATCTGGAACCATCCGTGAACAAACGACAAAAATCTTTTCCTAATTCAGATTATAGAGTGAACAAGCCTTGGGCCGACGGAAAGTTGACCTTATATTTATGACGCAGCTTGTTCCTTAGGATTATCGTGTGGGACGGCATTTACACCATGTTCTCTGGCATCTTACTTACTTACTTAGGTGGGCATTACAGTTCGGGGTGAACCTGGGCCTCAACCAACATCCTTCTATAACGATTTCGATCTCGGGCGAGCTCTCTCCAGTTTCGCACTCCAAGTCGGTTGAGGTCTTCATCCACTTGATTGCGCCACCTAAGACGAGGTCTTCCCCTTCCGCGATTTCCCTGCAATATGCTTTCGAACACCCGACGAGCCGGAGCGTTTGGGTCCATCCGCTCTACATGGCCCAACCATCGTAGCCTCGCGATGCGTACTCTTCTGGCTATGCCCATGTCGCGGTACAGCTCATACAGCTCGTTGTTGTATCTTCTTCTCCACACATTGTCTTCGCATACGAGACCAAAGATCATTCGGAGAATTTTTCTTTCAAAACGACCAAGGGTTTCCTCATCCGCTTTCGATAAGGTCCATGCTTCCGCGCCGTAAAGCAGGACTGGGATGATCAAGGTCTTATACAAGGTCACCTTGGTTTTTCTAGAGAGGGTTTTGTTTCTCAATTGCCTTCTTAACCCAAAGAAGCAACGGTTGGCAAGAGTAATTCTCCGTTTGATCTCCGCACTGATGTTGTTGTCCGTGTCTACAGCGGATCCTAGGTAGACGAAGTCCTGTACTACCTCGAAGTTATGTCTGTCTATTGTGACGTTTTGTCCAATTCGTCGATGTTCTGTGTCCTTGTTTGATGACAGCATATACTTCGTTTTGCCCTCATTAACCATCAAACCCATTTTTGCCACTTCTGTTTCAATACTCGCAAAAGCACCTATGAAATCACGCTTTTTTCTTCCCATTACGTAAATATCGTCTGCATAGGCGAGTAATTGTACAGACTTTTGAAAGATTGTTCCTCTGGTGTTGACGTTTGAGTTTCTTACAATCTGTTCAAGTATGATGTTGAAGAAATCGCATGACAGTTTGTCGCCTTGCCTAAAGCCTTTTTCGACATCAAAGATCTCGGTGAGTTCTTTTCCGACCTTGACGGAGCAGCGTGAATTCTCCAAAGTCATCCTGCATAGTCGTACGAGCTTTGCAGGGATGCCGAAACTAGACATGGCTCTGTACAGCTCGTCTCTGTAAATACTGTCATACGCGGCCTTGAAATCGATAAAGAGGTGGTGAATATCGATATTATGTTCTCGGGTTTTTTCCAAGATCTGCCGTAATGTGAAAATTTGGTCTATTGTGGACTTCTCTGGTCTAAAACCACATTGATAAGGACCTATCAAGTTGTTGACGTGGGGTTTCAGACGTTCACATATTACAGCAGACAAGATCTTATAAGCGACGTTAAGGAGGCTTATCCCTCTGTAATTGGCGCAATTGTGAGGGTCTCCCTTCTTTAGGATCGGTCATACGATACTGAGGTTCCATTCATCGGGCATGCTTTCTTTCGACCATATCATGCAGATCAGCTGGTGCTGCATGATATGGTCGATCTGATATATGATCTGGCATCATTCGAAAGTTATTTTTGATTCTACTTTTATATCCCAATAAAAGGTTTGTTTTTTGAAGCCCTGGGGTCGCCACAAAGCTTTTTTTGAGAAACCTTAATTTGCCCTGAATGTCAAAATGAGTGTTTTTTGAGCCTTGGGTTTGCTCTGGGGTTTCCCTCAACTCGCCCTAGGTTTTTGCTGTGGCGAGTTTTGGTAATGAACAGGGCTGTCAAATGGCATGTATTTTTGTTCAAATGACAGGGATGTGTGGTGATTTTGAAGTTTAGCCTTTTTTTGAGGACTGGAAACCCATTTTTTTTTGACAACTCAAAGGGTAACTCAAAGGGTTGTTGGCTCAACCCTGAGTAAAGTTCAACGAACTAACCTAAAATTGTAAATTGAATCGAATTTGAATTCTTTCAACTGCTTTTGACGAAAATTTCTGACTTTTGGTGAAGTGTTTTATTTACTTCTACTTTTTTAGAATTATGGAGGACGAATTCTAAGCATTCGAATACTCCTATTGTAGAATTGGGTCACATATTAGGACCTTAGGAAGGAGGTAAGACCTATGAGTCTAACTACTGTCTTCGCGAGTGATTAGTCTTGCCAGTAAATTTTTGTTATGAAAGTGACTTCACTGATTGTGAAAATGTTTAACTAATGGCGCTTTCCATTGGTTTCACTCGGGGAAGCACTCATTTTAAAAACCAATGGAACACCCAAAATTGTTTATATTCAGTTTAACATAATTTCCTTTGTGTGAGTGAAACACCTATGGCTCTTAAAAAATATTCCTTGAAGAAAATTTTCTTTTAGACATTTGAGTAACATGTGTTAGTGCTTCTGAGTCGATTCTCACTTCAAATCGAGAAGCGGCTGTCACTCCTCAGAATCATGAGAAGCGATCTTTTTACACCAATGGAATGGTTTGAGAATGCTTCTGGACGCTCCTGGACGGTTCTTTTCGTCCAATGGAAAGTGACATAAGTTGCAAAAGACTTACACTTTCTAGCAACATAGCTGGATTAACAGAACGTTAGTGCCAGGTGAATTGAAGCTGTCATAGGATGTCAGAGCATATTTGATGGGGTTCACTACATCTGGTTGAAATAGATTGTTGCGAGCCGCATGATACCTGGTTTCTTGGGAAATGATTTTCCAGAATAAGACTCCGCATAGAAACTATCTGATTTCCTTGCCTCTTTTAAAAGCTTTGCCAAGTCGGCTAGTTTCACTGAGTATTTCGATGCTTTCACATAATTCTTTGTAAGGGGTATTCTTTGATCTTCGAGTCAACCTTTTAAAGTCCTTATAATTTGATCGGTTTAGGTTTCTTGGCCTCTAATATGGACTTGAGAAGCATTCTTGATTATCAAAGAACTTTAAACCTTTTTAAGTCTTTCTGATATGATCAGTACAGGTTTCAATCGGCCGCTAGTATGGCCTTTAGAGACTTATTCAGAAAAATTCTGGCCTCCATGCCAAGTTTCTGTAGTTCAGCGTTCCATCCATTTTTTAAGATTGAGTTGATAATAAGGTACTACGTAATACAATGTGGTGCCAATGGTGCAATGGCGTAGCATACCTCCCAGTAACTCCGCTATTATCGCCTTTCACGAGGAATTGGATAGTTCTCCGAAAGTATTTACACTGCCATGAAAATGCGTTAGGCCTTGGGGCTCCAATTGTTTTGTATCGTCACCCTATCTTTTTAATTATAATTTTTTTTTTATTTACCTATTTATAAGAGGAAAGGCTAAACTTCAATTTTTATTAAAACACAAAACGTTGTCTCTAAAGCTCTGTCTTTTTCCAGGCGTATAATCCTACTTTGCGTTTACTACACTACTTTTAAAGTGTGAACAACTTTTCTTATACCTTTCAGAGAATTCTTTGAACTCTTCTCCATTGGCAACGATCTGTACAGCATTTCCAGCGAGGAGATAACACGTTACTATCCCAGTCGGAATAACTGGGAAAACGTCTACTACTATCCATTTACCCGTGAATGGGACACAGCAGTTCCAATGGAACTTGTCAATGACACATCCCTGGTGATCTAAAAACAACAGCTAAACAAAAAAAAAAAGAGTGATTGTGAGAACCACTCCGAGGAAGAGGAAACAAACAACTAAACTCTCAATTCAATAACAGTTTTATTTGTTAATTAAAATAAAAAAAAAGAAAGAAAGAAAACTAGAAATTTGTTATGTAAATAAGATGTTGATATAAATGTATGTGAATGTGTTTGTATGAATAAAATTTAAAATAACTGAATAATTTATCTGTTCACTTTGTTTCTTATCTGCTCGTTTTAATCTTTTCATTCATATTTAGTTCATATATATTAAATCAATTCAAAAATATTCTTTTTTGTTTGTTTAAGTAGGTATATAATTATGTATTTGTATGTATGTATAATATAACTTTATAATATAAATAACAGCTAAAACTATAATAACAATTATTTAAATGGAAGAAAAATACAATTGTTTGAAGAGAATTTGGACACAATAATTTACAGCTGCCACACAAATTGCCACATAAAATGATCAGAGAGTTGAACCCCTTGGTTGGTCAGGTCATCTCGCTTTTGTTTTGAAATTGGTTTCGTCAATTCAATGTTGAAACTTATGTCTTTTTTGATTAAATTTTATTGAATTTACAATCTTTTCGCTTTGTTTTTATCGTGTTTTAAAAACTATTCTTTTATAATCCTCTTATGCATAAAATATGTATATATATAAATAGACTAACACACACAAGATATTATTATATGTTTAATGAAAGAGTTTAACTTTATACACAACTGAATTTGATTCCATCGTCGCTGGAATAACAGTTCTGGCAATGAAGCTTGTGATTCCGAACGCGAACATCGGTGCCATTACGTCCATCACTAAGTTGCAGATGACACACACAACATTTGAAACAATTTATGTGATAGAAAAGTCCCAGAGATTCGATAATCATTGCTGCTCCACGTCCTATCGAAGAAGAATGACAACAAAATTGATTTAATAAAAAAGCTTTGGGTGAATGAAACAGAATATTGAAAGTGTTTACGTTTACTTTTAAACCCAAACGATGTATTTGATAGTGCTATGGGTTTTCTGACAAGTAGCATCGGCATTTTCTGTGCAGCATGCATAGTTAAAGAGTATTAAGTATATTCTTTTTTTCTGTATTTATGTAAAGAGTGTTTGCACATGGGCAGATGGTGTTTTAGCGTCACCACAGCTTACATTGGGAGCTTTTAATTGGGTGATGTAGCTATTAGCACGGAACAAGCCACAGGCGTCCCTTAGATAAATATGTCGCTTGCTGTTGAGTTAAATGAGTAAGCGTAAAGTATGCTGACTATACAATTGCTGAGATACGACCAAAAACTAAACTAATACTCAAGGTGGTAATCGTTAGGGCGACAATCCAACCGTAGTATTTTCAACTGCGTCAGTGACCTGGATTCTGGAGGCCCCATAACATAAAACTCCCGTCTTTTGAGGTGCGTGTAACAGAGTCAAAGGTACAAATTAAGGTAGAAAAACAAAGTAGATTTGCCAACTGCCGAGAAAACACACGAATGGAAGCGTTTTTGTCTCAGCTCACCAATTCTATAATCCAGGGGCCTGTTTCACAGTTAATACAACACTACATTTCATACAACATACAACAATTTTAAAATCATACATCACATACAATTTTTCACATGGCATTCTGATTATTCTTTTTCTTACAAAGATGCTGCATTTTATTCTCAGAAGGAATTCAAAGACAATTTGCTAGTCCGGAATGGGTATTGGTGGGTGTTCGTCAGCGGCATAAAATGAAGATTCGTGGTACACAATCGTCACTGGCTTGTTGTCATAGACCATAGACTTGACGTAGCCCCACAGGAAATGATTCATTGTGACATTCGCTGTGTGGCTTGTCGCACCGTCCAAGTCCATATCATCCCATTGGGGCCAAAAATATTCGGTTATCAATGATCGGTTAGTGATCCCCATTCACAGTAACGTACCAGTCTTGCACTCTTGGCCCAATGACGCCGCCCGCCGCCGGCCCATAAACCACACCAAACCGTCATTTTTTCGGGATGCAATGATGACTCATGGAGTACGTGTGGATTGCTGCCTGACCAATACCGCATATTATGTTTATTGACGAAGCCGTTCAGCCAGAAATGAGCTTTATCATAAATTGGACGTAGCGCTCTTAACGTTGAGGCCACTGACTACGAATTTCGGTAGTAAATTTAGATTTTTTCAACTCGTTGTTGGCTCGTATATCTTTTCATCATAAAATGCCAAACCTTACTAAAGAGAAATGTTAAAAGAGCGGCCAGAAATATGAAGTTGTTTGCTGTCCCTGTCGCTCTACTTTTGTAGGGTCCCTGTTGAAGAACCCTTACATCCTATTTTGTATATGTATATAGATTTACTTTTTGATGCAGTCGGCAAATTCTTAAGACTAGTTGGCATTTCATAAAAATTCACCCCTCCATGGCTTGGACCCTCGCTACGCCCCGTACCGTAACCGAATGCTCCTGCAGCTTTCTACATCAAGAACTTTGTGATTTGAGCTGACAAGATGAAGAATGCTGCTAGGAGGTTTTGCCTGCAATGCTAAACTCTCATTCCGGTTCAGCTGTCGATCAGAGTGCTGCAACCACAAGATTAAGTCAAACTGAAAAATCCGATCCTACTTTAGTGGTGGCATCCTTTGGAGGACAGCTTTCCAAGTGGCAGCAGATGTTGGAGAGTAGGCAAGCAGCAACGACTCAGGGCAAAGAGGACAGCAGGGTGGCCGAAGGTACTGAGCCTAACTGCAAATCTTTGGTGATGGCGGTGAAAAGGGACATGTCGGAAAAGATCTCACCCACCACTTCACGACAGTCTCCTTTAAGGAAGGTTACCCCACCTTCCGCAAGCGAACAGGGTCAAAGAGAAAAAGGATTCATAATGGCCAAATTGGGAAGCTGGTGAATTGAACTGAATACACAAGTCTCAAGGCTTGTGAATTCGGTCCACGTCCACACAAAGCCATCACGATTAAAACGCCTAGGGGTTCATGAAACCGTGACTGCTAGTCAGTCCGGCCCCGAACGGGTTGCAAATTGGGATAAGGTCTAGAAAGGATGAAAGTGTACCATACACCGAAAGAAAAGACTTGCCTTAAAATAGAACTGGCAATGACAACAACATCACCATTAAAGAGTTCAAGCACTGTGAAAATAATCTGTGGGAGTTGGCTACGGCAGAGAGCAGTCACATCCAGTTAGACGAATGCTATTTTAAGGCGGGAACCTTCTTTGTGAAGCGCTTTTACGTAAATATGTTACTGCCCAGTTTACCAAATTTCAAGGAATAATATGTCTCGGCTTAACTAGGACCTTCTATAGCACGCCAGGGACTGCTCTCGACGCACTGCTGAATCTCTCTCTCCCTTGATTGATATCTGCATCTTGGGTTATATTCTGAAGACTAGTTCCGTTTAAAGAGATGTTGTCTCCGACACATTTCGCTTTGGAGCTTTGAGGAACTCGCAAGCAGCATATCTTGTGACAAACGTCTAATGGATATGCCGTCCGACACTATGATTCCAAGGCTGAAACTAAGTAAAACAAAACGGCCAACTTTCCATTGGTCCACTTTAGAATCTAAACCACGAAAGAATTGTTATCGGATGTTCACGCATGGTTCCGAAACTGATCGTGGATCTACCCCTGGTGTCTTTCTGGAGAATGATGACATACGGCTGCACGCCTCATTAGGCACATACACGTGCGACTTCATAGAAGAGGCGTATGCTATCCAAATGGATATATGCAACGCTACGAAGAATAGTTTGATGGGGAGATATACTTGTGTCTGCAGCAACAGCGAACCGTGCTTAAGGTTCTACTCAAACCTCTAACTACTTCGAAAGTTATCCAAGAATTCAAAACCTCTCTCTAGTCAGGATACTAAATTCTTTAACCCTTTCGGGACGCAATTCAAGTTATAAGGTTACGGAATTTTTGCGTATTGCAATAAGTTAAGGAACCTTAGTAGTGTCAATCAAAAAAAAAAAAAATCAACAGATTTCAGGGCCTTTGATCTTGCTGGTACACTAGTGTACCATCCGTCCTGAAAGGGTTAAGTCTCGTTTAGGTTCCAGGCCGTCACGGCATAACTGGCAACGGATCGTCGATCAATTTGCAAGGGAAGGATCTTATACAGCTTTCTGAAGACCTGAACCGGCGCGGCGCTTGGTCAGCCGGGGTCCTCAGTCAGGACTTCAATCAACGATTGGATCTGTCTAGAGAACAACCATAGATGGCATGCCTTCATAGGACAGACGAAACCTATGCCTTCAACGTTAATAAGAAAACTGCAACATTTTTGCTATCGCGTAGCAGAAAAGACTGTGGAAAGTTTAATGGCGTTCCCACGGAGGACTTTGCTTTTGCCAAGCATTTAAACAGATTAGGCCTCAATTCATTACTCACTTTGTGAATACTGCGGAGAGCATAACGACACCGCGGAGCACTTCCTCTGTGAATGTCCTGCATTTTCTGAAATACGGCTACGGATACTCGGCGCAGACATGCGAGAGCAGGTTACCTATGCACCTTATCATTGCAGCGAACAGCTTCTTATGGCTTTTCTACGAACATCCTAGAAAGCGAAAAGCAAAAGAAGGACGCTATCTGGTAGTACAGTCTCAAAAACGTCCGAAGGAAAAAAGCAAATAAATAGCGGAAAGATTTGCCGTCTTATGAATATGGGTATGAAAGGTGTGGCGGAGCTCACAAGTGGATCGCTAAAGCGAACCAGGCAAGTGAAAGAGTTTTTATATCTTCCAAATCAACATACTCAGCCCGGTTAAAAAAGTATATGATTGATTCAAATGATCTCACACTAACTAAACTGCCATGTGCAAACCTCCTTTTTTAAATATGATCGTTTTTATGTTTAATTGTTTTTGTAAAGATTCCTTACCTAGCTCATCGCCACAGTGAGAGCACTTCTTTTTGCCACTCACACTTAGTATTTTATCTTGTTGTTGTTGTTGATGTTGGTGTTGGTGCTGGTGCTGGTGTTGAGACACACTCTTTTCTAGTAACCGAGTTGGTGAAGAGTTGTGTAGGATACTTTGTGACCCAATTTGATGATTTTGCACACTAGCAGCTTGAGAATCCTCAAACCTATTGAACAATATATCATTAAGTTAAAAAAACAAAAAACAAGCCTTTCAACTCACCTCTTTCGTTCTCCAATTCCCTTGCTTTGGACTCTTTGTGTTAGAGTCTGGATGACAGCGTCTGGCAGAGGCTTATTATCTTTACCGCTATTGATGTTTGTATTTGGTGGTACACCAACATTTACACTGCTTACATTTCTGGTCCAGCCATTGGTGTTCCTTAGACCACGCTGTTGTTCAATACGACGCTGTTCGGCCTCCTGAACCAGCCAGTGATTGTTGTAGCTAAACGTCTCTGGTACGGACTTTCTCTTCTGCTGATACGACACCCATCCGTTTTCGACACTGCTGTTGTTATTGTTGTTGTTCTCAGCGAATTCTTTCTTCGTATGCACCCAGGCGTCATTATATTTTGGTTTTGGTGTTGCACTCAGAGCATGCAAAGCATTCCTCGTCATATTGCCATGTGATACCACAGGTGGTGGCACATGAACATTTGGCGTCGACATTCTCATTTGAATTTGCTCTTCGGGTAGCATTTGCGAACGACTCGGTTTCGACGGAGCAGGCATCTGACTCAGTTTTGAACCTCGGAAATCGGCTAAGTCCGACATTGATCGACAGTAGTCGGTTTCTATTTGATACACTTGTTGATTTTGAATGTTTGCGTAGATGTTGTTGCTGCTACTGTTGTTATTGTTGCTGTTGTTGTTGATGGTAGCATTTATATCTTGTAATGATCGACGATTCGCTGACATTAACATCTTAGCGCCATGCTGAAGCTCACGTCGAGCAATATTCTCACGAAGAATCAAATTATCACGTTGTCGCTTGAGTTCTTCTTGTTCAACTTGAAGCAATTCCCTTTCTACGCGAAGAACTTCTTCTTGTTCACGAATTTGATCTTCGATACATTGCATTTTGGCATTGGCTTCTTCAATGCCTGGTATCATTTGATTGATTGGATTTTGAGGCATCATCATTCTTTGTTGTTCAGCGTTGTGATTCATTCGGGCGTGAATGGCTAGAAGTTCCTCATGATGATCTGGTTCGTCTGAGGAGTTTGTAAATGGTTCACTACTCTGCCGAGAGTGGTTCTCAGAGACTCCCGAGTCACGACTTTCACCTGGAATGAAAAAATAAATAAATAAATATTTAACATTTCAGTAAAGGTGTGATAAAATTTATCACTTCACAGCTTTAGAGATGGGGAATTGACTCCCAGTTCTTGAACATTCAGAACAACTGCCTAACTGAAGGAATTTTTCCAAAGTGTTGAAAAAAGCAACGACCTATACGCAACATCAAAAATAAGGAAAGGTCAGGCTCTCCGTCCGTGTAAAAGCCTCAGTACATGCGTGAAATAGCAGGTAAGCTTCTAGAAAAGCTAATGCAACCACGACTTACAGGCTACAGCTGCGATACAAAAAGTGGGAGACTTGCCTGATAGACAACACGGCTTCAGGAAGAGTTGGCAAGCTATATAAGAAGTAGGAATAGAAGAAGTAGTGAGCGCTGTGGAAAATGTTTAGCAAGGAAGCCCACACACCAAGAAAATTGTGCTGTTGGTAACACTGAATGTCAGAAACGCCTTGAATTCATCCCGATGTTCAAATATAATATATGCGCTTGAAAGATGATTCCACATTACAGAGTATCTCTTGGAGATCATAAAGGATTATCTCAAAGAACGAGAACTTTTCAATCAAACCAAACAAGGAATGAGACGAAAGGACATCACAGCCAGAGTAGCACCAGGGATCTTTCATTTGATTAGACCTCTGGACTATCTTCAACGATGGCATTCTTTGTATGGGGATAGCCTAAAATTTATTTCTAGTTTGATACGCTGAAGACATTCCTGCGATAACTGCAAGAGACAGCGGAAGCGCAAAGAAAAAACTATAACAAGTGATGCGAAGGACAACGTCCTGGATGGAAGAAGATGAACTGTCTCTGACTTCTAAGATGACTAAAGTAGTGCGCAAAAAACCGAATTCCCACTGTTATTGACTTGCACATCGGAACCGAAGTTATAAAGAGCAAAAGTGTGCAAAGATACCTGGGAAGAAAGCTGAGCTTTGGGACTAGATACGGAAGGCCGCAGAACGCGCATACAAAGTCACAAGCTTCAATCCAAACTGATGATGAGCTTTGGGACTAGATAAAAACGGGCGCAGAGCGGGCATCCAAAGCCACAAGCTATCTATGCAGGCTAATGGCAAATGTTGGTAGGTCATCTATGCGCAAAGCGCAAACGGAGACTTCTTCTGGCAACAACACACTTAATTCTACTGCAGGGAGGCGAGATTTGGGCTGAAGCACTAAAACAAGAAATATACCGGAAACAACTAGCATAGGTAAAGACGAGCGAAGCATTGTAAACGAACACCGTACCGCATAGTTTCTAAGCCAGCAGATGTTGTATGGGGTGTTTTTTTTAGATTTTGGTTTTTCGAATAGGGATAAAGCTGACATCTTGTGTTCAAATCGGCCGACTCTAATCTCATTTATGTTCAGTTTGGTTTGCCATTTCATCATGAACAGATTGACAAAAGAACAACGCTTGCAAATCGTGCAAAATTTATTCGAAAATAATGATTTAGCTAGCGAAGTTTACCGCAAGCTCCGTTCATTTTATGGTCGACATAATCGTAAGAGCAATTAATTCGGTTAACCGTGGATCGTTTTCGAACTACGATTAATTTATGTTACAATAATCATCCCCAGAGACGTCGAATAGTGCGCACCGAAAAAACAATTGCCGCTGTACATCAAATACTTGAAAAGGACCCGAATGAATCGATTCGGCACCGAGAACAGCAATTGGAGCTTTGTCCATCAACTTTATGGAAGATTTTGAGCAAAGATCTGGACGTACGACCTTACAAGATCAAACTTGTACAAGAATTGAAGCCGCGAGACCATGCAATGCGTCGTGGTGTATGGACACGCGTCGTTGATGTATGGACCGAAAATGAGAATGATCTCGATGCTGATTTTCATCGCAAAATTTTGTTCATTCATTAGGCTCATTTTTGGTTGAATGGTTTCGTCAACAAGCAAAAGTTTGTAGTGAAGAGAATCCATATGACTACTTTGAGACGCCATTACATCCACAAAATGTGACTGTTTGGTGTGCTCCATGGGCTGGTGGAGTTATTAGGCAATACTTCTACTGAAATGATGCTGGCGAGCCAGTTACCGTTAACGGAGACCGGTATAGAGCCATGATAACCTACTGTTTTATTCCCGATTGGATGGCATGAATATGGAAGGGATGCGGTTCCAACAAGACGGCGCGGCGCTACATGCCACATAGCGCACGTCCAATCGATTTATTGAAGGAAACATTCGATGAGCCCATAATTTCGTGGAATGGACCTGTCAATTGGCCACCAAGATCTTGTGATTCGACACTATTGGATTATTTTCTTTGGGGATATGTGAAATCGCCCGTCTACGTCAACAATTCAGAAACGTTAGGGGGCTTGGAAATACATACACAGAAATCGGCGTTGAAGCTACGAAAGCACTTACACAGCAGAAATAGCAGGAACGATGGGAGTCAGAAAGCAATGCGGGCTGGACTGCTAAGCTGATCGGAAACACTGTGAAGTTAACTTCTACGCCACACAGTTCCTCGCCGGACACGGGTACCTCAACGCCTTTCTGGCCAAGATTGAAGAAGAAGCACTCGAAATATACGACGCTTACAGCATTATGTTTAAGTGCAGTAGATGAGAATCTCTCCGACAGGAAATAAACAGAAGTATCGGAGAAATTAACCAAAATAACATCATCCAGAAGATGCCGGGAGGTGAAGAGGAGTGAAAGGGAATTAGCACATATCAGACACAGATCCTGGAAACAAAAAAAAACAACAATAAGATGTAGACGAGGAACCAGAGCCCACATCCTATAGACACCGAACTCCTCTCGCAGATATGCTCAAGCGGTCTAGAGGAGAGAGATCAGCAAAAAACTTTGAGTTTCAGACTGTATGCCTTGTAGAGTCTGGCACACGGGTAAGTACGAATACTTCTTTATGGCACGTAAAGCATTTCCGCAAAAGTAAAAAAAAAAGAAATCCGTAGAAGTGTGTTTTGAAAAGCAAATCGACTAATTAATTCATTGTCATCTAAATTCAGATTACAGAAAACAAAGCATTTGGACAAAGAAAGATTCAACGAATCCGGCCACTGGTCATGAAGCAGAGTGTTCTATTCCATCGAAAATGTTTCCCTTAGAAAAAAGCTTCAAATTCCTTTACAGTTCAAGACTGGAGCTATAATATGCACTCAAATGTTAAGGAATTCCTAAATCACAATCGCATTTGAAGTACCGCCGCCGTGTAAACACGGCATTCTTCACCAAAAGCACATTGCAAAACCAAAGTGGTAGTAGATAAGAAAATGAAAATAATAGATTGCAGTACTATCGATTAAATGAATTCATAATCGATCTTGACTCGCATTCACCTTCAAATCTAGAAAATGCCTTTGTCAGTTTGATAAAAACAAAAAAAAAACAAAAGAATCAAGTAGGTACTGTTGGCCTATCCAAGGCAAAGTTCTTTCCTATTTTGAAATCTGCACTTTAAAATTCCATAAACGATTACATTTGTCGCTTAAAATGAAACCCCATAATGGTTTCATCAAATCACCTCTCACTTGTCACCTAGAAGTCAAATCAGTGCAGTCCCCACACCACAATTCGCATGACTGTTGCCTTCGATTAGTTTTACTACACAACCAGCGATTCCGCATATTTTATCGATTTCATTTTGTCTGACAAGAGAAAATCCAACAAAAAAAAGAGAGAAAACACTAAGTAAAGGCTAAAGGTCGTTCCCAGCCCTAAGTGGATTATTTGACATTCCGTTTGCCACCCCCGAACAGAAAAACTATGTCAACTTACCAGCATCAGAATTGTCATAGAGACCAGCTTTTATGCACAATTGCTTGTCCAATCTTCGTTCCTCTTGCAAAAGTTGCACCATATCTGGTGGTGGTACAACAGTCAGCTCCAGGAAACTATCATCAGATCCTTCGATTCCCAAGAAGCTTGACCGTTTGTTGCGAATTTCATTCTTAATTCGCTTTGTCGAATTCATACGCATTATCGGCGGCACCGAACCTCCATTATCTGTTACACCTCGTGGAATAGTTTCGTAGGTATTCGTGCTGCTACCGCCAGCACTAGCGGTATCCGCTTCATCATCATCGCTATCCGCACCATCCATAATTGGTGGCGGTGGAGGTTTCTCTTTGGGCGGTTGTAAATGCAATGGAATACTAGCCGCAGAATAGTCCTCTCCCCTGGCTGTACAGAACATCTCGATATTTTCATACAATGGGATTGGTTTTTGTAGCTTTGGAACTTGGTAGAGAGGCTCACAGGACTTCGGGACCTGGTAGTAGGGTTCTTCTTCTTCGACTATTTTTGGTGGTGAGCTGTGGGTGACACTCATGCTGCTGTTGCTATTGCTATAGACTTCCCTTTCAACCATCATTGAACTGGACGAGACTTTTTGAATGGTCTCCACTATAATTGCATCTGACGACGAAGCCGATGGCAATGACAACGGCAATGGTGGAGGAGGTGGCAACTTGTATATTCTATCATCTCGCTGCTCCTCTCCTCTCGCCAACAAAGCAATATTCTCGTAGATGGGTTCAGCACTTGCAGCACCGGACACGGACACGGACAAGGACATGCTGCCTCGTTCTACTTCACTTTGTGCTTCTAAATGATTTGGACTCGATTTAACGGCAATGTTCTTCTGCATATCATCGATAATAATGTCCTCCTCTTCTAGATCAATAGCTTGCAGCGCCAATTCGAGTGCTTCGTTTATCTAAAAAAGAAAAAAGTGGGCGAAAAATCGATTAGTACCTCAAAGTATCTCTGTCATCAAATAATGTTGAGTAGGGTGAGATATAAAAGTGCACATGCAATTAGAACACGAACTCATTGCACCAAGCAGCAAATGAAAAAAAAAACAATACAATAAAAACAATGTCACACACAAATTGAACAAATAAAAACAGATAAGAATATACTTTTACGTTCAAACCAAAACAAGAACAGCAAATAACGCAGTGTGTTCTGTGTTATGCACACTAAACGAGTGCAAAACATCAACTAAACGGGAAGAATAAAATTTCTACCTGACGAAGGTAGACTTTAGTTTTCCGCTAATTTGACCAGTAATCCCTTAGAACGGTGTGCGACTTATACAGTGTGTTCCATTAGATTGACAAGCTCTCTGCGCTGATGGTTTTTTTCTGTAGTTTGAAGAACTTCCACAGCTCGATGTGAATTAAAGTTAAAAAGGAACTGACTTTCAACTGTCAGTTTTGATAGCTTAACGGTGTTTATATGATTTCAGGGTGTCATTTTTTTAACGAAAAAATGGAAAATGATAAGATATCGATTCTTTCAATGTTACCAACTAACTCTTTAACGTTGGTATGTTGGCTTAGAGCTTAAAATATAGTTTGGAAAAAACTTTGGCCAACCAGAATCCTAAATTTGAGTCAATGCAAAATTGTTCGCATGGACCCGTGCCCTAATGAGTGGAAAATTGTCGTCAGACAACTCAGTTGAATTTAGTTTTCGTCTTATGTGCGTATGTGAAACGACAGCCTTCCAAAAGCTCAACTTTTCAACGTTTCTTCTTGACATCAATGTCTTAAATTCTTTGGAATGTTATGGTTGCGGCTTTTTAGGCAGAAAAAATGAGTGAAAACTGGGCTCGTATTACGAATTACACAACCGAAACAAAGTAGCCATACAGCTCGATTATGAATTACGAGAATGGATTCATAAAAGTTTCAAATCGATAACAAAACGACTTGAAAAAGGATTCGCAAAAGACAGCGAGTATCGTGAAACATAATCGCAAAGTAACGAAAACGAGGGTTTTTGCGAGTATAGCTATTTGGTTATTTGTTATACGGGCCCTGTTGAACTAATCGAATAAGAATTGAAAATAAAATATGAGTTTGTTCCAACAAGAGCTCAAGAGCTTCGGGGATGCCCAGTTTTCGTTAAGTTTCATTAAACGTACAGGTTGCGCCATCTAGACAGGACCTATTGAAATGTTGAATAACTCCTACCTTACTCTTCAAGTAGCCCCACAGAAAAAAGTCCTGTGCCGTCAAATCCAGCGAACGAGGAGACCAATTCAAATTATTCTTTATTGACACAACGCGTCCCGGAAACTTGCTCTGCAAAAACTTCATAGTAGCAACTACGGTGTGACAAGGTGCGCCGTCTTGTTGAAAATAGAAGTTCGTCAGACCGTGTTTACGCATTTCTGGACAAACAAAGTGCGCCAACATCCAAGGATAGCGTGCACCGTCGACGGTTTCTTCAACTTTGAAAAAATGGTCCAATAATCGTTTTTGAGCACACTCCGGCCCAAAGAGTAAGTTTTACGTCGTGTAATGGTGTTTCGTGAATGATGTATGGGTTTTCTGTTCCCCAAATTCGACAGTTTTCTTTATTGACCCAGCCAGAGAGCGAAAAATGATAGGCACGCAAGTTTTCACAATTGAACGATTGCTTTCGATGTACTGTGCTACAATTTCGGCCCGATTTTTTGCTGTGAGTCGATCCATATCGAAAATGGCATAGGCTGACGTTTCAGAATCTGGCTGACTTGTCAAAATCGGCTGAAAGATGGCGGAGTTATTCAACATTCTAATAGGTTCTGTCTAGATGGCGCACCCTGTATGTATATGAGTGGCAGCGATTTTCGTTAAGTTTCGTTCTATGTACACAAGTAGCAGTGATCTAGTCAATTGTGTATGATAATTGAATACTGTGAAACTGAAGAACACAGCGTTGGTAACATGATGACTGATGAGCCACTTCACATTTGACATGAGAATACATATATTTGCCCATCCCTGGAATGAAGGAATATTCCACTTACGAATCATTGGAAAGATTTTTTTGACACAACTTTTAAATCTCAATGAAAATGAAAGTAGAATCGGATTTAAATTCTTCCAACTGCTTTCGACAGAAACTTCCGAGTTTCGTTCAAGCTTTCCATTTACTCTTAGATCCTTAAGAATTAAGCCCTGCTCAAACCAGCGTGGTTGGTGCATGCGATGCGATTTCTGTCAAAGTGAAACACACGTATCCTTATGGAGGTTCCACTTAGCACAATCGCATCGAACGCACCAAACGCTCTAGTTTGGGCACGTATTTAAGGAGAAAGAATATGTGTCATTCGAACACTTTTATAGTAGAATCGAGTTGAAAAGTAGGCCCCTTAATTTGATTTTGGAACCTCTAATTCAATAAACAGCAGCCCAACACCCCATAAAAACAAAAATATAACGCAAAAGAGTTTCGTAGATTGTACAAAAACTGAATCACCCTGCGTGGAAGGTGGTCGGGCGACTAGGTCTAGATAGAGCTAAAGTTTTTGGAAATAGAGTATGGGGAGTAGAGCGTATTATTTAAAACAATACGACTCTTATCGGCAATCTGATTATGTTGTTATTTTAAAGCGCACACCTGATGTGATGTGAGTTTAGAATTTGTTTAGTATATAACTGAGATTAAGTGTGGTTATCACATGTGAAGTTTTGCAAAACAAAAAAAAAAATTATTGTTTTTGTGTTAAAGAGAAAGCAGGGCAGTTTTTGATTAGTGATTTTTTTAGGTATAAAATTAGGTTTACTGTCGTAGTTAATTACTTAATTGGCGACATAAATATTTTGAATAATTTTTTTACAACCCGAGGTTCATTTTTATTTTTTTCAATAAATTATTTCTCAGGAAATGCAAGCTAACTAGGAACTATAAATATTTTGTTATCATTGATAAGGAATTTAGCAATATCATTGACAATAGAAGACTATCGGGCTTTTTTATCTACAGGGGAATTTCTGTACTAATTTCGTTTGGAATTTGATGTCTGATGATAAAAAACAGTTAATAGAATGGTCTGGTGATGGGCGTTGATCTGATAAGTGAACTAACTGATTTTGCGTGTCTGAAGTCCAACGAACAGAACTTAAATTTTTCATTCATCAAGAGGAGAGTTTCAAAACTATAAATGAAATAAATTTGTGATTTAAAAAAAAAAATCACAAAAAAGCGATGTATAGATTTATTATAAGACATCAGAGACAAGAAAAGAAAAACAGTCGAGACAGTAGAATTTTTTTAGGTGAACTGAAATTACCAAGATTTATATTTATAGTTAACGCGCACATAAGAGGGTTATGAATACGCTTATAATGTGCGAGCATTTAGGAAAATAGGAGAGGATTTAATAGGAGACACGACACACGAATGCACGTTGCTTTTGAATTTTCGTGAACCGTAATGCAGGGGAAATACAGAGCCAGGTAAAGCATTCCACATACGGATGGTACGACTAAAAAAAAGAATTTTTATACTTGACTGTATGCCCGAAGTTGGGCTCAAGGTAAAGCTGATAGTCATTCCCAGCGATGCGGGTGTTGCGGCTAAATTGTTTCAGGGGAGAAAAGCAAATGGCTATTTCACTAGAGCACTATTTGTAGAAAAAGCGATAAAAGAGACTGAGACAGGTAACGTTTCGATGATGTTCAAGAGAATCAACCGATTCTACGATTAACTATCACCTATCAATCTCAATGCTCTATTTTGTACCCTATCAAGCAGGCGCAAAAATGTGCACCTGACCAGATAAGGGAGTTATACTCCAGTTTTGGGCGGATGAAGGCCTTATAAATTGTAGCCAGATCAGAAGGGGTAAAGAACTTCCTGCATCGTCTCAAGAAGCCTAAGCATTTAGCAGAGTTTTTGGTGACTTCAAATATGTGGTCATTCCAACGCGTCAACATTTGTAAGGTGAATATCAGACTTGAAACCATCCAACACAACTTGTATTGAACGGCCCGAAAGGTAGTATCCAACGAAGAAGAGACTCATCAATACCAAAAGCAAACATTTTCGATAGAAGAGCCTGATGCCAAACTCTATCAAATACTTTAGAAATATCAAGCGTAATAATCTTACTTTCTTCAAAAAAAAAAAAGTGTGGGTATTGGTTTCACTTTTTGGTGAGATATGCCATCAAATCACCAGTGAACCTTTTGCCACTAAAGCCGTACTGACGGTCATTAAGAAGTTTTCGTTTTTCAAGATATTTCATAAGTTGACGGTTTATCAATGTTTCCATGCAATTGGAAAGGAGGGACGTTTGTGCAATTGAACGGCACTTAGAAGGCTTAGACTTACTTAAATAAACTAGTAAAATGGGCGGGAAAATGTGACCTAGGGGTCAACCCTAAGAAAACTGAACTCGTTCTCTTCACCAGGAAATATAAAATTCCTCAACTAATAACTCCATCAATAAATGGAATCTCACTTGTACTTTCAAACGAAGCCAAATATCTAGGTTAGGTTAGGTTGAATGGGGGGTGCAGCCACAAGTGGCAACACCTCACTCGGATCTCAAGGATCCATTGTGCTCCCCGGGAAATCAGAGGATGAGGAAATGGGAGGATTGGAAAGGTAAATGGTTGTTGTGGTAGGGAACTCCCACTGAACCATTTGGAGCCCTGAGTAAATTTCAGGACGTTGCTCAGTGGGAGATTTGAGATGTCACCCAGTTCGTCGAAAAAGTATTCTCCGAGGGTTTTTTTCCGAGTGTGGGCCAAGCTAGGACACTCACAGAGGAAGTGGAATGATCCCTCCTCTGCCTCCTCATCTTGGCATCCTCTACATAAGTCGGATGTGCTGATGCCCATTCTCATCATGTGGGTACCCAACGAGTTGTGTCCCGTGAGAATGCCAATCAACAGAGAGAGCCGAGGTCTGCTTAGCTGGAGTAGAAATTCTGGTTTTTTCTTGGAAATATGTGGCCAAAGGTTTCTGGAGACCCGGCATGTTTCAAAAGATGACCACCTGTCATGGGCGGTTTTTAAAAAATTGTGTTTGATTCTGTTTTTTTCTTACTCAAGTGGCCTTAGAACTGAGGTGTTCGTTTCGCTGGATTCGAGTGCTGACCCGATTTTAGCCAGCTTATCCGCCATTTCATTACCAATTATGTCACGATGTCCTGGAACCCAGGTTAAACTAACTGTGTTTGTTTCGCTGAGCAGTCTTAGGTTACTGCGACAGCTGTCTACTAGTCTGGATTTTGTGATAATGGATGAGATAGCTTTAATGGCCGCTTGACTGTCTATAAAGAAGTCAATATTTTTGTTGATCAGGTTTTGCGTAGCTAAGTGCTTCGCGGCTTCGCACACTGCAAGTACTTCTGTCTGAAAGACACTGCAGAAGTCGGGAAGCTTTATTGATCTATTCATGGTGGGGTAGTCTGAGAAGATACCTGACCCTACCCCTTCGTCCGTTTTGGAACCATCTGTGAAGACGGAAATGCGATTTCCTTTTATAACCCTGTTTTCTGCGCTTTTGGCCGCCATCTCCTTAGTAAAAAGATCTAGGGGGGCTAGCGACAGGAAGGTTTCCAGAGCTGCAGTTGGTGTTGTTCTCATGGCACTAGTTGAGCCAATACATGCAAGCCTTTGGATTTTGGTCATGGTCTTAAGGTTTGAAGCCTTCTCTAATGATGGCCACCAGACTAGACAGGCATATGTGAGGATTGGTCTTATTATGGATGTATACATCCAGTGAATGGTTTTGGGACCAGGTCCCCATTTTTTCCCAAAAATTCTACTACAAGTGTAGAAAGCGATTTGAGCTTTCCTTTCTCTTTCTTTTAAATTTTCTTTCCAGTTAAGTTTACGATCAAGGACAATTCCGAGATATTTTGCCGTACCAGATAAGTTTATTGGTATACCATCAATGGAGGGAGGAAGTATATCTGGAATGTTACGTTTTCTCGTAAACAGAACAAGTTCTGTTTTAGTAGGGTTGACGTTTAGCCCACAGTTTTTTGCCCAGCTGGTGAGCTTGTTTAGAGCTGTCTGGAGAAGTTCACAAAGGGTGGTTGTGAATTTTCCCGAAGTCATGATGACGATGTCATCGGCATAGGCAACTGCTTTTATTCCGCTCCTGTCAAGTTTAACCAGGATTTGGTTAACTACTAGGAGCCAGAGTAGCGGGGATAGCACTCCTCCTTGAGGTGTACCTCTACAAGTTTTGACTTTAAGGGTACTTGCACCCATTACTGCTTTTACTATTCTCGTTTGGAGCATGGAGTCGATCCAGTTTGATAGCGTTGGCTCGATATTTATGGAGCTTAATGCCATGCGAATAGCACTGTATTCAACGTTGTTGAAGGCCCCTTCTATATCGAGGAATGCAGCCAACGTATACTCTTTATATTGGATTGACTGTTCAATGGTACCGACATACCGAAGCCAAATATCTAGGTATAATCCTAGACAAAAAGCTAAATTGGAAAGCCAATATACAGGAAAGAATCAGGAAATTCACCGTAGCTTTATTTTCCTGTAAAAAAGCCATTGGTAATAAATGGGGTTTCTCCCCCCAAATCACCCACTTGCTCTACACCGCGGTCACCAGACCAATACTCACATACGGAGTAGTGGTATGGTGGACCGCTCTTGATAAAAGGACCTACTGCGACAATTTAAGCAAGGTCCAACGAACGAACAGCCGGTTTGTGTATAAGCGGAGCACTGAGATCAACACCCTCAGCTGCCCTAAATACACTTTTTAACGTCACACCACTAGATATCTTCAGCAAAAAAATGGCCGCCAGTGCAGCCACTCGTATGAGAGCTATCTCCCAATGGACCGATAACAACATCGGTCACACTACCATCCTGAATTTATTCGGATCAATCCCTTGCCACTCCGACTACACCATCCCCCAATTGCTTTTTGATAATAAGTTCCAAGTCTCAATCCCACCGAGAACGACCTGGGAAGACGAAGAATTTTTGAGAGATGATTCAATTCATTTCTATACAGATGGTTCAAAAACCGACGAAGGGGAAGGCTGTGGGGTGTACTCAAACCGACTTAACGTAAGTCTCTCATTCCGCCTTCCAAACCATTGTAGCGTGTTCCAAGCGGAAATTCTGGCGATCAAAGAGGTCCTATCATGGCTAAGAGAAAACGTGATATCCTCAACGAATATCCGGATTTTCTCAGATAGTCAAGCAGCCCTCAAATCACTCGGCGCTGTTTCTACGAACTCAGTAACCGCCCCTAACTGTCGCCTATCTCTTAGGGAGATGGCTGAACAGTTCAATATTCACCTTATTTGGGTGCCGGGGCACAGAGATATCGTGGGTAACTGCAAAGCCGATGAACTCGCCAGAGAAGGAACCGTTCTACCGATCTCAACCAGCAGGTTGAATATTGGTATACCAATCGCTACATGTAAACTTATGCTAAAGCAAGAGGCAATGGATAAAACAAACTATTGGTGGAACAGTATCACCACGTGTGTGGCAACTAAACGGACATGGCCAGGACTAGATCCAAAACGCACAAGACATTTGTTATCCATTACCAGATTGCAAGTTAGCTCCGTAATCAATGTCATCACCGGACATTTTCTGATAGGAAGACACGACATAAGACTTGGCGTTCCCTCAAATGACTTCTGCAGAAGTTGCTTAGATGAGGAGGAGGAGGAGGAGACAATCCCACACCTCCTCTGCTCATGTCCTGCACTCTCTTTTAAAAGAAAAAAGCATCTAGGAAAATATTTTCTTGATGATCCAAACGATCTGGCGAACACAGATCCCTTGCATCTCCTTCGCTTTATTTAAAGCTCCAAATGGTTTTGTCAAGTGAGATACTTCGTCACATAATTTTATGGTATCACAATGGACCTAATATTGGTCTAAGTGTGTCAGTTTGTTTTCCTGACAGCCATTTGAACCTAACCTAACCTAATCTAGGGACCGGCTGGGCAAATGCAGTTTTCCATCTGCTCGGAAAAATACCAGCAGAATAGGAAAGATGGAAAAGTTTACGCAGTGGTTTTGCCAGCGTAGAAGAACACCTCTTCAGAATAACGGCGGGGATACCATCTGGACCAGCGGAATTATGTATGTTGAGATCTTTGAGGATTCTCGCAACCGAGCGATTTCGAAAAAATATCTGCTTCATCACAGAATTTGCAGACTCGAGCTCAGGTGGAGACAATATGCTATGAGGATGTGTCGAGTTGGCAGTAAATTGAGCTGCCAGCGCAAATTGGCTTTGTCGATGTGATTGTTTTTTGGGGGATGCGTGCGGAATATTGAATATCAGTCAAGAGCGCAATACTGTTTGATGTATTTGATGCCCCCAAAAAAAATTGTCCACTGGTGTTAAATCTCCCCTTCTCGGAGGCAACTCGAAAGTATGTATTTCGTTTGGAGGCTATTTACCGAAAGTACACAGTGCTCAGTGGTTGTGTGGCTCCACGATGAAATAGCAAACCAAACGAGCATAAATCAAGTTAGAGCTGTCAAAAAGACTCACTCCGAAGAAAAGCGAAAGCTCAAAACTATATCGGGACACATAAGCCCCATTCAGATCGAAAGAGTTAAGTGTAGCACTTTAAAATGCTAGGCAAAAGAGAAGTACCCACTGGCAGCACCATCAAGGTTCCTACAGTCATTTTTTGGGTTCAGTAGAGCCTTAAGTACAGCTTGACAGTCACTGCAGACACAAGTACTTCTCCTCATCCAGCTATTCTTCGTGACGTAGCTATAGCCATGAACCCCCCGGTTAATAGACATGCTAGCCATGGGTACGACAATTTCTATTCTATTCATTAGAAATGCTTTAGTTCACAAGACTAATGACTCGTCCACACCATGTTCTCTGGCAGCGTTGCATATGGCATCAAAGCAGCACAATCTTTATCGATAAAAATATCTACCACAAAATCCTTCTTGTCAAGCGCGCATTCAATCCTACTGACAAGATTTTGAAGCGCGGTCTCACAAGATTTTCCGAGTTGGTAAGCATGTTGCATTTGAGACAGAGGGTGTATCTGAAGTGAGGGTTTGCGTATAGAAACCTCAACCCTTCTTTTCAGTGTTTTAAGCAGAAAAGAGGTAAGACTGATGGGTCTAAAGCTCTTGTGGAGTAAATAGTATTTCTTGACAATTGTTAACATTACTCTTAGCAAAGTGGCCAAGTGGTTGGAATGTACACTAGAGCCAAACTTCCAGTGTTAATTTTTTGTTCAAACTAGGGAGCGAAAGGTTTATACTTGTCTGCAACAAAGTCGGATAAACACCGTCAGTGCCAGGTGACTTGAAATTGTAAAAAGATGTAAATTTGAACGATGGCCTCGTCAGTAGCAACTAATTCCTGATATTACGAATAGAACTACGAAACGCTATAAAAAAACCAAACCCAAAGCAACGATATCCACGACAAAAACCGATTATGAAATACGGGAAGGGATCCATGAAAATGTTAGAAGAGTAACAAAACGACCGCCAAAAGCAGTCGTAAATGACAGCGAATATCGTAAAACTTAATCGCAACGTAACAATAACGAGAGAGTGTTTTGCGAGTATCGTTATTTGCCATACGGACCTGAGTTTGATTAGTTTATCCAAAGCCACTAAAATACTGGTAAATCTCTTGATGTTAATCGGCCCTGTCGTGGTAACCGATGGAGCTGAATGCTCTCCGATTTCCTACGATTCAGAGGCATTTTGCTTCTCTCCGATAAAATACAAAGTTTGCCGTTTATATGCGATGCTTTGCTATACTTTTGTTGGCTTTCTTTTTGACAGATAAAAACAAACATTTCTCCGACATCCTCCGATAAGTTTTTGCTGTGGAATTAGTTAGTATTGGAAATGCAATGCGTTGTCGCATTTGTGAAAAACTTCTTACGATGACAACTACTTCGAAGCAAAATTGAATCTCCGAAAAAGGATGCGCTGCGGAGAAAACTCCGCTCCGACGGTTACCTCGATAGGATCGATTATAACTTGAATAGCGTGAGTTGAACGTTAACAATTTCAGAGAGGTTTATGTTGATACCCCAAGGACTCGTCCAACCTAAATAACAAAAATATATTTGTAACAATAAATATGTGTGTTGTGTACAATAAATGTTAAACATAAAGACATAAATTTAAGTTTAGGGCTATAAAAATAAACGTCATGCAATTATATCAACTATACAAGTAGGTAATCAATCATAAATATCTTGAAAATACATCATTCACTTATCTATACACAAAGTCGTATAAAATATTCTATTCAGAGGGCAAAACAAATTCAGGAGGGATCTTACACACCAAACCACTCTAAATCCTTACCTTTCATTTCATCAATTTTTGCCTAAATAGTTTTTTAATTAAATGCGTATGCGTAAGGACCACGGTAAATGATATTTTGAAATAAATTCAATTTTAGTTTTTCAGCTTAGTAGAGAGTAAATATCAACAGTTATTGCCGCTTTTCAAAGGCGTCGTTTTATATATACTTTCATTTTATTGTAAAGCGGCTTCTTTATGTTCAATATATGTATAGATAGATTAAATTTTTTTTTTTTAATTTGTATATTATGTCGTTGTAAATAAATTGAAATCTTTTGTTTATTTGTTATTGCATTAGAAAACATTGATAAATTCTTTTAAAATCGTGTTTTGTAACTTCGTTTTTTTTGTAATCTCAGAATCTTTATGTAAATTTCTAATTTGGATTGAACACATCGTTTAAAGAACAGCAAAGTAGACACATAAAATACGAGATTGAACAAGTAGGTACATCCAGATCGTATAATTGAAACATGAATAAAGCGATATCCTTTTTGTGGATTATTTTTGTATTGTTTGAACGTTGAGACGATTACATTAATTGTTGCTGTGTAATAAAAGTTTGAAAAAAAGAAAGAAGTAACGAGGTTAGCTTTGATTTAATGAGAAATGCGTTAGGTTTTTGTGAATACGTAATGAGAATATATATCTATGAGGGTCAATGTATTGAAACCTTAACACTACTCGAGAAGGAACTTAAAAAATTAAAAAAATTTTTCCCCAGTAGAAAACAGAGATAATGAATTGGTGACACTCTCATTTGATGCATATTATTTAGGCCTAAATTCCGTAACCTTTTAGAAAATTATAGCCCAACTTTTTGGACGATTATCGTCCAACCGTCTATCGTTAAATGTATCATCAAAAGTTTGTTTTATGTAACTTCACTTTCAGCGATTGAAGGATAGCTATCGATATTGCTATCGTCTTATAAATTTAGATATTCTTTTCAGGATTTTAAACAGGTTTCTTAGTACCTAGAAACTGGACGATAGTCATCTAAAAAGTTACGGAATCCAGGCTTTGTCAATTGACATCTTGAGCTCAAATATAACTACAAATATGACTTAAACTGAGTTTGAGGAGAGAAGTTTATTTAACAGTAAAACTAGGATAAAAGACTGGCATTGGATAATGGATATTGATCCAATATCTTCAAAATAGCTGTTTAAAGGAGAAGAAGTGCTCGGGAACTTCGTTCGCCGAAGTTCATTAACGATGCTTAAATACAGCTTCTTGTGGATGACGACAAAAATTTGCACAGGTGGCGACAATATTGTGATGAACGAAAAGTTTCCTTGAGAGCACTTTCTATGTAGAAGCTGAACACAACTTAACGGAAATAGTTAGAAAAGTTAGTGAAGCAGTTGAGAATTTCAAAAGTGAAAGTGCTGGGCAAGACGAGATATGATACGAGATTTGGAAAAAAATGGGAGACATCGGGTTTAAATGGCTCACGATTCTCATCTCTAAAGGTCCAAGCTATTAGGAGGTGATAGTCTACCTAAGCAAGTACAACAATTATTCTTTGCTGACGATGGAGCCATCATAAGCGAGGATCCTACATCCCTGCAACGAGCACTTGACGTTTGGATTGATGTTCTGGAAGGAAATGGATACCGTATTAGCGCTAAAAAGACTGAATACCTGTGCTGCCCTTTTTCTGATCCAGACAAGCCTAGTCCAGACATTTATTTGAATGGAAATGTGCTTCCCAAGTGTGAAAAGTTTAAATATCTGGGATCTATGATCAATAGTGAAGCAACTTGTGATGACGACATCAATCATCGAGTAAGCGTAGGGTGGATGAAGTGGCGAGAAAACTCCGCTATCTTCTGTGATCGAAAAATGCCCCCTAAGCTGAAGGGAAGACTCTACACAGCAGTTGTCCGTCCAGCTCTGACATACGGTTCACAATGTTGGACAATGTACATGAAATGAAGATGCTTCGGAAGACAGCAGGAGTAACAAAGCTTGATCGAATTAGAAGTACTAAGATCCGTGGAAGCCTTCATGTTAAAAGTACCATCTTGGACAAAATTCAGCACGACCGGCTCAGTTGGTATTGTCATGTTCAAAGGAGAGATCCGCAGAACCCCGTCCAAAAGGCAATATCGTACAACGTTTCAACAAATTCGCGACGAAAAAGAAAAGGCAGGCCAAAACACTCCTGGTACAAGCAAATGCAAAAACAGCAGCATTTGGTTGGCCTCAGACATGGAACAATCCAAAACCGGGAGGCTACCCCACAGGCGGATCACTAGTGTGAAGCAGAAAAGTGGGAGAGTTGTGATCGCTTCAAGATCACTACTCGTAACGCCGGAAATGGAAAGAAGAAGAAGAAGTCTACCTAAGCAATAGAGATAAAGTTACCTTCTCCCAATGTACAAAATAAAGGGAGATGCACGAACTTCTGATAACTACCGTTCGATCAAGCTGATGTCCTACAATTTGCAGATCATTGAGCGGATATTGGTTAGAGACTGCGAAAAATAATAAAGCTATTTGATAACCAATGCGGGCTTTTCAACAACAGATGCAATCCAAAGTATAAGTAAGATTCTTTAGAGGATTTGCATGTTGGGCTGGTTCTATTCGAAAAAGCATTTGATCGACAGCCATGAGAATTTATATATGTGGCCATCAGACAACGAGGAGGAAACAGAGGCATATGGGCTTATGTTGGAGGATATGTGTGAAGGAGCTGTGACGAAGGTAAGATTCAGCTGAAGTCGCTGAAGCATTCCAAGTCACACTATGTGTGTACACTTCTGCTCTTCATTACAGTCCTCTGCTACCTGGTGGTGCCCGTGGCGTAATGATTAGAAAGTCTCCCTGTTATGCAGCAGGTTCGTGGTTCAAATCCCAATAGAAAACAAAAAATGTTTTTCCATGGGTATCACCTTTCGCGAGGAATTGGCAAGTCTCCAGATAGTAAATTCATTGGTATGAAAAGCGATTTCTCGATTAGCCGTTCGGAACCGGCAGAAAATTGTAGATCATTTCCATTCATTCACAAGGAATGGTTGTGGGCTCCCCGCTCTGTTACGCCACCATATGTATATATGCTACCTGCTGGAAGATAAAGTACAGAATATTATTTGCTGACAATGGCGCCATCATAAGCAAAGACCCTATCTCCCTGCAAGAAGCACTCAATGTATGGGCAAATGTTTTGGAAGGTAGTGAGTACCGTAATAGTCCAAGAAACACTGACTAATAGAAATGTGTTTCCCAACTGCGAAGAGCTTAAATATCTGAGATCAATGATCAATAGTGAAGCAACTTATTATGAAGAAATCAATCATCGAGTAAGTTTAGGGTGGATGTGAATGAAGTGGCGAGACAACTCCGCCATTTTCTGTGATAGAAAAAAACTCCGAACATAAGAAAATTTAAGCCGGTGTACCAACCCTGTATCTATTGTATTCAAGGACATATCAGTGTACTCCAACGGTATCATGGCCTCTTTTGTTGATGATACTGCAATTGGAACGAGATAAGTCTAAACGGACGCAAAAATGACGAAACAAACTCGACACATACAAACTGAAGGAACAAAAATATAAACAAAATTCCGATTTTTATAAACAATTCAGTAGTACCTTATTCCAATACTGCCAAATACCTTATAATGACATTGAATGCAAGGATTAAATGGAAGGAGCTAATCAAAAAGAAAAGAGTTTAGCTAAACTCGAAGTACAGAAAAATGTACTGGCTAATACGAAAAAGCTCCGACCTATCTATCCAGAACTTATAACTAATGTTATGTGAGCAAGTAATGAAACTGGTTTCGACAATAGACATTCGGTATCGAATTATGAGGCTATACAAAGAAAACAAATGCTGAACCCAACCAAAAGCTTTAAAACAAATTCCTACATGAAATAATCCTTGGAATATAAGAAATAGCAATCTACATCGTGACCTTCAACTTAAAATGATTATAGAAGTGGTAAAAAACACATATCATACAATCAGTGACTAAAAAGTCATACCAACTCCGAAATGGATACCACTTTAAATGTAGAGACAATGTTCGGAGATTAAGAAGAACCAAACGTCATGAGCTGATGGTCTAAAAGCTATGGGAAAGTATTGTAACCATAAACTTCCCCTCGAGTGAACTATAAATTAATAAAGAAAACTCATTTGTTGATTTTTCATAGATTAGTCCGGATTTACCGATGGTTTTAGTGGGTAAGAATCCCACAATATACAAGAAAGAGTGAAAAAAGTTACATTAGCAATCCTTATATATAAAAAGCCATGAGAAACAAGTGTGGTCTTCAACCCCGCATACACATTGGCTTTACATCTCGGTCATCAGATCTATCCTCACTTACGGTGTTACAGTATGGTGGACTGCACTAGATAAAGCAATTTATCCTGACAGTCTCATCACAGTCCAACGTTCAGCATGTATATGTATGAGCGGTGCCTTACGCATCAGTCCTTCAGCGGCACTGGACATCCTATTTCACTTGACATCTACAGTAAACAAACAGCTGTGAGTTCGGCTATTCGATTACAAAAAGTCTCACAATGGACCAACAACAATATTGGTCATGCTGACATTCTGAACAAATTCGGAATCCCCAAACTAAAAACAGATTACACCACACCCAAACTCGAATTTGACACAAATTTCCGGCCAACCATTCCATCTAGAACAGACTGGGAGGAACAATTACTTTTGGAAAACGAATACGTCTATTTTTATACGGACGATTCGAAAAGAAATGAAGGAGTAGGTTGTGGTGTCTATTCAGACGAAATTAGAAATTAAACATCTCGCTTCGTCTTCCAGATCATTGTAGCGTGTTCCAAGGCTCTATCCAAAAAGGATAAATGCATCTTCTCAGACAGCCAGACGGCCATCAAATCCTTGGCATCAAATACCCTCAATTCTATTCTAGCCATTAACTGCCGATCATCTCTCAGGGAGATTTCAGAGCAATTTAACATTCACTTGTGATGGGTGCCGGGGCATAGAAACATTCCAGGAACCTGCAAAGAAGATGAACTCGCCAGAAACGGAACACTTCTACCATTCTATCAGTATCGGCTTACCAATCGCTACATACAAACTCTTGCTCAAGCAGGACGCATACAAGAAATCTAATCTGAGATGGTATAGCAGTTTAACGTGTAACCCATCGAAACAAATCTGGCCCAAGCTATATCTTAAGCGGTCGAAAGGCTTGATCTTTTTCAAAAGAAAACACATTAGTGCAACGATAGGTGTCATTACAGGACACTGTCTTATTGGAAGACATGCCGCAAGGCTAGGAGTCGTCTCAAACGATTTTTGCAGAAGCTGTATGGATGAGGATGAGGAGGAAACTATTTCCCACCTTCTCTGTTCATGCCCAGCTTTAGCTAACAATATAGGATACACCTAGGTTCGTATTTCTTTGTTGACCATATTGATCTTACTCACATCGACGCCCTGCGTCTCTCCTGCTTTTGCAAGCTCGAAATGGTTCCATTAGGATAAGAATACATTAAATCTATTGTGGTTAGACAATGTGCCCAACGAGCCTAAGTGTGTTAGCCGAGCTAACAGCCGCTTTAACCTAGGAATCCCACACTACTCGGTACCGATACCAATTGAATAACAAAAAAACATTCTCCCAAATGCTCCTGGGCACTTCTTTTCGTCCACCGAAAAGCGACAATGCAAAGTGTAATTTTAAAAACGAATTGAAAATAGCTTTTGAACAGACAAAAGAATGTACATGACATAGAACAACCTATGAGGAATCGCAACCCAAGATGAGTTGAAGCTTCTGTATGAGACAACGTCGAAATGGAAATCTATGGAAAATATCGGTGGTGTTTTTGAAATCAACACGAAAAATTTCTTAAGATCAACTTTTTCTACGATCAGAGCAGAAAACAGAATTTAGAAGGTTAATCCTACTTTTTGTTTTAAAAGAAATGCTTTGCCATAGAAACCACATGATGATCGGAACGATACACGTATAACTGGCTTACAAAATTAGTTTAAATTTGACTTCAAACAAAGTATCGAAACATTGAAGTAAATGAACATAATGAACACTAACACTAACATAACATTTAATGATCTCGGGCATGACTTGGCACAGTTTGATCGGGTTGTTAACACATAAACCTTAAACAATGTATGAGTTCCCTTGAGACTTTTTGAAGCACCGAGCTGCACTGAACATAAAATGGTGCTGAACAAAATATGAAATTGTGATGAACAAAAATTTAATACAATGAACAACGCTCAGTACAATTCGATGAATCAAAAAGCACTTTACAGTAATTTAAGAGTAAGTCTAAAAATATTTACATCTCGGCAACTTAAGCTAGTGTTTTTCTTAAATAAGTTCTCAATCTCAATCTCTAAGGTTTCAACCCATCCACGACATGATAAAATGACATTGACAATGACACAAATGTATGATAATGATAAATAACTTTAACTCTTACACAATTTCGAATAAAATTTCAATTTCATTTTATTGCAAGAATCCAAAAATAAAATTTAAGAAAATTAAAATAAATAAACGACACAAAAAAGTTTACAAGTAAAAACAAGTAACAAACATAATAAATATTTAGCTCTACATTTGTAAATAATTTCAATGTTAAACATTCAATCGACTTTTATATAAAAATTTAAATTAAAAAAATTTCCAAAATTAAAAAAAAACTCAGAACACAAAAGACTTCTACACATTTTCTCATAGCTTAACTTAAAACATAAAAAAAAAGAACAAATAAAAGTAAATCAACTGTCCCTTTCTAGCTTTTCCTAATTTAATGTGCACCAGGTACCTCTCCTAAAGATTAGCATCTTCTACAACAAGCTTTGAAATTTCCTCGTCGAGTATTTCATTGATTTCATCAGTGAAAGTCAACTCCGAATCAGTTTGCTCAACAATAGCATCACTTGTGATGGTTTTTGTTATTTCAATATTAACCCCATGGTTATTCGAAGTGGAAGGTTTTTCTTTACTCAAATTACTATCAACCCCACTACAACTACTGCCACCACTGACGATCACATCAGATGGGACATAAAACATTGAATTATCTACAGAAATTGGTTTGAATTCGTCGGCTGCAGGGATAGACTCTGGTTTAGATTGAAAGTTCTTCTTCAAAAATTCGAAAATATTTTTCGGTTTGGAATTCTGTGTCGATTTGGGTTTGGATTTAGGCGATGTAGGCGGCATCGATGGAGGTGCAGTTGTGGGCATCGCTGGTGGTACATCTTTTTCATTGGTCGTTGTGACTTTTATTTTAGTCTCAACCACTTCTACGCGGGCGATCATAAAATTAGGCTTCTCGGCATTGCGACCCCCTAACACCGGGCTAAGGGGTGGAGAAGTCGAAATAGCTTCGCAAGTTTGTCTCAAAATGTCTGCGTTTGTTTTGTGAAGTGCATCTCCTGGTGTGGACGGAGTCAAGGGAGAACAAGAACCGCAGGCCCTTTTATCAACTTCAATGCACTCAGTTCGAATGAAATTTGGATCGGGCAGGTCCTTGACATCAAGCTTAAGGCATGGTTTTTCGCTAACAGGCTTTTGTCGGGACAATGGATCACGTCTACTTGCCATGGGGGAACTAGCTCTGTTAGCTATGTCCATCAATGCTGATTTATTGGGTGTCGGTGTCGGAGACTCTGGGGTGGACCTAAAAATAACGGTTATGTCTGAAGACGGTGAACTGTCGCCAGTACTTGAGATACTATCACGTATAAGGGTTTGAGGAGGTTTTATAGAGTTTCTTGAGACTTTTTCATCGCTATCAACGTCAATGCAGGGGGTGCGGATGAAATTGGGATCGGGAAGGTCTTTCACATCCAACTTCGAACACGGGACTTCCACAATCGATTCTTGTTGCAGAAAACTGCGAGAATTTTCAGCGTCATTTGAACTCTTGACCACTGGAGATGAGGGTATATTTGGAGAGACAGTAGAAGATCGTTCAGCTGCCAAAAATGATTGTAAAATGTCTACACAACTGTCAAAAGGAAGGGGACTTGTTGGCTGAGTCAATGTTTCTTTTGAATTTGAAGATGTCTCAGAGACATTTTGTGACACAGTCTGGACAGTGTCGCCTAATTTCACTTCATCGGCGGGTTTTGTCTTCGAAACACTCATTTCTCCACTTGGCTGAATCACTCGTTGCTTTGACACATTTTGCGATACAACCTTGCCTGTCTCATCTTTTTTTACTTCTTCAACGGGTCTTGTCTTCGTGACACTCGGCTCTACACTTTTTTTCGACTCTGCCGAGATTTCTGGTTCGAAAGCTTCAAGATCTTTGATGAATTCACTTAAGACTGCCTGTTGGTTGAAACCTTTCGATTGGAAAACTATTGGAGGACTTTTGGTGGATCTTGGAAGGACTTCTGGTGACTTAGGTTTCGCGGGCATACTTTTCGAGTTGAAAATTTCCACACGGCCATTGTTTTGTGAGGACACTTTTCTCAAACCCACGCATGGACTTTGAGGGGAGTAATCAATGTTTTCATAAATTGGAGACTTTTGGGAACTGTCCGATGGTGAAGAAACAGTTCTTGGAGAGGAACTCTTCCATTGAGAGTTTTCACATGACAAGGAAGGGTTTGAGACTTGAATGGTCAAAGGAACAAGACTTTCGATTGTAGGAGACTTTGGAGACATGTCATGGGTTTGAGTTTTAGGCGATACTGGCGAAGCAGCAGACTTGGAGGACTTCTGACAAATTTGCAAAGACGGAAAAGCAGCATTCGACGAATTTATCTGTTGAATCTTAGACGAGACAGAATTTGGAGACTTTTGAGAATTGTCAAATACTGGTGAGAAAGATTTGAGAGAAACTGGACTGGGTGTCCCTACTCTGTTCATATACTGGTTATTGTCTATGTTCAAAATGAGATTCGAGCCTGGTTCAGGAGACTTGGCTCCAAATCGACTATTTTGATTGATTCTTTTGAATATGTTCTGAACTTCGACCTCTTCGCTGACTTGAGTCTTTGGTAGTTCTTGTGGCTTGACAGATTCAACAGCCTTAGCACCTTTTACTTCACCAAAGACTGTTGGTTTATCGTTAAGAATCTCCTCAGCAGATGAAACTTTTTCCGAAGGTAACATTGTTACAGTTTCTGTCAAGAGTATGACAGGAGTAACTGGACGTATACAGACTTCCTTGTCATTCATTCTTTTTGTTTGATTATTTGGCTCTACTTGGAACGCCACTGCAGCCGACTTATCTTCAACTAAAGCTCCCCCTGACTTGATTTTATCATTCTGCTCTAGCCCTACTCCTACTTGGCCTGACTTAACACTCTCTTCTATCACATCACTTTCACTGTCAAATGCCATCTTAAACATTTTTAATAAATTTTGTGCATGATTCACTTCACCATCACTATTTTTATCTTTTGGGACGACAGCTTTACTTCTGTTGAACAAAGTTTCACCACCTCCACCACCACCGACATGATCATCATCATGAACAACAACAACTGGCTTATCCACCAAACTAACTACGGTTGGAGTGTTTGAATTTTTTAACTGTAAAAGACTTACACTAGAATCAAATTCTCCTTGTATTTCATTATTGCTAGTAGCAGCAGGTGTTTGTGGTACCTTTCCTTCTAGTTGTTGATTTGGAACTGATGTCACAACCACCACATCGTCGTCATCTTCATCTTCGGTCACAATTGGTTCATCGTGATCAATTTTCTCATCGGTTGTATTGATTCCACTATCATCGGATGGAGCTTTCTCAACGACAATACACTCCACATCTTTGCTAGTTTCTAATTGCCTTCGAGCGGCCAGGTCCTCGTTCTTGAGCATCTCCAGTTGATACTCATCAACCAGAACGACGGGTTTCTTGATAATGTCCTCTTTGGTAACAGCATTTTGCAAGCTTGATAGTCGATCTTTGAGTGGTGGCACTGCTACCACTTCCGCAACAACTTTGCTGATATTTGGCTTTGGATTGACGGAATTGTGTTGCTCCAGACACTGGAGACGTTCTTTGATGCTGTATATCTCACCAGATATAATTCCTGTTGTTTTTTCTGCTGATTCCTCTGTGACAGGTTCGGCTGGTTTCTTCTCTAAGCTGCAAAGGCGATCTTTAATCGATCGGACATTTGCGAATTCCGAGGGAATTCGCTTCTTTTCGTTTTGGTCATGGTTCTGCAAGGACGATGGTGCCACTTCTGGCTTCTCAAAAAGTTCTCTCTTCTTGGATATGTCGATTTTAGGGAGATCTTCTTTTTTCACTGTGGCTACAGAGACAGACAATGACTCTGTATTGTCATCATCGTCGTCGCAATCGATTGAATTCGATAGTTTCATTTCAAACGCCGTTGGTTTCTTATAGCTGCTGGCTGAAGAAGCTTTTGACACTCGACTCTTGTAGTCTTCAATTGCTCCCTCATATGTGTATTCGTATGGATCTGGCGATGCGACTGGAGCCGTTGACGATGTCTCATAGCCGCCTGGTGATGAAATTCGATCAAGATTATGGTTATCATGGCATGGCTGACAAGAGTTGTTCTCAATATCAAACGAGGAAAGATGCTCCACTTCAGCAGGTTCACTCTAAAGATAAGAAACAAACATGAAAATGTACTTTACATCATGACATTGATAAGATTTCTCTACTCACAACAATACTATGCACTTCACAGTCCTCGGAGATGCTACTCTTTCCACTGGCACTGCTGGTGCCAATGCCTAGGTCGCTTAAATCGTTTGCCTCATCCTCATTGTATGATACCAGAGATTGAAGCTTTGGACGTCCTCGACCGCGTTCACCTCTACAATACAAAACAATCAAAATAAAATAATTTGCAAATGATCGAAACCGTCCGTATATGGTGTGGTTCTTACCGTTCTTCCATCATTTCTGAAAATGTTTTCGATTTTCGTCTCGTTCGGTCGTGTTCTTCTAGTTCGAGCTTCTTCACTTCGACCACTCGTTCGATAATATGTTCGACGCGTTTTCGTCTTGATGATTTCCAATTGTCCAAGTTCTATAAATAAAAAAAAACAGAATGAGACCATTATAATTTTTGTCTTAAATCGCAAAAGAAATTTATTTAAATTTAAAACTAGGGGGGCGTTAGTTGAGCGTTTCCGAATGACGAATACGCTCGATTGGTCTAATTTTATCGTCTTTGTTTACTAAACAAAAGTCTTGGCGCGATGTAAATAAACATTGTAGGAGCTCTTTACAGCTGATTTCAAAACTATACCGACGAAGTTTTGATGACCACCACACAAGATACAAGGTTCTTGAACTTGACATGCTTTTGAAAGAATTTCAGATACGCATTTAATCGAGGGGAGCGCTTTACAGCTATTTTAGCACACGCAAGGTCATTAAAAACCACTCTGAGGCGTTTAGTCATTTACTATTTTAAATTTAGTATGCCAGTGGCGTAATGTTGGATTTGGTTCTGTTATGCTAATGAAAGCGTAAGCAGTGATCTTTCTTACTGAATCATCTTGGAAGTCTTTTATAAGTTTGGCGAGGAGAGACGGTTAGTCACATCATTTATTTCTCCTCAGGGGTAGTTGAGTCAAATTGGGCGAAAATCATTGGTTCCACGATGTGGAACTCATTGCTCAAGAAATGAATTTGATAGAATAAATGAGTTAAAATGATGTCAGGTAGACAAAGTCACCGTCGATTGATTCCTTGTACAAAACACCGAAACAAAAAAAGATATGTCACCCAATGACGTCATAAAATCACGGGACTTGTTGCGACGTGACTTGTTCGAGTAGCCGCTGCTCTCAACCGCTGATCTTGATGTGAACTCAAAGTTCACCACAGTCGGCGAGTAGTAA
Organism: Melanostoma scalare; assembly: GCA_949752695.1. Lineage (NCBI taxonomy): Eukaryota > Metazoa > Arthropoda > Insecta > Diptera > Syrphidae > Melanostoma > Melanostoma scalare. Next base: position 157,056,310 of record OX456986.1, read on the forward strand.
TGAATGGCAACTGATAAAGTTGAAAATCTAACCACAGGCGGTAATTTGTAAATTTTTCTCACTCAATTTGTTTTCAAGATTTCAATGGATTTAGAAACTAATGCAGTGCTGTCATTGCTGTTTGCAAGAAGTTGGCGAGTCGGAGTAAATAGTGTGAGCGGTCGCTCGCGACACTACTTGAAGCTGGTGCTACTGGAGCCACTATATGATCCGTTCATATGAATCTCAAGATAAGCGTTGTCTCAGAAGATACGAACACCGAAATAGATGTGACATGTGAGAGGTAAGGGTAACAATTATTGACATAAATCAGCGCTAGGCATATCAATCTTATCCAATTTGCAGACAGAGTGGTCAGTGGTGGCAGTATCGAGTCGTTGCTAAACTGATCGTGTTAGTTCAGCCTCACCCTGAATTTTCTGATATTCCTCAATGGATTTTAGAGCGACGACGAAATTGTCGAGCCAGATATAGATTATAGCGTCTATGTTTACAAACATGAAGATGATCAAAACATTAAGTTTGATTAGATTAACGAGCCCTTGTCCACTTTGAATGTGAAAAGTATAAGACAATCTTGGTCGTTCAAAGTATTTTTTTCTTAATGCTCAGGTTAATCATGTTACTGTGAGTCACACTTAGATCATTGTGTTGCCTTTGGGTGTATGACTTATACATTTTCAAGCCATCCAGAGATATTTATGAAACTCCAGTTCCAGGAACAGCGGATGTGTTAAAAGATTCCCGTTTTTCAGGTGATAGAGTGTGGCGCAATGGCAAAGAAAATTCGGTGTTTCCTTGTGCACTTCGTCATAACATCCTGATAAACATTATCAGTTTTTTGTTTGCATATTTGTAGCAACAGATTCCTGGGCCTGGATTTCGCTAGGAGCATTTTGGTCTTGGAAGGATCACAGCTCCCCCACTCATCTGTTCTACACTAGTGGTCCGTTTGTGCACTACGCCGCGATATAGCTCAGAAAGTATCGGCAAGACGGTTTTAGATTGTTCCTTGTCTGACGCCAACCAAATGCAAATTTCGTTGCATTTATCTGTACAAGGAGTGTTTTTATCTGCCTTTTTATCTCGCGATCGTTTCGGAATGTTTTGTGATATTGCCTCTTTGACGGAATCCATGCCTTGGTCATAACACAAGAGTCCAACGAATTCCAACTCTAGTTGGTTTCACTTGTCATATTTTCACGAATTTTTGTTAAGAGAGGAGAGATTTCTTTTATTTTCGCTTGACGTATCCCATGGGCTGATTACCAATGTGGTAATCACGATGTTCTTACTTACTTACTTAGGTGGGCATTACAGTTCGGGGTGAACCTGGGCCTCAACCAACATCCTTCTATAACGACTTCGATTTCGGGCGAGCTCTCTCCAGTTTCGCACTCCAAGTCGGTTGAGGTCTTCATCCACTTGATTGTGCCACCTAAGACAAGGTTTTCCCCTTCCGCGATTTCCCTGCAATGTGCTTTCGAACACCCGACGAGCCGGAGCGTTTGGGTCCATCCGCTCTACATGGCCCAACCATCGTAGCCTCGCGATGCGTACTCTTCTGGCTATGCCCATGTCGCGGTACAGCTCATACAGCTCCTTGTTGTATCTTCTTCTCCACACATTGTCTTCGCATACGGGACCAAAGATCATTCGGAGAATTTTTCTTTCAAAACGACCAAGGGTTTCCTCATCCGCTTTCGATAAGGTCCATGCTTCCGCGCCGTAAAGCAGGACTGGGATGATCAAGGTCTTATACAAGGTCACCTTGGTTTTTCTAGAGAGGGTTTTGTTTCTCAATTGCCTTCTTAACCCAAAGAAGCAACGGTTGGCAAGAGTTATTCTCCGTTTGATCTCCGCACTGATGTTGTTTTCCGTGTCTACAGCGGATCCTAGGTAGACGAAGTCCTGTACTACCTCGAAGTTATGTCTGTCTATTGTGACGATTTGTCCAATTCGTCGGTGTTCTGTGTCCCTGTTTGATGACAACATATACTTCGTCTTGCCTTCATTAACCATCAAACCCATTTTTGCCGCTTCTGTTTCAATACTCGCAAAAGCACCTATGACATCACCCTTTTTTCTTCCCATTACGTCAATATCGTCTGCATAGGCGAGTAATTGTACAGACTTTTGAAAGATTGTTCCTCTGGTGTTGACGTTGGAGTTTCTTACAATCTGTTCAAGTATGATGTTGAAAAAATCGCATGACAACTTGTCGCCTTGCCTAAAACCTTTTTCGACATCAAAGGTCTCGGTGAGTTCTTTTTCCGACCTTGACGGAGCAGCGTGAATTCTCCAAAGTCATCCTGCATAGTCGTACGAGCTTTGCAGGGATGCCGAAACTAGATGTTGGCTCTGTACAGCTCGTCTCTGTAAATACTGTCATACGCGGCCTTGAAATCGATAAAGAGGTGGTGAATATCGATATTATGTTCTCGGGTTTTTTCCAAGATCTGCCGTAATGTGAAAATTTGGTCTATTGTGGACTTCTCTGGTCTAAAACCACATTGATAAGGACCTATCAAGTTGTTGACGTGGGGTTTCAGAGGTTCACATATTACAGCAGACAAGATCTTATAAGCGACGTTAAGGAGGCTTATCCCTCTGTAATCGGCGCAATTGTGAGGGTCTCCCTTCTTTAGGATCGGGCATACGATACTGAGGTTCCATTCATCGGGCATGCTTTCTTTCGACCATATCATGCAGATCAGCTGGTGCATGCTACTTTCCAACTGATCTCCAGCTGCCTTGAAAAGTTCGGCATCAAGGCCATCTGCACCTGCAGTCTTATTTGATTTAAGTTTGCATATGGCAAGCTTAACCTCTTCTAGGTCGGGAGGACGGCATTCTTGATCATCGTCCAAGCTGAATGGGGCAATCTGCCTGACAGCGGAATTTGTGTCTTCATCGCCGTTCAGTCTGCAGAAATGATCTTTCCAGATCCTCAGTAGCGATTGTGACTCTATAACTATGTTTCCCTGCTGGTCTTTACAGACTTGAATTCGGGGCTTGCCACCCTGGCAGGATCTTTTTACCTTTTCGTAGAACTTCCGAATCTCGTTCCTGTCATGGCACCTCTCTATTTCCTCAAACGAGAGCTTCTCATGCTGCTTCTTTTTCTTTTTGAGAAGTCGGTGTTCTTCCCTTCTTTTCTCCTTGTAGATCTCGTTATACTGATCGTGAGCAGCCCTTGTTCGTTGTTGCATCAGCATTTGTCGTGCTTTTTGTTTGGCTGCATTTGCCTGCCTGCATTCTTCATCGAACCATGGGTTTCATTTTGGTGGCCGAGTGAAACCCAGAACCTCAGAGGCAGCGGTTCTGATAGCTTCTTGGCATTGCTGCCACTGGTTTTCAATGCTTAATGTTGGGGGCATGGGATTCAAGGATAATTGAAGGGACATCACGATGTTCGTAATATCGAAAAAGAAGAAGCAAAAGTCGCTTGGTTTTTAATGAAAACGGTGAAATCAACGTGACGTACTGCCAACACCGCAACCTAGGACTTCCAGGATCTTTGACACTTTGCTACAGTGAGTCGAGCCGATACTGAGCAGAATTCCATGCCAACACTGTTATCCATTTCAAAAGCTGTCTGTTCCAGAGCACAGGCTGCGTTATATATGATTGACATCTGGTGTGCTAGAAACGGTCTTTCAGTCAATCCTCTTGAAACTGAGGTTGACCCAATTTACACTTAGGCGTCAACATCCCCTTTTCAAACGAAGTCAAACATCTGAATAATCCTAGATAACAAGCTTCTTTGGTCTAAACTGTTCACTGTCAGTCTTCTGGCAATGTAAACGGACCTTTGTTTGTTTGGTTTGGTGGAATAAGCTTTCGTGTAAATACGTTATTGCCTGGTTTACCAAACTTCAAAGAACAATTTGTCTTGGCTGTACTGTGGCTTTCCCTAGCACGCCGGGAGCTGCTCTCGACGCACTGCTGAAACTTCTTCCCCTTGATACCTACATCATGGGGTGTACTCTCAAGACCATTTCTCGTTTAAAGAGATGTGGTCTCTGGCACAATTCGCACTGGAGTTTTGGGGAACTCGCAAGCCGCATATCTTTTGACTCACTTCTAATGGATATGCCATCCGACCCAAGGCTCAAACTGCGTCGCAAATACTCAGTCAACTTTCCTTCGGTTCAGGACTGGTCCACTTCAGAATCTGAGACAAAAAAGAACTTATATTGAATCTTCACTGATGGTTACAAAACCGATGAGGGATCTAGTGCTGGTGACTTTGTGGAGAACGACGACATACGAATGCACGCCTCTTTAGGCTCATATGCATCTGTCTTCAAAGCGGAGGCGTATACTATCCAAATAGCTATAAGCTACGTTACGATCAATGGCTGGATGGGGAGAAGTATCTGTGATTGCAGCGACAGCCAAGCTGTGCTTAAGGCCCTTCTCAACCCTCTAACCATTTCAAAAGTGATCCAGGAATGCAAGAGCTCTCTGAATTCGGTCGGAAGACTAAATTCTTTGAGTCTCGTTAGGGTTCCAGGTCATCACGGCATAACTAGTAATGAGATCGCCGATGAACTTGCTAAGCAAGGATCTCAGACAAATTTATCAGGGCCTGAACTGTCCCTAGGTCTGCCAGGGTCCTCAGTGAGGGCTTCAATCAACGTTTGGATCTGCCAAGAGCACAACCGTAAATGACATGCCTCCATTGGATGCAAACAGACCAAACGTATGATCCCCAAAGTAAATAAGAACATTTTTGCTATCTCGTAGCAGAAAAGACTGTAGAAAGCTTATTGGCGTTGCCAGCGGGCACTTCTCTTTTTCCAAGCATTTAAATGTCTTAGGCTTAAGTGGATACCACGCTCTGTGAATCTTGTGGAGAAGATGAGGACACCGCAGAGCACTTCCTCTGTGAATGTCCTGCTTTTTCTCGCATGAGGTCACAGATACTCGGCGCAGACATGGTGAGAGCTGGCTTTTTACGACCATCTGGAAACCTATAACAAATAGAAGGTTGCTAACTGGTAGTACAATGGACCGATATTTAGATCTGAGTGTTCCAGCTGGTATATTAAAAACCGCCAACAAAAAAAATGGGTGCACCAACACACTTCCCAGTTAAATAAGAGCAATAGTATTTTATGCTTATTTCTTAAGTGAATAGTTTCAAAGGAGAAACAAAAATCATACGCGACCGAACACAACCATCATCTTGAAAATACACTTACTGTCCATCCTTAAACACAGGTTATTCTTAGCAATAGGAAACCATTAATCAGAGTCACTCAAGGATTTCTTACAATTATGAGCCTTACATAATTTGTACCCAACCACCGGATGTTTGAGGTTTGTCGTTACAAACTTGTAAACACGAAGTTATATTCAAATTTATTCTCTTAGCGTTTTCATTTGATTTTTCAATTTTTGTTTCGTTTTTTGTTTCAACAGAGCATTTAAACATTTTTAGCATATGCATGTCATACAAAAATGTTGCCTACACTTCACATTTATTATATTCGCCAATCCAAGGCTTCCATCCATGGCAAGATTCACAAAGCCCAAAAAAGGAATGAGAAGCATCATCGGTGACACATAAATTACTTGGTGGATTTGTGAAAGAATTGGTGAGTTAATTTAATCATTCTGTTATGAAAATTACATTTCAACCTTGAGAACTTTAAAATCCTGGACTTACTGAATAAAAAAAAACAATCAACAAATAGCATCAAATCATGACATGTCCAAAAACACAAAAATATAAATGAACACAAAATTTAATGCGACAATTTGTTTTGAAAAAGAATGACTCTGTTCTGCTGTGGGTGGTGTTGTCATGATGCACAATGAAATGCAATTCGCAATGTAGGAGTTTAACGAATATGATTCCTTTTAAACGAGCACTGAAGCCCTGACCTACATTTTGGAGAAATAAAAAGTCAAACTAAATGCTTTTCGCATACTACACACACTACACAGGAGTTTCAATTTAAAAAACTATAATTCAACTGAGCAGGAATAATGATGACAATATTTTGGAAAAACTTTAAAAGAACGATGTGGAGAGATGTTGTTCTATGTTTTGGATAATTATACAGGCTGTTGCGCTACTTCTTTAAGTTTGCTTCAACTACAAGTAGCAATGTAGTTTTCCCTTGCATGGAGAACTTGAAATATGTAACACCTGCATGAAAGGGGAATGCCAAACATTAATACTGACACGTTAATGGAGTTTAGGAGGAAAATATGCAAGAAATAATTATCGGCATTTTATCAGAAGTCAAACGAATGATGAGGTATGTAGAGGACGAAACAAAGTAGTTTCTTGGTGGGAAAAAGTCTGTCATTAGCATGTTTGTTTGTTCACTATACAAATTGGTTCTTAGACTCTTAGACTGAAACGTATCGATTCTCTTGATTTACAACAATTGGCGATGGTTTGAAAACGCAGGTATTCACTAGAATTTTTAAAGTCCAGTTGACTGACATGGTGCTTTAGACGTAATAGTTAGCATTACTGCTTGTTACGTGCGAGATTCGAGGTTTGAATCTCAGAAACATCAAGGAATACAAAAGCTTTCCACGAGTTTCTCTCTGTGAGAGAATTTGTCAATTTTCCCCGAAAGTGATTTCATTGATTTTCGATTCCCTGACAAGATATGGACGAGGGAAATGCGCTAGACCGCAGGGCTCTCACGAAATAAAACATAACAAATAACACAACCATCAACTTCCTTTGATAAGTCACCGAAGCCTATAAAGCAACCGCGCAGCCATGGGGCTGCACATGACATAGTAACGAAATTAAAGAGAGCAACAACACAACATATTGCTGCATGGCTAAAGACTAAGAAAATTTTCCGTTCAGGTTTCATTGTGCCGCTAAAACACACGTAAAGTTCTTCCCAGAGGCGTTACAAGACGCCCGAAACAATGGATGAAAATTCAGTCAAGCCACCATCTCGAGGACACCATCAACTTCTCTGGACTTCTTCCTAACGACGTCCTTCCTGAGGACACAAGCAACTACCCTGGACTTCTTCCTACCGACGTCCTTCCCGAGGACACAATCAACTACTCTGATGGACTTCTTTCTATAACGACGTCCTTCGCCAGGGCACCATCAACTACTCTGGACTTCTTACTAGCAACGTCAAATCTAGAGCATGTACTATAAGAGTTTAGAAATTACCAGTTCTGCCTGAGTGAACTAACACAATGCTCAGGAACGCAGTGTCCAACCTCATAACAACATGTAGCTACAGAAGAGACTGCAAAACATCAAACCCGGTCCAGATTCCATTAAAAACATGAACAAGAACGTTGGTAAAAAGCGAAATGTGCCAGAAAAGTTCACCACCAACAGATTTAGAGTTTCGTAACTCGAGAATAAGGCAGATGAATTTGTCGAATTTTTCGAATATAACTTCGTTCCAAGACCGCGTCCTAACTCCGTATTCCTAAATGAAGCGAAAAACACCATCAAGCAAATCGAAGGAAGCACAACTGAACTGGTCCTAGTGGAAGCACCATTTTCACAAATACAGAAGATATTCTTGAATTGATCCAAAGTGGGCGCCACAAAAAGTCAGCTGGACCTCAGAAAACATCCATATTTGTCCTGAAGAAACTTCCACAGACGTTGCTGATCTTTTTGACAATTTATATCAACAACTGCCTCAAAACAGCCACTTTCCTGAATGCTGGAAGAAGGCGAAGAACGTGGCTATAGTCAAAAACGGCAACCGAACACTGTTTCTAATTACATGCCAATATCTCTACTAAGACACATCAGCTAAATTCTGGATGATCGTGTTGTTCGTTGGTCTAAGACATTTTGAGGGACAACAGCATCATACCTTATTGGCAGTTTGAATTCCAGGAGAAGCAATCCACGTTTTTTCATCCAGAACTAAGAAGTTTAATAGTCAACAATAACAGTTGGTTGTTTTTTTTTGGACGTTGAGAAGGCATTCCATAGTGTCTGGATCGACGGACATAAACTTACCATCTTACCCTTCCCAGCGTATTTAATTTCCCTCACTTCAGATCCCTTTACGTACAAGTAGATAATAGCATATCAGCAACCAGAACCAACCGATCAGGGGTTGATCAAGGATCGAAGCTAGGACCTTTCATTTATAGCATCACTTGATTACTTCGGACCAACCATAACCAGAAAACGTAACCAACCTTCTCTTTGCAGATGACTCCCTGATGTAATGTCACTCATGATTGCAGCTCGTAGATTTAAAGACCACATAAGGAAGCTCTTCAAAATTTGAGTATGTAATACAAGTTGGAAATCAAAACGAATCTAGTCAAGTCTAAGTTAATTTATATCCCAAAATCCCAAGAAGGACGAAGATTTTCACAATCAGCCAAAACAACCACATGATTCTAAATTAACCTACCCGACAGAACACAGCTCAGCCAAAAAAAGCAAAAAGTGTCAAGTATCTAGGAGTCCACTTCCACGAACTGAGGCGTTTCCATCCGGACGCCAAGCCACGGCGCGGTGATTGTTAGGAAAGCTGAGTATGGTTTCCATCGCGTACAACCCAGCGGTTGAAGTGGACTTAGCAAAAAAACGAGATTACTGGAGGACAAGCAGCTAATACGTCCTCACGTTCATCATATTCAAGACCGTAAGGCAAAAGCTAGCTGTATTCGAGAGAAAGGATTTGCGCATCTGCACAGGACTAAGTTACAATACGATAAGCAGGAAAAACGTCAGCTATGGAGAAGCAAGGATAACTTCTTTAGAGAAGTACATGGCGCAATCCGGAAGACGCTTACTGGAAAACCTGGAAAACCCGGCTAACCATCCAACCCCTTTAGTAAGAAGGACAGCAGAGGAAGACAGGCAAGCGGACCAGGGGCCCTACTATGTAACTCGATTCTACTTTCGAATCATTCGAAAGTTATTATATTATAAAGGGCATTCTAACGTTTTTATTGTAGAATCGAGTTACATGGTAGGCCCCCTGTACACCGATACGATAACCCTAATAAACCATGACATAATCACTAAAGGTAAAGCAATGGCCTTCAGCGCTGAGGCAGTCAGCCCACCGTGGCTAGTTCTCACTGTCGAATTGAGTGTCCAGTGCAACCCCGCTGTTGAATTAAGTGGATTGTCATTGTCAATTTAAGTGGTTCTTGTTACCGCAGAGTCCACTTAGAGTGATTCCAAAAATCATCATACCAAAGCTAAGCTGTGATATCGAAAAGCAACATCCGCAGTTCGAGTCCCAAAAAAGTTTACGTTCGGACTTAGCATCATCTCAGCTTAAATGCACGGACCAGACCCTGAAATGGGGAATACAGATCGAGTCCTAAAACTATAAGACCTGAGGTCGAATAAGGATTCCTCCACAACGAATGAAGTTGCAGAAACTCGTTGCAGGCATGGTGACACGTGACAGGTATGGTTAAACAGGTTCATTCTCAGGAAATATGCAGTACAATGGACCGGCTCTAGAACACGTTTCCACTAGTATTTAAAAAACTCCAGGGACTCTAACCTCGAAACTCTCAAGTAACAGCCATACTATGCTATTGGCACCACAGTAAAAGTTGTCATGTTTCTCCGTCTTGCTTCGTTTTAAATTTATATGTTTTGGAATAGAAAATCAAAATGTTGGTTCATTTAGTGCCATGCAACAAATCTAACCCACTTGTTTTTTGCTTCCATCAAAATGTTTGTCAATATAAACACCATTGGCCCTAAACGGCTGCCTTGAGGAATTCCAGACATCTCGTCAAGGTTAAGAAAAGTGAGAAACTAATTCAGCAGATTTATTTCACATTGAAAATTCAAATTAAGAAATGAATTAATGGCCAAATTAGCAAAACAAAAATATTCCGGCCAACTATCGCAGAATAAACCTCCTAATAGCAAACTGAAGCAATAAAATCAGATTCACATATTTTTGTCATGAAAATGATCTTCTATTTATTTGAATTCCTATACTCAATTAAGACATGTGATAAAAGTCTTACATTGTGGACTAAACTTCCAGAAGAATTACTTAGCGCATTTCCATTATTTGTTAAAAATATCTTGCTACTGTACCATTACCGCCCACTCCCAGGTATTGGCATACTGATTGATTTGCAAACAATCGATACACAAGAATGTTAAGAGAAATAGCAAACAATTATCTAACCAAAGTGATGGTTATATTGGCAGAAACAACACATCACCATCAGCGTTTAAAGGTTTCCCAACAGGGCGGGTATTCGATGGATACTGTTGTACAATTGTGTACGCGTATACATTGCTTATGCAGGTGGTGGCGCCTCCACTTTAAAATTTATTGCCTCTTCTTTTTATTTATTTTCATTTTTCTGTTAAAACAACGACGAAAATTATTTGCGTAGAGAGATGACAACTCGAGACTCGAGACAAAAACACCTTGTAGTGGTTGCATTGTTGGATTATATGCTCTGTGTGCGTGTTTGTATTTATGGGGTTCCGGACTGAATCTGGGATAAAAATGGAAATACACCACTTTCAGTTAAGTAACACACAAAAGCGAAGAATTTATAGTTAAGTCAGGCGGTGTTCACATGCCTCACTTTAGGTGCTTCTACAGAGAGTGCAAGTGTTGGGATGAATAATGAGGGCATACATAACGCAGCGGCACCAGATGGAATACCAAAAAGCTGAAAAATGAACTTGGAATGTTTAAGACAAACTTAGTGCCAAGTGAGTTTGTACTGATGGTTTCTTATTTGTGTTTCCTTGTTTTTAAGCCAAATTGTTTTGAATAATTACGAGCTGTGACCATCGCAGACATACTGAGCTGACTCTGCCAAGGACATTTGTTTGTATAAAAACTAAGCTGCAAAGCAGTACAATAATTCCTCTGGGTAATCACACAACAATTAAGCTTTTACATAACGACTGCCTTTTGTCATCAGAAAACAACAGAGCCATCTGTTTGTCATCCAGGAGATAATGGGCAAGTTGTTACAATTAAAAGGGGTCATGCAGCTTTTTTGTATTAAAAGAATAACAAAGACGTGTTGTACTAGGATGCTTTGTTAAAGCCACGTGTCCATATGGGTGATAAAGACCGCTTTTTTTCGCAACAACGTGACTATCTCACAGCAAAAGTTCTTTGTGAAAAAAAGAATTTATTATTGTTTTAATTCGGAGTTAATTGAATTCATCAAAAAAGTATAAAAGGACGTGTAAGATCAAGAGATTCCAGCCCAGGTGGGTATATGCCGTGAATTTTATAAGTGTCGGTACAATTCGAACAAAGTTTGCGTCTTAGAGCGCAACACAGAAGTTGTTTGTCCAAAGCTTGGGATTGCAGAAATCCCATTACCAAAAAACATGAAGTAGGTTGTTATTAAACTTCATAGTGACGTCGCCCTGTAACTTTAGGAGTGAATGTACTTCAGTGCTTTTCCCAGAATCCAAACTGCATATTAGGAATGATGCTGTTGTCGTTGCAGGATGCGTTGGGCTTACGAGGAACAAGATCCTCCAAATTTTTGCTGATGTTGCCAAGAACAGCGTTTCGGTTTCTCTCTTAGTGAGTAACCACAATCTTCGCCTTTAGCACTCTGGATAGTGGTAGTTTTGAAGCAGTTGTTGATAAAAATAGCCAGCCAGAAAGATTATCACCGTCTGTGGAAGTGTCTTCAGGGCAAATTTCGATGTTTTTTCCGGATAAGCTGACTAAACAGCAAGTTTCACTTGATGTCACATCGGTGATCATTGCCGCAAAAGGCAGAAATTTTTTTCTATTTACCGAGCTTCACAGTGTTTAAATAATCTTCTAATTATGAAGTTGTCTTAAAGAAAAATTATCGTTTCCAAATTTTCAGATAATCTCTAAGGCTGGACAAAGGAAAACGTACTTTTTTCGAAGAAAGCACACGTTTTTGTTTTGAAGTATTTCGGTGGTGGTTGTCGAAAATACATGCCATTGTATACAACGGCATGTGGAGTTGTGGAGGAAAAACTCCTAATGACATCTTTATTTATTAAGGACTCACAGAGGGTTGAACTAGTTAAACTGAATACTTTAAAATGTTTGGAAAAGAACTGTCCCGTTGAAAATACTATCAAGACTTCTACAATAGTTTTTGCTAAAGAAACCTCAAAATGACGATCATGCTCGTCGAACTTGTTTGTGGTCGCTATATGTTTTCCTCTTGCAGGGGCTGGTTTGAAACCCACTCACTGTTCGAGAAAAAAACGATTTTCTACTGTTGGTTGGCTTTGATGTTCGCCAAGTAGAGCCATGCTCAAGAGCAAACCTAATTGTTGCTTTAAAATTTCCATGAGCCCCACTATGAGTGTCCAAAATGAAACAAGCTCAGCGAGCATGTTCACCGCTTAGATCTAGTTTAAGGCATAGCAATCACCCCGCTTCCACTAAGGATTGAATCACACTTCAAATCGAATACATGTCAGTGACAATCAAATAGAAATGGAATTTTCCATTCCGATTTGGCTATGCAAGTGGGATCGAACCGAAACGATACCGAACCGATCACTCGATTAGTTGAAGTAGGAACGTGAATCGAAAACTCATTCCGATTCGGTTCAATTGCCCGATCTGTAAGTATAAACGGAGTAATTTTTTCCCAAATTCATATTCTGGCGTGAACGAATCATTAGCTAATGCATGCTGACAATTTTGACGCAGTTTTTGCTTTTAATAATTTACGCGCCCTTATCATCTCCCTTATGAGTACCTCCTAGGACCTAGCGTCTAGAAAAGCTGGGCAGATTTCAAAAAGAGATAAAAGTGAACATTGGTTTTGATTGGCTGTAAAGCGCAATGGGGGGGGGGGGGGGGAATTTAAAACGGGTAGAGCACTGTTTTTTTATAGTCTCAATAAAATGCTTAATCGTGGAACATTTGCTGTCAAAAGTGACAATGTATAACATTTTACATTCCATACTCGTGTTTTGATGATTAAAAAAAAAAAAAAAGGAATTTCGTTTTGAACGAACCAACACGAAACACACGATGTATTTTTATGCCCTCAAATGAGGATTGAGGTCGAATTATACAACTTAGAAGACCCACGCAGCACATGCACTTCTAAATTTGACACGAATAAATTCATTGACTCTCGGTTAAGCTGTCAAGAACTTGTCATTCGCTGTCGTTGCAGTTCTACATCCAATGGTCAGGATTGTGAATATGGGAACGAATATGAAAAAGGTTAGCGCAATGCTCCATGTTTTGGTAAACACTCCCCAAAGACCGACAGAGCCCCTGTCAAACTGTTTATTATCAAAGGCAAAAGATTCTAAAAAGTGGTTTTACATAATCTTTCCCGTTGGTAAGCATATTGCTTCTGAGATAGAAGACATACTTTGCGATGAGAATGCAAACCTCGTTTTATGCAGAAATAAGGTAAGATTTATTGTCTTAAAGATTGAGTTCTTGTGAGAAGTTTTGCTTACCAACAGTGGGGTAGAAAGTAGACTAAAGCTAGACTGCCAACCAACATAATTTTTATAGCAGGCCATACACAGTGGTGCCCGTTGCGTAATGGTAAGCATATTACGCGGGAGATTTGTAGTTCGGATCGTTACAGAAAACAAAAAATGCACCAAGGGTATCAACCTTCGCGAGGAATTGGGAAATCTTAAAAAAAGTACTATGAAAAGCGATTTATCGATTTTTTTTCTTTTTTAGGGTGGCGCAACAGAGCGGGAAGCCCCAGGGCCTAGCACATTTCTCATAACCATGCCTCCTTGGAATGGAGGGGACCTACAATTTTCTGCCGGTTCCGAACAGCTACGCGAGAAAGCGCTTTTCATGGCAATGAATTTACTAAATGAGGACTTGCCAATTCCTCGCGAAAGGCGATACCAGTGGAAAAACATTTTTGCCTCTGTTGGGATTCGAACTACGAACCTCAAGGTCAACAGGCAGACATGCTAACCATCACGCCACGCTTTCTCGATTAGCCGTTCGAAAACGACAAAAAATAGTCAGTAGCCTCCATTCCTCTATAAGGCATTTCTCTCAAAAATGTGCTAAGCCTCGAGGTTGATTTATGTACTTGTATATTGACACTTCCCTTCCACTTTCAATGACTTTGAATAGCACTCTCAGTTTTTTCACTAAAATAAAATCTCTCTTTTTCAGGATGCAGAATAAAACAACCAGGTGTTTCAGATCAAATTTGGTTTTCTTCAACCAATACCATCTCATTAAATGCATGTGACACACTGAAGCCAAGGGGATATTGTATTTAAGACATAGGATACTGACTATAGAAAGCCAAATGGAACAGAGCTAACATGAAGCTCCTAATAGCATTGCTCTAAGCTCTAAAGCTTTAATTAAGAGGTCTTATCATTGTTCCTAGAGATATATTTTCTCTATGAAGGAACTACACACTGTGTGCGACATCGTCCCTCGAGGCTTTTGGGAACTTACAACTGACAGGCATACAATGGGATGTTCTTGGATTCGAACCTCGAACTGCTACAAAACAGATAGATATACTCCATATACATCACTAAAAATGTGCTTCCTCCTAGATATGACAGTGGGCTCATCAGTTTTACGAGGTATGGCAATTTGAAACCCGGAATCGAGCTCTGAGGGGCAGCTAAATTAATTTTCGGCGAAATTTCGATCATAATCCTTCACAGTAGTCTCCTTGGAGTTCCACGCACCGTCTGCAGTTATGGTGTTCAGCGCATGCGTCGCAGCTTCTTTCGCCTCCAGTACACCGCCGTGGTGAGTCCCCTTGAGGTGCTGCTTTATCTTTGGAAATGTAAAGAAGTCCACAGTACTCATCCAGTCCTTCCCATCCGTCTCAATTTTCGATAAAAGGTCGCTACAGATGGACATTCGAAGGTGTTTTTGGTCCAACGTGAGCATTTTCGGGACCATCTTGACACAAATCTTTCTCATGTCTAGCTCCTCGTGTAAAATCTGCCTAATAGTTTCTTTATTGATGTTCAACTCGTAGGACGACTCCCGGAGTGTTAACCGACGCGACGCGACGGTCTGAAGTTACCAACGTGCGGGGTTTGAGAGGTGACGGCCGCGCCAGACCTCGGATAATCCTCTATCGAAACACGCCCCTCCCTGAACCGCTGTGCCCACTCAAACACGGCAGTTTTCGACAGAGAATCATCTTCATCATTTCCTTGGATGTTTCTTTTCTTTTAACCAAAAATTCGATAACCGCGCGTTGCTTCTTAATTACGTCACTCATTTTCGCGACGCCGACGTGTAGAAAAAACATTCCTTTACAAAAACACGCGTGAATTACAAACTAAGCGTGCTACCGCTTTCAAAATTTAACTGCTACTAGAGGAGAGTTCCCTCTCGAACGAGACAACAACAAACCAGCTGGTGTTGATAGCTCGGGAGATATCGGTCGATTCCGGGTTTCAAATTGCCACTTCTTGTAGATACTGTCGTACTTTTCTAACTCTCGTATCTGAGCGAAATGATATTTTGAAATTGAGGTCACCGGATCTTAACATTACTTTTGAATTAAAACGATTCATCTATTTCAACATCCATCAAAAAACCATTATTAAACTTTAGTTGCAGGGCTTTGATTTCTATAGTGTCATCAACGTCAAATAAGCAATACCGGTCAAACAATCCAGTCTTCTCCGATTCCACAGCGTAAGCTAGCTTTGCAAACTGCACAAAGCAGGGTCCGTTTTACGAATTACAAAACACGGGGAAAAAACACAAAACCCAAAACAACGATAGCAACGACATAGACCGATTATGAATTGCAAGAATAAAACAATCAAAATATCAGAACGATAACAAAACGACCCCCAAAAGTAGTCGCAAAAGACAGCGAGTATCGTGAAATGTTATCGCATCGTGACGATATCGAGAATATCGCAATTTGTAGTACGGGTCCTGACGATTGATGAGAGCAAAGTGAATGGTTGGCATGGTAAAACACTTTGATTTTGTCCTTCGAACTGCAACATTTCAACAGTTTCCGGTGATTTTGTTGCAATACATTCTCTGATTTGGATGCTTTCCCAACCAATACCGCTACCGAATCATCGTTTTCGAAACTTTAAATATCCATTTCGCTTTCTAGGTGCTGCAAAAAAGGCCTTTTCGAGA
This sequence comes from Melanostoma scalare, assembly GCA_949752695.1. Lineage (NCBI taxonomy): Eukaryota > Metazoa > Arthropoda > Insecta > Diptera > Syrphidae > Melanostoma > Melanostoma scalare. Next base: position 157,072,395 of record OX456986.1, read on the forward strand.
AAAGACCTGACATCTTTTACTTGTTTCAAAATATTATCTTCAGTTCCAAACTCACTTAATCGGTTTTTTTTAACGTTACGAACACAACAATTAGTCAAATACTTTGTTCCTTCCTCACTCAAGATTTTAGTTCGAAAAACACTTTGCAGTCAACCTAAACACTAACTACGACTGTCATAGTTTCAATTTTACAAACTTGACTTGCCTGTCACTTAGAAAAGAGACGTCATCATCAAAATATAGAATTTGTTAAAAACGTCTCTCAACTTGTCTAAGTCTATCGATCAACCTCACTGTGTTTTTTTTATGCTTCGTTGAACTTATGTCATTCGAATAATTCTGAATCATGTCTTCAGCTCATTTGAGATGAGAAAATAAAAAATCTCGCAAAAACAAAAAAAACGAAGAAGAATTGAATAGAAAAATAAATCCCAAAGACGCAACAACAATGATCGGAAAGCAAAGATTGCTTGCATCCTCCTCCCAATATAGTAAAGTGGTGCTGGAAATACACTCATCTAGTTAATTAGTTTTCATTGAATCTGACATAACCAGTTGTTGGTGCTCCTCTCTGATGTGAGTTTCTGCCTGCCTGTACGCCAAACCCAAACCCAAACCTCCCTCCCGCTTCCTCTTCAGATCATTCCATTTTTGTTGTAAGTTTTCTTCATCAGTGACTTGATCACCACTCATGCATGTCTCAATTGTATGGCATTTCAGTGAGAAATAAATTTGTAGATACATTCACATCCCGGTCTCAAGGTCATCGATCCCGCACGAAACATCTGATTAACAACTCCGAACCCAGCAATCAAAAGTATAAACAAAATGTCAAGCCTCTTCATTGTAAATATACCGTAGTATAGACTCTCGTATAATGTGCATGATGATTGAACGGTATTCGAATGGTGATTGTGTCGAAGTTGATGTTGATGCTACGCGTTCTTTCGATATCGAATAATGCGTCGTTTAACTCAACGACTCAGAGGGGGCGTTAGACTGTGAAAAGCTGTACAACGCAAACGTTGCAATTAGATCGGAGATACAAATTTAAACGAGTGCAACTTTCACTTTTTCTATACACTTTGTTCCTTTTGAGACGACGGACGGCGACGGACGATGACGACAATGACGACGAAACCAACCACGGCTGGGTTGTAGTCTGTGGTGTAGCATTCGTATCTGTTGTGCCCGAGTGCACTGGAAAAACTTATAAATAAAATGTCACGACAGGTTAAGTGGGAGGGGGCACATTAAAATGTGTATATACATGAAGTGCGCAACGGTAGCATGGGAAACGCCACTAGGACATCGCCAAGCACACAACAAAAGCCCTGACCAAGTTGCTTTTCATTATATACCCACAGTAAATTAAGCGGGAACTCATTTGCACAAAATATGCGATTGTTGTTGGAGGGGATGGACAAAGGGATGAGGGGCTCCACCAACTACCACGGACGACGACGGGCGTGTATAGATACCCAGAAAGTGTTTATTATTCCATTATACGAGTCTAAGACGACGCACATCAACGGGAGGAAGTCTCTTGAGGAATGTATACTTCGTCGGAGTTATGAGCGGAATAGATGCCGCACGATTTATGTTTTGTTTAGTTCTTTGATTGCCAGTTGCATATGACAGGTGCTGTCATTTGGCGTACAACGTTCGCCAGATGGTGGCCGAAAGAAGGTGCAGTCGCATGATTTGGTTTTAAAATAGTTTCGCAAAAGAAAAAAAGCTTCGCGAGTACTTTAAGTCATACAACTTTACAACTTTGCTATACTCTTCTCTCACAGCACAGCAAACAGGTTCAATCGAAAGTGATTAAAGGTTGTGTTGTATCTACCAGAAGTGAAGCAGTAGGTATTTTTCTGTTTTCATGTGATTTCAACAACTATTGCTTAGCCAATAGAAAATGCCATCATAGTATTTGGTTCAAATAGCTAAGGTGCATTAGAGTACTGAGATGCCATAGTATATTTCATTTTTAGTACGGACTAGCTTCGCAATTAAGTCCATTTGAGGGGAAAAACACTGAGAGTATAGCTCTCAAGTGTCAAGTAAAAAACAAATTCTCAAGTGGATACAGCCTTGAGATTAAGAGTTGACTTTAAACTCTCAGCATTTGAATTCCTGGACAGTTTTCTCGCAAGTGGACACACTTTCACACACGTGATCGAGTATTTCGTGACTGAATTATGTGCTTTTGGCATCACTTCTCAAGTTATCGAGCACTTTAGTACCACAATTTGACATTCTTTCATCAGTATTTGAACTAATTGAAGTCGATAAATGAACAGCAGACTGATGTTGTGTAATGTAGAGCGAATTTTGACAGAAACATAGTACGCACTCACTCGATCACTGATACGGTAATTGGACCCCAGGACAAGTATTAAAAATTACGATACTCGCAAGAAACCTCTCGTTATCGTTACGTTGCGATTACGTTGCACGATACTCGCTGTCATTTACGAACGCTTTTCGCGATCGTTTTGTTATCTTTCTGAAAGTTTTCTGGATCCATTCCAATACATTCGTAAATTAAAATCGCAACCCTTGATCATTACAGTCTTGCTTTATAGCACGCGGGAGCAGGGAACTTATCCAAAGCGATATTTGGTTCCGTGTATGGAGACAATGTGTGCGGAAGAAGATTCAACAACGAACTATATGAGCTGTGCCGCGACATTGGTATAGATAGAAAACTATACGCATCGCCGGACTATGGTGGGGATATGGCAATGACATGTAAGGCGAAAATGGAAATCAACGCTCCGCAACGGGTTTTCGCAAGCAAATTGCAAGGAAAGGGGAGACTTCGTCTTAAGTGGCGCAATCAAGCGCAAGAAGAATTCAAGCAACTTACAGTGCAAATTTTAAATGTTCGGCCCTATCGTGGTAACCGTCGGAGCGGAATTCTCTCCGATCGGAGATATTTTGCTTCGTGGTAGTTCTCCGATCGGACGATCCGACGTTCTCCGATAAGTTTTTGTTGCGGAGATTTTAGTTTTGGGAATGCAACGCGGCAATCATTTGTGAAAAATTTCTTACGACGACAACTACTTCGAAGCAAAATTGAATCTCCGAAAAAAGATGCGTTGCGGAGAAAACTCCGCTCCGACGGTTACCACGATAGGGCCGGTTAGCTTAAGTTATGTAAGGTTAGGTTTAAACAGCTTCCAGGAAAACAGCTGACACATTTAGAACAATATTGGGTCCGTTGTGGTGTCATACGAAAGATACAAGAGAGTGCCTCAATTAACTAAACCATTTTAAGCTTTTAATTAACCGCGAGACGGAAAGGGTATCTGTCTTCATCGAAGAATTCTTCTAGAAATAGTTTTTCTCTAGGAGAGAGAGATTGCAGGACATGAAAAGAGGACATGTGGGATTGGTTTTTCTTCCTCATCGTCCAAGCAACTTCTGCAGAAGTCGTTAGATGGAACGCAGTCTAGTTTCTACCTATGAGGCAATGTACGGAAATGAGTTAATGACAATGACTACGGAACCAATGCACAACCTATCTATGGGTAGCTAGTGTATGTGTCCTGTCCAGTTTTGGCCAGATCTGTTTTGTTGCCACACAAGTAGTGGTATTTCTCCATCTACTGTTTCCAAGTGGCGATCGGTATACCAATGTTCAGCCGGCTGGTTTAGAATGGTTTTCCGGTTCCATACCTGGCGAGTTCATCTGCTAGGATATCTAAGATACGAGTATCTCTGTGCCCCGGCACTCAAAAAAAAATTAATATTGAACTGTTCAGCCATTTTCATGATAGATAGTCGACACTTGAGGGCGGTTACTGAGTTTGTGGAAACAGCGCCCAGCGATTTGAGAACTGCTTGACTCTCAGCGAGAAGATGCAGATATTCACTAAGGATATCACGTCATCTTTTGGTCACGATAGGACCTCTTTGATAGCTAGACCTTACGCTTGGAACACGCTACAGTGTTTTGGAAGACGGAATAAGAGACTTACGTTTAGTCATAATGGGTACACCCCGTAACCCACTTTTTCCTAGTGTGGGCTAAGCTAGGACAGTTTGAGTGGAATAATCCTTCCTCTGCCTCTTCGTCTTGGCATCCTCCACATATGCCAGATGTGCTAATAACCATTCTCATCATGTGGTGACCCAACGAGTTGTGGCCCGTGAGAATGCCAATTAACAGAGAGGAGCGAAGTCTGCTAAGCTGAAGTAGAAATTCTGCTTTTTTTCTTGTAAATATCTGGGCAAAGCTTTCTGGAGACTCGGCATGTTCAATTTACTTTATTTTAGCGTTCCACCATTCTACCACTGCGTAAGTAGGTTAGGTTAGGTAAAATGGGCTGACGGTTGATCTTATTTCCGTCACACTTAGATCAATGTAGATCCCTTGTGATACCCTGGCGTATTGTAACGTCCTAGAAACCTATGATTTTATGTCTGTTCAGTATTTAACCATTTTGTGGCCTTGGTGAAGTTTAACAGGCTGCTTTTTGGAGCGCCTGATAGTTCTTCTAGTTCATTTAGAAAGTAATTTCCTAGAAACTTTTTCCTGGTATGGCAGAGTGCTGGGCATTGACAAAGGAAGTGACTTGTGTCTTCATGTTCATCTTCGTCATTGCATCCTCTGCATATGTCATCGGTGCAAAGACCCATTTTCTTTTTGTGATAACCTAGTAGGTTATGTCCAGTTATGATACTGATAAGCATTCGCAATGAGGGTCTATTCAATGATAGCAGCTTTTCAGATTCTTTTTTATCGTATTTCGGCCATAGTTTCCTGGAAGTAACACAGGAGTCTAAGCATTCCCATCTTTCATTGGATTTTAGCATTATTTTGTTACCAATGATTTGTTTCATTTCACATGGTGGAATCCTGATTGATTTATCAATGAGAGAAGGGTCAAGTGTTGATCCTTTTCTCGCTAGTTCGTCCGCTTTTTCGTTTCCCGGTATACCACTATGACCGGGAACCCAGCAGAGTCTAACGTTATGCTGCGTGCCAAGAACCCTTAGCTCTTCGCGACAGCAAGAAACAAGCTTTGATTTGATAAGAGTGGCAGAAATCGCTTTTATTGCTGCTTGGCTATCAATGAAAAAAGTGATATCAGCATGTGATAGCGCCATCATGGACACCTGTTTAGCAGCGTTTGTAACTGCCAAGATCTCGGCTTGGAAGACGCTGCTGTGATTTGGAAGTCTGAATGAACTGGCAAGATTTAGGCTTTCTGAAAAGAAGCCTGCTCCTGTTCCAGCTTCCATTTTTGAGCCGTCGGTATAGATTGATATAGACGACTCGTTCAAGTGAGGTGTTTCATTCTCCCAATCCTGTCTATTGGGGAAGCTAGTTGTGAAGGATTTTTTAAAGTCCAGGTATGGAGTTATGTAATCCGTGCAGATGTTGTTTTCTGCGTATCGCGATAAGATCTGTGCGTGTCCTGTTTGGCTAGTTTTCCAGACATTACACTGGTTTAGTCTAAGTGCACTGTTTGCTGCCGCTTCCTGAACATAAAGATCAAGAGGTGTGAGATCGAGGATTACTTCCAAACTCGCGGTTGGTGTAGTTCTCATTGCACCAATTACGCAAATACAGGCTGATCTTTGTACTTTGGTTAGGGTTTTTAAATGCGTAAGTAAGTATCGGTCTAATGATCCCAGTAATGAGCCAGTGGATGATATGAGGAGATAATCCCCGTTTGATCCAATGGCTTTTTTTCAGTAAAAGAGGGCTACGCTGACTTTCCAGACTCTTTCGTGTATATTGGACTTCCAGCATATTTCATCCATTATTTGTAAAGGATAATTGATAGATATTTTGCTTCATTAGAAGTTGAGGCTCTCCCAAACCAAAGGGTTTTTGTAGATGTGGCAGCGATGAATTCAGCTGTCAAATTCTGTTCACATAGCGATATACGAAATTACCCACACCGACATGACAGGAACGACACGGCGCGGCGTTTTCCTACAATTGCGATGTCGCGACGGCAGAAACGGTTTCAACAGAGTTTCTGCCGCTGCCACGACTGTAAAATCGCTTTGGTTTGGAAAATCCTTTGAGTGGGATTTGGGATACCATTCATTGATGGAGTTACTCTTAGTGCTGTGTTTTGTATTTCCTATTGAAGAGAACGAGTCCAGTTTTCTGGGGGTAGACCCCCAAGATCCATTTTCCCACCAATTTTGATAGTTTGTTAAAATCGGTATGCATCAGCCCTGAGGACATGATCATATTTTCCATATACCGCAATGGAGACGTCGGCGTCGACGTCGTTGGCGTATGCAATCACATTGAATCCCTCAACTTTCAAGCTAAATAGAAGCTCACTTACGACTATGTTCCATTGAAAAGGGGGCAGTATTCCGCCCTGCGGTGTTCCTCTACTCACAGATTTCTTCGTAGAAAAGCCCCTTGGAGGTAAACTGATCATCCTACTTTTTAACATAAGATTTATAGCTCAACCAGTGAGCTGTAAAATTCATCACTACCGTTCCAATTGGAAGGTTCTGACGTTATTAAAGGCGCCATCTATGTCAAGGAATGCGGCCAGAGTGTATTCTTTGTGATGGAGGAAATGTTCCATAGTGCATCGTGCATCGGTGTCTCCTATTAAACCCTCTCCTACTTCCCTAAATGCTCGCACTGTGTTCTATAACATTATAAGGGTAGTCATAACCCCTTGATGTGCGCGTTAATTATAAAAAAAAAAAGTACGTACCAAAGGGCCGTTTCTACCGATTTTCCGTTGCAATAGGCGTGCTGTAGAGATAAGGAACGTTCGATTGACCACATGTTTGAAGTCACCAAATATACTGCTAAATGCTTACGTTTTTAAAACGGTGCAGGAAGTTTTTCACCTTTTCTTACCCTACAAGCTACAACCTATAAAGCCTTCATTCGTCCAAAACAAGAGTAGGTGCTCCTCAAACACCTTTGCGCCTTCTTGATAGTGTACAAACAAAGTTCTTTGACGGACTCTAACTATGCCTTATCGTATGGGAAAAAAAGAAACAAATACCAGAAAAATTCAGTGACTTGCATAACTATCAGCAACTTATTTTTTTGCTACCAGCTCACTTATTTCTCATCACAATTAAATCACGCAACATAACTACACATAATTACCTTTATCCCACTCTTTTTCTATCACATTCGTTAGTCGGTTGCTTTTTTCGCATCATTATGCAACTATGCGTGGAGTATAATTGAAGCTTATGAATTGTACTTGAGCAATCTTCTCTCGTTTCATTAAATCTTAAGATTATTATTCATAAACGCATGAAATAACCAACTAAGCAATGGCACTACTTGTTCAACCTGTCTAGCCACTTTGCTCCAATTATTTCATTTCCCTGAAAGAACCCCAACGACATTGCCTGAAGGGTTTTTAAATGTAGGACTTAATTTTGTGCAGTGATGGAAACGTTAGGGGACATTACCCTAATGTGACTTTTGATTGATTACCTCTCCTCAGTATGTCTGGTCTCAAGAACAAGAGGTCTAATTAATATATTCTTTGATGATCCTAATTATGAACTAGTTCCTTTCTTGTTGTTGTTGAATCAGGTGGTTGGCGAAAGTGTTTAGTCAAATGTCTATTTGAACTTTTTGAAAAATGTGCAAAAGCGAAGAATACATGAGTAAATACTTAAAAACAGCAATCAGTTGATAAGAATTATTTCAAGGTGTGGGGCTTTAGTTTTTGAAGTTTAAAATAATGAAGTTCGCATTTGCCTTTGCTAAAAATTGTGCTTACGAGATAAGATTGCATACCTACCTCTTGTGGAATTTATTGTGGGCTTTCAATATTTGTTTTCAATTATTTTTGCTTGCAAAGTGGTAATACTTTGAGCTTCAAGTACTTTTTATTAGCAATCAACTAAAGAATGCACCTCTTTGTCCATAAAACTGTATATCTTTGGTTTTGACAATGACGGCTGTTAAAGATAAATAAGTGCGAATTTACTAAGAAAGGTGTTGGCTTTATGGCACTTGATAATCTTGATAATCATTATTCAGGCCTGACGCCGGATATCGATAGATATCGGTTTAGAAATTATTAATGCGAATGGTTAATTTATGGTGAGGTTATGGATTTGCGTCTAGTCAATTTATCTAGGAAATTTATGAGGAAAAGCACATTTTACTCACTCTGACCGTTTCATTGTGATTGCTAAGTTCTTACTTTCCTAAATGAATAAAAGTTAAGACAAATCAGACCTTGAAACCAACTAATGGCTCTCCTCGACAAATTCCTGCAAAAAACTGCTCAGTTTGCAAATGGACACTCACTTTCCAGGGAGTTCTCAAAACTTATGCAAATCTGACTCAACGAAGTCGGGTATCATTGCAACAAACTCACTCGGTCGGATTACAAGGGATAATTGAATTAGCTATCAAGATCTTTGACCCAAACAAATTCGCCCAACCAGATAGCATAATAACAGCCCAACTCCAAATGGTCGCGGATGTCACTATCCCTGCCTTGATCTTGATGGGATTTTAAACGGCTGCACAACCTTAAACTACATCCTCTTCCAATAGAAGGAAGTCAAATTGTATTTATATCTAAGGACGGAAGATTTTCCCACGAAAGCCCAAAAGATCTCAGACCGATCAGTCTATCATTATTCGTTTTCTTAGATAATGGCAATTAGGGGATGTGAAGCTTTAATTACAGATGGAAACATTCGAGTTTTCAAAGCATTGAATCCTACTAGCTTTTTATTGCCTCACAATGCTTCTTAAGATCTGAATTCGTTTCAGTTCCACATCCGAAAAGCAGAGACGTGAGCTTAGAAACGAATGTTAGAAGGTTCAATCGTCAGCAAAATAGTTAAGAGGATTAGAATTCAGACAAGACACCGTTTATGAAAATATAGAAGAGAGTCGGAGTCAAAACGGAACACTGTGGCACAACAGCATTTTTCAAGTGAGTACCAGACTTAAAAACCAGCCAACAGAACTTATATTGAACGGTTCCAAAGGTAGTTTCTAATTCAACGAAGAAGAGACTCGTCGATAACAAAAGTACGCATTTTCGATAAGAGAGCTTGATGTCAGACTCTATCAAATGCCTTAGAAATATCAAGCACAATAATCTTCAAAAAAGTGTGAGAATTAGTTCCACTTTTCAGTGAGATAAGCCATCAAATCACCAGTGGACCTTTTGCCACGAAATCCATGTCGAGTAAATAGCAAATTGCGCTTTCAAATGGAGTTGATATACTGAGAGTCATTGAGAACGAGCGTTGGGACCGAAGCAAATTGTGACAGAAGTAGGTAGTGATTTTGTGCGATAATTTATTTTGATAAGTTCAAAGTGATTCCTTTTTTTTTAAAGCCTTCTATAAGAGCAAAAATGAGTTCAAATTTAATTTATTTTAAGAAAAAACTAAACACTTTAGTGTTTTAAACACTTTCGTTGCAAATCTCTCATTTCCCCTAGACAACACGGGTTCATCAAAGGCAGGTCAACAACAACAAACCTCGTTGACTTTGTCTCATTTTCCCTCTCAGCCTTGGAAAATGGAAAGGAGGTCGATGTAATTTCAACTGACTTTAGTAAAGCTTTCGATAATATCTCTCACAAACTTATTCTTTTTAAACTTTCCACCCTCGGCTTTGAACCCATTCTGTTGAGATGGATTTCTTCTTATTTAGAAAACCGTTTTTACAGTGTTCGTTTCAGATCCGCCTTATACAGCCGCTTTCTAGCTACATCCGGTGTTCCCCAAGGCAGCCATTTAGGCCCTCTCCTCTTCATTCTCAGTATTAACGACATTGAAATGATCATCAAACACTCCTCTATCTCTTTCTACGCGGACGTAGAGTGTTCGTTTCAGATCCGCCTTATCCAGCCGCTTTCTAGCTACATCCGGTGTTCCCCAAGGCAGCCATTTAGGCCCTCTCCTCTTCATTCTCAGTATTAACGACATTGAAATGATCATCAAACACTCCTCTATCTCTCTCTACGCGGACGATACCAAGTTTTACCGGGGCATTTCTTCTTCTGAAGACTTTTCCCACCTCAAACAGGATCTCGACAGTTTTTCAATATGGTGCTCCAAAAACTCTCTGGAGCTAAATGTTTCCAAGCGCCAGTCAATAACCTGCTCACGTAAACGCATCAAATCTCCTCCCCCTCTCTATCTGCTAAACAGTCATATCATCTCCTCCGTTGAGGTGATTCGAGACCTTGGGATTATTTGCGACCGTGAGCTGAATTTCCTCAACAATATCGACGATGTAATCCTTAAGGCAAATTCAGCACTTGGCTTCGTGAAACGATGGCCCAAAGAATTTGTAGACCCCTACGTAACCCGCTCCCTTTATATTTCATTTGTTCGTCCGCTTCTTGAATACGCTTGTCAAGTCTGGTCGCCTTTCCAACAAGTGCACATTGCCAGAATTGAGAGTATACAACGCCGTTTCCTCCGATTTGCTCTTCGTGGTCTTAATTGGAGTAATCCTTTGATATTGCCTCCTTATCAAGGCCGAATCAAAAGGTTTCAAAACTATAGCCTATGCCGATGATGTAGCAATTGCTGTTTCAGGCAAGCACCCACAAACCCTAGCTGAGCTGCTACAAACAGCACTTAACAAGCTTAACAATTGGGCTGCAGATTGTGGTCTGAACATCAATCCACACAAAACGGAATTAGTTCTCTTTACGAGGAAATACAAAATTCCGGACTTCAGACCCCCAACTATTAAAGGGGGTCACACTGTCAAATCTCACACTGTCAAATCAGGCTAAATATCTAGGTCTCATTTTTGACAAAAAACTGACCTGGAAAACCAATATTGAGGAAAGAGTAAATAAAGCCAACGTGGCACTCTTCTCCTGTAAAAAAGCCATTGGCGGAAAATGGGGTTTCTCCCCCCAAATCACCCATTGTCTGGTGGACAGCACTAGACAAGATGATCAACTACAACAAGCTGGCCAAAGTTCAAAGAACGGCTAGTCTGTGTATTAGTGGCGCACTGAGGACAACCCCATCGGACGCCCTCAATGTACTACTAGATCTCACACCCCTAGATATCTTCAGCAAACAAGTCGCAGCTAGCTCAGCTACTCGACTCAGAGCTACATCACAGTGGACCAATAATCAAATCGTCCACACTACCATTCTAGATAACTTTAGATTCTTACCGAATCGATGCGACTACACCACCCCCAAGTTGGTGTTTGACAATAATTTCCAAGTAACCATACCTTCAAGAGAAGCTTGGGAAAATGGCACTCTTTTGGAAAATGAAGCAATACACTTCTACACCGATGGTTCAAAAACCAACGAAGGTGTGGGAAGTGAAATCTACTCAGAAAAACTGAATCTCAGTCTTTTCTTCCGCCTACCCGATCATTGTAGTGTGTTCCAAGCGGAAATTCTGGCGATTAAGGAGGTGCTGTCTTGGCTCAAAGAAAACGTCATATCCTCCACGGATTTTCGAATCTTCTCAGCCAGCCAAGCTGCCCTTAAATCTCTTGCCTCTGTCTCTACAAAATCCATCACGGTCCAAAATTGTCAGATGTCTCTGAGGGAGATGTCAAATCAGTTCAACATTCACCTTTCATGGGTGCCAGGGCACAGGGACATACCAGGCAACTGTATGGCAGACGAACTAGCCAAAAAGGGCACGACCACTTCTCTACGCTCGGAATGGAACAACATAGGTGTACCTATCGCTACATGTAAACTCCTACTTAGACAAGACGCTTCAAGGATAACAAACACTAGATGGACTGAGAGTAACAACTGCCTTGCAACCAAAAAAGTTTGGCCGTGTGTAGACTCAAAACGCTCGAAGAGTTTGTTAGCCCTGAACCGCCTGTATCTAGGTTCTACCATAGGTGTTCTTACGGGACACTGTCTCATAGGGAGACACGCCAAAAGACTTGGCGTGTTTTCCAATGATTTCTGCAGAAGCTGCATGGACGAGGAGGAGGAAGAAACCGTTCAACACCTTCTTTGCTCATGCCCTGCACTACTTCATAGGAGGAAAACTCATCTCGGTGAATTCTTCTTCGATGATACTAGCGACCTAGCTTACATAGACCCCAAAAGTCTTTCAAAATACATTAAAAGTTCCACGTGGTTTGACTAGCAGGTGATTAACCGGCTAGTCCCGTAATGGATGATTAATAAGTGATCAACTCGTTAATCTTACATCGGGTTTCTGAGATCAGTAGGTGATTAACTTGCTGATCTCTGTGGTATCACAATGGGCCCTTGCGGCCTAAGTGTGTCAGGCAATGTACTCATTGACTGACAGCCACTTCCACCTAACCTAACCTAAGACCGAATCAAACTCCTCAACCTCAATACGCTGAAAGAACGAAGAGAAATCTTTGACATTCTCTTCATTCACCGAATCTTTACAGGTACCATTGACTGTCCAGCCCTTACCGAATCCATCTTTCTAAATACTAACCCTCGTAACACACGGAATCCCCGTCTCTTCTATCTTCCCACCCATCGAACCTCCTACGGCTCCAATGAACCCATCTCCCGAATGCTGAGGAATGTCAATTCTCACTGTTCTAGTTCTGACTTCAATATGAGTACTCCTTGCCTAAAGCTCTGTCTCCTAAACCCTCCAACTAGTTAAGTTTTAGCTATTAAGTTTTAGTCTGTAAGTTAGATTAAGTAATAGCTTGTATTAAGCCGAATAAATGGGGGTTATGCCCCCACCAAAATTAATGTTTTAAACACTTTAGTGTTTAAAACACTTTAGTGTCTACATCAAGAAAACCGTTGGTTTCCTTTTTTGTGTACAGACGATAGTATCCTTCAATTGCTAAAAGCGAAATTATGCGAAACAATGTTTTGGCGACACAGTCGCCGATAGACGATTGAACGGTTTTTCGTCTAAAAAGTTATGGAATCTGGACCGTGTATTTTTCGGAATGAGAAACGAGAAATGGATCAAGAGTGTCGGCCATATGGCTTTCAATATCAGTATGGGCTCATCAATAAGCTGGGTCAAGTGATTTATCTCAGCGAAAATCTCAGCATAAGTAGTATCGGGTGTTGTCTGGCCAGATACGCCAACTTGAATTGTGTACATTGAAATCGCCCGCAATTGCGATGTCAGTGTGAGGATAATGGGAAACAATTCTGAATAAGGAGTCAGATAGCGCAACAAACTCGTTTAAAGTAGAAGTGCTATCTAAATTGAAGCTTCTATAAATAAAGCAATAATGGCTGAGATGTTTATGGTGAAGTTAAACTTCGTAGACATGGACCGTATTGAAGTTGGGGGTTGCGTCGTGTTGGTTCATTTAACACCGCATTTTGAGTAATTTGAGTGGAAAAAAAGTTCGTGTAGGCTAGTATTTGACTTGACTTGAGAAGAAATAAAGCTCGTGTGACTCGTGTTGGTTCGTGTAAAACAAAACCACTCAGTCATTTCTCGTAAGAAAGAGGTCATGAGCTAATTGCAGTCGTTTTAGTTAAAAATCTCCTAGAGTTGCAGAGTTCACTCGAATTTGAAGTGTGACTGAAAAATGAAAATATTTTAAATTTTTATTTCAAGGACAAAGCTACTAACACCTAAAACTCGATCGAATCCTGGCAACGCATGAGATTTTGAACTTAAACGACTCCAATAAGGCGTGTTAAACGAACCAACACGAGTCCACACGATTTTTATTCAACTCAAATTACTAGAAATGCGGTGTTAAAAGAACTAATACGACATAAACTGTGGTTGCATATAGACATTTCCGAACGTACACAGCAAATAAATCTCAACCCCCTGTTAAACCGCTGCTAAAACCGATCTTGACCTCTTCATCAATTGAATCAACTGCAGGTTTAAAACAAAGAATAATCATGTCGTTTAAATGGTGAATGCTCCCCTCGCTAAAATGCAACAAAATGCTATAGTTTCTCAAGGCAACGCATAATAAACAAGCCAAAAGCAGGGGTATGATTCCAATGTTTGTACAAGTGATTCTCAAACATCATCGCAGTCACTTGATTGTGTAGGTATAAAACCAAGCATTACGACTCACCACCCCATATTAGTTGACCTTGTCGTGTTGGGGATGCTTAAGACCAGTTTTTCCAGCAATTCAGCTGCAGTACCTGGTCAACAAATATAACTTAATTAAAGCTCAATATTGTTTAACTTGAAACTCAACTAATGGGATCTAAAGCTATAAAAAAGAAAAAAGAACTCCAACAGGGATATACATTCAAAAGTCGTCAGGAGTCGTTAATGCCGGCGATGGCTTGTCCTCGAAAGGGGATATGTTGCTAGTGGAATTACATATAGCTTAACAAGGTGAAAATAGGAAGGGCTGGTGAGTCGAGTACATTCCAAGGGAAGCCTTACAAGCCCACCGAGAAAGGTGGACAGCCCCCAGTCCTGATGTCCCTCCTAAGGAGACTGCCCAGCTGGCCACTACAATGAAGCATTGCAGCGAACAAACACTTTCACTGCCCGTACAAATGCAAAGAACCCGGAAACAAATGCTCTGCCCAGTGTCAAGGTGGAGACACTCGACTTTGATGCGAATCGGGACGTATCGTCAAAGCGTTCTTACAAGATGCCCCTCCACAATGGAAGAATTGTTGTGAAATACAGCCCGAGATCTTTCGCGGAGAAGAAATTAGTTCCAACCAGACAACCCCACCATATGTTGAACGGCTCAGGGCTGACCACTCCGGCCGGTCCCGTTGCCAACATATTTAGTGACGTTGCTGATCAAGGAAGACTTCCATAGAGATCTCCAAACGCTCCACTGCCTCCTCGCCTCCTCTCAACCAGCTCCTCAGATGAAAGTAAACGGACAACAGGATAGATGCTAGTCTCCCTACCCTCCCAGACTTTAGAGAGAGGTGGAACGCGATAAGACTTGCCAAAGTAAGGTACTAAGTAACTGACCTTCATTCAAAACAATCTAATAAACTCGAATAGGCTTTGAAGTAGTAGCCATTAACAAGAAAAAAAAGCGATGGCTTAACGTCAAAGCAACAGCAATTGTTCGATGAAAGAATTCCGAAGGCCAAAAGGCCAAAGGCGCACAAAACCAGCACCCTAACCAACAAGTGGAACCAATCTTTACATTGCTTTGGAGAAAGTAAGATTATTGCGCTTGATATTTCTAAAGCATTTGATAGAGTTTGGCATCAGGCTCTTTTATCGAAAATGCGTGCTTTTGGTATCGATGAGTCTCTTCTTCGTTGGATTAGAAACTACCTTTTCGACCGTTCAATACAAGTTGTGTTGGATGGCTTCAAGTCTGATACCCACTTCATAAATGCTGGTGTGCCCCAGGGCTCCGTTTTGTCTCCGACTCTCTTCCTCATTTTCATTAATGATCTCTTGTCTGAAACTTCTAATCCGCTTAACTGTTTTGCTGACGACTCGACCCTCAGCTTTTCATATTCGTTTCCAAATTCACGTCCCTGCTCTTCGGATGTGGAACTGGAACGGTTGCGTATGATAAGCTCATTGAATTCTGACCTTGACAGCATTGTTACATGGGGTCATAAGAACAGAGTAGAATTCAATGCTTCAAAAAATCAATGTTGTCTCTTGTCGTTGAAGCTTAACATTCGCCCATTGCCACTACCCATGAATGTTACCTGCATCCAAGAAACCGAAAAGCTGTCAGTACTTGGTATGTGTGTAAAGGTAAACGATGATCTTCGTTGAAATGACCACATATTAGAAGTCGCCAAAAACGCTGCTAAATACTTAGGTTTCTTAAGACGATGCAGGAAGTTCTTCACCCCTTCTGATCTGGCCACAATTTATAAGGCCTTCATCCGCCCAAAACTGGAGTATAACTCTCATATCTGGTCAGGTGCTCCTCAAACATCTTTGCACCTTCTTGATAGGGTACAAAATAGAGCGTTAAAATTAATAGGTGATAGTTCAATCGTAGAATCGACTGTCTCTCTCTCTCTCTTTCTTTTATCGCTTTTTTTACAAACAGTGCTCTAGTGAAATAGAAAGTTGCATTCTTCCCCTGAAACAATTTAGCCGCAACACCCGCCTCGCTAGGAATGCTCATCAGTTTTATCTTGAGCCCAATTTTGGGCGTACAGTCAAGTATAGAGATTCGTATTTCAGTCGCACCACCCGAATGTGGAATGCTCTACCTGGCCCTGTTTTTCCCCTGCATTACGATTCACAAAGGTTCAAAAGCAACGTGCATCGATTTCTCCTTTCAAATCCTCTCCTATTTTCCTAAATGCTCGCACTGTGTTCTATAACATTATAAGGGTAGTCATAACCTCTTCATGTGCGCGTTAATTATAAAAAAAATGTCTTATAGTGATTTACTAAAAGGCAAGACAACTGCCGCTGTCATCGACAGGATTGATGCGAATAGTGCAGATCTCTTCCAATCAGTGGACAACGATCTTCAACAAACTACAAGCCTCCTTTTGGACTCTAATGATGGAAAGCCTAGGGGAACCTGCCATCTTTAATGACACAGAATGTTAAAAGGAGGGCGTCAAGCTTGTCCATTTGCCTGTACCTGCTTATGGTCAGCAGGCTAGGCTAGAACGACTCCTCTCATAAGAAAATATAGATCTGACAGTTCGTAGAAACGAATAGAAGATTCGCGATGAACAATTGTTATTTCAAATTCAATAAATTCAAGCAACTAAAAAGAAAGTTTATGCACCTCAACTTTTATTCTAGCATTTTTTTTTTGGTTCTCGGTGAAGAATCTAGATTCAAGCAGATTGGTCGTGCTTCTGTGAATAATCCTTTAGATAGTTTTTTGGTTGAAATGGGTTCGTATCTCTGCTAAATGTTTAACAGGTAAACAACAATAAAAATCCGGATACGATTATTGAACGCTCCTCCACCAAATGCAATTCTACGAAGAGCGTCAAATCCTTGAGCTGTCACCCAAAACTATCTTCGTTCAGTTATCTTATTTGTCTTCCGAGAACACAATTTGAAAATCGAAACAGAAAGTAAGCACTAAATATGCGATTTTATGTCGAGAATACTTCAAAGAAACAAAAACAGCAACAGAAAAAACTCAATAATAATATACTCACATTCTGCCAATCCTCGGGTTCTTCTTTTAAAACTTCTTTGACTTTTTTGATTTCTTCCACCTTCTTTATTTGATGTTGTGCACTTTGATATAAATTGCACGGTTTTATCTGTACAAATTGCATCGGATTGCATGAGGGTTTGGGCGGTGCTGGACGTGTAACACGAGCTCGCGCAACATACGGTGTGGGATCATGTGACATAGTGGACTGTAATTGAAAAACGAATATAAGAATTATGAACAGCAAGAACAGTTTCAAAGATAATGCTAAATGTTTAGTATTTGTTAAGTAAAGTGGCGTATGGTTGCCGCTATGCAGAAAAAAAAGAAATGAGAAACTCTTTGAAAAGACAGACCGACTTAAAAACCAAAGACAGGAGCAATTAAGTGTAAAAAAAATGCAAAATCATCGACCATGCGACAAAAATCAGATGAATTTAGTCAGGCTTGGAATATTTTCCCTCCTTCCAGGTTGAAGCTACAGGAAGTAGGACTATAAGCAGCTTCTTCAATAACTTTTCATCAAAATAAAGTGAAAGAATAAAAGTATAGACAAAACTACTCTTGTTCCGATTCTCAAACTTCAGGATGGACAAAATAAATCGAAGTGTAAACTGAGCTACTTGGCAACCACGATCTCCAACAAACGCTACAACCCCAGATCAGCATTAGTCCCAATTTCCAATACAATATGCGCATTATGGTTTTTTGAGAAATAAAACTGTACCTACGTACGATAGGTTGGTTGTCCAGGGGATTAAGTGGTTGCACTTAAACACAAGATAAGCCAATTGTATTAAATCAACGGGTGCAATGTGACATATTGTGGGTGGGTGATCTTCGGTTGCTGCCATACACAAAAAGCCATTGCCGCTGTGCTAGCGGGGTGGCTACCACTGCAATCCATCGTTGTCCCCGTGCGTCGCGTATAGTCGCAGTTGTAGTCGTTGGCGGCTTCGGCAGCGGCTGCTTCTGCGGCGGCGATCATCGTCGATCGGTGATGAACTTTGGGAGCGGCACGTTCAGTTTGTGGTTTTGTTTTTTTTATGCTTGTGGGGACTTCTACAATTTCTGTTTCAGATTCTTGATGAGAAAATGACTCATGGAAAATGAGACGAACAACGCAAAGAAACAACAGTAGAACATTGAATCTAACCTCGCTTCAGTAGAAGAACAAGGCAAACGCAGAACAAGAACAAGACGACGGACAACATTTATTGTTTGTGGAATTCAATTTTATGATACCGTGGGTTTTACTCATGTAATTTAGTTATAACTTAGAACATTTCATTTGTGCCATCGGGCATCAGTGAAATAAAACGGTAAGTGGTTGTTTTTTTGACATTCCGTCAGTATGTTCTTTACTTTTAAGTGAATGTTGCTGGTGAGAGTCTGGAGTGTTCTTATGCTAACATAATGGAACATAGAGCAATGACTTCTAATAAAACCCAAATTAGTAGCGGTTCTGCGAACTTTTGAGTTATTAATTCAATGCTCGTATGTTGACACGTTTACCAAGGTTCTTTAGAAGAATAAAAGAAGAGCCCTTGGTGGGAGTCTATTTTTATGTCGCTCGGACTGAAGACCAAACAATTCAGTGGTTCGTAAGAAAAGTCTTGAGAGAGATACACTTTACCTTTCCATACTTCTAGTAGCTTAAAATGTGGAAGAGCATCATTCACGCTAAAGTGAGTATGGCTTCAAGTTTAACTTGACCAATGTCATTTCGTATAGGTGCATAAGGAATTTTAAGCTCATATGTTGGAACAAAGCCAACGAAAACAAAATCCAAGCATGAAAAGCCACAAAGAGAATCCACTTTAGGACCCCACAAGTTGTATCCAAAAAGCTAACAAGACTAAGGTGATAACAGAGGGGAAACAAAAACAGAGAAAAATTTCTGACCGAGCAAGAATTTCCTCTTTAACAAAATTTTCAATGACAAATAAGAGCCTCTGTCTCTACAAAATCTACTACGGTTCAAAAGTGTCCCTCGTCTCTAAAAGAGATGTCAGAACAGGTCAAGGTTCAGCTTTCATGGGTGCCGAGTAACAGAGACATACGAGGCAACTGCATGACAGCCGAACTCGCTAAAAAACGAACGACATCTCCTCTTCGATCTGAAAGGTATACTTTTTGCTAAAACAGGACGCTTCTGTGAAGATGAGCACCAGATGGACGCAGAGTAATACGTGCCTTATGACTAAACAAATTTGGCCATGTATTGACTCGAAACGTTCAGAGATTAAAATAAATACTATTAAAATAAATAGGGTGGCTCAACAGAGCGAGGAATCCCAGGGCCTAGCGCATTCCTCACAACCATGCCTTGTGAGGGAATGGAAGGGACCTACAATATTCTGCCGCTTCCGAACGGCTAATCGAGAAAGCCCTTTTAATGGAAATGAATTTACTAACGGAGGACTTGCCAATTCCTCACGAAAGGCGATACCCGTTTAAAACGTTTTTGCTTTTGTTAGGATTCGAACCATGAACTTCTGGGTTAACAGACAGACATTTTTACCATCACGCCAAAGACACAAATAGCTTATTGAATCTAAATCGTCTGCATATTAGCTCCATCATAAGTGTAACAGGAAAGAGGACACTGCCTAATAGGTAGACAAGCCAAAACCCTTTATGTCTACTCCAATGACTTTTGTAGAAGCTGCATTGAAGAGGTGGGAGGAGGAAACAGTCTAAAATATCTCCCTTATTATCATTCCCTGCGCTCACCAACAGACGGAAGACTAACCAAGGTGAATACTTTCTCGACGACACCATCGATTTATGTAACAAAGACCCAAAAAGTAAATGCCTTTTCATACATATTTCTGAATGGTTTGAGGTAACAGATGATTAACTCGTTAGTTCAGGTTCGATTAGCGGGTGATCCCTGATCAACTCTCTAATCCTCTAGATGGGAACCAGAGGGTGAACAACTTACTGGTTTTAGTGGTAACAAAATGGACTTTCTGTGGTCTAAATAGGCAGGTTTCCATATCCTGGCAGCCACATCTAACCTTACCTAACCTAAGAGCGTCTCTTTTTTTTCCGTTTCTTAAACTATGATACTTTAATGAAATGGTCATTGAAGTAAGCTTTTCATTGAAATTCCATGAGAAAGCATCACTAAGGCAGCTCATGCCTCTTAGCTTTATCGCTCAGATCACATATCACATTAGCTCCATGGCTGGAAGACAGAACACTATTTCTGATTTCTCGAATCCAAAAATCATCGATTTTGAACAAATTAACTTGAACACGTGTAACTCGTGCTGGTTCGTTTAAAACGAAACCACTGAGTCATTTTGGAGAAAAAAAGTAGTTGCGTTTTCTACTGGTCGATCTAATATGCACTTACTATAGTCTATTGAGTTAAAAAAAAACCATAGTGTAGCTCGTGTTGGCTTAAACCTAAATCACTCAGTCATTTGCGGAAAAGGTTTCCTATTTGGTCAATCTAAAAAGAGCTTGTTTCAGTCGTTTGAATTGTCATGGTGTTGCCAAAGTTCACGCGAGGTTTAAGCTACTTTTAGTTTTGTATTTTAAATGAACAATTAAAATCAATTTTATTTTTAATCACACAACTTGCAGTTAGATTAGCCAATACTATTTTAACTACAAGTTCTCTGATTGAAATGCAAGTGGTGGTGATTGAAATGCAGGTGTGGTGTTCCAACTGTAGTAGTTTCAAATTGGGTTGACCAATCGGAAAGGCTTTTATCAGAAGCTACCCGATGGATTCCGTTTTGAACGAACCAACACGAGTCACACGATGTGCTCTTTAACCTATAATGACTCGATTAGGGTCGTGTTACACAACCTAACACAACTCTAACGGGGGGCTTATACGCTCTTCCAACTTCGGCCACTGACAGCCGTTTCTCGCTCAAAACTTTGACAAAGTCAGTATCTAACATACCTTCTCGAAAGTCTGTGCAAAAAGCACGTGGAGACTGACATGAGAGTCGAAAACACTCATGGTGCCTGTCTTCGTACGGTACTCACAAACGAAAATGTGGCTGCCGTAGCTGAGAGAGTGAAACACAATCCACAAACATCAACTCGCCATCGATCTCAACAGCTCAACATTTTACGTACTAGCCATTGGAGAATCCTGCACAAAGTTTTCAATTACTCGCTCAAAAGGTTCAACTGGCTCACAGTATGAAGGCGTATGACCATCGGCTTTGATTGGTTGTAGTCCTAAAGTAAATATAGGGTTCTTACAGTTAGATCTCAACGATCGATGTCTTAGAAGGATAAAGCAAGATCTTAAGCCGAACGTCAAACCTGGCGTTGATAGTATTCTGGGATAGTTTCAAAAAGATGTTCCATTTCCATTTCTCTTCCATTACTAATCATTTTCACTTCACTGTCATTTGGACTGTTCTTAGATGAATGGAAATCCTCTTCCATGATTTTTAAATCGGGTTCCAAAAACAATGTAGAAACTACAGAGGAATATGTAAACTATCTGCAATTCCTAAGCTTTTTAAAGCTTTGTCAAAAAAAAAGCTTGATTTCCTAGTAAAGAAACATATAAGTGGTACTCAACATATTTCTCTTCTTTCGTTGTTGACGCTATTGAAAGCAAAAACCAAGTGGATATTATTATTATATTATAAGCGTTTGATTCGGTTTGTCACAAAATACTGCTTCAAAAACTAGAATCATTCAATGGATCTGTTCCTTCCTCATAAGAAGGGTTCAAAAAGTCAAAATTGATGAATATACCTCAAGGCAGACAAAATGTACCTCTGGTGTTCCACAGGGTAGTCATCTAGGTCCTCTACTTTTTTTCATATTTATTGATGATATTGTCAACTGTGTTAACATCAGCAAATGATCAAGTCAATCAATGCAGATGATCAAACATTTTCTGAAAGCAGCCTCTATTATCAAAAACTCCAACTGCTTCTTGATAATCTATCTCGCTGGTGTATGTTAAATCACTTGAATCGTAACGTTAAGAAATGTTTTGTGATTTCTCTGTCAAGAAAGCATCATACGCATGAGTTTTCATATTATCTTGATTGCAACCCTCTTCAAAGAACTGAAAAATTTAAAGATTTAAGCGTACTTTTTGACTCCAAATTCTCTTTAACACCACATATAGAAACTTTTGTATCAAAAACTATCTCAATGTTAGGATTTATCAAAAGGAACTCAGCAGACTTTAATATCCCCTACACCCTTGCGCCTCTTTATACCTCACTAGTAAGACCCAACCTAGAGTATGCAGACATCATCTGGAACCCTTACCAACACTCTTTTTCAGATCGAATTCAGAAAAATCAGAATAGGTTTACGAAGTATGCATTTTACAAAATGCGATGGTGCTTTCTTCCAAATTCCATAGCTAGGCAAAATCTTCTAGGAGTCCCTCAAATCACGTAGAACTAGTCATATGACATAATTTTTGTGCGAGATATTTTATGTTATCATATAAAGTGTCCTTCCTTGTTGTCCTTAACTTGTATTTATGCTCCAGAGAGGCCATTGAGGGATAAAAATCTATATGCTTATTTTGACATACTATTTCGATAGAAAGTTAGTCGAATTCGAAAGTCTACATGTTGACATTCGAATCGTTCGAATCTCAAAATGCACTTCTTTCGAATTCGACTAACTTTCTATCGAAATAGAATGTCAAAATGCATGATCATCTATTCAATCAAGGCACAGAGCTAATTATGGCATAACTGAACCAATTTCAAAATGAATTAGAGAGTTGAATGAAATTTGTGATCATATTGATCTGGCCTTCCCCAGAGATAAATTTTTAAAATTAATTGTTTTATTGATTTTTAGAAAATTGAAACCTTGTTTTATTATTTGACTTAAAATTAATCTTTATTTTTTCTCTTATAATATGTAATCTGTTGAGCTCATTGCTCATTTTCTAAACCAATCCAACTCAGATACGATTCAAGCAGTTAGGGCCAAAATCATTGCAGCAATCCGTGAGCTACAGCTCGGTCCCTCCAGCAAGGTATTGGAAAATTGACAAAATGCGCTAAAAGCCAGTCGAGGCAGCCACTTTACCGTCCGATCAATGACCAAACTTTCACCATTCCTTCAATGACCGGGTACCCGGGTGTAACAGGTAGAAAAGTTATAAGTAGGCTGTGTGCATGTGAAACAGCTATGCTAGTCGTGGGACCGTCTTGAATATTCTGCAATTATAGTTGTCACACCTCGAACAATCAAATTTACCATTGAAACTGAAATCGATCCACGGGTACCTGATTTTATTGACCGGACGGTCAAAAATGCAATAAAATGAGAAAAATTATATTTTTTGTATTTTGGCTTTGTGAGTACGAGCAAACATTCCCATTGATTATGAAACTCAACGTCAGTCATTAAGAAGGATTCAAGAAGATATTTGCAAATTGCCCACCCTTAACACCATGCCCGTGGCGTAATGGTTGGTGCTTCTGTCTGTTATGTGGCAGGTTCGAGGTTCTAATCCCAGAAACATCAAGGAACAAAAATGTTTCTGTGCGAGTATTGCCTTTCAAGAGGAATTTACCATTTCTCCGAAAGCAATTTGCCACGAAGACTTTTCTCGATTAGCCATTCGGAATCGGCAAAAAATTGCAGGTCACTTCCATATCCTCGCAAGGTATGGTTGAGAGAAATTTACTAGACCACGTTCCACGGGGCTCTCCGCTCTGTTGCGCCAGCCTATTTGTTCCTTTTTATATTTCATACCATAAATAGACAGCGTACCCCGAATGAATAAAGATGAATAATTGACGTTCAAAGTTTGGCCATCTTACGATCAACCAACTTTTGAAGTTCGACGTGATGCATTTACGAGGGGAAAAACCCATTCATCATACTTGCGCTGCTATTTTCTTATATGTCACTATAGCAAGGTAGCGACGCAATCGTACAGAGTTACAGAGTCAGTCAGTGAGCCTATAACGTGAATGTACTCAAATTATTACCATCAGAATATCAACATCTCTAGAAAAACATACTTTAACATTATTTCTGATTTCCTGCTGAGGTTACGAACAAATTTTCCAAAAAGATACAAATGTCAGAAGCGTTACAGACTCAGAGACAGTGAGCTGGTGATAATCAGTCTCAACTAAAACTCTGATGTTGACAAAATAAAGTGCAAAGGACATTTTGCCATGCCACCAGCAGCAACCCTAAGAAAAATTCATCTTTGATGAACTCTGTGGCTTGAGGTCATCATTGTACCGATCTGGTACCCATTAAAAGCCGTTAAATCAAAAGAAAAGACTACCCCCGTTTAAACGTTAAACTGTTGTGCTTATTCTTGTCTTGATTTCGATTATAAACCCCAAAACTAATGAGCTTTTAATGGTTGTATTCGCCCATTTTTTGGTCCATAACTTGTTGTTTCCTATACACTCAATGTTTTGATGTGATCTTGAAGTGACTCAATTTACATTTCCCAGAATTCCCTTGCCTGCAATCTCTCTCCATCAAATGCAATTGAAAATAAAGTTTAATTACGACAAACAGAGCTGGGGTCAGTTGAGATCAATCAGCACTTCTTCGCTTCGTATCGTCTTCACTCGCGTCAAAATTATGTACGCTCTTTTTGTTCACCCCTTCTCGGTTAAATTTGGTTCACCCAATATTATTCCTGTTCGTTGATTCTCCCATTCCGATAGTGGCTTGCACTCTGTTGGCTATCTACACCATCAAGATGCCCCTTCCTTATCGCTGCAACTTAATTCAAAATAAATATACCGCCGTTTATTGCATAAACGCGTGTGTTTGCACATTCAGTCGCATTGTCTTCGATTATACGAGTAAGTAAACAAAATAATAAACAAAATGAAATCAATTTCCAATTTCCAAAATTGATTAAATGCACGTTGTTGTAGTTTGTGATGGGCTCTGAGCGCGGGGCCAGCACTGCAAACTAAATCCCTAATTAAAAACTTTAAGTTGTTCGCTTAATCCGTTTTCAGAAAGTTTTGGTCGTTTGCAAGACGCGTTTTTATGTAATAATCCCCGTTTGTGTGATGTGTGATGACTTGATTATTTGCTTGGCTTGGCAGTAAACGATCAATGGTTTCACGCGTACTTCACTGGACTATGGCTGAATATGCGCTGTCGCGTCAGTTAGTTGAAGTTGCCTAATTCTTCCGTTCGGGGACACCCAGTTTGAGTGACATTTCAGACAACGATCACGTTTTAAGCAAAGCACAACATAACAGCTTGGGTTTTAGCGCATTTTTCACACGATCTGCGTGTGCCCTGCTTACATTATTCTTCCTCCTTTATTTTTCTGTTTCTTTTTTTGTTTAGGTGCATATGGAGTATGGACAGGCTGAATTTGCAACTTATTTAAATTTCGTTGTTTATCATTTGTGTTATGGGAAATGACAGACGGTAATTCCGAGGAGGGAGAGGCAGATAGTTGTCTGCGAGTTATTTACGAAACTCCGTGTAGTGTGTCTAATAAAAACTAAAGATGTTATCGAATGAATACATAAAGAGTTTTGCTTCATCATTTTTGTGTTATTATTTTATTGAAGGGGAAAAACTGGTCATCTACAACTGGGATAGCGCTTTATGAACCTCTCATTTATCAAACGCCTAATGTCATTTGAACGAGTTGACATTTAACTCAGTATCGTGGTTTAGTGATTAAATGACCGTTAAGCATACGAAGCGTTGGGTGGTTCGCTACAAGCGACTAACATGTTTTCTGAAAGGTTGCGACAATGTTTTGACGTATTACCAGAAGTTGTGTGAAAAAAAGAATAAAACTGCGATCGTTTCGTAATGTTTCGCTTGCATGGAGGTCTTAGTTGAGGTGATCCACGTGTTTTTATCAAACACAAGATTAGTTGAATTGTCAACGATAAAAACACTTTTTATATTTTCCTCAACTGATCATTTGTTTTATATTCATTTTAACAACCAATAAACTAAGCACACAGCCAATATGTTCTTCTGCAGAAGGATTGAACCTTGAGCTCTCGTTTGTTGTAGTCCCAAAAGGTGCGTCTACACTATGCCGTGCGGCAATTATATTCACTTCATTCGGTTGAAATTTGGGTCGGCTAAGTATAGGTAGACCGATCAGGGCGTTCACATTAACGCGGTATTGTCGATGGGCGTGTACCGATTAATGCGGCCCGGCATAGTGCAGACGCACCTTAATATCGAATCACAACTACATTTCTTTGTTTAATAAGAAAAAAAATGTGTTACATAGCTAAATTCCATCGAGATCACGATGCTCGTAATGCCGCACTGCGCCGCCCGGAAAAAGAAAGAAAAAACATCATTACAAAATATTTAGAATTACTTGAAGCTCATTTGTAAAGAGTCCTTATGCCACAATCTTGTCACAAGCTTTTGATACATTTTAAAAGGCCGACAGCCACATTTTCTTTTCTTAAGAAGCTTTCCCAAATGATAAAGTAAGATTTTTAGTGGTTTTCGTAGCATGGATAAAGTGAAACCCAAATAATAGAGACGAAAAGGGGCGCGCCTTAAATGGAATAAAGAAGCTGCAACCGTCAAGAAGGAAACGAAGAAGAAGTGCGCCCAACTCCAAGCTAAGAGCAGGGGACATGTATCGAGAAGTGGAAGATATTTTTTACCGGCTTCTGACGTAAGCGCCATACTATTTGAGAACAATCAACTTTGATAAGTCTAGAAACAAAGTATAGTACTATAGATTCGGTAACCATCCGTTCATTATAGCAATGAACAGTTCATCATTTGGAAAAATATTCATTATGAATTATTTAATTTTCAAAAAACATGAAAATGTTCACTACTTAAAAAGCTGTTCATTATTTATCCAATTTAAAAAAACAAAAATCAACAAATCAACAAAACAATTATCAACAAACTGATGATGTGAACGTGACCTAATCCAAAAGTGGTAATGTAGTGCAAATATTTTATTTTGGAACTAAGCCTTCACCACTCGTTGAATATTTTTTTTTTAATTGAATACGAAGGCAAAACACCTTTACTAGCACGTCGACCTGAAAGATCTTTTGTGCTGTTACCTTAGGTTTAAAAACGTAAAGTGTGGAGTTGTTCATTCGAAGTTGAGGTTATGTAGGAACCTTAGAATATTCGAAGAAGGGGTCTTTCTTATATCAAGAGGACTAGTGAATCCTTTATTGAATATCTTCAGATTCGTTAAACATACTTCATGGAAAACGGCCAAGATAGTGGCGATTCCGAAAAAAGGCGACCGGAATCTCATCGCCGACTACAGGCCCATCTCCCTACTGAACAACCTAAGTAAGTTCCTGGAGGAGCTATTACTTATGAAGTTGAAGAAGTTCTGCAAGAAAAATAACATCATCCCAGACATGCAGTTCGGCTTCCGGGAAAAGTATTCAACCCTACATTCGTTGATGAAACTGCACAAAGACGTCACCGCAGCCCTCAACAGCCATCAGGTCACCTTGCTTGCACATCTTTATAGCCATCCATAGCTGCCCGGAGAGTGGAAACTCACATCCACAGACTATATACCTTTTATAGTAAGTGGGGTATACGCTCAACCAAATCAGAGCTCGTCTGCTTCAGAAGGCCTGGAGTCAATAGAGACTACCGTACTGCTGGAAGATGTAGAGCAACATCACTGTCGCTACCCGATAGAACCAACTTTCACGAGGTGGTTAAATTCAACCCGTACTCACGCGCTGTGCTGAAGAAGGCCAACTTCGCTTTCCACCGACTTTACCTTTTGATGAGAAGAAAAACAGGACTAAGCCAGTCAACGAAACTTCTGATGTACAAGCAACTGCTGAGACACGGCCATCAACTACGGCAGCCCAGTCTGGTTTACCACTTCCAATACAACTATGAAAGAGCTCCTTCTTTTCGAAAGGAAAATTCTGAGACTCTGCACCGGCCTGACTTTCTACCACCAGCGCCAAAGACTCTACAGCAACCAGCTTGCGTACGAGAAAGCCAAAATGATGCCCTTGGATCAATACGTGTTATTGACAGTAAACAAAACGATTGCAGATATCAAAAACCACCCGAATCATTTGGTGAGAAGGATGACCAGTGAGCCAAGAAACCTAAGCGTGATGAGCACTTTGAACGAAGAAATAATACCAGCTAACGACGAAGCCATCAACTTCTACGCTGACTCTGGGCCAGCATATTTCCGTGGCTAATGCCACCCCCAACAACCTCCCCATGTAGGGACACGCCAGCGACAACCGGGACGGAACATCCCGAGATAACCCACGTCAGCAGATTATTAAAAATTTTCTTTTCTTTTCAGCTATATAATATTAAGTTATTATTTTAATTCTAAACAATTTATTTGGTTAGGCCCCCTATGTGCCAACATTCGTAAATCATCATTTTTAAATTTTTATGTTATCTAGTATAATTCTATATATACAGGGTGATTCGCATAAGGTGTGACAAAAAGATAGGGTGTGTAGGTTGGACCTAGACAAGCAAAAAATCGTATGGTAGGGGGGGGTCCATTTTCACCCGTTTAGGCGGGAGGGGCCATTTAAGAAAAAAATCACTAAAAATGGAAAAAAAATTATTTAAAAATAACGGTAATACCTACAGAGTTGTGCTATAGTATTTTGAAAAGCTAAAAACCTATACATTAAATAAAATCTAAAAATGAGTTGTTCATTTGAATAGTTTTTGAAATATTAATTTTCAAAATCAAAATTTTGAAAAAAAAACATAATTTTTTTTCTTCAAACCATTTTTTTTCAAAATTTTACGTAATTAAGTAGTATTTTTCTGGCTTATTTTCAATGCTCTTATTTATTTTTGATCAAACACAAAAAACCGGATGCCAAAATAACCTGTAGTTTTTGAGAAAACCAAAAATTACAAAAACGACTTTTCAAAAAAAATTTTTTTTTAAAGTTTTTTTTTCGTTATTGGATTCTTAAGTGAATTTAAGAAATAATGGATGAATTTTCTCTTTACTTTTTTTCACTTAAGAATCACTTAAGAATCCAATAACGAAAAAAAAACTTTAAAAAAAAATTTTTTTTGAAAAGTCGTTTTTGTAATTTTTGGTTTTCTCAAAAACTACAGGTTATTTTGGCATCCGGTTTTTTGTGTTTGATCAAAAATAAGTAAGAGCATTGAAAATAAGCCAGGAAAATACTACTTAATTACGTAAAATTTTGAAAAAAAATGGTTTGAAGAAAAAAAATTATGTTTTTTTTTTCAAAATTTTGACTTTGAAAATTAATATTTCAAAAACTATTCAAATGAACAACTTATTTTTAGATTTTATTTAATGTATAGGTTTTTAGCTTTTCAAAATACTATAGCACAACTCTGTAGGTATTACCGTTATTTTTAAATAATTTTTTTTTCCATTTTTAGTGATTTTTTTCTTAAATGGCCCCTCCCGCCTAAACGGGGGAAAATGGACCCCCCCCTACCATACGATTTTTTGCTTGTCTAGGTCCAACCTACACACCCTATCTTTTTGTCACACCTTATGCGAATCACCCTGTATATAACATTCAATAAAATAAATTAATTGAGTAAATTGAGACTTTTTTTTAACAATAATCTTTTAAAACAGAATGCAGCTCTTTTTTCTATGTTAGTTATTTTGGGTTTACAAATATAGTTACAGTAACTATAAATGACTATCTAGCGGCGTTCCTCACAGGCTGATCACTATTCTGAAGCATTTACGTGGGAGAGCTTTAATACCTTCGAGATTAAACTACTCTTGTTCTTCTACTTCTTGAAGAAGGTGGGCCAAAAGAAATCAATTGGTTACTTAAAATCGGTCAAGTAGTTTTAAGGTTCCCGTAGGATTTTAGGAATGAAATAAGTTTTTTTTATTGAATAGGGCGAAGGTAAAACATCTTTACTAGCACGTCGACCTGAAAGATCTTTTGTGCTGTTCCCTTAGGTTTAAACACGTAAAGTGTAGAGTTCTTCATTCGAAGTTGAGGTCATGTAAGAACCTACGAACATTCAAAAGAGGAGTGTTTCTTACATCAAGAGGACTACTGAATACTTTATCGAATATTTTTAGTCTGGATCTGGCTATGGCAGAGCATTCACATAAAATGTGTTCAGCCGGTTCTGAGTCCTCGAGACAGAGAGAGCAGGTGTCATCCTGGCTGATTCCCTTATTTTTAACATGATATTATAGAGAGCAATGACCAGCGAAGAAGTCCGTAAGTAACTTTGCGTCACATTTGCACATGTCAAGAATCTCTTTCATACGTCTTTAAGATAAGTCGATGAATAGTTTTGATTGGTGGTGGCCAGTAGAGTTGTTCCAGCTGTGGATAATGTTCTGCCGTTCCCAAGTAAAAAGTTCGCGTTTAATGCTACTGATTGGGAGACCACAGTAGGGTTACGGGCCATTGAATTGAGATTGAGAGCCAAGTCTAGCTAGGCAGTCAGGTTCTTCGTTATCCTGTACAGTGTACACCTTCATGTCTATGAAAGATTGACTTTATTGTGGGTGATTAATTGAGATAGACTTGTCAGGCAGTTCCAAACTAGTTTGGATTCAATTTTGGTTGAGGACAATGCCTTCAGGGCTGCCTGACTGTCAAAGCAAATTAGGATGCGTAATCATCACAGAATTCTATAGCTCTTACCTCTGCTAGAAAGATAGTTGCTGTACTACCAAGCGAAACAGATGATTTGAAGTTGGGACCGAAAATTCCTGCACCTACACCGTTGTTAGTTTTTGAACCGTCAGTGTACCAAATGTATTGGAAGTTACTTGTAACAAATACAGGGTTCTTCCATGCTTAGCGGTTAGGAAAGGTTACTTCGAAGGGATGGTGTAACGTTATGCGTCTAAGCATAAAGTCCGAAGAGTGAGCTGCAGCCGATTGCAATATTGGGAGCACCAGCAGAATGCTCATATGTCCCTGTAAGTTATCTTCTCTTAATTTGTTTTTTTTTTTTTTTTCATTTTTTCGTTTTAAATGTCACTTCAGTGTTAAAGAATAACAAAATATAAGTAAATTGGGGTGACCCTTATTTTTAAAATTCAAATATTGATATTGATATTTACAATTCGAAAAATTTTGTGAGATGAAGCTTTAGTGCGCTTAGTGCGGCAATCTTCTCTGCTCTTTGGTGTAGCGGAGGAAAATTTAATAAATTTTTTAGAGCTAAAGTTGGACAGGTGCCTATTGCACCTGTGATACCTATGCAGGCTAATCTTTGTAGCTTTTGCAAAGCTTTGTGGGCATAAACTTTTTCTCTTTTTTGTCATTAGACCAGCGAGGTATGTCCCATAATCTAAGTTACTGAGGGATAATTGAAGCATCCTAATGCTGAAAGAAATTTCATTTAGAAAAAAAGGAAACCCAAACCAAATTGGATGACTTCTGTTGGCCCACCTTAAGTCTTGGCATTTCGAGCATCGTGATCTCGAAGGGCGCCACACTTTCATTTTAACATCTTGAAGGCTTTCGTCCAACAACAAACGGGCTTTATTTGCATTCGGCAATTTCGTTTCTTTGACACAGAGATCTTCTCTACTCGCTTCATTCTGGTAATTTTTTCCAGTTCGAAACTTCGATAGACATGTTTCCAAAGTCCGGACTTGCGACTCTTAAGCCTCGTCCAATCAATCGCATTGTTTTCTCAGTTCCTGGAATCCGTGTAGGATCAGTACCATGCATTAAGTGGTAGTGCCAAGAAGTACAGCCGGGGGTGTAGTGCCGGGGGGGGGGGTAGTGCCAATACTATTCACAGGTATTTCCATAATGCTCGAAGTCTTACGAAATTTCCCGAAGCCTTTTTCTCATTTTTCGACACTTAAATGCTTCATGTTATCAGTTTGACCTCTCTCTTACTACACCGGACACCGGTGATCTCCAGCCGTTTAAATCTTTTACTACACCGGTGATCTCCAGTCAAATAAATAAAAAGATAAATAGGGTGGCGCAACAGAGCGAGGAGCCCCTGGGCCTAGCACATTTCTCACAACAATCGCTTGTCAGGGAATGGAGGGCACCAACAGTTTTCTGCCGGTTCCGAACGGCTAACCATGGCAATGAATTTGATAACGGACAACTTTCCAATTCCTCGCCAAAAACCGATACCCTTGGAAAAGCATTTTGCCTCTGTAGGGACTCTAACCACGAACCTATGCGTTGACAGGCAGACATGCTAACCATCACGCCACGGGTGATCTCAAATCGTCCAACTTTTTTACAACACCAGTGATTTCTAGTAGTGGAAATCTTTGACTACACTGGTGATCTTCAATCGTGTAAATCGCTTACTACACCGATGATCGCCAGTCGTGTAAATCTTTGACTACGCTATAGTGATCTCCAGCCGTGTAAGCTTTGGATACTACAGGCACACTTTTGGAAAACTTTTAAGGTTTTTCGGGTGTCGCCAGACTTCTAACTGTCTAGATGTGTGTTAGTCGTTTCTTTAAACAAAGGAGGTAGCGCTGCAGTTGTATTCCAACGCGTCACTGTTCGGCACAATTACTAAAGATTTTAGCTGAGAACAAAAGCAAACAGATCTGCAACATTATGCAATGCTTCTTACACTAAACCAAGCTTTACTCCCTCCTTTGAGTCCTCTGTTTGGTTCTCCATAAATAAATAAATAGGACGGCGCTCGGGAAACTTCAAGGCCTGAAGATGAGTCCACACTATGCCCTGCCGCAATCGGATCCATTTCATTCGGTTCGATTACGGGTCGGCTTTCATTAAGGAGGAAGACTGATCGGGACGTTCTTCAAACTTATTCGGTATTGTTCATGTGTCGTTCGGCTTAGTGTGGACCCACCTAAATGTATTCCAAGGTCCTACAACTTCAAACTGGTTCCGAAAGCGATTCATAGCAGTGTATTTACTCTCCAAGGACTTGCCTATTCCTCTCGAAAGGCGAAATAGAATTCAATGTGTCTGTGTATGATTTGAACCTCGAGAACCAGAAAGACATGCTAACCACTACTTCGCGGCCACCACTGTCACTTCTCTGTCATACTTTGTTTCTAGATGTTTCAATTCAACAGACAGGCCTCACTCATCTTCAATAACTTTTCTATCCTCGTAGTTCCATTGTATATACAAGCTATTAAGTCAAAAAGGCGGTTTAACAATCTTATGGACCGGAGGACACTGGTGGCGCAGCAATCGCTATTGTATATACAATCGTGAAACCAATAGCTTGGAACCGAGACTGATAGGTTGGACTGGAGACAATAGATTCGCCACCAGTCTAAAAGTCTATACACAATCCTGCTATATAAGTATTCATAGTTGAAATACTGAGTTCAATTAAAAAAAAAATCAATCCCATAGAATGGAAACTTGTCTTCCCAAAAAAATTCTCATCTTCAAAAGTTAAAGACTTGGCCTACTAACTTCTTGGCATACTCGCAAAAACAATTTCACCGCGGCATTTTTTTCGGAATTGCTTAAATACACTAAGTGCCTTGTCTAGACATGAAATTTCTTCCAAAAAAGAAATCCATTCCTCCTCCTAGCCTACTTAAACCGCGACCACACTTTGAACTTTATCTAATTAAAAATTCACAGAGCAGCGCACACAAGTTCAACATGCTTTTGCTGATGCCCCGACGACTTTAAAGACTTTAACCAAACACGTATACGCAATAACCCCTGCAAATGGTCATTAAATTAGAAGCAGGAAGCACCGCGGTACTTGTTGCAATTATATGTAAA
This sequence comes from Melanostoma scalare, assembly GCA_949752695.1. Lineage (NCBI taxonomy): Eukaryota > Metazoa > Arthropoda > Insecta > Diptera > Syrphidae > Melanostoma > Melanostoma scalare. The sequence continues at coordinate 157,106,089 of OX456986.1, forward strand.
TACCAACCCTCCCAACAGCTAAGTCTTAGACTTACCGATACTAAAAATGTCTATATCTTAGTGGTGTCTCTAAGTACTTGCCTTCAAGTCGTACTTAAAAATGATTTACTTTCTCTCAGGTGTAGTCAATTTAGCAACGAAAGCTTCCCCCATTATCCGACTCTTGATAATGTTAATTAAAAAACAATTTAAAGTGCTCTTTGGCTTCACCTTGAAATTCCTCCATTTGGCCTGTTGCTTTGAGCCCATACCCAACCAACCAACCACCCAACCGCCTATAAATGATTAAATGAATAAACCTACCTACCCGATTTGACCACAAATAATTTCCTTATGACATTTGCTTCATTGAAACCCAATCAAATAAACCCACATACCATAAACTTTTGCATAAAAACAAAACAATTTTGTTTGCAAGAATTCATTAGACTCTAGAACAGTCTCGAACGGACGAACTACTGTGCCCTAGAGAGCTCCCCTCTCTGTGCATCACCCTTCTTGACTGGCTTTTTTCCTTCTTAATTATAAAGCATGTAAAATCCATTTGAGTGCAGCTTTGAATTTTAATTGGTTTGGTGATCTTTCATCCGAACAGAGAACATTAAAACGGTAAAAAGAATGAAAGATTAGGCATTAGGGCCTTTTACGGTAACACTAGTGGATATAAATTAATTTGTTTAACATATGCGATGAGTGTTTATTGTTATAATAGCTATGGCGTAGTATCTTTTCCGTTGAAGCATGCTACTCAACCTGGCATATATATACTGCCTCGTATGTACGCATAAACAGCAACAGCACATCAGCTGACAGTTTTTGTTGTGAAATTCATAGAGAAGTTAGTAATAGATTGGCTTTAATGATGTTTTACCGTTTAATCATCACAGAATTTTAAACGACTTGGAATTATTGTTTGCGCAGTGCCTATAGGTAGTAGGTACCACCATTTGCCATAGAACCGCCTCGTTATGTCAATACTCAATAGTCAATTAAAGTTGACGTTTTTGTTTGGCCATTACTCAGAGTAATGTGCCCATGAGTCATGCCTAATGCCTCATGCATGACATACTACAGTCTATAGGGTCTTTGTTCTGGAGTAAGTAAATTTATTCTTCCCAACACCCGAGTGGAGTAGAGATTTGAATAAGCTTAACTCAGCTGGAGCAACTATGCAAATGAAACTTTATATTTTTTTGCACCAAAGTAACGTAATGGAAACTGTTGTTTTTTTTTTTTAATTTTTCTGGTCATGTTTCGTTGAAAGCGAAGCTAGGTGTGTTTATTTTTTTGTTTTTTGAAAGATTGATTACCGGACAAGTGCGTAGAATTGGCATTTAACAAAGTTGTCGTAGAGATAGAATCTTGGTTTCAGTTTCAATTAGGTTAGGTGTTTGTACCTCTGGGGATGTTGAGAATAACGAAGGTTGTCTGAGACTGGTTTGGACGTGTAAAAAAAAGTGTCATTCTTCTGGTACTACAATCAAACGATTGTAGATTTCTCGGAAAAACAAATTCCAGCCTTGTCGATAGTAAAGCTTATTTTAAACAATCGTTTTTCTATTTTTTTGGTAGAAAAATCGAGTATTTAGGCTTGAGTACCTTTTTTGTCCCTTAACTGGCCTTATATTCAAATGTAAAAGAATACATTCTCCCTCTTTTCATAAAATTTCCTGCAACAAAATGAACCGGAAACAAATAAATAAATAGGGCGGAGAGCCTGTCACAACCATGGGCTTGTAACACAAAACTACAAGTACTTTTAGTATACAATCGAATTATGGCAAGTCTAGAAAAAACTGTTACACAAAGCTACAAGTTTGTTTGTTCTTCTACAAGGGTAATGGACATAATCCTACAAGTGACTTTTAACTTATAGACTGGTTGGTTTTTACTACGAGCCGTATTTCTTGTGAGAAATAGATGGGACACACTATTTTCTGCCGATTCCGAACGGCTAATCTAGAAAGTGCTTTTCATGTCAACGAAATTATTATGGGAGGACAATTCCACGCGAAAGGCGATACCTGTGCAAAAACATTTTCTGTTTTCTTTTGGGATTCGAACCTCGAACTTCTCACGTAACAGGCAGACATGCTAACGATTACGCCACGGGTTTTTGACTTTCATGGCTGTTCCGATTTTCGTACGGATTCAAAACGAAAACCGATATTGAATCCGAAAAATTATTTCCGAACGTATTCACTACTGGTTTTTTGTCACAAAAACGTGTTGGAAATTAAATTTTTGTGTTCATTGCAACTGTTTACAGCTTTAGTGCATGTTAGTGCTAATATAGTTTATTATTTTTCATCTCTAGCAATAAATAATGTTCTACAGAATTCATTAACCGGATTCAATTCCGCTAACAAAATGATAAGCGAATTGAAAAAGTACGAATTCGGAATTGGGAACCGCAAAGATTCTAAAACGGGAGGATAAGGTATCCGAACGGGTCATAGAGTTGATTTGATCATGATATGGGGGTGAAGTTAGCACTACACTATACCTGAGACAAGGTCTTTCCTTTCCATGATTTTTCTGCAATGTCCTTTCGAAAACCTGTCGAGGCAGACCGTTGAAATTCAAACGCTCGCAGAGTTCTAGTCATCCTAGACTCGCTACGCAGCTCATACAGTTCGTGGTTGAGTCTTCTTCTCCACACATGCAACACATGAAACGACCAAGGGCTTTTTCATCCGCTTTAGATAAGATACACTCTTCCGCCGCTTATCAAGACTGGGAAGATGAAGGTCATACCTTGGTTTTTCAAGAGAATTTTGAAGTGGAATTCTAGAGAGGGTTTTATTTCTCAATTGCCTTGCAGCGGTTGGCAAAAGTTATTCTCCATTTGATCTCTGCACTGATGAGTCAATCAGTACCCAGGTAGACGAAGTCCTATGCTACGTAGTTATGTCTGTCTATGGTGACGTTTTGTCCAATTCGTCGATGTTCTTTGTTCTTGACATCACACTTTCTTTTTCACAATACGTCAATGTCGTCTGCGTAAGCGAGTAATTGTAAAGACTTCTGAAAGAATATGCCTCTGATGTTGACGTTTGGGTTTCGCACAATCTTTTCAAATACGATGTTAAATTGCATGACAGTTTGTCGCCTTGTCGAAAACCTTCCTTTCTTTACCTTGAACTTGACGGAGCAGCGTGTCAGCATCCAAAGTCATCCTGCATAGTCGAACGAGTTTCGCAGGAATGCCGAAACTAGACATGGATCTGTACTGCTCGTCTCTGTAAATACTGTCGTACGCGGCCTTGAAATCGATAAAAAGATGGTGTATGTATATCGATATTATATTCTCGGATTTTTTCGAACTTCTGCCGTAATGTGAAATAGGTCAAGTTGTTGACGTGGGGTTTCAGACGTTCACATATTACAGCAGACAAGATCTTATGAGCGAAGTTAAGGAGGCTTATTCCTCTATAATTGGAGATCCTCACAGTCTTACTTTATTAAGATCGGGCAAACGATACTGTGGTTGCATTCATCGGGCATGCTTTCTTCCGACCATATCATGCAGATAAGCTGGTGCAAGTTCCTTTCCAACCGAACTCGCGTCAAATTTAAATTAAATCTGCCTTGCAGTAGCTTAAGGCTTCTGATGATTCTCCATCTGCACGGAGTCTATTAAGGCATCTTACCATATACATTCAAATCTGGAGATCATTGTCCCTTATTCGTTTGCTAATACTGTATTTTTACCTGGCAGTTATACTAGGTAAGCGCAAAAGTACCTCAAACCCACAAAAAAGCACGAGAAAATGAAACCTTGCTGCTAGGTTTCTATCAAACTTATGCTATGTCCGCACCTGAGAGTTAAACTTGTTTAACTCAAAACAATCCCAAACCAACATGATAACCAAGTGGTTTGCCATACAAAATGAAACCTTTTTGGTCACTGGGTTTCGAGATAACCTACTCGAAACCAAGTGCGCTGAATGCACTTTTTCCAATATTCCATTGAATTTGACATTTAAGAAAGTGGAAGTGAGTGGAGAGAGAATGAATTCTCTCATACGTCGTTGACGTTCTGCTCACACTTTATGTCTGTCTCTTTTTAACTTAAGCAAAAAAGGTAAACCCAAAACTTGTTTGCATATGCGGACACTACTTGGTTAACTCAAACCATCTTGGAACGAAACCCAGGTTAACTTCAGGTGCGGACATAGCATTACTGGAAACAAATATCGACAAATATTGTGTTGAACGCACTATTTCCAACATTCCAGTGAGTTTGATATTTGATAGCAGCGCCTCTGCTGACCTGTTTTCATATGTCGGTGACATTCTTTTACATGTCTCTTTCTTTTCCTTTTTATAAACGAAAACAAGCAGAACTAAAAAAAGCAAGCCGGAGTTTGGGAACACTTCTAGGTTAACTCAAACCATCCTGGAATGAAACCCAGTTCAACTTCAGGTGGAAATGTAGTATAATATGCGAATGTGAACTCACTCTTGGTTTCCCTGGATGCTGTTCGTCGGCATCGTAAGCTGAACGCGTTCATTCGTAGTTTATAATTTTGGAACGAGGCGAGGGCGCGAATTATTTCGTTTGCCATCGTCATTATAAAACGAACCACGTACCTAGCAGCATACAAGGTAGATCAAGAGTGAGTAAAAATCATGTATATATATTTATTATAACAACTAATTTATTTATCTTTGAATAAAGATATTTTAAAGATATTTTTCATAAGCGCCAAAAACAAAGGTGTTTTAATGAAAACTCTGGAGAAAAACATTGGAAGCCTGCAAGCCAACAATAATGGTTATCCGAAGCTGTTGGTTGTTTTGGAATCATGGACTTTTTCCGTGGTTATGTTATTAACCCCGCTCACAGCCCCTAGAATAAGAGACGAACTCGTTTCACAATCCCCTTGAACATAAAGGGTCAGGTAATCCGGTGTCAGTAACCCTACTGCAGGATTTGAGAGCATTTACCTAGCCAGGAGCTTATCCGCCACCATCTCTGTTTGAATACCCTGTCCTACTATTGAAATGCCCTAAAAGACTTTTATGTGCTTTTTGACTGTTGAAGTCCACCGTTGGTTCTGTAAGCCGGAATCTATCAACAGTGCGACATTCCCCATTAGCTTTGGCAGACCACTGAGATTCGGACAGTCAGTCAGAACTCGCAGAGCATTATAGTGCTGCTATATTTTTCTTCGTCTCTTCGTCTACACCAGCACTTACTATTCACCTGGTGTTGGAGGAGAATAGTACACAGTGTTTGTTCACCGCAAGAATGAATAGTAATCACAATTGACGTGTACTAAAGGTTGCAACATCGGGGGGCACGCAAGATAACACCAATCAGAGCCTTCCCGAACAGTACAAGCTCAGAACAATTTTTTGGACTTCACTACTCCAAATCAGGTAGTACCCGTAGCATGATGGTTAGCATATCTGCCTGTTAACCCAGAGGTTCGTAGTTAGAATCCCAACAGAGGCAAAAATATTTTTCCACGGGTATCGCCTTTGACGAGAAATTGGCAAGTACTCCGTTAGTAAATTCATTGCTTTTTCGATTAGCCGTACGGAACCAGCAGAAGATTGTACGTCCCCTCCATTCCCTCACAAGGCATGGTTGTGAGAAATGCGCAAGGCCCCAGGGCTCCTTGCTCTGTTGCGCCACCCTATTAATTTATCTTATTTACTCCAAATCAGACCTCAACAAAAATAAATACCTTATCCCATATCTTTTTTTGGGGCTCCAATACTACAAATCAGAGCTTTAAAAAAAATACCACCTCCCAGACCTTCTCATTTATCGTAAGGAAAAAATTTTTTTGATATACTGAGGACTCCGGAATAATCAACTCAGTGTCCAAAAGACTTGAAAATTGAGCCAGGTTTCAGTAAAGACAATTGTGTCATGCAAAAAGAACTGATAACTAAGGCAAGATTCGTGTACGAAAACCCAAAACGTTTTGGTAGAAGGAGGTAGTTTTATTTAGTTCTTTGGCGGAAATTGTGTTCATTTCACTTTGCCACAGTTCAGTTCAGTTAAGTTCAGTTGAACTTGACCAGTTCAGTTGGACCAGTTCAGTTCGGTTCGTTCATTTCTGATCGCTTTACTCAAGAAGAGTAAATGAAAATCTTGTAATGAGAGTACTATAAGGCTAAGAATCACTATTAAATGTAAAATCAGAGAAAGAGAGAGGGAGGGAGGGAGGTAGAGAGGTAAGCTACCTACTTACTTAAGGAAAAATATTCTTTTTGCTTATTTTTTACTAAGCATTTGTTCGACATAACAAAATGGATACTCAGCCCTTTTATCAACCGAAAACTGTAAAAAAGCTTATGAAATAATTTCGAGTTAAGGCCGTTAGATGAAAATAGACATATGTCGCTTCCATTGGTTTCACTCGGGGAAGCACTCATTTTAAAAATCAATGGAACACCCAACATTGTTTCTGTTCAGTTTAACGTAATTTCCTTTGTGTGAGTGAAACACCTATGGCTCTTAAAAAATATTCCTTGAGGAAAATTTTCTTTTTGACATTTGAGTAACATTGTGTTAGTGCTTCTTGAGTCGATTCTCACTTCAAATCGAGGAGCGGCTGTCACTCCTCAGAATCCTGAGAAGCGATCTTTTTGCACCAATGGAACGGTTCGAGAATGCTTCTGGACGCTCCTGGACTTTTCATTTCGTCCAATGGAAAGTGACATTAGAGTCGGAAATCGCTTTCATAAACACACTTATCCCAGAGAAATTGGTCCAATTACAGCCTTCGTGTGTCTGTAGACTGTAGAGCACGTATTTCCGACTACTGAAGCAGTAGACTCATTCAATGCATCCTAAGTTTCAATAGAGGTCTTTTGACCACTGACGCAGTTGACTCATGAAAAACGAGTAAATTGTTTATTGAATTTGATTCGAATTTCTCTTCAGTGTTTTACGTTCAAGAAGGAACCTTCAAGAAGGACTAGAGACTTGATGGGTACTGAAAAATTGCGAATTCTTTTTGAGTTTTTGTGTTAGAATTAAACTGAACTGAATTATGCTTTAAGATCTTCTAGTACTTGGGATAGATCAGTGATCATAGGCTCCAAAACATCAATGGAGTTTGAAGCTTCAGCAGAACTAAATGGAGACGAAAATGAACCAAGATTGGAAACACTTGGAAACACAAAAAAACTGATATCTCTGTTGAGGGTATAAAAACAACGCAGATATTTCTCGCCAAATTGGCATCAACTAATTAACAGAAATGCAAACCATTTAAAGATACTAATTAGCAATTTATGATAATTGTTATTCGTTATTTACTTACAGCTTTTAATGTGCAATCCTTTGCGTGGCCATTTTTAGCAGAGTCGTTATTATTGTTATTTCCATTTGTATTTGGTTCCGGTGATGTTGCTGTCGACGATGATGCCGACAACGACGATCCGGATGATGATGACACCTTTACGGATGACGATGATGAATTGTTCTCCCATTCACTCGGCATTTTGCGTTGATTTCTGTCTCATATTTAGTAGATCATAACTTTCTTTTACACCGCCACCACCACCACGTTTATGGCTTTACTTATGTTGTTGGTACACGCGAGCGAGTATGTCTATATACAATGCCGCCTCACTGTCCCTGAGAGATAAGGTTCGTATATCTTTACAATGAACTCAACTGACGATGATGATGATGATGATGAGTCTCGTCACTTTACTTTCATCTCACACAGGAAAACAAACACCAAAAATAAAAGTACAAGACCAGAAACCTGCAAATAGAAATAGAAAACAGAACAAATATTAAAAAAGTGTTTCTTTTTTAACAAACAGTGTAATCATTGTTTTAATATTTAAAGCTCTTTTTGTGTAGGGTAGAAGCTTGTTTGTCACGGTGTTGGCAACAAAGAGGGAATGAATACATTTAAGAATGAGATGAAAGCTGATAGATAGTGTGTGGAAGGGAAGATGTAGTTTCTTATCAACTCAAGATTTGAAATTGTAACCAAGGTCAAAGGTCACCAAGGTTGTTTTTCGTAAAAATCTCAAAAGCTATAAGAGCTACATAAAAAGAGTCAAGGCCAATATTGTAGACCAACAAATTTACTACAAAAAACTATCCGAAATTATATTTATACGAATGATATTTCAGAAGATCTACTCAATAAACCAAAACACTGACAACTGAAAAAAGTGTCACTGATTTACTAAACTAATTTGTCATCTCGCCACGAGGTCATGTTATCCGAACTCATTCAGCTCTTCTTTTGAACAACACATGAAGTCAATAGTCTTGCTGGACAACAATTTAAGAGCCAATATTCATCACATCAAAAGCATTTCCGGAGAGCGCCCAAGGTGGTCGAAAAAGTGATCGTAAACAGGACGTCCAAGCAGTGATAGATATTAAGCAGTCCCGGTGTTCTTCAACTGAAAATAATTTTAAAAAGAAAGCAATACTCCGTTCCTTCTTACAAAACCTTTGCTCTAAAGAAGCCTTGAATAAGTTCAACACGTTGGCAATGTGTACCAATTGTTTACAGCCACTATTTAGTTTGTCATGAGTGCTTTATTCCACAGATAGTCAGATATATGACTTGATTCTTCCTATATTTTTTTTTTTTTTTGTACAAATAACACCTTTAGGGATACGATGTATTGTGAGTGACTGTGGCTGCGCTACAACAACACCCTTGTACTAAAGTTTGTCGGGTGATTAATGTTTGCATAGAACTCTATTAGTAGTAGTTTTCTTCTCGGTTTATTTTTTTCGTTCCAAGAAGTACCGTCTAGAAGAAGGCTATTAGTGTTGTGAATTGGTATCGATGTGCTTTTACACTCGTTGAGAGTTTATTGTTTTTTCTTTTTCTTTTTTCATATGGAATGGTGGTAGAGATGGCAACAGGAAGCAAGGGTGGATGGTGGTAATGCCGTGTGTGGTAATGTGAGACGAAAACAATAGGGTCTGCCAATAGGGTGAACAAATTTTCAATTGGGTTCAGTCAAGCAGTTGAAGTTTCCTGTATTGGCCAAGTGCATGAGGGTAATGGCCCTAGGAATGAAAAAATACAACACACACACAATTGCCATTGGATGAACGAAAGTTGACTGAAGGTTCCGTTTTGCGAGTGAGTTGCGGTGGATTTCAGTGAATGTCCTTCGCAAGTTGCCATCATACGGATTGAGTTGAGGAAGATCAGTAAAGTGAAATTTTGTAGATAGTTTGGTGAGTTTAAAGGTGAGCCGCTAGAAAACAGGAAATAAGGGTCCAAAAATAAACCAGTGAGCTGAAGGAGATGGAGGCAATAATGACAATCTTAAACTTAAAGTTCCAAGTTCGTTTAGAACTAAAACTGGTTCTAATTCAACGGAAGGATTTCAGAAAAAGGGTTTGTAACTAAATAAATAGGTTGGTGTCTGTTTGTGCATTGATAAAACGTTAAGACGACTTTAGGCATTTTTAGAGTTTCCAACTTTAAAGTGATACTGGGTGCCGATCACCCAGCAGCACCGTCTTCTGCTGACAGAACTTTATAAAGGGATTCAAATAAACAAGAGCCACTCAATAAATGAAAGGTTATTATTTGGAAAAGAAAAAATTAGGAGTAGTTCGTTTTAAATAAGCAGAGTTCTCTGCGTGGCACCAGTAGCATAATGGTAAGCGTGTCGGCCTATAACGTGGCAAGTTCGATTACCAGAAAAATTAAGTGAACGAATGTTTTTCACGAGTACTGCCTTTCGCAAGAAATTGGCAATTTCTTCGATAGTAATTTCATGCCATGAAAAGAATTTCTATCTTTAGGTCCCTTCCATTCCCTCACAAGGTATGGTTGAGAGAAATACGCTAGGCAACAGTTCTCCTCGTTCTGTTGCGACACACAGTTTATTTATTTCGTTATCTGTGTAGTCTAAAATGAAGGGAGCACAGCACAAATTATGTCTGATTACGAGGACGGATCAATAAGTCCGTGACTTTTTGAATTTCCCGCGTCTAAATTGAAATGGCAACACTGCTCCCGGCAACAGTTGTTATCTAGTCAAAACATGAACAACCTGCGATATTTAATTGGTTTTTGACAGCCGTTGATATCAGACTACCGCATTGACTGAGAAGAAAATGGAAAAAAGTGATTCACTCCGAGAAACCCACTGTTTTAACTGCTGTTTGGTCTCCGGTGTGTTGTGGTGGGTTCACGTTTTTTCCACGGTTACGAAACGGAGCAAAAACTCGTTCACATCACACCAGAAACCAAGCAGCAGTCAAAACAGTGGGTTTCTCGTGACGAAAACGAAACACATTTTTCCACTTTCTACTTAACGGATGTCAAAAACAAACTAAATGCAGCTTGTTCAATTTTTGACAAAAGTCAACTGACAGATCAAGGTTGCGAGTTTGTGAATTAAGAAATCCTTAAGTCATAAGTCAGTAAGTGACTTATGAATTAAAAAAAAATTAATTCATAAGTCAGCAAGTGACTTGTGAATTAAAAAAAAATTAATTCATAAGTCAGTAAGTGACTTCTGAATTAGATAAATCATAAGTCATAAGTTACCAAGTGATTTATGAATTAAATTTTTCATAATTCACAAGCTACCAAGTGACTTATGAATTAGATGAACCGCAAGTCATAAGTTACCAAGTGACTTATGAATTAAATTTTTCATAATTCACAAGCTACCAAGTGACTTATGAATTAGATGAACCGCAAGTCATAAGTTACCAAGTGAGTTATGAATTAAATTTTTCATAATTCACAAGTTACCAAGTGACTTATGAATTAGATGAACCGCAAGTCATAAGTTACCAAGTGACTTATGAATTAAATTTTTCATAATTCACAAGCTACCAAATGACTTATGAATTAAAAAAAAAATCTTAAGCTGGTAAGTGAATTAAGAATTCAATAGAATTTTATTCACATTGTAGCAAGTGACTTACGGATGAGGAAAGTACAAGTCATCTGGTATTAAGTGACTTATGAATTAAAAACCTTATGGTGACTTTGTGGAGACGTAAATCCAGAGATCCAGACACAACCTACACACTCCCATACACATGCCCATACACACACACACACACACACACACACACACACACACACACACACACACACACACACACACACACACACACACACACACACACACACACACACACACACACACACACACACACACACACACACACACACACACACACACACACACACACACACACACACACACACACACACACACACACACACACACACACACACACACACATTTGGTGTGTATTTAATTCAGTGTTGCAAAGTCTTAAACCACTTTTATCTTAACTCTTGACTTTAATTCATAAGTCAGTAAGTGACTTGTGAATTATGAAAAATTTAATTCATAAGTCACTTGGTAACTTATGACTTGCGGTTCATCTAATTCATAAGTCATTTGGTAGCTTGTGAATTATGAAAAATTTAATTCATAACTCACTTGGTAACTTATGACTTGCGGTTCATCTAATTCATAAGTCACTTGGTAGCTTGTGAATTATGAAAAGTTTAGTTCATAACTCACTTGGTAACTTATGACTTGCGGTTCATCTAATTCATAAGTCACTTGGTAGCTTGTGAATTATGAAAAATTTAATTCATAAATCACTTGGTAACTTATGACTTGCGGTTCATCTAATTCATAAGTCATTTGGTAGCTTGTGAATTATGAAAAATTTAATTCATAACTCACTTGGTAACTTATGACTTGCGGTTCATCTAATTCATAAGTCACTTGGTAGCTTGTGAATTATGAAAAGTTTAGTTCATAACTCACTTGGTAACTTATGACTTGCGGTTCATCTAATTCATAAGTCACTTGGTAGCTTGTGAATTATGAAAAATTTAATTCATAAATCACTTGGTAACTTATGACTTGCGGTTCATCTAATTCATAAGTCATTTGGTAGCTTGTGAATTATGAAAAATTTAATTCATAACTCACTTGGTAACTTATGACTTGCGGTTCATCTAATTCATAAGTCACTTGGTAGCTTGTGAATTATGAAAAATTTAATTCATAAATCACTTGGTAACTTATGACTTGCGGTTCATCTAATTCATAAGTCACTTGGTAGCTTGTGAATTATGAAAAATTTAATTCATAAGTCACTTGGTAACTTATGACTTATGATTTATTTAATTCACAAGTCATTACTGACTTATGAATTAATTTTTTTTTAATTCACAAGTCACTTACTGACTTATGAATTAAAGTCAAGAGTTAAGATAAAAGTGATTTAAGACTTTGCAACCCTGTGACAGATAGCTGTTGACGGGAGCAGTGTTGCCATTTCAATTAAGAAGCGGGAAATTTAAAAAGTCACGGACTTATTGACGCGCTCTCGTACATGCTACAAACTTCTTTGGATAGATTTAAACGAATCCTCTTCTCTCTCCTTTTTCCTGCGTTTCATGATCTCGATGGGTATAACACTTAACATTCTGTGATCCGCTCGTGAGTAACGCCGCGTTGTGCGCCATAGATGCGTCGGCACGCTTCCCGGTTTTGAATTGTTCCATTTCTGATGTCTGAGGCCAACCAAATGCTGATTTCGTTGCACTTGTATGTATCAGGAGTGTTTTGTTCTGCCTTCCTTTTTGATTCTTCGCGATCTTGTCTGAACGTTGTATGATATTGCCTATTTTACGGTGTTCTCTGGATGTCTCCTTTGAACAAAACAATATCATGACCAGTTGCGATATATTTTTTTTTCAAGATGTTCGTTCTTTTAATACGAAGACAATTTGAGGTGAAAACACACATCGTGTATTTCGGGTTGGTTCGTTTAAAACGAAGTCATTTCAGCAATTTCAGATGAAAAAGATAGATGCGTTTTCTGTTGGTCAATATGAAATGGACGTTCTAGTTACAAACCTCATGGTGTTGCTCGTGTTGGCACTTGTTAGCTACTAAATTAGCAACCCCAAAAAAGCAAAGGTGCTGGCCAAGACCAGCGTTTTTTGAAAAAGATGGGGGACATCGGACTTAGATGGCTCACGAATCTCATATCCAAGCATAAAAAAGGTAATAGTCTACCTGAGCAATGGAGGGAAAGTTACCTTCTACCAATTTCCAAAGGAAAAGGAGATACACGAATTTGCGATACTTCGATATTTCCATCGAGCTGATGTCGAATCAGCCGAATCGTTGATCTTTGTTAGCCGAATACGAATAAAATATAAGGCACTCTAATAGTCATTGAGCGTTTGTCACTGGTATTTCACCAACAGATGCAATCCAAAGCATAAGCCATAAAGCAATTGCATGATAAAAAAGATCGTATATAATTGACTCTTAGACGACAAGAAGCTCTCGAAACGCATGATCGAGGATATGTACGAAAAAGTAGTGAGCGAAGGTAAGATTTTTGGCTTAAGTTACCAGATTCCAAGTCACTTTAGTTTTACACCAAGGAAGCCTCTTGAGTCTTTTGCTCTTTTACAGTCCTCGGATACAAGCTCGAAGCTAATTTTAAAGTACAGAACACCAAAGTACGAAATATTCATCCTGCTGACGATTTAACAATCATTGGCGAGGATCCTATACATCCTTACAACGAGCACTTAAAGTGTGCGGTGTTTGGACCATGTGAAATAAGGTCTATTTTTAGAATTAAGTATACGACGCTGTAGAAAATTGACAGAAACAGAACTTCCATCGACTGAAAAAGAAGCAATAAAGAACTTTGCTTTGCAATGCCTTAGGAAGCAAATTCACCGACTACCTCGAAGTTTTATTTTTGAAAAATAACGTTGCCACCGTCTCATGCAGGATTCGACGTTTTTTGTTGAAAGCATAGGAAAGCATTTTTCGCTTCATAGTGTGTCACTTTAGGTAAATAAATAAATAAATGTATAAATAGATTGGCGCAACTAAACTACGGAGACCCTGGGCCTAACGCATTTGAAGGATCTGCAATTTTACGCCAATTTCGTGTTTTCAAGTAGATAGACGGTTTTCATTGTAATGTTTAATTACCCACGGATACTCGTGAAAAACATTTTTGTTTCTTTGATGTTTCTGGGATTCGAACCTCGAACCTCCAACATAACAGGCAGACATGCTAACCAATATACCATGGGCACCACACTTTAGGTTATATCGTATTTTTCAAGGAAATGGAAAAGTATTGATATCAAAGAATCTCGTAACTAACAGCGCCGTTATTGTAAAAGAAGAACAAAAAGTGTGTTACGATTTCTTAACCATCTAGAGGTGTCGAATATTTTATAAGAATCGCTTCTTATTTCAACGGAGTAACGAGCATTCTCCAACGTCAAGCCGATAAGTTATCCATAAAAAATTTGTTGCAAGTTGGGAAGGAAACACGCACGGCAGGAGCTCACTGTCGTTTCTGATACTGGTCTTCTAATTGCTCGATCAAAGTTGATTATCGTTTTGACTTTCATATTAAAGGTTAACACACGTTCTTCTCTGCCTGTCGCCTATGAGTTCTTAGCATGACTTCTTTTGCAAAAATATTGTTATGAGCCTCTTTTAATGGGTTTTCTTTTGGATCTGGAGCAATCTAAAGTACTGGCGGTAATAGACTTACCACGTAAAAACTGCATCGGAAAGAACTAAGTAAACGGCGATCTTTTGTTGATGGGCGAAAAAATGTTCATGTCCGAAGACGCACTTTTAAATAAGAACAGGTTTTGTCTGACTTCCAGCTCAATGTACTCTGATTTGCCAGCTGCATCGATGATATTGTAGTGCCATAATGACTATGACAGTCTATGTCGATAACGCAGTGTACATATTTTATTCGAATTGTCAAAGTTCCTTGCTTCACCAATTAAATAACATAAAAGAAGACGAAGAACAAGAGAAAAGGTAAGATATGCTTATGTCTTCGACTTGTTTGCAAAAAAAAAATTAGACTTTCTTCTCATAAAAGAAAACGAAACGCCCGTAAAAAACAGTCGTAAAGGCAGCGGGTATCGTCATACGTAATCGAAACGTAACGATAACGAGAGTTTTTGTTAGTATCTTAATTCGTAGAACGGGCCCACCATTGCCGAAAAGAAATTATTACCATATTACAGAACCTGGTTTTACATTCAGTCGTTTAGATATTGTTCATCTTCAGACTTTTATTTCTACAATTGGCCTCAATACTTTGAAAGTAGACGTCACCACCTAAACCACATTAATTGGATAACACTTTTCAAAGGAATAACCAAAACCACCTTCCTCACCATTTGTAACAAACCAAAGCTATCGAAATTTATTTTCAATCATAAAAACTTCTGTTCTGCGATATGGAAAAAAAAATAAAACTTGATCCAAATACCATTTGCAGTGACCGGAAACAAATCTCTAGTGTGCAGCCAGCCATCTTTGCAATTTCAGCTGCATCCGATTGACATTCATTCCAATAGGTTTTCTTTCTAGCATCTCACTTAGCAAAAGCAAATCAGCCAATCGTCTCAATTAACACACATGGATCCATTTGCAAACCGCACCATAAGTTGAACTTAAAATCAACCAAGTGCAAACTATTCGCCAACAACACCGTTAGATTTGCATTCGCACCATGTTCCGATTGTGAACACACATCATACTCGTACTCCTCCTATACAACCCTATGGATAGTTGAGAGCTATTTATTTCAGCTTTCTTCTTCTGGTGGGTTTTGTTATATTTGAAAATCAATATCGCAGTGAAATTGTTAAGGCTATCATTCGATATGAGATGGTAACACTATCTGGGCGAGAAAATCCATCAATCAATCCCAAGATGGCACGGGAAAAAGGCATGAGGATGCGCGTTATAAGAGATATGGGATGTGATGATGTTTGACGATGGTGACGATGACGATGGCGATGTGATGATGACGATGATGATGATGATGGCAGCGGCGGTAGGAGGCAGCAATGGTATTGGTGGTAATGAAAGCTGGCGGTATGTTATATGTTAGGTTTGTGTGTTGTCGCTTGAAATTTGATATCAATTCCTTAACGAGTGACTAGATTTGTGCGCATGTTTGCCTGCCGGATGAATCTTTTGAAAGTTTCAAACTCATAGACTTAAGAATGTGCCTACATATGTGCGCCGGATAATGACGACAAAGACAATGATACAGGGTCGCATTTATGGTTCAAGTCTAGCAATAGAAACCATTAAGGAAACACCAGGAGCCATCAAAGTCTGCTCAGAAGCTTAAGTTGATGAAAGATGCGCACTATCAGATATATAAATACTTGGCAGAGCTGTCTAGTTGGTGGCGGACGCAGCTATTAGCTGGAAGAAACAATCCGCTTTGTTTAGCGTTTATGAGTCTATAAAAATATGTTTACACTAAGAATTTTTAAGGAACCAAATTTGCAATCCTGTTAAACTTCTGACGGACAAAAAGAATCCAGGAATTCCCTGTCCTTTGTTTCTTCAAACCGTAATGAGATAGTAAGTCGGTTTATACGAGGACTTTTTCGAGCACCAAGCTGCAAAAAAGTTGAAGTTGTTAAAAGATCCAAAGCCGTATTCATAATTCAGTGGTATCAGTGAAAACCAATTAAGGGAATACTTTTCTTTCCTTCAGCTGTGATGAGGTATCTACACGAAGACTTTTTGGAGTACACAAAACTGCATATGTAAGTAGTTTCGGAATTATTTCTTACTAATGACAGACAAAATGCATGGAGGAATGTCTTTTCTCTTTGAATCTCGATTAGGCTATAAAAGGGTGTTTACACTAAGGCTTTTTTGGGTACCAAATTACACAAGTAGTTTAGACCACTAAGGAACACTTAGGTTCAGAGAGAAACAAACCACGAATAACTTCTGTTTCCTTAAATGGAGTTGGCGTTATACAAGTCTGTTTATACGGACACTTTTGGAAGACCAAGCTGCACTAATTGCTTAAATTGTAAGAAGAGAAGGCGTAATCATTTAAGGAAACAATTATGTGGAAAAACTGTTTACAATGAGGCTTTTTGAAGCACCAAAATCAGAGTTTGAATTTGAAGTTTGGTGCTTCAAAAAGACTTCGTGTAAACAGATTTTAATGAACACATCACTGTGGTCGTGATTCATAAGGATTCGAGGTCTTTAGCGAGTGCATTACAAAACTCATACCAAAAGTATATTTGAAAGAATTAATTTAGGAAACAATGATGTGGTCAATCAAATGTGTTTACACGAAGTGTTTTTGAAGCACCAAACTTCCAATTTGAATTCTGATTTTTTGGAGATTCACAAGGATTCAAGGGTTTTACTAAGTGCATTTCAAAGCTCAAATTATAAGAACATTCGCCGGAACAAATTTAAAAAGCAATGATAGGTCATTAAAATCTGTTTACACGAAGGCTTTTTGAAGCACCAAGCTTCAAATTCGAATTCTGATTTTTGGAGGATTCATAGGATTTTATCGAATGCATTATAAAGCTCAGATCACAAGAACATTTGACAGAACCGATTTAGGAAACAATGCTGTTGTCATTTAAGTCTGTTTACACGAAGGCTTTTTGAAGCACCAAACTTCAAATTCAAATTCTGATTTTTGGAGGACTCATAATCAATCGAGGATTTTATCAAATGCATTATAAAGGTCAGATCACAAGAACATTTGGCGGTATGAGTAGAGGAAACAATGATGTGGCCATTAAAACTAGTTTACACGAAGTCTTTTTGAAGCACCAAACTTCAAATTCCGATTTTGAGGGAATTCATTACAACCTCAAGGTCTTAAGTGAGTGCATTATAAAGCTCAAATCACAACTCCATTTGAAGCTCCAAGATACAAATGACACAGAGACACCACCAGCAGCGCGGCCCTTTTATTTCGCAGGGCCCCAACTCTTGTCTAGATTAGCTCCCAATTAAATACAACCTCGCAAGGATTATGGTGTTAATGAACCGCCCAGTGCCGCCATCTAGCAACACCATCGCTCTGTTGGTTGTCGTCAGCCGTCATCTAGGAGAGAAGATATTCTGTTTCTTCGTCGTTAGAGAATTGTAAATAAAACAACAACAACAACAACAACAAAAAATCTGCGGTTTCCTCCACACACACGTAAAGATACTTAGATACTTCATTATAGACACACACAAAATAAAAAAAAAACAAGTAATGAAAGACAATTTAACTCTCTGCTTACCTCTTTACTGTGCTGATGTGCATAGTTTGGTTCTACATGTGAAGCCACGCTAATCGATATGCTTCAAATATTATCGTACTTCCGGTTAATTATTACCTCCGTCGACGTTGTTGGCGGTAGATTGTCTTCTATAGTATGGTAACCAACAACAGAACAAGAGCCGCAACAAAACATAGAGAATAGAATCAAGAATAACACACGGTTCAGTGAATGCGCTTGGGTATGTGACCAAACAAGCGTGCGGATTGCGGCTCCCGGTACATACATGGCTGCGTATAAAAAATGCGGTAATTTTCTATCGGGAGGCGGTGAGTTGCTGAGATGGCGAATGTGTGTTTGACGATGATCGTTAGAAGGGGAAGAACCTGCGGTGCATCTATCTTTATAAATAGTCTTTTTGGCTTTATTTGCTTCGTATGTCTACTTTTCTACGATTTGTTTATATAATCAGGTCTAATTTGTAGTTGGGGTATCTTGCAAATTAGTCGAGGAACATTAATCTTGGAAGCACCTCTTTTTGAGTTTCTCTCATGCATTTGGTATGTGTGTGTGTTTACATATTCAAATGACCTTGACTCTTGTGGTTTCAATTCCTAGAACTTTGAATACAAACAAAATTTGTCTAACAAAGGTGGGTCATCTAGTGGTTTCATTCAAAGTCATAGGTTATTTTGACACTGACAGCTGTTTTACGCTCGAAATCTTGAAAGAGAGTCAGTATATCAAACCTCTGCAGAACGAAATGAGCCGTTTTACGGTTGACCAAACTTTAGAAATAATAAAAACTTATTTCCAAAGCTGAGTAGCACAAACAGTGCGTTTTTTGAAAAGAAGTTCTGACCAAACACAATCTACACAAATCCTTCCCCCACCCAGGGTAAGGTGCCTTACAACTCAGTTGAGAAGTTATCCCTCGATCAACGATTAGGTGCCACTAAAAAACCTACACGACGAACGACAATGACTCAGAATAAACAGTCGCAGAAGGAGTAATTGCCAAGTGCCCCTATTTTGGAAGCAGAACCCCTCAGCTTGCGGTCCAGCTCCAGTTGGAAGAAGAAGAGCTCTATCAAACTTTCCAAAGGATTATTGAGAACGCAAACTTTATTATTGCCAACTATAACGATGATTGCGGCCCAATGGCAGAGGTTCGAGTTGAATACTCAAAGGGTTCGGCCGGTTTCTGTTCCGACCTCCAAATTCTCAAACAATTCTCCGAAATGTACTCACAGAAAAATTTGAAATCGATGAACGAGAACTTCTTCAATGGCAAGACCAAGAAATCGTCCAGCAAAAGAAAGCCAACAACGAACGTTCCTTCTGCGTGTACATCTTAGACCCCATTTAAAAAGTCTTCTATGTCATCATGAACTAAAAGAAGGAGGAAACCCCAACTCTTTTCAAAAAAGATCAAAGAAAGATTTTAAGCTCCTCTTTATTTTGACTAAGAATTAAAATAAATAAAATAAATAGGGTGGCACAACAGAGCGAAGAGCCCTTGGGCATAGCGCATTTCTCACAACCATGCTTTGTGAGGGAATGGAAGGGACCTTCGATTTTCTGCCGGTTCCGAACGGCTAATTGAGAAAGCGCTTTTCATGGCAATGAATTTACTAACGGAGGACTTGCCAATTCCTCGCGAAAGGCGATACCCGTGGAAAAACATTTTTGCCTCTGCTGGGATTCGAACCTCGATCCTCTGGGTTAGCAGGTGGGCATGCTAACCATCAGACCACGGGTACCACTTTCTAAGAATTGTTTAAAGGAATCTTTCTCGGCTTCTAATTTCGTTATTGTATTTGGTGAGAGCAGAGGAGTAGGTTTGCCAATCATCATTGCGTTTTGCTTTAGGTATAGGAAAAGGAATAGGAATTTTTTTCCTTTTCTTCTTTTTTCTCGGTATTGCGAGCATTGTGATCTCGTAGGGTTCACAGCTCTCCCACTTATCTGCTTTAAGCTAGCCCTGTTGGCGAAAAATTTCGATTTTGTGATGTTCGTTGGCTTCGTTGTTCGCCATGTAGGGCCATGCTCGCGAGCAAACCGGTTTTTTACTATGAAGCAAACCTCATTTTTGCTGTGACCGTCGTCGCGTCGGCGTCGGTCGTCGCGTCGTGTGCATATCGCGGATAATGTAAAATAGCAACAGACAGCCACGATTCAATAGAAGAATGCACATGCTTACGCTGTGGAGAATCAACACGAAATGAGTTCGCTGTGTAGGGGATAATGCAAATGAGCATGCTCGGCGAGCATGTTCGTCGTTTAGGGCTAGCTTTACACTAGTGGTCGACCCGCGTGGTACCTCGCATTGATCTCAAAAAGCGTCGCCGTCGGCAAGCCTCTCGGTTTTGGACTGCTCCATGTCTAAAGCCACCCAATTACAGATATCTATGCATTTGTCTTTGCCCCTAGAGTGTTTTGGTCTGCCTTTGTTTTCGTTTCCTCGCGATCGTTTTTTAGCGTTGTAATATTTTGCTTGTTTGACAGGGTTCTCTAGATCTTTCTTTTGAACAAGACAATACGAATTGAGTCGGTTGTGTTCTGTTTTTCCAAGATGGGCATATTCGACGTAGGGGGTTCGAAGGATCTTGGAACTTTCAATAGGATCAAACTTCGTTACTTTTGCTGCCCTACGGAGGATATTCATCTCAGCTGCCGTCAACTTACGCTCATACTTTTTGAACATTGTCCAACTTTGTGAACCGGTTGTGAGTGCTGAACGCACAACCTAAGTGAAGTGTCTTCCCTCCACATTGAGGGCATTTTTCTATCACAGAAAATGACAGAATTTTCTCGCCACTTCATCAACTTTACGCTCAATCGATGACTGATTCCGTCAAGGATCTTAGGTCTCAGATATTTAAACTTTTCAAACATTTTCTTTCAAATAATTGTGTAGAATGGCTTACAAAATGGGCAACACAAGTCCTCAATCTTTTTGTACCCAGAAACTTCCATGTCCCTTAGTCCATATAGGTCAACTATTTGTTGCAGAGATGTAGCACCATCGCCAATTTGCCATTAAGAATTTTTTCACTCCACAGACTCATATTGAGTCACTCTGAACAAACAATGCGACGATGCACCATCTTTCTCAAGAACCCCAATCCAAAAATGGATTAGCCTCATTTAAGCGGTTGCGTCTATACCAAAATGAGTGATTGAGTCGCTGAAAAATTTAACCTGAGCTCTACAGACCGTTAACAAAGTTCAATCTCTTGTGTATACGAATGCAATAACATCTCGTGTTGTATAAGCCTCTCTAACCTAAAAACAAAAAAGCAAACAATGGGTCATTGATTGTATTGGGATTACGCACTGAACTTAATTTGAAACCTGAGAAATGTTTTTCAAAGCTATTTTTAATTATTCATATTCAAAAAAAGAAGAGTAGGAAATAAATAAATAAACAAATAAACTACCAACGCTTCTTAGCTTCCCAGCGCGCTAAATGTGTCTCTTCGATTTTACTATCTCAAGCTGCGAACAGCTAATTAATGCCGACGTCGATCTATAATTATTTATGTTAATCGAATCGAAATGAATCACACAGAGCGACACAGCATCAACAGCATCATAATCAATTCATTTGAATTAAATTCTTTTGAATATTAATAGAACTAAATGTTTATGTTTCTTTATTTTAACTCATAATCGGGCTATGAGAGTGAGTGCGTGATGCTTTTGCGGAGGTTTTTTTTTGTTTCTTCTTTTTTATTTATATTCAATCAATTGAAAGACGCTGTGATCTTTCTGATGCCTTTCTTGACACACATGCATGATCTCTGCTCTTCTAACAACGCTCTTGGTTACGAGATGACATGACTTCATAATTAAGTGTCTCAATGCTTGCTGATGCCTTTGAAGGGTATTAGTCCAATTAAAGTTTAATTGATACTCTTACTTATAATATGATGATGAAGAAGATATCTTACAAGTGCGGCGAGAATATTCTTTGTGAATTGTGCGTGTACGGAATGCAGGAAGAGATAGAAAACGAACACACTCATCTATTGTTTGGAATAGAAAAAGAAAAAAAGAAGCTACCGACGACGGCGACACGACGCTAGCGACCGATACAATGTGACGCGACGCGACGTAACCGCTTTCATATACGGAAATTATAACGTCAACTGATTATGGTATTTGTCGGACTTGAATTGTCTGTCTGTTCATAGAACATGTGTATTCGTTTAAAATTGGACATAAACGTTTATTGACACCACTCTCATTGTGATTAATATAAAATGACACAACAAAGGCTATTTTGAATGAGTAAGAGTGTTCAAGTTTGTATGATATTTAGCTCAATAAATTCAGTCCACAATGAGTGAGAGTTCTGACATTTGATTTGAACTACCGGTGTTGTTTTTTTTTTATTGCCAAGTGGGGGTTTCATTTGGATAACGCACCTACAGTTGGATTCCATTTATGATGTGATTTAAATTCCATGTTTAAGTAAATGGGCATTTACTAAAGGGTGTTTTACTAAAGGGTCCCTATGGACTTGCCGCAGCATATGTGTAAAAACCTGAGGTATAAAGCCCAAAATGATGTACGACCTCTGTATGTTGATAGATACGAGGGTGGATTGATAAGTTTCCGGCCTGACCAAGAGATGGCGCCACTAGGCCTACCTTGAGGTGGCGTTCTATAGTACTGTACCATCCTTAGATAGCTTGTGGCTATAGTTTCAGCCCGATTGCCATGTTAGTTTAGGTTTGAGAGCACACTGAACAAGACGCCTCTGTGTTTTTCTTAAAAATGGAAAAGCTGGAAAATCGTGCTGTCATCAAATACTTCTATTTGAAGGTGTTAAAGCCGAAGGAAATCAAAGAAGTGATGGACTCAACACTGGGGACATCCTCCCCATTATATTCAACCATTAAGCAGTGGGTTTCCGAGTTTAAAAAGGGTCGTGTGAGCACCTCTGATGAGCCTCGCTCAGGACGCCCTCTTGAGGTCACAACTGCAGATATGATCGAAAAAATCCATCAAATAGTACTGGAAGACCGCAGATTAAAAGTGCGTGAGATAGCTGAGACCTGTAGGATGTCATATGAACGTGTGCAAAATATTTTACACCAACATTTGCATATGGAAAAGCTCTGTGCAAGATGGGTGCCGCGTTTGCTAACAGTCGACCAAAAATTGATTCGAAAAAACATTTCTACCGCCAATTTGGCGTTGTATAAGCGTAATCCAAGCGAATTTTTGCGTCGATTCGTAGCCGTTGACGAAACTTGGGTCCACCACTACACTCCTGAAACCAAAGAACAGTCTAAACAGTGGATTGGACCAGGGGAACCAACTCCAAAGAAGGCAAAAACAGTTTTTTCGGCGAACAAGGTTATGGCTACTGTTTTTTGGGATGCAAGAGGTATTATATACATCGATTACCTTGGAAAGGGTAAAACTATCACTGGTCAATACTACGCAGACTTATTGGAACGTTTGAGCCACGAGGTGAAAATTAAACGACCTCATCTGGCGAAGAAAAGAATCTTGTTTCATCACGATAACAAGTCAATCACTGCGATGGCTAAAATCAACGATCTGAAGTTTGAATTGATGCCGCACCCTCCCTACTCTCCAGATCTAGCCCCGAGTGACTATTATCTGTTTCCTAACCTCAAAAAATGGCTTGGCGGTAAGAGATTTGCGGACAATAAAGAAGTAATCGAAGCTGTAAATGGGTATTTTGAGGAGCTTGACGAATCAGTCTATAGAGATGGCATTATTAGACTAGAACACCGCTATGAGAAATGTATCAGCCTTGGAGGAGATTATGTTAAGAAATAAAAAAAAAAAATTCTTAAAAACGTTGTTTTTCTTGGTCAGGCCGGAAACTTATCAATCCACCCTCGTAGACCAACGATAAGACGTATGCAGCTGTAGTATGGTGGCTAAAAACAAAAGAAATAACGACAATTCAGAAGTGAGAAAAGCTCCAACAACTTTCATTACTGAATACATACGCTCTGAAAGTCATTCTAGGGTTACCACCAATTCACCTTTTTATAAAAATGTGAGCAAGACTGGCAACTCACCGTGTCCTCCACCAAGGACACATTATCTCGCACCCAAACCCGAAGGAACACTTTTCTTTAATGGGCATGCATAGGAAAACTCAATACTTTTGGTATGTGCTTGGATGGTACCATATTCCCGTATAAAAGAAATGGTCTGGTATACGACTGCTCAAGAATTGGCACAGGTTTCGGCATTTTTAGCAACTTTCTTAGAACGAACTTTTTAGTAAGTATTCGTAGTCATTCGTCCATTTTCCAAGCTGAAGTTTTTGCCATTCACCAATGTTCGAGAATAATAAGTTCATCGAACACGAAAACCAAACAGTTGTCCTAAAATACAGCTGACTTTGTTCTTTTTGGGCAACTTAAGCTCTGACTTATGGTCATAAGATCCATACTAATCCAAGAGCCAATTACGTCACTCTCCGAAGAAGCAAGGCAAACTGTGTCATAATTTACTAGATCCCAGCACACAAGGTTAGGTTAGGTTGAATGGGGGGTGCAGCCACAAGTGGCAACACCTCAATCGGATCTCAAGGATCGTGCTCCCCGGGAAATCAGAGGATGAGAAAATGGGAGGATTGGAGAGGTAGATGGTTATTGTGGTAGGGAACTCCCACTGAACCATTTGGAGCCCTGAGTAAATTTCAGGACGTTGTTCAGTGAGAGACTTGAGATGTCGCCCAGTTGGTCGAAAAAGTATTCTCCGAGGGATTTTTTCCGAGTGTGGGCCAAGCTAGGACACTCACAGAGGAAGTGGAATGATCCCTCCTCCGCCTCCTCATCTTGGCATCCTCTACATAAGTCGGATGTGCTAATGCCCATTCTCATCATGTGGGTACCCAACGAGTTGTGT
The DNA here is from genome assembly GCA_949752695.1 of Melanostoma scalare. Lineage (NCBI taxonomy): Eukaryota > Metazoa > Arthropoda > Insecta > Diptera > Syrphidae > Melanostoma > Melanostoma scalare. The sequence goes on from OX456986.1 coordinate 157,131,078, forward strand.
CCCGTGAGAATGCCAATCAACAGAGCCGAGAGAGCCGAGGTCTGCTTAGCTGGAGTAGAAATTCTGTTTTTTTCTTGGAAATATCTAGCCAAAGGTTTCTAGAGACTCGGCATGTTTCTAAAGATGACCACCTGTCATTGGAAAATTGTGTTTGATTCTGTCTTTTTCTTGCTCAAGTGGCCTTAGAACTGAGGTGTTCGTTTCGCTGGATTCGAGTGCTGACCCGATTTTAGCCAGCTTATCTGCCATTTCATTACCGATTATGTCACGATGTCCTTCCCAGCACACAAAGGCTATGATGGTAACGATAAGGCAAACATTCAAGCTAAAGACGACGGCGGCGGCGGCGGCGCGGCGGCGGCGCATCTAAACCATTCGGTCCTGAACCCTTCTGCGGTGTAAACAAAAACATCTTCAAAACACAACCAAGAACATCCAACAGGACTATTAACCGCCCAATGAACCTTTAAGAAGAGAAAAGTCTTCACCAATGAGGTTGGTAGCAGACGTGATCTGCAGATTATGTTTCGAAAATGAAAGAACATCTCTGCACATTATTACAGAATGTCCAGCACTTTTCCGCCTTAGAAAGCAAATAATTGACTTCGAGATTATTTCAAAAAAACATTCAAACATTCAAAGACATTCACAGATTTAACTTCTGGTTCAATTCAACAGTTGCAGACTTGCTCTAAGATAAGAACTCTAATGGGTTGCTACAATAGAATTCATTCAGACATTGCAGAGTCCTTAGCTGGACAAGCACAATCCACTATGTAATCTAGTCTAATTCTTATTCCCATTCCTATTCATATTTCTATTCCTATTCCTATTCGTATTCGTATTTGTATTCGTATTCGTATTTGTATATATACTCGTATATGACTCGGACCACTACCTTGTTGTAGCCAAGGTACGACTGCGGGTATCCCGATCCAAGCCAAAACAAGGAAATACTGTGAGAAAATTCGACGTTGGACGACTACAATCGCAAGAGATCGCCAAGTCCTTTTCCGATCGAGTCTCTTACAACCTCTTAAGAAGTCCTATGCATCAAGAAGTCCAACAAAGCTGCTGGAGCTGATGGCCTCACTGCCGAATTGTTTAAAGCGGCAGGCGATGACCTGGTCAGGAGTATGCACCAGCTCATTTGCAAAATATGGTCGGAAGAAAGCATGCCCGATGAATGGAACCTCAGTATTGTTTCCCCGGTCCTCAAGAAAGGAGACCCTCTGAACTGCGCTAACTACAGAGGTATCAGTCTTCTTAATATCGCATACAAGATCCTCTCTGCCGTATTGTGTGAGCGTCTGAAGCCATTCGTCAACAACCTGATAGGTCCTTATCAGTGCGGCTTTAGACCAGGAAAGTCCACCATAGACCAAATCTTCACACTATGTCAGATCTTGGAAAAAAACCCAGGAGCTTCAAATCGATACCCACCACCATTTTATCGATTTTAAGGCCGCATATGACAGCATCTATAGAGAGGAGTTATATAGAGCCATGTCTAATTTTGGCATCCCTACCAAACTTGTCCGATTTTGTAGGATGACGATGGAGAACGCACGCTGCTCCATCAGGGTCGGAAAAGATCTCACCGATACATTCGATGTCAAAAAAGGTTTTAGGCAAGGCGATGCACTGTCATGCGACTTCTTCAACATCGTTCTTGAAAGAATAGTGCAAAACTCCCACGTCAACACAAGAGGCACAATCTTTCAAAGATCCGTTCAATTGCTCGGATATGCCGACGATATTGACATAATTGGAAGAACGCAGCGTGATGTCAATGGCGAGCTTATGAGCATTGAGACGGAAGCGAAGAAGATGGGTTTAGTGGTAAATGAGGGCAAGACCAAGTATATGCTGTCATCAAGAAAGGACACCCAACACCGACGTCTTGGACAGAACGTCACGATTGACAGCTATAAATTTGAGGTAGATAAGGACTTTGTCTACCTAGGCGCCGCTATTAATTCAGACAACGACACCAGCGCTGAAATCAAACGAAGAATAACTCTTGCCAATCGCTGTTTCTTCGGACTAAGAAGGCAATTGAGTAGTAAAGTCCTCTCTCGAGCAACTAAAGTGTCCCTGTATAAGACACTTATCATCCCGGTTCTTATATATGGCGCAGAGGCATGGACCTTGTCAAAGGCAGACGAGAACGCTTTAGGATGCTTCGAGAGAAAAATTCTTCGGGTGATTTTTGGTCCCGTCTGCATAGATGGAGAGTGGAGAAGAAGATTTAACGACGAACTGTACGGGCTGTACAGCGACACTGATCTGGTCAAACGAGTCAAGGTCCAGCGGCTTAGATGGCTGGGTCATGTAGAGCGAATGGACACCAACGCTCCGGCCCGGAAAGTCTTCGAATCCAATCCCGAGGGACGGCGCAGTAGAGGAAGACCGCGCCTCAGGTGGCGCACACAAGTAGGAGGGGACCTCAACCAACTTGGCGTGCAAAACTGGAGGCAGCTAGCTAGGGACCGAGCTGGCTGGAGAAGCATTTTGGTTGAGGCCCTGGTCCGACCCGGACTGTAGCGCCACCTTAAGTAAAGTAAGTATTCGTATTCGTATTGGAATTTTTATTCGTATTCGAATTTGTATTCGTATTCGTATTCGTATTCGTATTCGTATTCGTATTCGTATTCGTATTCGTATTTGAATTTGTATTCGTATTCGAATTTGTATTCGCATTCGTATTCATATTCATATTCATATTCATATTCATATTCATATTCGTATTCGTATATTCCTATTCCTATTCTTCTGCCTGTGCCTGTGCCTCTTCCTCTTCTTCTTCTTCTTCTTCACCTCTGCCTCTGCATCTGCCTCTGCCTCTGCCTCTGCCTCTGCCTCTACCTCTGCCTCTGCCTCTGCCTCTGCCTCTGCCTCTGCCTCTGCCTCTGCCTCTGCCTCTGCCTCTGCCTCTGCCTCTGCCTCTGCCTCTGCCTCTGCCTCTGCGTTTTTGAAGTTCTTTTCCCTTTTCTTTTAATATCCATTTTCTAATTTTTACTCTTTCTTTTCTTTATAATATTTTTTTTCTTTTTAGTTCTTTCGTTTACCTTTGCTTTTTCATTTTGTCGTTTCTAGATCCTATTCCTATTCATATTCCTCTTCCTTTTCCTCTTCCTTTTCCTCTTTTTGGTCTTTTCCATTTTTCCTTTTTCTGTTCTTTTTCTTTTTCATTTCCTATCATTTTCCAGTTTTTTCGTTTCCTTTCCTCTTCAATATTCTTTTCTCTTCTTTAATTTTTTCTTTTACCTTTGCTTTTAATTTTTTTTTCTTTTCTAGCTCCAATTCTATCAAAAAAGACTCTATACAAGCTACAACTACATACATACGTGTTGCCCAGAGCATTAACCCAACTAACGAAATATCAAAAATTATTTGACTGCCATCTAAGCAACTAAACCAAAATGGCGACAACAGGCTGTCACATGCATAGGAAACGACAACGGTTTTAATTGATTTATTTATTTAATGTTTTAGGGAGCAATCTGTCAATGTTATTAGCTACACCCTCTCGAAACCGGTACCTCTACACAATGGACAAGTCAACAACAAAAAAAAAAATAGAACACACCATCACCGTTCTTGGTAGATTTAATTTTCAAAAAAGGCAATTATTTGACGCAATCTCCGAAACCGCTAAAAGCTGCGTGAATAAATTAGACATAGAAGGTAAGTTTGCATTTATTCATGTTTCATTACAACAATCACGTCTAAGCAAACAACAACAAAATAAAAATCACTGAGGTTAATCACCCTCCGCCGCCATTGGAACACCAATAAAGAGAAACGTCACTTTTATTCATCGCGATACAAGAAGGTAAAGGCAACGCAAAATCAAAAGCGTAAGCCAAAAAGATCCGTCAAGATAATAACTACAACAACAACGGCAACAGCGAAAATATCATTTTAATAATAATCTATTACAATGTTACTGTAAATTTACACTGTGCCTATAATACCCAACGCACACAAGCAAACAGCTAATGAAACAACCGTTTATGACCTCGACAAGTTATGCATTTATATACCTACTCCAACATAGAAGAGAAGTGAAAAAAGAATAAAAAAAAAAAAACAACTAAATAATGTGCCAGCGAAATGAAAACAATTAAGGAGTAGGTATGAGCAGAGACTACAGGCAGAAAAGCATAGAGTGCAAAACCGTAACAAGTTGGCCACTGTATTCCAAGCACGAACCATCACACGCCCGAAGGCCATTCATAGAAATACTTACCACGGGGTGGCGCGGCAGACGGATAAAAGCATTAGACACTTTAGTGCGGGGTTCAGCCCAATCCGCCCGCACCATCATGGCTGATCCCGTCCGTCGCAAAGGTGATCTCATGAGCTAGAGAGAGGCAGACAAGTTGGTTGTATCACATACCACATAAAAGCAACCAATGTTGCAACAATGCGAAACCAAAAATGCAATTTTCATTTTCCGATGGCGGATATTAGACGAATTTGATTGCAACGACGCGACGCGACCAGACGATTTGATGGTGCACCTTGCGTCTTTTGTTTCAACTACAGGGGTTTTGCTTTTGCTTTTGTGTTTTTCTAAAAAAATTTGTTCTCACACAAGGAAGGCATTAATTAAGCAAGCAAAATTCAAATAATAAATTTTAACTTAGCGGCGCCGCGGCCGTTGCTTGTTTCACAAGACGGACATATATAAACGAAGCGAAGAGCTCTAGCGTTGATTTATACGATTTATTCGCTTTGCCACAAAGTAACACCTGTCAGTGGAACAAATTCGAAAATTGTGTTGTTTTTATGTTTTGTTTCGAAGGATCGCTGTCAAGGGGTTTTGTGTTATTTACGACCACAGTGGCATTGAAGTGGCGATATAAGCTAAACTAGAAAACTTGATGGAGATTAACGGTGTGGTTCGATGTTTGTTTTTTTGACCTACTTGATTTGGGGTATCCATAAATATTCGCTGGCTCTCTAAGTTCAACATCCGATTCGTGGTGACTCAAAGAAGACTCAAAATTATCATTTGGAATTATTCAAAAACGGGAATGCGCAATTTATGTGATGCTTAAGTTGACGTCTAAAAAGTTGGGACGCACATGGCACGTCTTGAAGACTTGAATTGACAAATGAAACGTTAAAAACTATGCAAATGGGTTAATTACTTTTCATTGCATCCCTTCCTTGAATGGAATAACCAAAACGATGTAACTGTTTTTGCAAGACAGCTCGAGGAAAGCCAAGGCTTGATGAATTGTTTTCAACTTCTAAGTAATTGGGGCTTGTCGAGTATAAGTGTTACACATAGCATTCCCCTTTCCCTAAACCCTCCAACAAATTCCACTCCGTCACCTAAGAGCGTTATATAAATAGATATGTCCTAAATAAATACTCCTACATCCCATGCACTACGTTGCACTAACCATGATCACCATTACAAGGTCACACGACACAACACATGTTCCCTTTTTAATACCCGAATCAGCATTGAAGAACTGGTAATAAATTATTAGCTTCATATCCTCATTTCCCACGAAGAATCCCAACCTTTTCAAGGGGAAAACCCTTCCATCCTTTCAAACAAACATGTGTTGACAACATGAAGGGAAAACCTTCATCCTTTTAAGCGAACATAATTATGTGGACCAACGGCAACGCCACGAAGCACTGGCGATATGTAGTCGATAAGTAAATGTAAAGTAGAAACCTAAGTTAGTCTTAAGATAGATCTCATATAATAAACATCGTTTACAAAATATTTAAAGAAGATTTTTTTTATTTTGTATTTGAAAAAAACGAAGTTTAAAACTTATAAGCTCTGTGGATACTGAGAGGTCGTTACTTCACACGCCACGCGATATACTTCGAAGATTTTCTTTGACAGACGCCCATTTGTCAATTCAAGTGTAAAGATTACGTGGGATGTTTCGAGGTCCGAATCACAAAAACGTCTTTTGCTAGGGATTTGCAATTTCACCGATTTCATGACATAAAAGGCGCTCTCGAGGTTCGGAATAGGCAAACCATTGCAAGCTCCTTCCATTCAATCATTAGTTATGGTTGAGAGAAATGCGCTAGGCCCAGGGCTCCCACTTTTATTTATTTATTTATTTTTTACTTATTTATTCATTTTTTTATTTATTTATTTGTTTATTAATTTATTTATTCATTTATTTACTTATTTAAATATTTATTTATTTATTTATTTATTTCTTTATTTATTTCTTTATTTATTTGTTTATTTATTTGTTTATTAATTTACTTATTTATTCATCTCTTTATTTCTTTAGACGAGTTGAGATTGGCCACAGATTGACAGTGACAACTAACTTCCGACGACAGAGCAATCTTTGGAGCTTTAAGAATACGTGCAAACGAACTTTCAAAACTACGGTAAGGCATAGGATATTTTGAATACCAGTCCAAGTGAAAGTTTGAACGCAAATCGGGAGTAATTTTCTTAGTGCTTCTTCGATTTACCACAAACGCTTTCTTCTCTATCGTGTGAATTTTAAGGATGTGCACAACTTGTGGAAAAGACATTACAAAGCCTAATGAACAAAAGAGTTTCAAAATACAGAAAAAGGATTAGATATATTTAAAAAATAAAAGTAAAGAGGGTGACGCAACACAGCGGGGAGCCTCAGGGTCTAGTGCATTTCTCACAACCATGAGCCTGTAACACAAACCTACAAGTGCTTGTAGTACAAATGAATTATGACAACTGTAAAAAAGATCTGTTACACATAGCTACAAGTTAGTTTGTTCTTCTACAAGGGTAATGGACATAATCCTACAAGTGGCTCTTGACTTGTAGCTTTATGTAACGGGGTCATATGTTGTAAGGAATGGAGAGGACTTACAATTTTTTGCCGATTCCGAATGGCTAATCGAGAAATCGGTTTTCATGGCAACGAAGTTACTATCGCAGGCTTGTCAATTCTTCGCCAAAGGCCATATCTGTGGAAAAACATTTTTTGTTTTCTGTTGGGATTGGAACCTTGATCAAACCACGTAACAGGCAGACATGCTACCCATTACACCACGAATGTGTTTGCAAAAACGAAAAAAGCGACGTATTTTACAAATAGAAAAGAAACAACTGCCAGGACTGAAACACCTGACGGTTTACAGACCCACATGAATTGGAAATAGGAAGACCGCAGTCATAAACCCAAAGCCTTAAGCAGCTTTTGAACGAAATTTACAGATAATGATCTGAAATTTCTCTCTGTCAGTTTTTCCCTCATCATTCGTTGAGTTATTGCAAAAAGATCGTGAGATTGACATACAAAAATCATGATCCACGTCTTCGTATGGTGCCCACAGACGAAAATGTGGTTGCTGCAGTTGAGAGTGTGAGACTCAGTCCACGAACATCCACTCTCCATCGATCTCAACACCTCTAGATATCCGGTATAAGCTTCAGAAAACTTTCTTGGAGATGAATTCGGAGTAATGGCTGACAACGTCAAATTGACTCAGCAATTGAAGGCACACACCCATCCACTTCGTTATCGCTTCGAAATTTCAGCCTTACAGCAGCTTGAAATGGACACCGGTTTTGGGTAAAAAATCTTTTCTTTTTGACGAGGAACTTTTTCATCTCGGCGGCTACGTTAGCAAAAAAAAAAAAAAATAGGGCTCAAAAAACACTGATGTTATTGTCGAGAGTCTACAGAAGTGAGAGTTTGATGCGGACTGTTGAGTGTCGGTATCATTGAATAACTTTTCTTTACGAAAATGAGGATGGTAACAATGTTTCGATCGACAGTGGTCGTTACAGAGCTTTGTTAACCGCCGACATTTCTTTTTTACTGAAGTTGATGACATGGATTTGGACGACCTCTGGTTCATGCAGGACGGCAAGCCATATCACACAGCTCATGCCGCAAGCGATAGATTCCAAATCGTTCTAATCAGACGTCTTAGTGATGTCAACTTGGCGCCTCGGAGCTGCGTTTGACCCCTTAAGACTTTTTTTTCTGGTGCAGAGCCGCTAATGGCGTTATGCCAATCCAGTCCCATCCCATCCGGGAACGATTCAAACAGAAAAGGCTAATACCATTGAAACAATCCGTGAGCTACAGCTCGAAACCATCAACGACCTTGTTGGAAAATTGAATGTCTTTGTGTAAAATAAATAATCAGCGCACCGTCGGGGTTCCAACAGTAATAAGAGGAAGGAAGATAAAGAAATAGGTAATAAGAGGAAAAGGAAAAGTAATAGAAATATGATTGAAAAAGCTGACCGGATGATGGTGAATCAGGAGAAATGAGTTAACGCAATCGTCAAAAGGAGGAAAGAAGAAAGCCATAACTTGTGAAAAATGAGAGGAACCCACAAATTTTCGCCGATTCCGAACGACAAAGGACACTGCCACGCAGAGCCACAAGTTTTGTGTGAACTTAAACCTTGTTCTACTATTCTGCTGCTCAGAACGTGGCCGTGTCTGAAGTGAGATACACCTTTTCATTGCAGTTTTATTACAATCGCAGGACTTACTAGCGAAGGGCGATACCAATGGGAAACAATTGAATGTTACTTCTATTCAAACTTCGAACTACTACGTCATGAGTAGGCATATTTACCATCACGCCGGCCGCCGGCACTAATCTATTTCTGACCACAAAAACAGAATTATCATTGATTGTAGAATTGATACAAAATATAGAAAATTACTCCAGCTTCTCGAAAAGATATTCAAAGTCCCTGAAGTGGCGGGTTTCTTTAAAAAGGCATCTCCCAAAATGTTTGTTTAAATATAAATAATTACCGTTAAGAAGTCTTTTCCTAACTTCTTTCCATTTTCAATATCAGCAAAAGTAAGGGCTTATGAAGTGGGACATTTTAACAATGATACTAACCTGAAAAAAAAAAGAAAACATGTATGTTAATAATAACGTAGTTTATAGAAGTTACTGAAAATATTGTAAAAATTATATCGCTACAAATTAAATAAACATACAGACGGCCAAAAAAAGCTCTAGGAGGGTTGGGGTTTAGCGCATTTATTTCAACCATAACGTTTAACTTTTAAGAAAATGGAGAGAACCTAAAAGTGAAAGAAACGGTTTTCATGAGAGTGTAAATAATCTGCCAATAGAGTAAAGCTTCTCTGACTGTTACGTTGGAGATTCGAAGTTCGAATCAATGATAAAAATCAAGGAAAAAAATGTTTTCCCACGGGTATAGCCTTTCGCGATGAACTGGCACAAAAAAAGTAATTTCATGTCATGAAACGAGCTTTATAGATTAGCTGTTCGGTATCGGCAAAAAATTGTTGTAAAAACTTTTGAAAATTTCTCGCATAGCATAAACAGGCTTCCCACCCTCATGAATTTCCACATGCATTTACCTAAACTCGCAATAGTAAGGCACTCCCTGCTCTTTCCTTTCGTTCGGGCCGGTGAAATCCAAAATTATACTTTTACCATTGCAATCGAGAATCGAAGATCGACCTATTTCCAGGAAGTAACTAAACATACGGTCAATTTTACAACTAATAAGTGATGTGACTCAGGACAGCTTGCTTTAGGTCTAACCCTTCAGTAATAAAGTTTTGGTGGGGCAAAACTAACATTGATTCGGGATTGACAAAAGATAGATCTTAATGAAAAACTGAGAAACTTATAGCTCACATTACTTGACGAGGAGGATGAGTTAAAAGATGGAATTCTGAGATTGAAGTGAAATTTATTGAAATTCGAATAAACATCATTTAGCATTATTCGGGGAATAGGTTCGTTAGAGCCATATGACGTTGGGGCGATAGGTAAAACAAACGAAGATTTTGTTAAGGAATATAGATTTGTAAAGAGTTGTGCTATCAACTATTGCAGAAAAAACTCGATGAATGAAGAGAATATCGAATATTCCTCTTCGATCTTTCAACGTATTCATGCTGCGAAATTTTATGCGAACTTGACAAGAAGGCACAATCAAGGTATTACTTCATGAAAGACATCGTACAGCAAATCGAAAGAAACGGTTCTAAATATTTTCAATTCTAGAAAAGTTTACTTGTTGATATAGGGACTGCACTTCGTAGCCTTACTCAAGGAGCGGGCGAGAACAAACGTTGTGTACAGAGATCGGGGTACGCTTAAGTCGGAGAATTCCTTCGAACGAAACCAAGTGCTAAATTTGTTTTAGTATAAAATCATTCATATTTTACATGACATTGAGTTCCTGGTCACAAATGATCCCGAGATCACGAATCGTCTTAGCTGGTTAATTCTGATGAAGATAGCAACGGAGAAGAGAATAGAAGGGCTCACGAAAGACGGCAGTGGATTGACACTTAGAAAAGTTCAGTTCCAAGCAGTTTTTAGAGCACCAGATAGTAAAGTTGTGGAGATCTTGTCAAAAATGAGAAGAGTCAGTAATTGAATAAATGATCCTTTGAAACTTCGTATAATCTGCATACAGTAAAATTAGGAAACGTTTAAGTTGAATGATCTCGACCTTAATTAGTTGTTTATCAAGAATGAAAAGAAGAGGAGCTAAATGACTACCCTTGGGGACCCCGGAGGTAGCTTAAAGTGGCTTGATGAGAAAAGAGAAAAGTTTTACTGCTTTTAACAATACTTTTAAAGGAAACCCTTTCATCAAAAGACTAACTCAGATATTCTTTTCATCTCGTAAGAATAAGTTATAACTTTGCTTTTAATGAAATTGTACTTCAACTCAACCTCAAAGGCCTCTTAAATTAAATTGTTCAAAAATAGACATCCAGAATGAGTGACGAAGAAAAAAGAAAACGAAAATGGTTGATCAACTTCAACAGCAATATAATAAATAAATAAATAATAACACAACAGGAACCCTGAGAAACTTAAACATTTTCAGGACCATCAATTTTTATACTGAATCCGAACGGTTAAATAAGGAAGCGGCAGAGGACATGCCAATTCCTCGCGGAAGGCCGTACCTGTAAAAAACTTTTATATTTCTGGGATTCGAGCCTCGAACCTTCCACGTAGCTTAGGTTAAGTTGGGCGAGGAGGTGACGTGTTAAGTTGGGGAGGATTATGTTGGTGACTAGATTATTTGTCAGTTGTGACCAATCAACGAAGACTGCTAAGCTGGACTAGAAACTTTTTCTCTTTGAAGTATCTGACCATAGGTTCCTGAAAACCCAGCAATAGGTGGTTTTTAGAAAGTTTCGCTGTATTATGTTTCTTTTCTTGCTCCGGTCACTTGAGTACAGAGGTGTTCGTCTCCCTGGATCCGATTGGTGTCCCGATTTTTGCCAGCTTATCCACTATTTTGTTGCCAGTTATGTCATGGTGTCTCTCCTGGAACCCAAATTAAAGCCACAGTGTTCATTGAGCTGGGCAGTCTTAGATTACAGCGACAGCTTTTTTTATGGCTGCCTGGCTGTCTTTGAAGATGTCGATCTTTTTACTGATCAATTGAAGATGTGCTGCTGCTTCACAGACTGCAACTACTTCTGTTTGTTGGACACTGCCATAGTTTAGAGGCTGTTTCTCTATTTATGGGACGATAATCTGAGAAAATAAGCAACCCTATCTTTTCTTTCCTAGAGGAGCTGGCGATAAAAAAATTTCCACATCTGTTTCCTTCCAAGTAACATGCAAACAAGCCAACCATTACGAGACTGGCACCACTGCTCTGAACTGGCACCACTGATCAACAGCAAACCACCAATGACCAGTTACTCTCAGAGCTTTTAAAAAAATTGTTTAAACTAAAACTTAACGATGATTACTTTTTCTATGCACACATCACTCACTCTCTAGTGGCTCACACTCTAATAGTTCAAACATTCCATAGAAGAAAAAAAAGTCTTCAAAATGGCATACCGGAAGACTGCTCACTTAGGCCCCTACTTTTCCTTTCATCCGCAATTGAAGAGAAAACTTCAACATCGTTCAACAACAATTTGTATTCATTGAATAAGCAAATGAATAACACTTTAAAATAAACATCAAATTGGGACATTAACGCCATTAACAATTTGACTGACAAATTTTCCTCTCCAAGGCACATACATACAAATTAACAGTAGACATTCCTCATGACCAAAAACTAACATGGGAGTGACAAATGCTACCGATACTCAATTAAGTGAGGGGCCTTTTTGTAAAGAAACCCTTGTCCCCCTTTCAGTCGTATTTCCTTCAAATTTTGGTATGTTCACATTTATTAAAAACCCCTTTTTAGAAACTCAAATTAATGAAAACAAAATTAAACATAATCATGAGAGAATGTTTCGCGACGAGAACGACGACTACGACGACGCGACCCACGGGAAATTTATTCAGAAAAAGCTTTAAACTGTTTGAAACGGCAGCAGTTTACAATCCGCTCCAGCCGGAGAGGCAGCCATGCCCAGTGCCATGCCATTCAGAACACGTAATTGTTACACCCTGATTACGCGGCATTGTTAATGAACAAAGTTACACAGCGCTCTTGCGAGCTCAAAATGGGAAATACATGGTACACGAGTATAGACTTTGACTGGCTTATTATATGGGCAAATAATAATGAAACAAACAAAACAACAACAACAACGTCAAGAAAAAGAAAAACTATTTTATTCTTTACTCATTTTAACAATCGAAAATTTCTTTTTCGAGGTTGCCCACCACAGAGATAGGCACAAAAACACACGAAATATAAGCCTGAAAGGGGGAGTTGGGAAGTTGGTCTAAGTCGACTCAATGCCAAATCTGGAGAAAGTGCATTCGCGTTGCTTTAGTGAAAATTATTCGGTTTCGCTTTTTTTTATGTTCGTTAGTTTGTTTGTTAGACAGTTCTTATCAGATTTTGGACAACTCTTTGCAATGTGGTTTGAAAACCCATGCGCTAATGCGTGCCATAAATAAAATCGATTTGTATAAATAACAGTTTTAATTGTATTAATTATGTTTATTAAATTAAATCCACGAAATGAACTCTCGTGTGGTTAAAAATATCATTTAAATTAAATAACTAAATAGACGAGGGTGTTCCAGAGGCTGGTTTTCAGTTTTTACCAAGCAAATCGATCGATATCTATGAAAGCCAAGAAAGAAATTAAATTTTACATTGTTTAAGCTTTTAGTATATTTTCCTAAACTGTCGAATTTATGGTTTGTTCGGCCTTTTTTACCTGACTTAAGTTTATAAGAAGCTGATACTTGTTTAGGGAAAAGTGTGAGTCTTTATTACAGGGAAGTAAACATTTAACAAGGTGTAAACTAGAGCTGACATTTGCCGGTTTTCAGCAAAAATTCAGCAATGCTTATACCCAATTCCTTTTGAAAACGGTCCTTAAAGAGGCAGGTTTCAAGTTATTTTGATATTTTCAAAGGCTGAAACATCTAAACGTTTTCAACATGGCACTAAGTTTGTCATACACCATGTGGCTTTTGTGGATCGCATTGTAAGAAAAAATAACTGGAAGAATTGTGCTTTTTAGGAATTTTGAAATTTTTTAAACTCGAGTCAAGAGCAAACAACCAAAAAATCATGGCGCGTAGAAGACACATCAGGAGTAAGAAGACTGAGGTTTCTAAGCTCTCAACCTGCGCAAGTGGTTTTTCTACGCCAGAAACTCTAATCTTCTCTCTAATGTTTCTTGTTTCAGTCTATGGAGCTCCAATAAACCCCTTTGCATTGATATTAGCAACGTTATTTATCACTTGGTAAACAATAAATAGAAAGGCTGCAATTAAACTGTGTTCTCCCAATTTCAGCTTCTGCTCAGCAACATTTTTATCGAGTGTATTGGCTTAGCAATGCAATGGATCCAAGAGGGAAAGAACTAAACTGATATTCCACTCCAACCTGCACCATAGAAGCTCCTTTACACCCTTTTTGCAATTACAAGAAAAGGTGTAGTTCAAAAAGCAGCTACAAACAAAGTGGGCTTACTTTGTTCAACAAATTTTTCAAGGCCATTCGTATTCAAACGTTTAAATTGCAACAGAAGAAGATATCAAAAGAAACCAAAAAAAAGATGAATGTATCGTTGCTAGAACTACTTACGTCGATTCAGGAGTATGCCGAGGAAAAGGTAGAAGAAGAAGTAGATCATGGTTATGGAAAAATTAATGAAAAAGAAGATGAAGAAGAAAGAGAAAAAATAAGAAGAAGAAGATAATGAAGACAAAGAAGAAGAAAAGTCTAAGAAGAAGAAAAATAAACGATGAAGAAGAAAAAGAAGAACACAAAGAAGAAGAAAAACAACAAGAACAAGAGGAGGAAAAAGAAGAAAAAAAAGAAGAAAAAGGAGGAGAAGATGAAGAAGAAGATGAAGAACAAAAAGAGGAAGATGAAGAACAAAAAGAGGAAGATGAAGAACAAAAAGAGGAAGAAGAAGAATAAAAAAAAAGTAGAAAAAGAAAAAATAAGAAGAAGAATTCAATGAAGAAAAAGAAGAAGAAAAAGAGAAGAAAAAGAAGAAGATGAAGAAGAAGGAGCAGAAGAAGAAGAAGAAGAAGTAGAAAAATAAGAAGCAGAAAATGAAAAAAAGAAGTAGAAGATGAAGAAAAAGAAGAAGTAGAAGAAGAAAAAAAGGAGAAGAAGAAAAAAAGGAGAAGAAGAAGGAAAAAATAAGAGAGGAAGAAGAAGAAAAGAGAGAGAAGAAGTAGAAGAAGAAGAAAAGAGAGAGAAGAAGTAGAAGAAAAAGAAGCTAGTCGCAGCAAGCGTTTCTATTTCTTGTTAAATAAACTGAGGCGTCACAAAGTGCTTGAAGTTTTATGAAAAAAACCGCTGCTAGAAATTAAAAAAAAAACTGGTCGAAAGAACAAAATTAAAGACGAAGCCACAAGTCGAGTACAGAGCCGAAGGAGAGCGTGGACCTTCGTCATAGCAAAACAGAACCAAAGAAGGATAAAGACTTCTTGGAAGAAGACGAATCTATCGCTATGAATGTATGTCCTTTCAAAACAACACCATCTAGCTTTCAGAAAGGAAAAGTGCGTCATTATCAAGTTAGAGGCTTGTATTGGCTGATATCATTGAACGAAAACGGTATCAATGATATTTCAACCAAAGTACTAAGTCTGAGAAAACTCTACAAACAATTTTGCTCATAAGATATCTCAAACGCATAAGAAATCAGGCTGGGCCGGATATTGTGATTGTATACAAGTCTACGCTTCACAACTGGACTCTGAAATTCAGGAAATTCAGCCCAAGATGCACGTATCACGATGATCCCGGCTCATTGGAACATCCTTGTGACTTCACCAGAAATGTGTATACGTGAGACATCCACTTTGAAAAAAGTCAAATGGTGTTACACAGTAATTAATGAAGAACATCGCATGAAGTCCAAAACTCATCAACGAATTGTTATTCAAAGTTTAAAAGGCTGTCAGGAAACCAACTGACACACTTTGACCAGTTTTAGGTCCATTACGATCCTTCAATCACTGGTACTTCACTGTACACGAGTTTGCACGAGTTTTGAACGTTTTTGAACTTCTTCCTACCAGATGTCTTCAACAGCTCTTATGATTTCGATAAATGTTTTAATATTAATACTCTTGGCGACAACACTGTGGTTTAGTGTCTACACGCCGCGCTGTACCTTGTTTACTCCGTGCCCTTAATTCTGAAGTAAAAAGTGAAAAAGCTCTCCTACCTAAAAAGGAGACTGCCTCGTCCTTGCTTACTTCGTCGTCCTAAGAAAAAGGCCTCCTACTCAAAAATGAGGTTCAATAATATTCGTTGGTTTGTCAAAATTGCATCACGATAGCGAAGATTACCGAGAAAGGAACAAAATCAATGCTTTATCGATTGAGTCACCAAAACGTAATCGCAAAGTCAACTATGCCGTTGATGTACTGTAACGTCGAGCTCTTCGGATTCCAAGGGCTCGAAGGCGCCGCGGTTTTCAAAACAACTTTCGACTCCCCAACACCCCGAAGCTGATGGAACTTTTAGAGCAATGAACCTGCTGCCATCGTAAAACGCTTAACTACCGAGTTCCGGGCCTCGATTCGGACATAGAGACACGACCAAAACAGCACCACAAATTCGATGAAAAAGTGCCATTGACAAAAAAAAAAACTGAAATAGAGGATCTTATGCCACAAAGATTCTTGATGTGGAGCAAGAGTGACTTTAATTTGTTCATAAATTCATAAATGCAAATGAAAAGCACGGCCGTGATGACATTGAAAGTATTTCAAATGACGTCAAAGGCAAAACACGCGAGGACATCATGGAATACAGGAAGGGTTTCTGAAATAAGTCGAAGGAACTGCAAGATATGTACAAAAATGTCACAAACTGAAAGGTGATGGGAAGATCCAGCGTAAGAAGGATATAAAGAAAACACTAAAAAGAAAATAGCTCGAACCCGGGCGCCATTTTGTCACATTGCACATTCAGGCAACTAGAATGGCAAGACTTGCGTTGACAATAAGGACCGATTTTTTATTTGCATGTTGCACAGGCTGAGTTTGATATGGAAAATGTATATGAGGAACTCCGTATGTCTATTCACTCATTGCAACAATATCGTTAAGATTGGTTCATGAATTTGAGAACGGCTTTAGAACTACAGAGGCGTTGCAACTAACTACAATCAGTTTGATCAAGCGTAAACTTCAAGAGTTAGAAGAAAAGAAACCTCAGGATACCTACCAAAGCACAGCGGACTACAACACAAAAAATTTCTCCCAAAACAAAAGCGTGAGGAAACGCCTTCCGTGAAAGCGGCAAATAGAAATAGCAAAAAGAGACAGTAACATTAAAATGTATTTCTTTTGCTTACAAGTTCAAAATTCATTATAACATTTAAAAAAAAAAGCCACCATATCGGATCACTAGTATGAAGCAGTTAAGTGGGAGAGCTCTGATCTCTTGAAGATCACGATGCTCGAAACGCAGGAAAATGAAGAAGAAAAAGGAGAAGATTAAAAAAAAACGCGATGAAAAAATGGCTAATAACTGGTCCAGATTTTCTCAGCTTGGACGAAAGTTGAGATATTTTTTACTTAAAACTCAAAAATATTTCCACAAACTCCCTTTAAATCCTTGAGGTTTCTTCTTTTCACTTCAAACCATTGCATTGGATTGATTGATTATTATCTTCCTGAATTATATGCTAGATAAGAAAACTCCGCCTCAAGCTCAGCATGCTGCAGTTGAAGGTATATCGTTCTTCTCACGGGCATTCCCGATTCTCTAATTATGATAACAGGGGTCCTCCAACATTCATCTCAAATATTTAGAGGCTCCCAGGAAACGAGTTCAAATTTAAACGGATGAAGTGAATTCGCTCATTTAATTCATTCACTTCACTCAGTTAGTTTATTTATTGACTTGATTCTTCATTTATGGATGAAGTAAATTACTTTAATAGTTCATTTCTTAATTTGAGTTTCAGCTAAATTTTCCTGTGAGTGACATTGATAAATAAATGGGGTGGATGAATGAGGTAGATGAATGAAATACGTGGATGAATAAATGAGGTGGATGGGGGAATGAGGTGGATGAATGAGTTTTGTAAATGAGCTTATGTGGTGAAGTGATAAAGGAGGTAAATGGAATGAATGAGCGAATGCTTTATTTCTGCATTCAACATTTTGTTCCGGTGAATGAGGTGAATTCACTCATTATTCATCTCACTTTGTTTCTTTTTTCATTAATTTATGATTGAGGTACATTTCATTATTATTTCACTGTCTTTTAACTTCAAATTCATTTCAATTTCTCTGTGAAAGTCTGAGTGAAACGAAAGAATGAGGTGAATGACTGAGCCAATGTAATGAGTTGAATGAATGAGGCAAATGATATGAACGATTAAGTGAACAATTGAGGCAAGGCGAGCGCTCATCTAATGCGGTTAAGTTACTAATAGCTCTGATGAAATATCTCTCTTCAGTGCTGCAGATGAGAAGGGAGATTGAGTAGTACTTTGAAGGCACGACTTCCAATCATGATCTTATCTCATTTTGCCAACACAACATACAGAATTCTACCAGAGGGCGCACAGTAAAAAGTTCTATTAAAGAAACTACACGTGTTATACGAATTATAACACAAGTATCATGCTAATTATTATTATCGTTACATCAACAGTCCTACAATGTCTTTTCAGGTTAAAATACTATCATGACGATGAAGTACGTTCAAATAAGAAAAAAAAATTCAAAGCAGCCAATTCAATGAATTTGTTTCAATTGAAGCTTACGCTGCCATACCCAAACAAAATTCCAGACATACCTACTTATTTATTTAAATTGATTTTCCATTGATTGTTATTAAACTTTACAGCTCATTGTATGTACAAATTACAATGGAATTGTTTATAGCAAACAAAAAACCATTTTAAAGTATTAACGACCCTTACAAGACCAGAAAAGTCTAAGTATACACTGCCAGGGAGCTTAATGGAAGCGCAATATGTAATTGCTGTCGATGGCGCCGCGCCGCGCCGTCATACCAGCCTATTATTCTTTTTCTTTTCTTTTTTTTGTTACGAAAATAAAAATTCTTTCAAACAAAAGATAATAACGTTGTTATTGAATTTCAAAAAGAAAAATCGCACAAAACTACCCTTGAAAAATAGCAGCACTGCTGCGCTGTTGCATCGACGACTATAGTACGATAAACGACGACGGCAAAGGCGGCATTCCTCGAAAAGTGTTCGTGGCCCGTGAAAGTATTTTCTTTCGAGCTATGAGGTGGGCCGTGTGGGCGGTAGATGGTGCAAATGTTAAAAGTGTGTTTGGGTTGCTTTTATCCCAGCAAAATGCATTCGCATGTACCACCTACCTACTGTAGGTACTTTTTGTTTTCTTTATATTTTCTTTATTGCCGTTTTTGACGGTCAGAGCAAATAATGTTGGGGGCGGCGAGAATTAATATCATGACGCAAAAGTTAATTATCCACAAATAGCTACCAAGTGCAAATGAAAACTTTAATCAATGGATTTATTTTTCAACAAAATTCAATTTCTTTCGACAGCAGCGGTGTAGGACAATGACGGCTAGGTCTTGACAAATGGGAAAAAATGTTTGGAAGTTTTTCAATTTAAAATATTTTTTGGAGGATAAGTTTTAAAAAACTTTTCAGGGATTCTTAGAAAAAAAGGCAGCTGTCAAGGAGTCTGTGTAAGCTGTGATTTTATTTGAAAGAAATTTCAAAAAAACGCGTTTTGTTTTACGTTCAATATTGAAACCACTTCTTTAAAGACGTTTTTGTGGATGAGTTTCGAAGTAAATGGTGGCATGAAAGTCTTTAAACTCTTGACAGCATTAGATATAGCTTCTCTAGAAGCCTCGCAAAATCTACACTAGTTGTTTGTTACTAGCCGATTATCGATGAATGCTCGATTCAACAAAACATCTGGTAAACTTGCTCTCCCTTTTAGCAGCTTCTCGATAGTGACCATGGTGTACGCCAAGTAGAAAAATGAATGAGAACTATGATTAATTTCGGTTTGATTGGAATTTATTCGATCCATTCGATTCCACTTAATTCAATTCACTTCAATTAAGTTCAATCATCATCATTTCATCATAATAATTCATCAGATCATTTCAATTCTTTTCAATTTTATTTGGTTACTAGCTGAGCCACCCGGCGTTGCTCGGGTCTGTAGTTTTAAGGTTCCCGTTCTCGTTTTTCTGCTTAAGTGGGAACTTGGGGATGAAAAACAATCGTTTTTACTTTGTGATTATGTGGTAATCCCAATGACGAAAGAATTTTTGAAATCTGTCCAGCAGTTTCTAAGTTTCCGTTCCCAGCCCCGTTCCTGTGGGAATCTTCCGTTACCTTGGAAATATGTGAAATATAAGTCTATGTTACTGAGGGATGATGTAACATCCTAGAGTTGAAAGAATTTTTGAAATCGGTCAAGTAACTTTAAGGTTTCGGTTCTCGTTCCCGTTTCTGTTCCCGTGGGATTATAGGGATGAAATATATTCTAAATTACTGATGGAGGGGGGTAATGTAGCAATCCTAATGCAGGAAGGGTTATAGAAATCTGTCCAGTAGTTTCTAAGTTTCCGTTCCCAAACTCGTTTCTGTGGGAATATCCGCGCAATTTTTTAATTTATTTATGTCATAAGAACCTTCTCCTGACAATAACAAACGCAACAAAAAAAAAATTTACCAAATTGGTTCAGGCGTTGTTGAGTTATGCGCTTACCAACACATTTTGCGGTTCATTTTTATATATAAGATATATCAGTTGTTATGTAAACACGTACGAATCACATTATAAAGGGTATTTTTTGGAGGTATAGAACTTTCAATTGAAATAAAGCACAAGAAAATCGTTTTAATGTCCATCAATTTGTCTTTATTGGAAGGATAATTTTATGCCATTACTAGGTGTGCCAGCGACTTTGTCCGCATGAATTGGCATAACTTTTTTATTTATCAACCGATTGACATGAAATAAAAACTAAATTTTAAGTTAAGCTTCGTTGAAAATCAGCATCGAGATCAATCTCATTTTCGGCCCATACGCCAAATCACGACATTACATTTTCTCGCGGCTTTGATTCTGGGACAAGCTGAATCTTGTAAGGTCGTTAGCCAAGATCTTTGTGCAAAATCTTCCATAAAGTTGATGGACAAAGCTCCAATCGCTGTGCACGGTGGCAAATCGATTCATTCGGGTCCTCTTCAACACTTTGCTTTACACCGACAATTGTTTCTCCGGTGCGCACTGTTCGACGTCTCTGCGGATGAGTATTATCACATAAAGTAAGCGTAGTGCGAAAACGATCGATTAATTGCTCTGACGGACGATTATGTGGACCATAAAATGGACGGAGCTTTCGGTAAACTTCACAAACTGAACCATTATTTTCGAAATAAATTTGCACGATTTGCAAGCGTTGTTCTTTTGTCAACCTGTTCATGATGAAATGGCAAACCAAACTGAACATAAACGACGTTACAGTTGAACGATTCAGTTTTATCCCTTTTCCAAAAACCAACCTCTAAAAAAAGCACCCGATATATTTTTAAGCAAAACAGTGGTCCTAAAAAGATTATCATCAGTTGATAAATAGCGAACAAATCCTATTTGAATTCATACAATTTTAATCAATTCTATTCAATTTTCTTTAATTATATTCAATTTTCTTCAATTCTATTCAATTTTCTTCAATTCTATTCAATTTTCTTCAATTCTATTCAATTTTCTTCAATTCTATTCAATTTTCTTCAATTATATTCAAGTTTACTCAGTTCTATTCAATCCTTTTCAATTCAATCGTTTTATTAGATTCTTTTTCATTCTATTTGAATCCATTCAATTATTTTGCACTTTATTCAATTCCATCGAATTCTTTTCCATGCCAGTTAATTGTTTTTTCGTTCTCTTCAATTAAATACAATTCTTTTCCGTTCTGCTGAATACTGTTCCAGTATCTTACAGTATTCTTTTCAATTCTATACAAAGCTATTTAAATTCATTGCATTTTAGGTTGATTAAGCTACCTTCAAGTTAATTGAATGTTGTTTAGCTCATCATTGTTGAATTAGTCTCATCATTGTTCAATTCATCTCATCACTGTTCAATAAATTTCATCACAGCACAATTTATTGGTTTTTTCTGGTCGAAAAGGCGAATAACAGCTACATCGGTAGGGCTAAAGATTACCGTTTTAGAGCGAGTCTAGAAAGTTATGAACAACTCCCCCCAATCTCTGATTTGTTTACTTAAAAATAAATAAATAGGGTGGCGCAACAGAGCGAAGAGCCCCAAGGCCTAACGTATTTCTCACAACCATGCTATGTAAGGGAATGGAAGGGACCTTCGATTTTCTGCCGGTTCCGAAGGGCTAATCGAGAAAGCGCTTTTCATGGCAATGAATTTACTAACGGAGGACTTGCCAATTTCTCGCGAAATACGATTTACT
Organism: Melanostoma scalare; assembly: GCA_949752695.1. Taxonomy (NCBI): domain Eukaryota; kingdom Metazoa; phylum Arthropoda; class Insecta; order Diptera; family Syrphidae; genus Melanostoma; species Melanostoma scalare. The sequence continues at coordinate 157,152,925 of OX456986.1, forward strand.
TTTACTTTGTTTACTTACGTCTTCGTTTTAAAGTCGTCCGCTATGAGCAATCTGATCTTAAAAGGATCACATCTCTTCCAATTGTCTGTTCCATCGTGAGTTGTGGGCTATGATCAGAAGAATGTTAATTTCGTTTGTCATTTGAAAGATATTTTTACCAAGCGGATACGATGCTGGCGCCTAAACAACCTTAAGTCATTTTCAATATTTCAATATGAGACACTGTTACAATTTTATTTATTTTCTTTGTTACTTCACTCTTTTATTACTTCGCCACTTCAAACGCCTCCGTTTTTCTTCACGAAACTCGCACAATGTCCACCCATACTAAACTGCGGTTCTAATTAATTTACATAATCCAATGGGATTGGCTGACATTGACTTTTATAACATGCGCTTTCTTGCTCCAAAGTGACTCACGCACATATCGTTTCTTAGTATCCTTATCCGGATATAACTGAACGAATCACAGATTGTTCTGATCATTGCACAGATTAACAGAGGTTATCACCAATATCATCGGCTTTTATTAAGATAAGAATCTGTGATTTGCATGCGAATGCAGCACTGCGTTCTCGGCCAGCTATGGCGGTAGAGTCCTTTTTTAGTCATCAACGTTGAAAACTAATAAAAAAATATAAAAGTTTTATGGGCGTGTGTGTGTGTGCATTACCACTCGGAGTCAAGATTCTTTTATGCAAAATATCATTGACCTACTCTTCGAATTAAACTGTAAGAACAATTTGACAAGGGCGCGGCTCCTTAGGCATAACCACAGAGATTTCTCTGGATTGCTTTTGATTCTGTGGGTTTGTTTTTATTATTGCAACATAAATGAAATGACGGAAACGACTTAAAACTTTACTGCCACTGAATAGCTTTCAATTAATCGACAGAACAGAACTACAGAACAGAATCTGATAAAAGTATAATCGTAAATTTTAAGGAGTTTTTTTTAATTTAGAAGAAGACAGGAGAATAAATAAAATATGGTAACTATTTGTGAACTTTTTTGAACGATAGCTAGGTCAAAATTTCATTTGAAGAATAGAATATCCTTGGCTTCATTGCTTTTGTCAAAGCTTTAGATAAGCTGGCGAACTCGAACATATGCCGGTTCATTTTATAAACCAAATAGAACTTTGTTATTTTCATTGCAGAATTTTGTTATTCATAATTCCTGGTTATGGGTATGAATCTCTTTTAGAAGTCCTTGTTCGGGCGCCAATTTGTGTTCAGTGTGTTGTGTCTCTCTATCTCTATCTCTATCTCTATCTCTATCTCTATCTCTATCTCTTTCTCTAGATATTTCATACAAACTTTTAACCGAACTTTAGGCTCGCGTATAGTGTCCTCCAAACTTGTACGAACCAAAAAAGAATGATCTTGTATATTAAGACGTTTATTTTCTATAATAAAATTGTTTAAAATTATTTCATGATCCAGGGGTGTCCAAACTAGATGGGACCCAGGGCCAATAAAAAAGACTAAATACATTGGTGGGCCGCAAAATATTTATAAAAATAAAATACTGGTAATAATAATATCGTTATTTTATTATCTACTTTTTCATTAATTTGTCTTTTACAATTCTGTCAACATCAACCTCAATACTAGTGGTAGCTAGGCGCAGTGCATGTTTAAGTGAAGTATCTGTCAATGAAGACCTATATTTCGATTTAACAAACTTCATTGTTGAATATGCACTTTCACAAAGGTAGGTACTGCCCATCATCGAGCCCATTTTTTGCCCGAAATTCGTCAGTTTCGGGAAACGTTCAGCGAGGAGCTTAAAAAAATCAATTCCTGTTTCTGTTCTGCCCTCGTAAAAGGGGTCTGATTGCAGATCACACAGTTCCAGTTGATAAATAATCAATCTTCACACTCTCAACTGCGATCGTTAATGGATGAGTAAAGAGAGCTATATCACTCTCAATTTTTTTAAAACTTAACTTAGCCATCTGATTTCCGAATGCAATAGTAAATCTCCATAGTTCGCATCGATTTCACTTAAAAAGTCTCTAAATTTTCTATGTGTCAATGCCCTGTTTCCACCTCTAATCAAATTGGTTATCCTTATAACAACTTTCATAGCATTCATTTGACGCAAAGATTTTCCACACAAGGCTTCCTGATGTATGATACAATGCAACAACGGGCAATCAATGCCATTTTGTGTTGAAGTCCCGCGAATCCTGTCACTATATAATAATAATAATAGCTTTTGCCCCATATCGGTCACAATACAAGAACACTTACGAAAATTAATGTATTTAAAACTTCAAACAAAGAAGATAATGAACTAAAATCTGAATAATAATTGCTTTCATACAAAATGTGACAAGAAATAAATAAAGTTACTAAGTTAAAGCTATTATTAATTAAAATAAAGTATTATTACATGCAGTGGGTACACCTACAGACCTCTTTGTAGTCGGTGTAAACGAACCGGACTTTTTTTTGAAGTCGGTTAAAAAAAGGTTCAATGGGCCGCAGTAATCTAAACCGCGGGCCGCATGCGGCCCGCGGGCCATGGTTTGGACAGCCATGATTCATGCCATTGATCATGACATGATCAATTGAAATTCTTGAACTTACTTGAATTGGTTTTCTCCTTTGCTTCCTAATTTGATCGTCGGCAATACAATGGCAAACACATCTGTCATTCCTGTCATTGAGGCAGAATGAAAGTAGCCGAGACCTGATCTCGTGTTTGCGTTCAACCAAATTTGACAGTAAAAAGGAACATAATGACAACGTTACACTTTAATAATTTAAAATACAATCTTTTCGACATCCCACCCCTCGTGAGGCGTACAGATCTTAATCGGAAGTCTCACCAACATCTAGGACTGCTATCTTGATGGCTTCGGTAAAACACGGAAAAACTCTAGTAACTCTTCCTCGAATCCACTGCAATCTTGGAACGTCGATGTTACAAACTAGGACTATCTGTCCAACTGTTATAGGAGGAACCCCTTTGAACCAATTACATCTTCTGGTTAGATCGGGAAGGTATTCACGAATGGACCTGCTCCAAAATCGATCTTTCATCTGCTGGTTTATTTTCCATTGCTTACCAAGGAAAAGTTCTTTTGGATCTACAGCTCGCGGTGACTGCGTTGAACTAGAAATCCCCAGGATAAAGTGATTTCGTGTCAGTGGTTCTTCTTCTTCAGTCAACACCGGCAAATGAATGAGCGGTCTGCTATCAACGATGTTTTCTGCTTCTATTAAGGGGCTCGGCTAGTTTCTCGAGCTCAAATGGAGGTGATTTTTTGAAGGCGTGAAAAAAAAACAATAGCTTCAAATATTCTGTAATCTTAGGAGTTTATTATGCATATATTCATGTAAATTGTCAGGAAATTTCGAGTTAAAATATTGAAATCCAAGAGAGATATGGACCATGTCTTGAACTCCTGAAATGTTTCTATTTTCAGTGATATCTCAGAGAGCGTGCGAAAGAGAACTATAAGTTTCCTCACTGGCATCTACAAAAGTGTGCAGCTCCAAATGGCTGGAGGTAGAAAGATGAGGAGTGAGGCACCGAAGAACCCTTATATTTGTCAGCTTTGGCAACTCTAGCTTCCATAATTTCCATTTCCCAAATAGTTCATCAGGAATGCCTATACATCCCAATCAATTCCAAGACATCATATCGCTTTTAATAGCAGTTTCAAATGTAGCTTGATCGTGATTGCAAGAAATTACTTACTCCGCTAATTCGAGCAAAATTAACTTGAAAAACGAAAAATTGTCTTCTACATTGTCCCAGTACAATCCGAGCACCTTTTCTGGAGGTAACACTGCATCGATGTTCATGTCAAGGCCACGGTTACTAATACACCTTAAGACCTTTTCAGAGTTCGACATTATATTTCATAATTCGAATCCACCGGTTTTATGATTCTTTACAACGGCATTTGTAGCATCACACGCTTCCTCAATTACATCAAAGCTATCCACTTAGTCGTCTACGTAATGGTTTCTCATTATAGCTTCTACAGCTCTAGAATGCCTCTCAGTAAAGGTTACGGCGTTGCTATTTTTATGAAATTGGCAGTATAGGGTGAGCATTTCGTACCAAACGTCATAACTTCCATCACGTAAACTTCAAATGGGCCATCTTTATTTTCTCGCCAGAGAAATCGCTGCGAGTCTTGATCTTCCTTCTGGTGGAACATTTCCTTTATATCTCCCACTACTGCTACAGATCGCAACCGAAAGTTCAAGAGGACTTCTAATAATGACCTATAGTCATCAGGGCCCTTTAACAAAAAGGTGTTTAAGGAACAGCCACCCACTTCTGCAGCAACTCTAAAACAAGGCGGACCTTTTAGGGCACTATCATGACACTTTTTATATCAAAGGGCTTGCCAGTCCTCCTTAAAGGCCATGATAACTCAAATAGTCCTACATTAGGCAGATACTTGTACAATCTACGTGACCTTATGGTTTGTTGTGTGATAGAAGTTATTTATGACTATTGAAAAGCAGAAAGCTCGTAATTTTAGGCTTTTTAAACTGCCTTTCGCAATCTTAACTACTATACCATGGGATAAGGCTCATTTGGCGGTAGTTTCACCAACTACAAAACATCCCCAAGTCATCATATCCGTAAATAGACCACCAAAAAAAAGTACGGGTGGGTCTAGCTTATATCAAATACGTGCTCTTACTCTCCATTTGACCGACCCCGAAACTGTCAATGACATTGCTGAGTGCTGACGTTCCCAAATCCATTAAAGTCTATTTTTGCTTTCGTTTTGTTCAAAAGCGACTCGCTTGTCATACGATCCAACAAAATAAATAAAAAAAAAGAAACAAAATTATCAAAAACAATTACAAGACTTTCCAATTTTTCCAATTGCGATGACGACAAACTACGCCGACCGAACTATACAGAGAGATAGAGAGAGTGAGAGAGAACTATCGCTCTCCAAATTAAATAAATTGGCCAAAAGAAAATCCCAACAAAACAACAAAAACTATGACACAAAAACCTACTAGGTACACAAAATGGTACGTGAATATTCTCAATCTAGGTACACACGACTAAAAAGTACATAAACTATGCGTGCGCTAACATCAAATGGATATCATCACAAGCAACATCGCTATTTCTGCAAAATAAAAACGAACTAATGTTTATATTTTTAGCTCATTAAATTGGTGAGGAATTTGCATTAAAATACAACACACTAACCAGTACAACACAGGAACTAACAAAAAATAATGAACATAAATAAAATACGAGACAGTCGTTGTTTTTCCATCCAAATTATATCGTAAGTCAACATTTGGAGGAGCATTAAGAAATAACAAAATAAATTTAATGAATCTTAATTTGATTTATAACACAAAGACCATTCCAACCAAAAATAGAAACAAAATGGTTATTCCAAACGTGATGTAGCGCAGTGTTGCATTTGATTTAACAAAAAACTGTTTTTAGACAAAATCGCTTTTTTCTACGCTGCATGCTTCTTCTTCTTCGTCGTCGTCAAATATGCATGTGGCAATGAGTGGAATGTCTTGAGCTGCGGTGCTGATTCTATAGACTGGCGCTGGCACTGGCACTGGTATCTAATGGTCGTCGTGACGTTATTCAAAAACATTTGATTTCCACCGTTTGTGTCAACAGTGAACACAAAACTATTCCAACAATCGGTCTAAATCATCTTTTGTGGTTTGATAGATTGATAGATTTTTGTTCTCTTGTTTTAGTTCTCAAAAGCACGGATCGTGTCGTTGTTGTCATTGGCGAGGTCTTCTTCTCTATATACGAGGAGCTCACTTGATTTGTTTATAACAAAACAAAAAAAAAAAGAAGCTTTTTGTTCTTTGATGTTTCACAATATTCTATTTTTTCAAACTTAATTGATGCTATGGATCTGAATGACAGAGGGCAACATCAATCGGTGTTGGTTTTAATTTTAGACATTTCATTTTGCGTTGTGGTTCGTGTATACCCCTAATCGAACGGCACATAAATAACTTTAGGAGTATATTAGTCACTCTGTTGCACCTTGCACTCAAAGATTTATGTAAACAAAAAATGAGTTCAAAATAATTTATTGTTATGGTTTTTTGGGCATTGTAAGCTGGACCGTGTAATAAGAGCTATGCATGTGCGAGAGGAAAACTCAAGTTTCCTTGATTGATTTGATAAGGAGTAGGTATAGATGTGGCGCAAGAAGGGATTATATTGTTGCTTTGTTGTTGAACAAAAATTGAGAAAAGAATTGATCCATCGAAGTAATGAACTTCGATTAACTTCAAGATGTGTGTTCGTATTCGCTCTTCTGATAGGCGATAATGAGCAAAAGGCACTGCATCGTGCTGCATTATGTATGGCCACGAACACTCCAAGTTTCGCATTTTCCGTTTGAAGCAGAAGAACTTGCAATGTTTCAATGCAAAAAACTCACTAATTTCTGTTATTTTAGGTGAAAACATAGAATTAGAAAAGAAAAAGGATCCTCCACGTGGCCAACGTTACATGGTCAGTGAGTCAGTGATTAGCGTGAACAGAAGCTACACTTATTGTAAGGTTGAGGTCGAAGGAGCTTAGAAGTTATCTCACAAAGGCCGACAGGTTTCTATAAACGACGTTATCTTGTGCACACTTACCGTTACAAAGTCAGTGAGTCAATAATTATATTAGTAACTTAAACAATAATGAATGGACATTGGACAACCCACAGCTAATAAAATACTTATGATGGTGGCGAAGGCGTTTATTAATAATGGCCGACAGGTTTCTATAAGCGACCGCCGTATCTCCTCCGTATTCTCCGTTCAACAAACGTTACATAGTCAAAGAGTCAGTAGTTAGCGTAAACATAAGAAAAAAAATGTCAAATGTCAAACTGCGAGTAGATAACACGTGCTTTACTTTTGCTCTCTAGTTTTTGCGTTTAGTTTATCAAAAGTATACAAATTAGCCTATTCATATTAAATAAACTGTGCTCAGTGGTTTCATTAACATTTATACGTTCATTTATTTGTGGATTTTTATTCGTTTTATAATCACAAATCATCAAAATGAGTCGTGAAACAAGAGCCAAATCATCCAGTGAAGATTCAGCTGATCTGTCACTCGTAGATCTGGCAAATCTCATCAAGTGTACTGAAAAAAATTTAAGTAAATTAATTGACGAGAAAGTAAACAATCTACATAAAAAAATATCAGCGAAATTTGATATTAAAATACGTGATTTGGAGAAAAAGTGCACTGACTCTGATAATAAAATAACTGTTGTAAGCGCAGCGTTTGACAAGAAATTGTCTGACCTTGAACAACAATTGGCAGTAGTGAATACGCAGTTAGAAGTTATTAGCTCCAAGTCACTAAGTTGCGAGCGAAAACAATTTTCTCGTGATCTAATTTTGAAAAATGTTCCCTGCAATCCGTCTGAGAACCTGAAAAATATTTTCTATGGCATCACAAAACTAATTCAATGCGAGGACATTTTACCATCAGCTGTGTTCAGGTTACCCATTAACACCACCGTCAATGGAGCGAAAAATACATCACCTCCGATTGTTATTAAGCTCTCGAGCTCATCTCAGAGGCAAACAGTTTTGGCGAAAAAGTTTGCCCACATGAAACAAAATAAACGTAGCTTGTTCCTGAATGACATTGAAACTGATGGTATTACTAACGCAGTGAATCGCCCAATCTACCTCACCGAAAGCCTTTGTGACCATGACAGATCTATCCTAAATATGGCTCTTAAACTACGTAGGGAGAAGAAACTGCTGAAAGTCTATTCGTTCCAAGGCAAAATTTGTGTTCAACCAACTGAGAAAGTGTCAAAAACATACGTAAATTCTATAAGGCAACTGGAGGACATCGTACGCAGCAATGAAGCAGCCTAAAATTTCTTTTATCATTTTCAAAATTGTAATTAGTTTTTCTACATCATATTATATTTGTGAATTCCGGTTTTGGTTTATTGTAAAACTATACATGTATATACATATTCATATTTCTTCACTATTTATCTTCTTATTTCTCTATTCTTATTTTAATTTTCTCTTTCTATCTCCTTTTTCTCTCTTAACAAGAAAAATATTTGCTGATAATTCTGTACTGTACTATATTAATATTGTATTGATCGCAGTTCATTGGATATGGTTCACTTTGCGAGTTTTGTGCTCGGCTAGATTATGTAGGTTCAGCGCAGGATTTTGTATCCTCTTTAACATTTAGCCTTCATGACTAGCCCAAACACTATTTGCCCTCGAACCCTTTTCAATGTGATTTGCAATCAATGTGCTGGTCTAAAGATTTGTCATTTAAATGTCTGTAGTTTGAGATCGAGTTTTGACGAATTTTCTCATATGGTAAGTGATAAGTTATGTGATGTGTTGTGCATATCCGAAACATGGCTAAAAGAAAACGATTCGGATGACAGCTTTCGTTTGGATGGTTATTCATTTCTTCGGAATGATAGGTTGGATATTAGAGGTGGTGGTGTTGGAATATACTTTAGATCTTTCTTAAAGTCAAAGATTATTTTGCGATCATCTGGTTCTCGAGTTGAATATCTGTTTATTGAGATATATAATTCGCTCCAAAAATGTCTGATTGGTTGTGTTTACAACCCACATCGTAGCAATGATATGTACGACTTGTTCACCAATCTAACTAGCGTTTGTACACAATATTCGGATATAATTATTTGCGGAGACTTCAACAGTAACTTACTTACTGATAATAGCGCTAGTAGATCTTTTCGTGATTACGTAGCCTCTATAGGACATGATATTGTTAATACTATGTATCCTACACATTTTTCTATTCACTGCCCTACCTTAATTGATAATTTTATTGTATCTAATATAAATAATGTAGTGCAGTTTGACCAATTGTCAACCCCTGGCATTTCGGCTCATGACTTAATTTTTTTAACGTATAATTTTGTTTTCTGTGACAAACCAGCAGATACACTTTTTGAGTTTAGGAACTACAATGGTATAAGTTTTGATCATTTGTATTATGATGCGCAATCTGCAAATTGGGTAGGCTGCGAGTATTTTTCTAGTGTGGATGAAAAATGTAACCATTTTTCAAATATAATAAATACTTTGTTTGACACACATGTTCCTATAAAAAGAATAGTGTTCTCAAATAACAGAAAACCGTGGTTTACACCCCGAATTCGTAAGCTTATGAACCTCCGTGATAAGGCGTATGCAAAGTGGAAATCTAATCGAAATGTAATTTCAAGAGGCAATTTTGTGCACATAAGAAATCTTGTCACTGCAGCCTTAAAATCAGAAAAAACAAAATTTTTCGCAAAAAAGTTTGATATTAAGCTCTCTTCATCTGAGCTTTGGAAAAATCTTAAAAAATACAATGTTATATCGAGATCTGAGCCCGCATGTAATTCTAGCTCGGACGAACTCAACAAATTCTTTGTTGAAACATGCTGCAATTCTTCGTCAAATGAACCACTCGAAATAGATGTGCAGCCTTCAAACAGTTTTAAATTTTTGCATGTTACCGATTTTGATATTATTTTTGCAGTTAAAGAAGTGAAGCCTTCTTCTATTGGTTCTGATGGGATATCTTTAAAATTTCTTAAATATGTGCTGCCTTTTGCAATAAAATCTTTAACCCATATTATTAACCATATATTAACTACTTCAATCTTTCCTTGTGGATGGAAATCATCGATTGTACATCCAATTCCTAAAAAGATTCGAGTTAATATGAAATGTGAGGATTTTCGTCCTATAAGCATTCTTCCATGCCTCTCAAAAATAACTGAAATTATTATAAAGAAACAGATTGTCAACCATATCGAAAATAATAACCTGCTTACACCTTTTCAATCGGGTTTTCGTAAGTATCATAGTTGTAATACAGCACTTTTAAAAATAACTGATGATATACGTGAACGCTTTGATAAAAACGAAATTACCTTTTTATGCCTCTTAGATTTTTCGAAGGCGTTTAATTCCATAGATTTTAATATCATGCATAACAAACTCATAACACAGTATGGTTTTAGTTCATCTGCGGCTCTGCTTATACTAAATTTTTTATCTGGAAGGACACAAAGAACTAAAACAAAAGAAGGGTATTCAGGACTATTGCATTTATCTTCGGGAATCCCCCAGGGTTCTATCTTGGGACCATTGCTTTTTTCATTGTTTATCAATGATATAGTTTCTGTTTGTAAGTCTGTAAGTATTCATATGTATGCTGATGACGTACAAATCTATATTTCGCGAGGAGTTGGGCTGCTAACTGATGCTGTTTGTAGACTGAATGAGGATCTCCAAAACATATCGGTTTGGGCAAAAAAGAATTGGTTAGTACTTAATCCAGATAAGTCGCAATGCTTAGTAATTAGGAAATCTTCATTGGAGTTTAGTGAGCTTCCTCAAGTGTTATTAAATAATAATATCGTTCCTTTTTATAATAAAGTCCGCAATTTAGGTGTAATTATTAACAGTGATTTGTCAGCCTTGGATCATATAAACAATGTTATTTCTAAGGTGTATGGAGTTCTTCGTCTACTTTGGTCAAGTAGCACCTTTACTAATCAAAATGTTCGTTTAAGATTGGCAAATTCCATGTTAAGGCCAATCCTTTTTTTCGCAGAAAACATTTTTCCCTATCCAGACTCTAATAGCCGTCGCAAGCTAGAACTGGCACATAATTCTATTCTTAGATATATCTACTGTCGTCGTAAATTTGATCATATTTCGGATATAAGCACTAATCTTCTTGGTTTCTCAGTCCAGACTTATATTGATATTCGAAATTGTATTTTTCTTAAGAAACTCCTACTGTTCAAGAAACCGAAATATTTGTTTGATAAAATTCAACATTGCTCTTCTGTGAGGACAGGCAATTTATTGATACCGCAATTTAACTTTTTGAACAGTAGAAGAATGTTTTTTGTGCATACGGTGATTCTTTGGAACTCGCTCCCAACTTATATAAAACAGACTCAAAACATCAAAGACTTCAGCAATCTTTTAAAAAGCTATTTTTCTTGTTCTTAATATTCTTTCTTTTCTCTTTTTATCTATATTCCTATATTTACCTCTTTTTTTTCCTGTTCTATTTTCTTTTTCTATTCGCTTTCATGCGTCAGTTTTTTGAATATATCTTTTCAAATAAAAGTTCTCAAATTTACTTACTTAATTGATAGAATAAGCATTATAAAAACTTTGAAATTAAATTGTTAATGATTTATTGTTATCTATAAACTTTAAGAAAATTGTACGTTATAAGATTCATCTTACTGTACATAGCCACTGTTTTTGAAATAAATCTAAATCTAAATCTAAATCTAAGAAGCGACAGCTAACGTTGACGTTGAAGGCATTTAGGCGTCAACACGCAATGGCCGACAGGTTCTATAAGTGAAATTAAGGACAATATCCTCCACGCACCCAAAGTCACATAGTCAGTGAGTTAGTGATTAGCGTAAACATATGAAGCCACACCTATTGTAAGGTTGACGGCGAAGGCGCTTAGGCCTTAACTCACAAAGGCCGACAGGTTTCTATAAATGACGTTGTCCTCCGCTCACTCAACGTTAAATAGTCAGTGAGTCAGTAAATAGCCTTAACGTAACCAACAATGGACAACCCACAACTAATGAAATACTCAGGTTGATGGTGAAGGCGTTTACACATAATGGCCGACAGGTTTCTAAAAGCGACCGCCGTTTCTTCTCCGTATTCTCCGTTCAACAAACCTTATATAGTCAAAGAGTCAATAGTTAGCGTAAACATAAGAAGCGACAGCTATTGTTGCCGACAAAGGCTTTTAGGCGTTAACACACAATGGCTGTCTTGATTTTTCAGCGACAATAAGGACAGTATCTTTTGTCCACTAAACGTTAATTGATCAGTGAATAAGAATAGATAAGATAAGAACCCACACCTATTGTAAGGATGAAGGCGTAGGCGCTTGGGAGTTAATTCACAGAGGCTGAAAAGGGCTATGAGCGATATTAGGGACAGTATCCTCTGGGCACCCAGCGTTACAGTCAGTGATTCAGTAATTAGCATAAACATAAGATGCAACAACGGAAACCCTTAGCTTAGATATTAGCTCACAAAGACTGGCATGTTTCTATGAGCGACATTGAAAACCCAGCGTTACTTAGTCAGTGAGTCAGTAATCAGTGTAAACATTGTTAGGTTGACAGCAAAGGCGTTTAGGCGTTCATACACAATGAACGCAAGGATTCAAGAAACGATTTTAAGAACTGGATCAGTCACGCACCAGTCAGTGAGTCAGTAATTAGGGTGAACATAAGCCGCCATAGTCAGACTTGACACGACGAAAAAGTCGAGTTTTGTTTTCCAGTTACGGTGTGATGGCCATGGAACTCAAACAAGACACAAAGAATTGAGTCTTCCAAACGCATTCAGAGAGGTTTTTGCATAACTAGATCACTAATCACGAAGTAATAAGATGGTAAATTTTTTATTAACGCATGTTAATAAAAAATAAATGCTTCTTCCCATTCAGCCACCTTTTGAAATATAGCTTTTAGCCATTTGGAGAGCATGCATCTCTGCCTGAAAGACGGATGCATATGTGCCTAAAGAGGCGCGCAGTCGTATGTCTTCACTTTCAACAAAAGCACAAGCGAGACGTCTTTCATCGATTCTGAAAGAAGAATTGTGAAGATTCTGATTCAGACTCTTAAGTAAACAAGTTCTGAACCGAAGGACTTCATACACATTAGACGTGACGAGTCAAAAGATAAGCTAGTGCAAATTGTGCCAGATACCATTCTTTTTTAACTGGAAATAGTCTTGAAGAAGGGAAGGAAGGCCCTAGTACAGCCAAGACATACTGTTCTTTGAAATTTGGCGAACAAGGCACATTTACGTGAGAGGTATTTCTACCAAACAAATGAAGCATAGGGGATGATTGGTCTTATCACAGCCCCTTCGGTGACAGAACCCATGTCTTGTCATAAGTTCCCCTACATTGCCACTCGGCATGTTTGGACCAAAGAACCTTGTTATCCAGAACTACTCCAAGATGATTGACTTCATTTGAGAATGAGATGTTAACGCTTTTTAAGTTGAGTCAAATTAGGCAATTTGCTGGGTTTTGTTAAGAGAACAACCACGGTATTAAGAGGATCGACGGAGAGATCTTTTCTGGCACGCCAGCTATTAATCAAACTCAGCAAAGCTTTTGATCTGGAAGCTGAATCCAACTGAAAAATGCGGTCCTTACAGATCTGTACTTTGCTGCAACATAGCTGGGTACATAATATACCATCAGTACCAGGGAGCTTTCCAAAGACACAGCATATTAGACGACCATCAGTAGCAACTAACGACGACAAGTAACAGCTTCGTCAAGTAGATTCATCGAGGTTCACTTAATCAAGAAGTAATAGATTGTTGCGAGTCGATTTTTATCTGGCTTCCTGGGAAATGAGTTTTCAGCATAAGACTTAGTGTTTCTGTTTTTGACTTGGTAGAGGAACCGTTTGATTCCTTAGTTTTTCCAGTCGGTTTGTCTTGCTTCTTTAAAGGGTTTTAGCAAGTCTCCTCATTCATTTGTGTGTTTCAAAACCTTTGTAAGAGGTATTCTTTGATCTTCGAATTGACCTTTTAAAATACTCAGTTCATGATAAACCCCAGCTTTCAGCTCTCAAAAACCCCCACCAGTTTCGCAGCATCTCTAGCAGGAAAGGGACATAATGGAGTTCCTACTAAGCTAAAGCAACGACGAAAGTTTGGTACTGACCCTTATTTTCGTAACTTTCAGTTGTCACTTCCAAATTTTAATCAAAAACAATGATATGGTTATTAAAACCTGTTTACACGAAGTCTTTTTGAAGCACCAAACTTCAAATTCCGATTTTGCGGGAATTCATTACAACCTCAAGGTCTTAAGTGAGTGCATTATAAAGCTTAAATCACAACTCCATTTGAAGCTCAAAGCAATTTTAGTTGCAGCAATGCAGATCGATATGACAGAACAAAATCAAAGCAAGTCACACGGCTTACCATAGAGTATGCTCATCCCACGAAGATATACAAGACCAAGAACTCAACGTTTGCAGGCTCATTGCTAATGAATGAATAATGAATGCTATGTGGTGTGATTTTGTATTTAGCATTGAAAGACTGCATGGCGTAATGGTTAGCTTGTCTGCCGCCTGTTACGTAGGAGGTTCGAAGCTCGAATCGCAGAAACATCAAAGAAAAAAGAAAGATTTTCCATATTTATCGCCTTTTGCGACGAATTGGCAATTTCTCCGAATTAATGACATGACACGCTTTCTCGATTAGCTGTTCAGAATCGGCTAAAAGTTCTAGGTCCCCACCATTCCCTCAAAAGGTATAGTTGAAAGCCTTGCGACTTATATCTAGTTTCATTCACCGGCGATTGTACCACTAGGAAATTCCAGAGGCTAAGGAAGCTTTCACCCTCTTTCACCCTGTCCGCATTTGCAGAAGATAGGCCAACTTCGGTTAATAGAAACTGTCCTGAAGTGGTGGATGAGAACTCGTTAGAATCTTCTTTTCGCCACCGCTACCAAAGAGGTGCAATTAGATTCAGTGCCTTTCGTGACTTAAGTGTCGTCTTAGCTCCGAGTTGTCACTGCCAGCCTTATCTCCTTCCTATGGAAATCTGTTCACCAGAGAACGCTACAACTGCAGTAAGATTAGCTTTTACAGCTTTACTCAATCTTGTGGCAGTACCATTGTGATCAAGAGCTGAATTTTATGTCGTGGAGAGAGCTTTCTCGATAAGCCGTTCGCAAATCGGAAAAAACTGTAGGTCCCTTCAATTCCCTGACAAGGTATGGTTGAGAGAATTGCGATAGGCCCCCGTGATTCCTTTTCTGTTGTGCCACACTATTTATTTACTACTTTAATGACAATCTCTCATCTAAATCGGCAATCAAATGCGTAGAGTCTCGAAGCTTTCATAGCTTTGTTGCGCCAACCTAATTCTGTAGGGAAGGCAGTCCACTTTATGGGCTTGGGTTCGAATCCCACTTCTGACACCATGTGGGGAAGGCAAAAAGGGGATCACTAATGAAAACGCCTAAGATCAAGTTTTAGTTTTAATTCACAGTATTTAATTCTATTTAAAGTATTTAATTAGTACAAGTCAGGTAAATCAAGTAAGGGGGAATAGTTCAATAATAATTCAATTGTAATTAAATATAAAAGTCTTAGGTTGGATTAAGTCGTCGCGTATCGTTTCCTCGTTACTCGTAGCGGGTCGAACTTCGTCTCTCTCTTCTCATTTTGTGTTGCGCTTTTATATCCTTCAATATCCAATTGCTGCGGTTCTTATGCCGTTGAAGAAGACGTATGGGTAGGTTCGATATCCCACATATATTCATTTTTAAATCAACATTGACATTGTTATAGTAGCCATCAATAAGCTGAAAGTGTTTCTACGTTCATTCCAATACCAAACATCGAGCAATTGTAATTGTTTCCGAAAGTCTTAGATTTGCCCGGTTGCAGGTGGTCGTAATCTGTTAAGGTAATCAAAGGAACACGTGCAGATCTAAATCACGTTGTTTTTAATTCCAATGCGTGGGTTTTCAACTAAACCAGAAGCCAGTTGTTTCTGCGCCTTGTGCTAGTGTCCTCTCATTAGAAGACCTCAACTCGAAACGCACTACAAACCCGTCAGCAACTCGTATCGAACTTTGAAAACTGAGAATTGTGCTAAGTGCACTTCGTTGCACATTGGCCACTCACATACATTTTCAAAAATAATAAATAAAAAACAACAACCCTGATTAACTATTTAAATACCATGTTGAATGAACTCAACAAAAGCTAACCCGCTAATCTAAATAAATCAATCATATTAAACTCATTTTATGCACACAGCTAACAAAATCATGGCCATGCAAGACATTAAAGAATAAATAAATAAAGAAACCTCCATGTTTAAACATCTATAACACGCTTTCGCTTTTTATTATTTCTGCGCCGCCTGTTTAATATACACACAATTTTCTCAAGGTTATAGTTTAGGTTAATTTATGCAAACAATTTATGGTAATTTAGCAAACTGGTATAAAGTTAGACTTTGGGCGTTCTTAATCACTTTGCAGATGTAGGAGAAGTTTTTCATCATATTAAGCAACAAGACAACCTGTTTGTGATGGTTGCATTGTTTTTTTTTCTTTTTATACATTTATTTGCAAAACAGACCGGTACAACAAAATAAATCAAATAATGTGTAGTTGACATTTCCAAGTCTAACTTACTTCTATTTATGATGCATAGCCATAAAATGTCAGTTGTTTATTGAGTGAGTTTTATTCAGAGTTTGTCTCTTGTCAACGCAAACGATCGATCGTTGATAACGGTTTTTCAGTTTGTAAAGTCTTTCTATGAGTATAGGTTACAACACAAGGTGACGAAGTAAAATCAAAGTACTACGTGGTCTTCATCAGGCCAAAGATTGTTATGACCGTTTAGGGTGGCTCAATATTACGTCTTCAACTGTGCAGGGTTTGTTTTACTTTAGATCGAACAAATTCATTCCAAACTTTCTTCTTCAAATGTGTGTACGTAATGGTTTTGCACTATTCGGGAAGGTTCTAGTTGGTGCCTACTTGGATCCTATAGTTCTGTCAACTAAAAGTTTTATTGTACAATCGAATTACATAGTAGGCCCCTGGTCTCGTCCAAACTTACGTTACTTAAGTGCGAGTGCGAGTGTTGGCCAAAAAGCAACATAATAATGCTCTTCGAGTAATGACTGACTGCCCCAATCTCAGCCCGAATCTCAATAATCTACCAGTGCTTCGGGGATGATCAGGGCCTCCATTTCAGGGGTTGTGCTTGGGGCTAACTACCTAGCCGCCTAAAAAATTTACGGTTCCGAAATAACCAACAGCTTCGGACAGCAATATATGATTTCAGGGTTGACGAGTTTAGCAAAAGAAAAAAAATTTTTCAGTACGATTGCAAAACTTGCCTTAGTACCTATAATCACAAGTAAAAAGGACAAAGTTCTTCGGATCTGCACGTAAGATAACTTAACCGATTATGTTGAACTGGAAAACTAGCGAACGCTCTAGTCGCCTACAAACAAAGCATCAGACATTACCGCCATCAATAAATTGCGATGGAATGGGCCGGGCATAAAGAAGATGAAAAAGAAAGATGGCGACTACTACAGACAAAAGACACAAAGCTTTTAGGTTCGTTTTGTCGTTAGAGATACACTCGGGGTTCTAGGCTAATGGGCGTATTATGATAATCCGCATGAAAACTAATTTCTCAAGATTAGCCTTAAATGCGCGAACGCTTCTTCAGAAACTTACTTACTTACTTAAGGTGGCGCTACAGTCCGGGTCGGACCAGGGCCTCAACCAACATGCTTCTCCAGCCAGCTCGGTCCCTAGCTAGCTGCCTCCAGTTTTGCACGCCAAGTTGGTTGAGGTACTCTCCTACTTGCTTGCGCCACCTGAGTCGCGGTCTTCCTCTACTGCGCCGTCCCTCGGGATTGGATTCGAAGACTTTCCGGGCCGGAGCGTTGGTGTCCATTCGCTTTACATGGCCCAGCCGCTGGACCTTGACTCGTTTGACCAGATCAGTGTCGCTCTACAGCCCGTACAGTTCGTGGTTAAATCTTCTTCTCCACTCTCCATCTATGCAGACGGGACCAAAAATCACCCGAAGAATTTTTCTCTCGAAGCATCCTAAAGCGTTCTCGTCTGCCTTTGACAAGGTCCATGCCTCTGCGCCATATATAAGAACAGGGATGATAAGTGTCTTATACAGGGACACTTTAGTTGCTCGAGAGAGGACTTTACTACTCAATTGCCTTCTTAGTCCAAAGAAACAGCGATTGGCAAGAGTTATTCTTCGTTTGATTTCAGCGCTGGTGTCGTTGTCTGAATTAATAGCGGCGCCTAGGTAGACAAAGTCCTTAACTACCTCAAATTTATAGCTTTGACAGCTACGTGTCAAAGCTATAAACACCGACGTTCTGTCCAAGACGTCGGTGTTGGGTGTCCTTTCTTGATGACAGCATATACTTGGTCTTGCGCTCATTTGCCACTAAACCCATCTTCTTCGCTTCCGTCTCAATGCTCATAAACTCTCCATTGACATCATGCTGCGTTCTTTCAATTATGTCAATATCGTCGGCATATCCGAGCAATTGAACGGATCTTTGAAAGATTGTGCCTCTTGTGTTGACGTGGGAGTTTTGCACTATTCTTTCAAGAACGATGTTGAAGAAGTCGCATGACAGCGCATCGCCTTGCCTAAGACCTTTTTTGACATCGAATGTATCGGTGAAATCTTTCCGACCCTGATGGAGCAGCGTGCGTTCTCCATCGTCATCCTACACAATCGGACGAGTTTGGTAGGGATGCCAAAACTGGACATGGCTCTATATAACTCCTCTCTATAGATGCTGTCATATGCGGCCTTAAAATCGATAAAAAGGTGGTAGGTATCGATTTGAAGCTCCTGGGTTTTTTCCAAGATCTGACGTAGTGTGAAGATTTGGTCTATGGTGAACTTTCCTGGTCTAAAGCCGCACTGATAAGGACCTATCAGGTTTCTTCAGAAAAGCAGACGATAATTGGCAAAGACTGTTTCTACGAGCTCCTCGAAGAAACAACAAAGCAATGTACTCGACATTACGTGAAAGTCGTCCTTAACGATTTTACCACAAACCCAGGGAAGAAGACCATCACTGGTGACAAAATAGATAAGCTAAGCTTGCATGACAAAACCTTCGAAGACGGGCTTAAGCTGGAGGCTAGGTTTTGTTGTCTGTAGCACAAGCTTTCCGCACCTCAAGACTCATAAAGGTACATGGGGGTCGCCATTGTATATGAAACCTATAGTAACACCATGACCACTAACGATGCTATTATAACCACCTACTTGCTCGATTAACGAACTTTGCGGTTCTCTCTAAATTTATTTTGGTGGTACACTTGGGTATTATAAATACAATGTAGGGCTCTACACTTAACTTTCTTTCCGATTCAAAAGAGAAGTCCTTTAATCGAGCAGGTAGGTGGCTATAGCATCGGGAGTGTTCATGGTGTTACTATATGTTTCATATACAATGGGGGTCGCCTTATTAATCAACAGTCAATCAAATTGATCGACGGAAAGCACTCTTCCAGTGTTATAAATGTCCGAACCTACCGTGGGGCCAACTTTGACTTGGACTACTTCCTTGTTGTAGCCAAAGTACGAATGAGGATATCCTGTTCACGACTCTCACGAACCAACGCTATGAATCGATATGACGACGTCGGAAAGCTACAAGGAAGAAGATGTCATAGATGCTTTTG
The DNA here is from genome assembly GCA_949752695.1 of Melanostoma scalare. Classification (NCBI taxonomy): domain Eukaryota; kingdom Metazoa; phylum Arthropoda; class Insecta; order Diptera; family Syrphidae; genus Melanostoma; species Melanostoma scalare. The sequence continues at coordinate 157,172,241 of OX456986.1, forward strand.
CGAGCATTGAAATAGAAACGGCAAGATCGGGTTTAATGCCTAAAGAGGGTAAAACCAAGTATGTATATGAGTACACCGCTATCAAATAAGGACAGAGAACATCGAAGAATTGACAAAACGTCACAACAGTCAGACATTACTTCGAGGCAGTACAGGACTACGTCTAAAAAGGATCCGCTATAGACACGGATCATAACATCAGTGCAGGGATCAAACGGAGAATTACTCTTGCCAATCGCCTAACTATTGGCAATTGAAAAATAAAAACCTCTCTAGAAAAACCAAGCTAAGACCTTAGTCATCTCAGTCCTTCTATACGGAGCAGGAGCATGGATTTTATCTAAAGCGGATGAAGAAATCCTTGGTCATTTAAAAAGAAAAATATTCTAAGTGATCTTTGGTCTCGTTTCTGACGACGATGTGTGTGGAGAAGAAGACTCAACAAAAAACTGTATATGAGCTGTACCGCAACATGAGCATGGTCATTGGGCAGTAAGAAGAGTACGAGCGGATGGACATCAAGGATTTCTGAAAGCAGGAAAATCGAAGAAGGGGAAGACCTTGTTTTAGGTAATCAAGTGGAAGAATACGTCGTCTTAGGCTGGTGATGAAGTTGGAAAAGAACATCAAATGTTTGAGGGAACAACAAATTAGATAAATTTTAAAAGCTAAGTGGCATTACTCTGCCGCTCAACTTTTAATTTTGTTCTAATGTTGCCGCTTTGCCGCTCAGTACGTGGCCGTGAACTTAGGAGGCAAAACTAAAGACAACTCGCCATCAATCGAAATTATTGGCGAAAGATGTTGGTTGAGGCCAAGTTCACCCCTGTAATTGACTGTAATGCACACTTGAGCAGTAGGATAAAAAGAAAAACAAAGAAGGAACATTGCGATCGCTGAAGACAGCTCAATTCAAAATTCACAAAAATTTTTTTAGTTGATACAACGTTTTTGTCGAATTTATTCGGAATTTGTGAATGTTTTTTTTTTTGGTACTCGTAGCGGAATAATCCATTCAGGTATTTTCCACGATCGAATTTGTGATAGGCCTCTGATTATCTTGTTTATGCTTAAGTGATCTCTTAATTCGATTGTTGACAAAGTCCAAGGCCCACTGGCTAAATAAACACTCATTTTGTGTTAATTGCAATGTGGATAAAGAAGTTTTTCTGTAATCTCAAAACTCAAAAAACTGATCAGTCCGTTCTGCAGCACCACAATTAAGTCTCGCGGATAGGGCAGTATCCATCAGGTCTATGTATATTTACTTATGTCATTTCCGAAAACAGGTCGATCGACTTCACTTGTTTTTTCTGCAGGTGATTTGCAAGCTTTTAACACAGGTTAAAAATACCCCTAATCGAATAAGATAATTCAAACAATTAGAGATACACTGTTATACCTTCAATTCAAAAAAAACTCCAAACGAGGTCATTTTGTTCGGTGTTCTGCGTAAAAGTTGTCAATGCCGGACACTATACCTAAGTTTTAAAGACCAGTTATTTCGGATCATTAAGCTACTACCCGATTGTCCAGTTGCTTAGGTGTTAAGTAATTCATTCTTGGAATGTCAATATTTAACAAGACAACATGAGACTCTCACCTAAGTCACTGCAACAAGCAACAAACATGGATTGCAATCCAAATCAAGAAAGAGGAAATGGGAATATCCCACAAAGAATAGAAATTAGCAATTAGAAAATAAAAACATATTTTCCCATCAAAATGATCTGCTGCCCAGCTGTCAAAAAAACAGAACAAACTCTCTTGAGTTTAGGTCTTTTAATTCATAAATTTCCCACCCTTTTCGTCTGTTGTTGATTCTACCTGTGGGCTTGTTACTTGTTAGAACAACAATCATACTTTGGTTTTCATTTTATAACAATTCATGGAATTCCGTTGAAGTATGTAGGTACTTTTGACCTTTTTGTCGGTGTTATCCGGCTTAGGCCACCCGTAGGTTTTTTTTTCTATGTTTTTTTTCACATTTGTTTGTAATTTCATTACACAGTTTTTTATTGCCATTCAAAAGTAGGTGACAACTTCGTTCCAGTAAATCTTTTAATGACGTTTGATAATAACCGCTCTTTCGTTTAAAGAACTTGGAGGTAGGTATGAACGTTGACATTGTTTTTGTTTTGATATGAGAATGTATTCTGCGCGAATGTGAACAGTCTTCTTTTTTTTTTGTTGGTTGTTCTGAATGCGTTTAGCTACATGTTTACGTGACTTAAACCGACTTAAAAGATTTAGATTTGTACCATTGACACATAATTTATGCATTTGATTATAGCATTGAGCTTCTGATTTGATGATTTGTTTTTCTTTGTTTTTGTCATCAAGTATGTCATTGAAGAGGCATTGACATGACAGTGTGAAACCAAAGACGACCCCATCATCTAATAAAGAAGAATGTTTGACACCTAAGCTACGTATCCATTTTCTTGGAGTTCTAAGGGGTCCATCTTGAATATAGCCCGTTGTTCTAACAATTTTTATGACTAACGCTGTCGTCACTTGATGGGTGACAAGTAGAAAACTACTCTGGAACGATATGCGCTTCAACAAGTTGAAATTATGAAAATTCACTACAATTTGTGAAATGAATTACTCGGGCACAGTTCGCAAAATTGAAACACTGTTTGGACACTTCTAGGTCAGCAATCGTGTGAAACCGTTAGAAGAAATTGATCTGTTGTTATCGCGAAGCACCTCTTCCAGCCAGCAGTTGTGAAACTGGTAGGAAAACTTGAGCTTTAAAGGACAAATTAGAGATGTAAGGAGTCGAATATCGCTCAAAAACAAATATTGTAGCCAATAGTGTTGGAGAAAACCCAGATTTGTGCATTTCTCGTTGATCTTTCCAACTCAGCATTCCACAAACAACGTTGCGATTACGTTTTACGATATTCGCTTTCATTTAGGCCCATGGTGAAGCCGGTTCAACACCGGAGGATACATTAAAAATAGAATTGCCGAATTTGTGGCTCGGTTTGTCGAAAAGTCTCTCCATCCTCAAGGTGCAACTCACAAAAAGGCCTCACTGTATTTTATCATTACGTTGCGATTACGTTTTACGATATTCACTGTCAGTTAGGCCCATGGTGAAGCCGGTTTCAACATCGGAGGTTATATTAAAAAGTAAAGTAAGGGCTCGAAAAGCCAAAGATTTACTGTTGAAAATTCTCTTCATCTTCAAGGTGTGAATCACAAAAAAAACCCCACTTGTTTTATCATTACGTTGCGACTACGTTCTACGATATTCGCTGTCATTTAGGCCCATGATAAAGCCCGGTTCAACACCGGAGGATACATTAAAAAATAGAATTGCCGAATTTGTGGCTCGGTTTGTCGAAAAGTCTCTCCATCCTCAAGGTGTTACTCGCAAAAAGCCCCCACTTTATCCTTACGTTGCGATTACGTTTATGATTTTCACTGTGAAGCCCATTTCAACATCGGAGGCTTCATCAAAAAGTAGAGTTAGGGTTCGGAAACCCAAAGAATTATTGTTGAAGAGCCTCTCCATCATCAATTTATGAATCGCAAATAGCATCCACTTTATCCTTGCGTTGCGATTGCGTCTTACGACACTGGCTGACATTTAAACCCATGATAAAGCCCATTTCAACATCGGAGACTACATTAAAAACTTGAGTTGGGGCTCGGAAAACACAAAAATTATTGCTGAAAAGCCTCTCAATCCTCAATGTCTGACTCACAAGGAGCCCCCACTTTATCATTATGCTTCGATTGCCTCTTACGATACTCGCTGTCACTGCTTTTGGCGGTAGATTGCCTCTTACGATACTCGCTGTCACTGCTTTTGGCGATAATTTTTTTTATCGTTCTGATATTATCATAGATCACCTCTTGTAAATCAAAATCGGTATATGCCGTGGCAATCGTTGTTTGGGATTTCGTTTCATTGCCTCGCGTTTTGTGATTGGTAGTACAGGCCCTGTTTAGTGCGATTTTTAGTCCGGCGGGGTCTCTGGACCTTACTTTTCTGAAAATGAGGTTGGAGACAATTTTTACGGCAAATGGGATGCGCTATTGAACTATGATTAATGATTTTGTGCGACGAGAATTGGAGGGTATTGATGTCGACGACGCGGCGCTTATTTTCAGGATTCCGATACGTGCCACACAAACTACGATATACCATCGCTCTTTTGTATTAAAAATTTCCTAATCGTGGGATTTTTCGAAGAGCATATTACAATTGGACGCCAAGATTTCGTGATTTTACAACTTAAGACTTTTTCTTTGCAATTACGGGAAAGATACAAGGCCTCGAAGATGAGCTTTGCGCAGTTTTTTAGGACATCCAGCCGAAAACATGCGAATTGGTGACGGAAAATTTTATGAAAAGAATATGGTCCTGCGCACCCGTACCCATGGCGGCCATTTGCCTGATAAAGGCATAACTTTTTTATTACATTTTATTTCATTCATGAATAAACATTCTAACATCCTTAAAAATTCGCAGTAACACATTCTGTCACTCGAATGAAGAAATACCTTGTTGATGGTTTCAGGCTATTGGATGATATTGGCCAGGGGCCTGCAACACAAAGCTACAAGCCTAACAAGTCAAGAGTTACTTGTAGGATTACGTCCATTGCACTTGTAGACGAGCCATCAAACCTGCAGCTTTGTGTTACAGACATTTTTTATAATTGTCATATTTCACTTGTATTCTAGGTTTTTGTTCTGTGTTATAGGCGCCTAAAGTCCTTAAATCGTTTCCTGGATGAATTCGGCTAGCACAAAATCGGTCCTTCATGGTTCCTTACAGAAAAAAGGGATCAAATCGCAGTTACAAGGTGGCCAATTGACATCGCTAGGACGGGGGATAACACGATTTAGGAATTTGATGCACAAAAGATTGATAGTGCAACCGCTTTTTTATGTAAAAAAAAAAATGAGACAAATCACCAGGATTCTTTTACACAATTTGCTATTTTAAAACGATCGTGATGTGAGACTGTTTTGCTGAACCAATCTCAATCTCTATGCCATTTCCACTTAATGCGGTGTCGCCCCGGTAAGAAGGAACTCACTGCTCCTTGGACTTGCGACTGACGTGGTAAATTAAAGGTACAGCCAATCTGTCTTGAATAAGCCCTTCCATATCAAAACAGACGAATGCTGACATGTGTGTTCTCAAAATACTCTAAATTGGGGTAATAAGCCAAGAACATCAGAGCATTAGTCAAATTCATCGCTTTCGCAGTGTGGCCGCAAATGAACTTGATGAAGAAATTATCGATTCTGTTTATATGATCCTCGCTGTAAAGGATCCCATTGGGGTAAAAGTATTTTTGCTCCGCCTCTTCTGTTCTGTACAATACAAGACACGTACGCAAACACTGTTTCTCCTGATTTCTTTTTCATTTGAGACGCTATAACGTTGAACCACGTGGAACACAATCATTATCCTTATAAGGGCCGTGTATTAAATCACCGTCAACCTACTATGAAGTTGTCTGCTTTGAAACTATCGCCTTGTCAGAGCGAAAGCTCCTCTAGCCCTGACCAGAACCACACCCATATATAGTAGTTAAAACATTGGTACTGATCAAGCCAAGTATAAAGGTACTCGAGTAGTTAAGTGGTTGATCATGTTGATCAACGATCACCATATTTCGCCAGTTTTTTCTTTGATCCCATGAGGCTTGAGTCAACGAAGTTCTAAGCACAATTGTTTCCGACTTCTGAAAGTGGGATTTCAGCTTCCAGACTTCACAACATTGCTGAATCTTATCGAAATCCCACAAAAAAAAAAGAATTCTGATGACTTCGATCTTTGGAGCTGTTCTGTACAGAACAAGGTCGTGAGCATTTTTTTTGTTTTTTTGTTGGAGGTTTTTAAAATACCAGCTGGAGCACTCAGACCAAAATACCGATCCATTGTACTACCAGATAGCAACCTTCTATTTGTTATAGCTTTCCAGATGTTCGGAGAAAAGCCAAAAGACGCTGCCATGGTAAGGAGCCTAAGTTACCAGCTCTCACCATGTCTGCGCCGAGTATCTGTAACCTCATGCGAGAAAAAGCAGGACATTCACAGAGGAAGTGCTCTGCGGTGTCCTCATCTTCTCCACAAGATTCACAGAGTGTGGTATCACTTAAGCCTAACACGTTTAAATGCTTGGCAAAAGAGAAGTGCCCGCTGGCAACGCCAATAAGTTTTCTACAGTCTTTTCTGCTACGAGCTAGCAAAAATGTTGCAGTCTTCTTACTAACGTTGGGGAGCATACGCTTGGTTTGTCTGCATCCAATGGAGGCATGCCATCTACGGTTTTGCTCTTCGCAGATCCAATCGTTGATTGAAGCCCTCACTGAGGACGCTGGCAAACCTAGCGACGGTTCAGGTCCTGAGAAAGCTGTCTGAGATCCCTGCCTAGCGAGTTCATCGGCGATCTCATTTCCAGTTATGCCGTGATGGCCCGGAACCCAAATGAGACTCAATGAATTTAATCTTCCGATCGCATTCAGAGAGCTCTTGCATTCCTGGATCACTTTCGAAGTGGTTAGAGGGTTGAGAAAGGCCTTAAGCACAGCTTGGCTGTCGCTGCAAACAAAGATACTTCTCCCCGTCCATCCATTGTTCGTTACGTGGCTCAAGGCCATTAGGATAGCATAAGCCTCCGCTTGGAAAACGGATGCGTGTGATCCCAAAGATGAGTGCAGTCGTATGTCGTCGTTCTCAATAAAGGCACCAGCACCAGAACCCTCGTCGGTTTTGGAGTCATCTGTGAAGATACGATAACAGTTCTTTCCAGGCTCAGATTCTGGAGCGAACCAGTCCTGAACCGAAGGAAAGCTGACTGAGTAATTTTGACGCAGTTTGAGCCTTGGGATCATCGTGTCAGACGGCATATCCATTAGACGTGAGTCAAAAGATATGCTGCTTGCGAGTTCCTCAAAGCTAAAGTGCGAATTGTGCCAGAGACCACATCGGTCGTGAGCATACGTCAACTTCCAATAGTAAAAAAGTAACCTGTGTTAAGGAAACAGATGATCTTCTTTTTATTTTTCTTAAAAACAGAGCTATGAGTATCGTGATTTCGAAGGGATTACAACTTTACCACTTGCCTCTCTCACACCATCAATCCGCCCTTGGAATAAACCAAAACAGATTCAGGTAACCCATTTGCAAACCAAATAATTGAGTTGAATCTTTGATTCATTTTTGAAAAGCTGTGAGATGGGTTTCGGGGTTTATTGTGTCAATGAGGGCAAATGTTGAAAAATGTACAATTTATTTCCATGTTTGCTTTTATAACCTTTATTAACTGAGCTTAATCACATTTCAAAGCACCAATTTCGAAAATACACAAAAGGCAGAGGTATACGAACTGTCTTTGCATAGAAATCCCATGAGATTACAATGCAAAACAAAAACATGCATGCCAACACGTTTTTACTCACAAAGAGACTGTTAATTAACAAAAACAAAATTATATTTTAGTACCTACTACGCATAACATAAAATAATAATAACGACGACTATGGCCTCTGCGTCAACTTTAAAAATGAGTTTACTTAATAAATTAAAAAAAAAGAAAAAAACAAGACACCTGAGAGCAGATTTTATTTTGGAAAACAATACCAGAGAGCCAGAGACTACCCCCATACACTCTCCTATCTCCAATCTCTTCCTCCCTCTTTTGGTAGCTTATACGCTATTTGTAGTGAATGTCTGTTGTCCGTTAACGTTGTGATCTGTGATACGATTATATCGTAAATCCCCAAGTGTCCTTCGCAATTTGGCAGAAGCACTAAAAATCAAAAGTAATTTGTGAAGTTATTTTCGGGAATGACCAATAAGGATGACTCAAACCAATTCGAGAGACACAATGTTTGCTTGTCCTTCTGCCACCACATCATTGCCAAGATATCGGTTAGTGATTGCGAAAGCTTTTTTTCACTTTTTTTTTTTGTATTTCTTCTCTGCTGGTTTGTTAAGTGGTTTATTTCGCTATCAACAGGTTGATCCAATATTTTGCTTAAATTTTAACAGGGTTTTTCCACTCTACGACTTTGAATGAATCTTTAATCAAAGAGATTTGTTTGTTCATGTGTGACAAAATATTTGTTCGTTTGTTGTTTCTTCAAAATTTAGATTCCACCAACAAAAGAGCCGACTCCCAATTAAAGAAACATTTCGCTTTTTTATGAGTTTTACAAACATTTCCGTGAAATTCATATTCTTTACTCGAAAGTTTATTTTTTTTTTCTTGATTTTACGGACTAAAGACGACACAATAACGAAACACAAAGTGTGTGTGTGTGTGTGTGTGTGGAAGGAGGAAAAAAAAACATTTTCTTTTATTTAAACAGTAAAATGAGTGAGACATCTACATAATGGCCAATGCAGAAGGAAAACATACAGCGAAGCTATTAATCAACAAAGAATTTAAAAATAAATAGACGGTGTCAGTTGTTGCTGCTGCTCTCACAAAACGTTTTTATTTGTACTGACTTAGAGAGACATGTTTTGTGTTTGAAGTTCTATTTAAATGAAACTGTGTCACAATATGGTGGGATCCACGAAAGGAATTACTGTTTTGTATTTTCTTTCTGTTTAATTTTCTTTTCAAATTTAATAAATCTTTTGAGAGCAATGGAAAATTGGCGCCATCCCCGCGATTTAACCAGGCACTCTGTTGGATCATTGCAAGTTTGTCTTCTGCTCCAACAACTTCGAAGACAACTATGTGTGTATTTAATTCTTCGAATGTCCTGCGGCAAAATTACCATACACACGTCATCGAGTTATACGTGACTGAATTATGTGTTTTTGGCAATAGTTCTTATCGAGTACTTTAGTACCGCAATTTGACATTCTCTCATCATTATTTGAAAAAATTAAAGTCGATGAATGAACAGAAGACTGCTGTTGTGTAATATAAAACGAATTTTGAAAGAAAAATAGTACTCACTCACTCGATCACTGACCCGGTGATTCGACCCCTGTTTACTTCAAATCATATAACATAAAAACATTTCCACCGTCCCATAAGCTCGTGTTGTTGCATAGCAACGCCGCGTAACGATTTCGAAGTTCGAATCCCAGAAACATTAAGGAAAAAAATGTTTTTCGTAATTTCATGCCATAAAAGGTGCTTTCCCCATAAGATGTTGGAAATCGGCAAACAATTGCAGGTCCCTTCCATGGTTCGATAAAGAATACAGACAAGCAAATGCAACCAAAAAAATCAAGATAAATGTTCGAATGATAAAGAAAACAAGGGCTTTATTTACGCAGTACAACGAAATTTTCATGGAGAAAAGGAGGAAAGACAAGGAAAAAGAAGCAGTGAGAAGCGCTCATTGAGAATTGAGAAACGCCATGATAGGAATGAGATCCAAAGGTTTTACCAAAAGGTAAAAAGACGTGACGGGAAGGCATACTTCGAATTCAAGCCCATAAAGACCAGGAGGGTTTATCAAAGTGATAGATTCGCAGCCGCTACTGAGGATCAGGAATGACTGCTTTTGCAGACTGCTTAGCGACGATGAAGAATGCTCGATTCAGCTTGAACGAATATTGAGAATTCCTCCCTATTTAGAAGAAGTTAATATTGGCACCGAGCACCAAGAAGTATTACTTGAGAAGAAGTAGGCATAATGTCAAAGGTGCTGTTGCGAACATTGAAACTGAATCGGTTAAATTCAGTGGTTAATGGGGGCAAAACGAATTGTATGCTTTCATCAAACAAAATCAAAGAATAAGAATAAGAGAATTAGAAGAAGAGACACACACAGCTTCAAAATAGACAGACATTATTTCGAGATAGTACAGGACTTGGTCTACCTAAGACACGGAAAATGCCGTTTGGGTCAAGAAGCCAGTTGAGATATAAAACCCTCTCTAGAAAAACCAAGGTAAGACCTTGATCATCCCAGTTTTGGGGTCGAAGTACCGCACACGTGATCGAGTAATACGTGACTGAATTATATGAGTTTGGAATTACTTCTCACGTTATCCGGCACTTTAGTGAATTGAAATCAATAACTAAACAGCAGACTGATAATGTGTAATTTAAAGCGAATTTTGAAAGAAAGTTGACACTCAACCAACCGATTACTGATGCAGTAATTCAGCCCCTGCTATACTATCGAAAGCATTTTTTTAATAATTGACACGCACATCAAGGAGTTACGACTACGCTATGTTATGGAAAATAGAGCGAGCATTAATGAAAATAGATCATGACTAAGTAGGAGACATCGAAGATTTTGTGAGTCGTAATGTAGGGGAAAAGCAGAGTCAAGTAGAGCATTCCAAATACGGGTTGTGCGACTAAAAAATGACTCTCTATACTTGACTTTGCGCACAAATTTGGGCTCAAGGTAAAACTGATGAGCACTTCCAGCAAGGGGGGCGTTGCGGATAAATTGTTTAAGGGGAGGATTGCAACTGGCTCTTTCAGTAGAGCACTGTTTTTGAAAAAAAGCGATAAAAGAGAGTGAAACAGGTAACGTTTCGAAGATGTTCGAGAGAATCAATCGATCCTACTATTGAACTATCACCTATCGGTCCTAACGCTCTGTTTTGTATATTATCAAGTAGGTGCAAAGGTGTTTGAGGAGCACCTTACCATAAATGTTACGTTTTATTTTAGTTTTGGACGGATGTAGATTTTATGAATTGTAGCCAGATCAGAAGGGATGAAGAATTTTGCTGCAACGTCTTAAGAAACCTAAGCATTTAGCAGCATTTTTGCCGACTCCAAGTATGTGCTCATTAAAACGAAGATTATCGTTCACACAAATACCAAGTACTGACACCTTTCGGTTTCTTGAATTCAGGTACCTAGGTAAAGGCAATGGGGCGATGTTAAGCTTTAACGACAGATGACAGCATTTTTTTTTTTTTTTTTTGAAGCATTGAATTCTACCCGGTGTTCTATTGACTCATGTAAAAATGCTGTTAAAGTCAGAATTCAATGAGCTAATCATAGACAACCGTTCCAGTTCCACACCCGAAGAGCAGGGATGTGCATTTGGAAACGAATATGAAAAGCTGCGAGTTGAGTCGTCAGCAAAACAGAGTTAAGAGCCCTGAGGCACAACATCATTTATAAAGTGAGTATCAGACCTAAAAACCATACATCAGAACATGCATACCAAAAGCATGCATTTTCGATAAGAGAGCTTGATACCAAACTCCATCAAATGCTTTAGAAATATCGACGTTATCTAATGCGAATGAGGAAGAACTTGGTCGTTCAGAAAGAAAATTACTCCAAATGATCTTTGGTCCCATATTATGTGAAGACATTCCTCGCATTCAAAGCACCAGATCTTCGAAAACTACTGTCAGTTTTCGTCGCTCTGATTGGTCAAAAGTGTCAGAAGTTTCAGCTGACATTTAGCTGACAGTTAGATTTTTCAGATTTTCGAACATAGATTTTCAGCTGGAAAAAGCAGTCTGAAAATTCTTAAAAAAAAGTTCTAGTTGTCAAAACAAGGAAAACAACGTATATGACAATCGGACTTTACTCGGTATTCTTGGGTTAGTTTTTTTTGTTTTACTAGTTTTCGCTTAATTGTTGAATTGAAATTGATTATTATTGATGTTCGGATACTCTGTTTTGTAAATTGATATTGAAAGTGAATTTATTAGCAACGAAAATATATTTTTGAGGGTACATGATTTTAATTTTTTTTATCAAAATTGATTGAAGTGAATTTAATTTGCATACTACCTTACACAAAAACGTGGAAATCAAATTCCTTAATTCCAAAGTGGGAAAATCTGTATGTTTTCCAATTGCTTTTACCACTAACTATGTAGAACCGCAAGCTGAATGAGCTGTTCGGCGACATGGTCATGGGCAGAGAGAAGAGTACGCACCGCTAGTCTAGGATGACTGAGAGTCTACGAGCGGATGGACATCAACGCTTTGGCTCGACGTGTTTTCGAAAGCATATTGCAGGAAAATCGCGAATGGGGAAGAACTCGTTTTATGTGACACAACCATATGGAAGAGGACGTCAACCGACTTTGAGCGCAAAACTGGAGAGAGCTCGCCTGAAATCGAAATTGTTGGCGACGGAAGTTTGCCCCGAATTATAATGCCCACCTAAGTGTACAAGGGGGAGACAGGAATAACCGACAAGATGCTAAAGGGACTTGCGGAAAGGTGATGTTCGCCGTTCATCAAAAAAATTTAATCTAGTTTTCTTCTTGACTATTTTTTTTTCCTTTCTCTTCTTCTACATATTTGAAAACAAACACAAGACTCAATTGGAATTGAAACCTAACAGCTAATCGATTACATGACTTCCGATTAAAGATATCAATGCAGAGGCAAATCGTTTACTTTTCTTTATTCGCTATTATAAAGACCAAAGAGAGTAAGAATTAACATAGGCCATACTTCATCTATATATTCTTTCGGGAACGGAAACGGGATTGTAAACAAGAACTTTGAGTTTTTGATAGCCTATTCAATGTAGGCTATAAAAATACTAAGTCAAATTGATTAATATTTGGAATTAAGATGATCTATAGCTTTGGTAATGACATAGGCTATATTTCATCCCATGTTCCCTAAGGAATAGGAACGAAAATTTCCAAAATTCTTGCAACATAAGAATATTTCATTATTCCTCAGTAATACCCCTTTTAGAATCTAGATGGTCAGTTCTCAGTTCAATTATCAGTTCAGTTTTCAGTTCAGTGTGTAAATAGACGTCGCGTCAGTTCGATGTTCAGTTGAGCTTTTTTTTATTTGGGAAAAAACAAAATCAGAAAGAAAACTGAGAGCTAAACAGAAAACTGGTGGGCATTTCATAAGTTGTCAGTTCAGGTATTAGTTCATTTGTAAGCGTTTAGACATCAGTTCAACTCAAAGCTTAACTGATACCTTAACTGAAACTTAAATTGAAATGATTGTCTTAAAGGGATTTTAGTTGGTAAGTTTTCAGTTCAGTTATCAGTTCAGTTGTCATTTCAGTAAAAAGGGACAGAGTATTTAAACTTCAGTCCGGTGCTCAGTTGAGCTTTAATTTTGCTTGTGAGCAGCAGAAAGTCAGTTTAACTGATAACTGAACTGAAAACTTATACGAATTCTATCAGTTTCAGTTTCAGTGAAGTTTCAGTTAAACTTTTCAGTATTTACATTTAAACATCAGTTTATCTAAAAGCCCTTCTAGATGGTCAGTTCTCAGTTCAGTAATCAGTTCAGTTTTCTGTTCAGAGTGTAAATGGACGTCAGTTTGATGTTCAGTTGAGCTTTTTTTACTTAAGAAAAATCAGAAATAAAACTAAGAACTGGACAATAAATTGATGGAAATTTTGGGAATCTCATCAGTTCTCAGTTCAGTTTAAAGTTCCATTATCAGTTCATTTTTAAGCGTTTAGACATCAGTTTAACTGAAAGCTTAAGTGAAGGCTCAAATGAAATGATCATTTAAAAGGACCTTTTTTAAGGCCCTTTTAGACGATCAGTTGTCAGTTCAGCTATCAGTTCAGTTGTCATTTCAGTTAAAAAGAACAGTGTATTTAAACGTCAGTCTGGTGCTCAGTTGAGCTTTCATTTTGCTTGTGAGCAGCTGAAATTTAGTACTGAACTAAAAAATTAAGAGAACTCCATCAGTTTCAGGTAATTACAGTTAAACGCTTCAGTTTTTGGCATTAAGACATAAGTTTAACTGAAAGCTTAACTCATACTTCAACTGAAACTGAAATGATAGTCTAAAAGGGCCTTAAGAATGATTCATTATTCCTCACTTATAATCCTTTTAGGCGGTCAATTCTCAGTTCAATTTCAATTCTTAAAAAAAGCCTGTGTTAATAAACGTCAGTTCGATGTTCAGTTGAGTTTTTATTTTATTTGCGAAAAATCAAAATCAGAAACCAAGCTGAGAGCTGAACTGAAAACTTATGGGAGTTCCATCAGTTTCGTTTTCATTTTTAGTTTCAGTTAAACGCTTCAGTTTTTACATTTAGACATCAGTTTATCTAAAAGCTCAACTGAAACTGAAATTATCGTTTTTAATAGCCCTTCTAGATGGTCAGTTTATCAGAAAAATTAAAGCTCAACTGAACACCGGGTTGATTTTTAAATAAATTGTCTTTTCAACTGATTTAACAACTGAACTAAAAACTGATCGTTTAAAAGGGCTTTAAAAGGCTATAACATTGATTAAATTTCATCTACATAAATATTGTAAACAGAGTTGATGCTACCCTAGATCACCGTAAGACCCGAGCTTCACCGGGAAGATCAGCTAGTAGGTACCTACTCAATAAAAGTGTCAGGAAGAATTCACCTTTTTGTTTCAATTCTGATTTGTGAGGATCTCCCATTTTCAGGATCGGGCATACGATACTGAGGTTCTATTTATCGAAGGTGCTATCTCCCCACCATCAGCTGGTGTAAGCTCATGTCCACCTGATCATCAAGTGAAAAGTTCGGCGTTAAGGCCATCTACACATATTATTAAGAGCTTAACTTCTTCTAGGTCGGGAGGACGGTAGGTATTCTTGTCTTGAATGCATCATTATGTTTCTCTGTAGTTGGTCTTTACAGGCTTAAATTTTAGGTTTGCCACCTTGGCATGTTCTTTGTACCTTATGGTAAAACTTTTGAGTCCCATTTCTGTTTCCTCTCGTGTTGGTTATTTTTCTATTGAGAATTCGGTGTTTTTTCTCGTACTAAATTTCATTTTCGAAAGGAATCGGCAAGTCCTTCAATAGTAAATTCATTGCCATTAAAAACTCTTTCTCGATTAGCCGTTCGGAATCGGCAGAAATTTTTAGCTCCCTGTATTCCCTTACAAAGTATGTTTAGGAGTAAAGCTTCCGCTCTGTTGTGCCACCCTATTTATTTACTTAAATCTCATTGTACTGGTCAAATTCAGCGGACACCATCCCTTTAAGTGTGTTTAAGTAGCGGGGAATGGGAAACGGGAAATGGAATTCAACTAGACAAAATTGTTAAATACTTTGCATGAAAACTACTTTGAATAATTTAATGAAACATAGTTCACTTTGACAAGTCTGAAATTATTATTCTCAAATTTCAAAATTAATTTTTTCTGTTTCTTTCAAAACTTTCGTTTGATAACTTCGTTCTAGAATATTTTAATAATAAAATTGTTTTGGTTATTTCTAAAAATTGAAGATATCTTTTAATATTCGAGAGCAGGTTAATGTTAATATTGAATCTGAATTCTGCGAATCGTGTGTTATTGGCAAACAAGCACGCAGTTCATTTGCAAAGAACAAAAACATACGGTCCAGAAGAATTCTGGAATTAATTCATTTATTTCATTTATTTGGGTCCCGATATTTTGTTTCATTCACCGATGACTACTCAAGAGCTTCAATGATTTACTTTATTAAAAGAAAATGTGAAGTAATCGACAAGTTCAAAGAGTTTGTGACTATGTCTGAAGTACTGCATTCTTGTAAGATTGTCAATTTAAAAACTGACAATGGTGGAGAGTATACTTCATTCGAATTTAAAGAATTTTGCAAATCTAAGGGTATTCAGTTGAAGTATACCGTTCCCTATAATCCAGAAATGAACTCCGTTGCTGAAAGATTAAACCGAACACTTCAAGAAAAAGCTCGAACAATGCTGTTGGCTAGTGGATTGGATCAGAAATTTTGGAATGAAGCAATACTTACCGCTAACTATATAAAGAATCGTTCGCCTACAAGTGCATTTGGAAAGCAGTTTGAAAGTCATACACCGTCTGAAATTTGGTTTGGAAGGAAACCAGAGTTGTCCCACCTACGAATCTTTGGTTCAGATTGCTACAATTTCTTACCAAAAGAAAAACGTTCAAAGTTTGCTGCAAAATCAAGAAAATGTCTGATGCTGGGGTACACTTCTTCAGTGGGTTCTTATCGTCTTTGGAACATTGAGGAAGAAAAATTTGTTATTGGAAGGCACGTTACTTTCAATGAAGAATCTGTGTTTAAGAAATCTAGAATCACAGAAATCACTACTTCAGAGGCGGTTCCGTATTCTATTGATGTTGAACTAAAAGACCAAGAAATAGACAGTTCATATCTGGAAGGCGCTGGTAACAACATAACAAGTGAAGAAATCTCTGATTGTCGAGATGAAGTTGTTCAAAGCTCTGATTTGGATGGTGATAACAGTTCAATAGACAAAGAAACAACTTGTGATGAAGAAAAACCAAGAAGAAGCTTTCGAACTCGCCGCAATCCAGATAGATTTGGTGATTGGACTAGCGATGAAGTAGTTGGTAGTGAGGACGCTTATTTTGCTCTAGCAGCAGAACAGTATGTTGAAGAAGATCCAACTACAATTGCTGAAGCAAGAGCTAGAGACGATTGGCCAGAATGGGAGAAAGCAATTCAAAGTGAGTATAAATCTTTGATGCAAAATGAAACTTGGTCTATGTGTAATTTGCCAAAGAATCGAAAGCCTGTAACTAGTAAGTGGGTATTTCGATTAAAACGTAAAGCTGATGGTACAGTTGACAAATACAAAGCTCGTTTAGTGGCTCGCGGATTCACCCAGAAAGAAGGTTTTGATTACACGGAAACCTATGCTCCAGTTGCCAAGCTAGTGACTTTTAAAATACTTCTTTCAATCGCAAATCAGGAGGGAATGCATATCCATCAAATGGATGTCAAGAGTGCGTTTTTGAATGGGCTGTTATCGGAAGATATTTATATGCGACTTCCAGAAGGTATAGATACAGTAAATCAAATTTGTAAGCTAAATAAAACTATCTATGGTTTGAAGCAAGCTCCTCGTGCTTGGAACGAAAAGTTCAATAGCTTTATGATTAGGATTGGTTTTAAACGATGTCTCTCAGATCAGTGCGTGTATGTGAAGAAACAAATGGAAACATATTGTTATGTTCTTTTGTACGTAGACGATATATTGCTATTTTGTAAGGACCCCAAAATTATACAAATTATTAAGCATATGCTGTCGAAAGAAATTGATATGACTGACATGGGGAGAGCAAGTACTTTTCTTGGAATAGAAATCAATCAAGACATGGAGCGTGGAACAATCGAACTTGGCCAACGTCTTTATCGTCAAAATTTGAATTTGTTAAATATTAATTGTTTTTAAAAAATTCGTTTATCCACTTTAACGAACATCTATTTTAACTAACGCCACTATTCAATATTCATAGAAATCCGCATTACAATTCCTCTTAAAAAGCTCGATTCTACCTTTAAGACGAACATACAGTTCATCGGACATGCCTATCAGAGGCAAACAAAACCTTTCCGGGTCAGTAAATTTATCGAAATGGAAGACCCCAGACAACCATACCGACTTTCCTCAAAGATTAATTACCAGAATCTTAAAGAAAACACTGGAATTTCAACACAAAACTGGAGCTCAATGGACAACAAATTTAACAACAAAAACCCAAATGACAAAATGCCATTCACCGTTTCGGCAAAGCCTCAACAACATTCTCGTTTTTCTTGACTCGAAAATCCTACCGACCGACACCATATGGCATGGTAAACATTTTTGGATGTTAATCCATGCAGAAGATTACAATCATATACCCACTTAGAGAGAAAGACTCTCTTGATTAAGCTTAACTTGTCACACTTTCACAAGAATATTAGAGGAAGGAACAGAAACTCCCTAATGCGATATGATTAAGTGTTGCATTCCGCCGTTTGGACTGTTTTTCTTGTTGTTTTTTTTTTTTACTCATTTTCCTCACAACATAATGACCAGGTTATACGAAACGATCTCATAACATTTCCTGTTTGTTTTGTTCCAATCTTCTTGCCCCTCGCCCGGTGAGCGAGTAGGTATAGCAGTACGGGAACGGGTACATGGGGGGGGCCTTTACTACTTTACTATGCCAATGATAATAATTGTTGGATAGACTCCATACTTTTCCTCTATGAACAGTTTGATAGACGTAATAACAAGGTATGTGCTATGCCTATGATAAAAAGCAAAAACTGGGAATATTCACACATAAAAGGAAACTCACCTTATTCCGTAATGAAAAACTAGAGACCAGAAAACGCACCACAAATGTATTTCAAATGAGACTGGTGTGTACCGCTGATGTGCTGTGCCGTGCTGTGTTGTTGTTGCTATTGCTGTTGCTGCTGCTGCTGCTGCTGCTAGTGGTGCTAGCTCAGGCGCTGCTGACTCTGGTTGCAGCAACTGCTGCCTGCCTTAGCTTGGACTTGGATTGGATAGCTGATGATGAAAGCAAATGAATTTGTCTTATATCGAACAGAGGAGACTGAACTCTTTAGGTTCGGTGGCGACTGGCGACACACACTACACCACAGTTTGGGTATAAGAACAAACACACAATTACGTCGCTCGAGGAAAATCCCAATTGATTTTCCTTCTTCTTTTTTTTATTTTTAAATTGTTTCAAAGAAAATCTCAACACTCTCTCGACACTAGAAATTTAATATTGAAAAAAAAAAAAAACGATTCTATCGATGAGAATTATTAAAATTTTATACGGAAAATCAAAAATGTTGGATTAAAAAACCAAAGGGAAGGGTAGATACAAAATCCCGTTTTTCCGAAAGAAAATTTCTCCAACACACTTTTCTCGATTTTTTTTTTTGTATAGGTAGGTTTTTCCTGAAATATATATTCGCACACGATGCTGCTGCGCTAGTAAAACGAATAGAAATAGAAAATGTGTTGCCTTTCTTATTTTCGTCACAGTGTAGTGGATATTTTTATAAATTAGCTGCCCAATTTTTCACAGGAATCAAAGTGTAAAACAATAAACAAAATAAAGTTTAAATTGAAGAATATCATCAGGCGGCGATTGTAAATCTATTCGACGACAAGACCAAGACGACGAAAAACGCTCGCGAATCACCAACCACACGCTCTTTCCGAATAACTTCTGAAATAGAAAAATATGCACATCTTTCTTTGGGCCGAGTTGGGTAAATTATTTTAATTTTTTTTTTTGTTCATGTTTTTTGTTTTATTTTCTATCTATCGTGTAGAGCAAATTGAAACGAAAAGGTAGGGCGAAAGAAGATAAACAATTAAGTGAGTAGTTGCATGGGCTTAAGTGTTGTCATTTCTCGATGACGGTTTTCAAACGGTTCGGAGCATAAAGTAGTGTGGTTTTTCTTTAAAAAAAAAAAAGGATTTCTATAAAGGAGTTAATTTTTTCGATGTTAATATAAGACTAGCCGAGTTTAATTGGGAATCTGTATTCACTTTAGCAAAACATCGCACATGGGAAAACAACAACAGGCGCGTTTTATCGAAATTCTATGTGAAGTTATGTTCATTTCAGTAAAACATCGCTCATGGAAAAACAACAACTCCTTATGTCAATAGCCTAAATGAACATAAATATCGCAGTTAGCTAACTGCACAACAGGGATGGTTGGTTAAATTTCTTTTCTGGCACCCAGAGGTTGGCAGTCTTTGGGTTGTGTTCGTTCATATTTTCTGATTTTCGACAACAGATTGAATAAGTCTGTTTCTTTACTTTTTGTGCACAGAAATTTTTTTTTTAAGAAGTGGTTGTAAAATTTTTTCAGAAACTCTCTGAAAGAGCGTAATTGTCTTAAAAGTAAAGAAACGCCTTGAACAAAACATTCGCAGCAACGCAACGCTTGGAAAAACGTCTGTTTGACAGTTGTGGTATTTGTTTTGGCTGTGCATGATTTCTGTCCACAGAAATTTTGGTGGCGGAAATTCGCAGGACGGGGAAATTTTTTTATTCTCTCGAGAGCACTCTCTTTTTTGTGCACTGCTACGAAAAATTGGAACGGGATTAGACTGACTTTCGCCGAATTTCGGTGCATTTCGTGCGAATTTTCAGTAAAGAAACACACCTAATAGCTAATAGAAGAGTCAGGTGGTGACTTGGTGGGGACATAAATAGACACGCAGTTACTAACACACACACACACGCACACACAAGGAAAGTTTCGCAATCGGTCAGAAAAAAAGAACATCAGACAGAACACATAAGAACATCAGAACCAAGGCAACCAAAAACATGAGTCACAAAATGAATCTAATTGAACACAGCCATTGCGAAAAAAAATTAAAGTGACATTTGTTTGTTTACCTCGAAAGTAAAAAAGTTGGAATGCGGCAAATAAATTGAGAATCAAGAATTAAATAGAGAAAAATAGAAATGGAAAATAAAAGGTATGCATTTATATTCTTCTGAATGCTAATTTTTAATGTTTCTTATCCTTAGAACAAGTGCCAAGGGTACCAACTCTGAAAGTTAAAATTGAAAGTGACGTGCTAAATGAATATAAACCAAAAATCGTTTTATTCTAAATGAACATAACTGCATATAGAAAATTTTCAATAAAACGCGGCTAACGATTAGTGAACAACGATAAGTGAACAAAAATAACTCAATTGCAGAAGTGAACAACAGGGGTGGCTGGTAAATTGAGTTTGAGAACATGTTCATCTGCAGCCATAATTCTATTCGTCTCTCTTTTTAACTTGTGTACTTTATAATCTTCATCCGTCCCGCTTTACTTTTCTGCACTTCCGCAGTTGCAGATGCATGTAAACCCAGCATCATTGAACAATGTAATCATTTTGGTCGATTTGTTGCTTCAACACTTTACCTGCAGTACACCAAGTTGACCTCAAAGAATGTTGGTAAAGTGGCTCCCATTGTGTTCACAGAGAAATGTAATACAGAGGGGAGTAATTTGTACCCCCTTTGAATGAAACATGCTCAAAGTTTCTGTGATGTTAAACTAGAAATAGCGTCTTTTTTTAATAAGTGGCTATATTCGGCTACAGGTGAGTTTCATTGCTTTTTTTTTAAGAGTACAATTTTCACTTTGAAGGCAAATAATTTATTACAGTAACTTTAAATTTTTACTCTCTAGAGAGCACCCTCTTCTATGCACAACAACGATAAAAAACTGTTCTGGAACAGGATTGAATTCATAGCACACGAGCATAGCCAATGCCGGTAACTTTCTCACAAGCAAACTTTTACCGATTTCAAAACAGAATATCTTACTCACTTCCATAACCTTTCGCTCTCGCTGCTTGAATTCGTAAAGGAAAGTTGGCTGACTTTTAATTTCTAGGAACAAATTGTTCATCGTTAGTGTCTTTTTTTAATGCAAATAGCCCTGCGATTGAACGATATAGATATGGCAAGCCATCGGCTCACATACATAGTCCTTCAAATTCTTGTCCGTGTTTCAGATGTGACGTAGGCAACTTATGGTGGATTTACATGCGTTTACAAGTGCAAATGCAGATGCATGTAAATCCACCATTATAATCTTTAAGCCTTGCGCAAACCAATGCGGTGAGTGCGTGCGATGCGATTGCGATAAGTCAAATCTCTATGCATTAATGCCGTTTTCGTTTGGTAAAACTAGAGTACCCTTTTTTTTTAGAGTACCCTGATTTTTGACAACTCAAACGAACATGAAATCAGAGTACTCCGTTTTTGTCAATGTATGTGTGCGTTTGACATAATAGTTTGCTTTCAATGCAATTGACTACGTTCAGAAACATATCTCTGCGTATTTCATGAGCAATTAATAAACATTTTTTGTATGGAGTAAAAACTGACAAAAAGAACTTATAACTGAAAAAGATACGCAATAAACTTCATAAATGTCCAGATTGATTTTATACAAAGGTAATTTTAAGCAGTAAGAAATTTTTTTGAGCTCGGATAACAAGAAAAACAGCATGGACAAGTTATGCAAACTAAAACCGATAGGTTTGTGAACGCCCGCGTTGATACCGTTACTACAAACCGTAGATTATCAGTCGTATTTATAAAATTTGCTTAGAACATCCTTAGACAACTGTCCAACTAGACGGTGTCTAAAGAGTTGGACAACCCTTAGCCAATTTCGTATTTATAAATGCATTCCAACAGTTGTCTTAACAACCCCTCAAACTGCCAACTTCGAATGAAAAACTAACTAGTGGCGTTCATGATGTATCCGTGCAGTACCATTTTTTGTGTTTTGATATATGAGTGCAACAACTAAATGGCTCTGAAAGAGTGTGGCGTAGCACTTGAACCAGACCAAAAAAGCAGCTGATTTGACTATGAGTTACAGCTTTTCCAAGTCTCATAAAACGATGAAATTTGTGCAATTTATAAATTAAATTGTTGAAAGTAGTATTTTTGCACCTCAAACTACTTATTTTTTTCGATCTTAGAGCTCTCAACAGTGTTTTATAACATGTTCAACAAAATTGTTTTTTGCTGTAGCAAATGCCACTTTAGCCATAGTTTAGACAACCAATTTCCGTGTCTAAAGTTAGACGTTCCTCAGACAGCGATGAAAGTGTTTATAAATACGATTTGGAGTTGGACACTGTTCTAAGAGCTGTCCAAAGTTAGACATACTTTGGAATGGGATTATAAATACGACTGTATGTGTATACAATGTTCACTACATAATTTGATTTGTTCATTAAGTACGAAAACTAATTTGGGATCCATTTTAAACTTTAATTTAATTTTATTTACAATAAATATAAACTCGCCCGTTGAACGCAAAATTCGAAATGAGATGTCAAGAATGACAAACGAGAAATGTCATTTATGTTGGTGTGAGTTT
The DNA here is from genome assembly GCA_949752695.1 of Melanostoma scalare. Classification (NCBI taxonomy): domain Eukaryota; kingdom Metazoa; phylum Arthropoda; class Insecta; order Diptera; family Syrphidae; genus Melanostoma; species Melanostoma scalare. The sequence continues at coordinate 157,194,814 of OX456986.1, forward strand.
ACTCTGAAAAAATTTCTAGAGTAGCAAAACTTGCTCTTACGGCTCGCGTACACTAAATCAGACATCGTCCGAATTATAATCGGCCGTTGTCGGCCGAACTCTGACGTTCGAACCAAACATGTGTTAAACAAAGAGAGCACGTACACCACTACAACCGACAACGTTAGATGTCGTCCGATGTCGTCCGACTTCATCCGATCAACAGACAAATCCGAACTTGTTTGGATTTATCGGACGTCGGACGTCAGTTTGCCTATAGAAGTACACAATGGATAGTGAAAAGTTAATAAATTTCGTTTTTAGTAGGACACAACTGTGGAATAAGCTTTCTAAGGCGTATAATAATATAGATGTCACTAAAAATCTATGGAAAAAAGTTTCAATTGAACTGAAATAAATAAATTCAATAACAGGCTGTCTGTCAGTTATCGTCAGAGATCGGAAGCAGTGTATGCAGACGAACGTCCGAGATTGTCGTCCGAAAAGTTCCGTTCTGATATCGGCCGATAAATCGGATTCAGTGTACGCGAGCCGTGAGGGTAATTTCAGATTACCCTGAGAGCAGCCAAACGAACACAAAGTCACTCTGACAGCAAAAAGAGTACCCTTAGGGTACCCTTAGGGTACTCTTTTTTCCCAAACGAAAACGGCATAAGTCAAACGTTCATAAGATTACATAGGGATTTGACTTAACGCGATCGAATCGCACGCTCTCACCGCATTGGTTTGCGCAAGGCTTTATCCGTCCCGCTTTATTTTTCTGCACTTCTGTAGTAGCAGATGCATGTAAATCCAGCAATACAATTTGCCAGGCAAATCACTTTCAATAAATTTATTTTATTATTTATTTTCAAAAAGCTCAACGGAAAAAAAAATTTTTTTTTTGCTTTCTTTCTTCAATTCACTGTCATGTTTTGCTGAAGCTGTCAATTTCATGGCTACTCAAATTGCTTCTCAGCTGGCTTCGAATACTCCATACCATTTGGGCTTCAATTTCGAAAAACCCTGATTATGTATGCAAAAGAGTTTTTTTGTATTGTTAATTGCTTGTCATTGGTGGCATTCAGAAATCTAGTCACTACGTAGTGGAAAGTCGACTAGCTTTTTGAATGCAAAATGCACTAAAATTGTAGTCAACCCTGAACTGTCAAAATAAGCACACAAAAACACGAAACAATTGCGTTTTGGGAACTTTAAATAATCTTATCTTTTAAATTAAGTAACTTTAATCACATATCTCTTCACTGCTTTCAATTTGATAAAATTTGTCGAAAAAATTTCATTTTGCACTTTGTAATTTTTCGTGTGTTTACCCAACAGCTGATTCTCAAACGTCCGACTAACTTTGTAGCTGAAATTTTTCAACTACGTTGAAGGGGAAATTTCAACTCGTTTTGTAGTCGATTCTAACCAATCAGAAGACTTCACTACGTAGTGACTAGATTTCTGAATGCCACCATTTATTGTTCGTGTAGCCACGGGGTAAGTGAGGATGAAATACAAAATTGGCATCACTAGTTCTAAGTTTTGAAATTTCAGAAAGCTTATTAAAATCAAACAGATCTTATGGCAAATGTAAAAGCTTTTTTTTGACAAAAAACAAATAACAATCAACAAGAAAAAATATTACAGAAATCAATCGCTACTTTTCATCGTCTTGTGGAGTACTTACGTGTCCTTAAATTAAAGAAAAATGTTCGGGAAACCCCCAGTAACTGCTCTCCAGGAGTATTGTGCTAAAAAAGGCAGTGCTTTGCCCAAATACAATTGCATGGATGCAAACGACGGATCCAAGTCTTTTATGTGTGCTGTAGATGCTCTAGACATTACATCTTATGGTCTAGGACGTTCTAAACAAGAAGCAAAACATGATGCGGCTGCAAATCTTATCAAAGAAGTAAAGACGACACACCCTGATATTGACTTGATACCACAGGCACCCCACGAAGCAATACCAACCACTGATGCTGTTATTACTCTTCGAGATATTTGTGTCCAACAAAACCATCCATTGCCATTGTTTGATATTATCCAACAAGCTGGCCCAGCAGAAGCACCAGAATTTACTGTACTTTGTCAGTTGGCCTCAATCAAGCGTTATGGGATTGCAAATACCAAAAAAGCAGCTCGACAATTGGCAGCTAACGAAATCTTGAAAATTGTTCAATCGGTAAGTTTGGCAAAGTAAACTTTTTTTTTTGAGTTTTCTCTCTATTAACGAATCAAAATTAGGTACAACGGATTGAAGATGGTCTCCAAGTTGCTGAAATTAGTGCCAAAATCGAAGAAAGCACAGAGGGACGGTACAAAAAGTTAAAAACATATCGTGAACTCACGGAAAGTGGAGTTGAAGATCAGCCTGGCGAGCTGCTTTGTGATCGACATTTCTTTTTTGAAAAATTCTACGATGAGCTAAGAAATGAAGGGAAACGTATTTTAAGTAATGAATCGTTGTTAAGTGATAAGGAACGAGTGGGCGATCTTTTCAGATTGCTTAAAATCAAGCCGAAGACTTCACAAATTCCAACAACTTCATTTGGTTCGCATATTTTCATGGAGCTTAATTTGGACTATGATGTGTGTTTTGCCGGCACTGAACTAACTATTTACCCTCAAATAATTGAGTACTTTAAAAATATGCTTTAAATATGTTTATGCTTTAAACAAATGTTTCGTCTTTATTTTTTTAATTAGATAGAAGAGCTTGTTATTTAAAATAAATATTCAATCGCAAACCAAAATTACTCTGAATCAGTAGTACAAGTCTTTGAACCTTAACAAATCTGTAGAAGGAACTAAAATAATTTTGGTTTCCATGTTGTTTTCTGGAAATGAGAGTAGCTAGTTGGTAGTGATGACATTCCAGTTATTACTGGCAAGGGAATATCGTACTCAAACAGCTCACTAACGTGAAGCAGTTAAGTGGAAGACCTGTGATCGCTTCAAGATCACGATACTCGTAACGCCGAAAAAGGAAGAAGACTGACCGAACTATAAATTCCTAATACCCTCGAGTATTAGTATTTGACTGCGTTGATCAAAATCTCTTGAAACTGAGAAAATCAGAGCAGTCGATACCAAAGTGACGTTGTCGTAAATTATGCGATAAAAATCTCAAGAAGCTAAAAAATAGCCCAATCTGATAATTTTGTTTTTTGTTTCAAGAAATCTCAATTTTTTACCAAAAAAAAAAGTGTATATTCTCAATTTCTTATCAGAACGACTGTATGCAATTCTAGCGGATACTTCAAGTTGAAGAAAATATTGTTGGGGCCACGTCATTGAAAACCCTACAGCTGGAGTCGATAGAAGTGTGCATGTAGTTTTCTTTAAGAAAATTATAGGCTTGTTCGTTGAAGCCCTAAGGTCGCCCTGGGGTCGCCACAAAGAGTTTTTTGAGAAACCTAAAGATTGTCAAATTGAGTGTTTTTTTAGCCCTAGGGTTGACCTATGTAGGTTTTCCATCAACTCGCCCTAGCCTTTTGCTGTGGCGAGTTGAGGGCTGTCAAAGTCCTGAAATTTCAGAAAGCTTATTAAAATCAAGCAGATCATGGCAAATGTAAAAGCTTTTTTACGACAAAAAAAACAACAATCAACAAGAAAAAATATTACACAAATCAATCGCTACTTTGGTACTTTGTATCGTTATCGTAATCGTTATCGTCTTGTCGAGTAGTTGACTACTTACGTGTCTTTAAATTAAATTTTCGGGAAACCCCAGTAACTGCTCTCCAGGAGTGTTGTGCTAAAAAAGGCAGTGCTTTGCCTAAATACAATTGCATGGATGCAAACGACGGATCCAAATCATTTATGTGTGCCGTGGATGCTCTAGACATTACATCTTATGGTCTAAAACGTAAACATGATGCGGCTGCAAATCTTATCAAAGAAGTAAAGGCGACACACCCGGATATTGACATGATACCACAGGTGCCCCAAGAAGCAATACCAACCACAGATGATGTTGTTACTCTTCGAGATATTTGTGTCCAACAAAATCATCCATTGCCATTGTTTGATTTTATCCAACAAACTGGTCCACCTGAAGCACCAGAATTTACTGTCCTTTGTCAGTTGGCCTCAATCAAGCGTTATGGGATCGCAGATACCAAAAAAAAGCTCGACAATTGGCAGCTAAACAAATCTTGAAAATTGTTCAATCTGTAAGTTTGGGAAAGTAAATTTTTTTTTTTTTTTGAGTTTTCTCTTAATCAATTAGTCAAAATTAGGTACAACGGATTGAGGACGGTCTCCAAGTTGCTGAAATTAGTACCAAAATCGAAGAAAGCACAGAGGAACGGTACAAAAAGTTAAAAACATATCGTGAACTCACGGAAACTGAAGTTGAAGATCAGCCCGGCGAGCTGCTTTGTGATCGACATTTCTTTTTTGAAAAATTCTACGATGAATTAAGAAATGAAGGGAAACGTATTTTAAGTAATGAATCGTTGTTAAGTGATAAGGAACGAGTGAGCGATCTTTTCAGATTGCTTAAAATCAAGCCCAAGACGTCAGAGATCCCTACAACTTCATTAGGTTCGCATATTTTTATGGAGCTTAATTTGGATTATGATGTGTGTTTTGCCGGCACTGAACTAACTATTTACCCTCAAATAATTGAGTACTTTAAAAATATGCTTTAAATACGTCTTTTTTCGTCTTTATGTTTTTAATTAGATAGAAGAGCTTGTTAATTAAAATAAATATTCAATCGCAAACCAAAGGTACTCTGAATCAGTAGTACAAGTCCTTGAACCCTAACAAATCTGTTGAAGGAACTGAAATAATTTTGGTTTCCATGTGTTGTTTGCTTAGAACGGACGTGGCTAATTGGTACTGGCGATTTTTCAGTTATTTCTAGCAAGTGGTGGGGGGGGGGGGGAGGTAGCATACTCAAAGAGGCTCACTACAATGAGGCAGTTAAGTGGAAGACCTGTGATCGCTTCAAGATCACGATACATACTCATAACGCAGAAAAATAAAGAAGACTGACCGAACTAGAAATTCCTGATACCCTGGAATGTTAGTATTTGACTGCTCTGCTCAAAATCTCTTGAGACTGAGAAAATCAGAGCGATAGATCAAAGTGACGTATTTTTTAGCTCAAAAAAAAGTTTGTCTATATTTTCTATTTCTTATCAGAACGACTGACGACGCAAGTTGCATGTTTATCTTTGATTTGGCTCGAACATGAAGAAAGTATTGTTGGGCCACGTCATTAAAAACGTCACAGCTAGTGTCGATAGAAGTGTGTAGTGTTCTTTAAGGAAATTATGATTAGTCACATGAACGACATGGAAGTCAAAGAGATGTAAAGTTTTACTAAGCCATACAATACATATACAACGTCTTAACGTACCCAACTTCGTCTTTTTTTTACAAAGAAGCGATAGGTTAGTAAAGACGTTGTTTGACTAACGCTTAGACTAGCGGGAACTAACGCTGAGAAGCGATTTAACATTGGAAAGCTACAATCGGAAAAGAAAGCCAGTGTTTTTTCCAATCGAGTGTTCTCCAACTATCCTAGAACATTATGATGCCAGCATTAAGCATTGAAAATCAGTGGCAGTATTATTACCAGATAGCCATCAGAACCACAGTCTCTGTTGTATTGGATCTCATTCGGCACTCAGAACAAAGAAAGTGCAGCAACGGCAAATTTTGATGCAAAGGAAAACAAGGGTTGTCTTTGACCAGTAGTACAACGAGATTTACAAGGAGAAAAGAAGGGTAGAACACCGAATGCTCAAGTTGCCTTCGGCAAACTTAAATCAAATAAGACTGCAAGTGCAGATGGCCTTGACACCGGACTTTTCAAGACAGCTAGACATAAGTTGAAAAGAAACACTTACCTACTGATATGTATAATATGGTCGGAAGAAAGCATGACCGATGAATCATTATCGAAAGTCTTCTTTTGAAAAAGGAAGAACTTCACAATTGCGCCAACCATAAAGGAATGATACTCCTCAACGTCTCTAATCTGTAATACGTGGACGTTTGGAACCCCAAATCAACAATTTGATAAGTCCTTATCTGAGGACACAATTGGTCGTTCCGAAAGAGAATTGCTCCGAATGATTAATACGGGGCAATTGGATTGGGTTTTTAAGAAAATCGTTTAGCGATAGGAACCGGAAGAACTAAGCAGGATGTGGAAGAAGGAATTAGCTGACAAAAGGAACAAAGGAAGTTGCGTAGAGAAAAAAAAACAAGAACCGGAAAAACTAAGCAGGATGTGGATATGGTAAGGAATTAGCTGGCAAAAGAGTAGGACAAAGGAAGTTACGTAGAGAAAGGAAAAAAAACAAAAGGAAATACAAAGAGTTAATAAGAAACTTGGAATAGAAGCTATGAACGTTGAAATAAGATTAAAAAAACGGTTGGAAAAAGAGTGAGTAGACCGAGAACCTAGCGCTGGCACGGCTTAGCTCGTCGGATTTAGTGGCGGTCTTGTCCTCCCTACCTGGAACCTCATTAGCCGATGTCGATGAATTCCTTTGACGCCATTCCGCTGTTGATACCTTTTTTTTTATAATTAACACTTACCGTTGTCCAATATCACAAGGCCCGTCGTAACTTTTTTGCACTACGAAACCCAAATAGAAGCAACATGAGAAGTGCTCGTTCGAGGAAATTGAGAGATGCCAAGACAGGAATAAGGTTAGGAAGTTTTTTTTTACCAAAAAGTAAAAAGATCCTGCCAGAGAGGCAAGCCCCGAACTCACAAGTGTGTAAATACCAGCAGGGAAATTTAGAGTCACAGTCGCTACTGAGGATCTAGAAAGACCACTTCTGCAGACTGCTTAACGGCGATGAAGACACAAATGGACGATGATCAAGAATACCGTCCTCCCGTCCTAGAAGAAGTTAAGCTTGCCATATGCAAACTTAAATCAAATAAGACTGCAGGTGCAGACGGCCTTGATGCCGAACTCTTCAAGGCAGCTGGAGACCAGTTGGAAAGGAGCATGCACCAGCTGATCTACATGATGGTATAAAGAAAGCATGTCCGATGAATGGAACCTCAGTATCGTATGCCCGATCCTAAAGAACTTTCTTGTCTGCTGTAATATGTGAACGTCTGAAACCCCACGTCAACAACTTCATAGGTCCTTATCAATGTGGTTTCAGTCCAGAAAAGTCCACAATGGACCAAATTTTCACTTTGCGCCTTGACCTTGAAAAAAACCCGAGAGTATAATATCGAAAACAAACCATCTTTTTATCGATTTCAAGGCTGCGTATGACAGTATTTAGAGAGACGAGCTGTACAGAGCCATGTCTAGTTTCGGCATCCCTGCAAAACTCGTACGACTATGCAGTATGTCTTTGGAGAATTCACGCAGCTCCGTCAAGGTCGTTAAAGAACTCACCGAGACCTTTGATGTCGAAAAAGGCTTTAGGCAAGGCAACAAGCTGTGATGCGATTTCTTCAACATCATACTTGAACAGATTGTAAGAAACTCAAACGTCAACACCAGAGGAGCAATCTTTCAAAAGTCTGTGCAATTACTCGCCTATGCAGACGATATTGACGTAATGAGAAGAAAAAAGCGTGATGCCATAGGAGCTTTTGCGAGTATTAAAACAGAAGCGGCAAAAATTGGTTTGATGGTTAATGAGGGCAAAACGAAGTATATGCTGTCATCAAACAAGGACACAGAACATCGACGAATTGGACAAAACGTCACAATAGAAAGACATAACTTCAAGGTAGTACAGGACTTCGTCTACCTAGGATCGGCTATAGATACGGAAAACAACATCAGTGCGGAGAATAACTCTTGCCAATCGTTGCTTCTTTGGGTTAAGAAGGCAATTGAGAAACAAAACCCTCTCTAGAAAAGCAAAGGTAACCTTGTATAAGACCTTAATCATCCCAGTCCTGCTCTACGGCGCGAAAGCATGGACCTTATCAAAAGCGGATGAGGAAACCCTTGGTCGTTTCGAAAGAAAAATTCTCCGAATGATCTTTGGTTCCGTATACGAAGACAATCTGTGGAGAAGAAGATGCAACAACGAGCAGTATGAGCTGTACCGCGACATGGGCATAGCCAGAAGAGTACGAATCGCGAGGCTACGATGGCTGGGGCATGTAGAGCGGATTGACCCAAACGCTCCGGTTCGACGGGTTTTTTTTAAGCACATTGCGAAAAAATCGCAGAAGGCGAAGGCCTCGTCTTAGGTGGCGCAATCAAGTGAAAGGAGACCTCAACCGACTTAGAGTGCAAAACTGGAGAGAGCCTGCCCGAAATCGAAGTCGTTATAAAAGGATGTTCGTTGAGGTCCATGTTCACCCCGAACTGTTATGCCCACCTAAGTAAGTAAACAAAATAATAGTTGCAAAATCTGAACTGTGAATTTGAATACTGACACGAACTTGTGGACATTATTTAAACCTCCTTTGTCTAAGCCAAAAAAAAAAAGTTACTAAAATCTGATGCATTACTTACTTTTCGCACAGCTACTATATGAGAATCGTTTTGGTCCTTCAGTTTTCACCATAAAATACATTGCTCCATCACGTCGCTCGTGTTGATATGAGACTCTGAAACGACTGTTCATTAGCTGATCGCTTAAAGTGTAAACTTATTTCAAAATACATACCGAACTTTTCAACCGTCTCTTAACCCCCAAAAGAACAATTCTAAGTTTCTTAGCGTGTAGCCCCGGGGCTTAGCACATTTCTCTCAACCATACTTTGAGAGGGGCCAACGGCCTTGTCACTCGAAATGCATCGGTTCCCTTTAGAACACCGTAATTAAGTCGATTTGAGCGTTGAGTTAGTGGTTAAATAGAGGACCGCACAACCGCGTGCTGTTGTCATTTGTTAATTGTTCTGCTGTGTCACTTGTGTATCAGCCGACGCGACGGTGTCTATAACCAGTGCTTCAAGATTGCCTCAGGGACCTCCAGTTTTTTTTTCCGACTATTGAAGAAATTCAACGATAGACGTTTCACTAAAACGCCTAAAAAATGACAGAGCCCTACTCTGTAATTAGTTTCGAAAGCAAAAATTTCCGAAAACGAATATTTTGTACTCTTTATTTCTAAAGCGGATTCGAATCTGCCACTTTCGGAACGGCAAATCCGAAAACGATTTTTTTATTTCATTTATTTATATTTTTACTTGTTTGTAATTTGCTTTGATATTATTTTTTTGCTTGATTTGGCAGATATCTTGAGAAATGTTTCAAGAACTCGCAAATCTATTCCATTAATGAAAATATTAACAAGTACTTTTTTTTCGATTCGAAAACGAAATACAGAGTACGAATTCATAATCGAAAATCACTTTCGAATAGACTTACGATTCGAAACGAAATACAGAGTAGGGCCCCTGCTCCAGCCCCTACATAATTTTCATAAAAATATAAATTCAGCCCTCTATCTGTTCCTCATTGCTCTTACCATTCCCTCAAAAGTTATTTTATTTAAACGGCAATTGTGGAACATAGAGACAAGTCATCTTATTGGCGTTTTATTAAAACGCCATTCGTAATAAGGGTTATTGCCTCGCGATAGGCGATACCGATGGAAAAAAACATTTTCTTCTCCTTGACGTTTCTGGGTTTTGAACTCCGAAAATCCCACGCTAACCGTTACACCACACGGTCACCGTTAAAGTGAAAACGAAAAGAGCCGAACAGCACGAGTTGGTTTTTTGAATGGAGGAGCATAAGTTCTTCAATAGCAATTCGGCAATTTGTTTATAAATACAAAGCAAAGTTCTATTTACGAATAAAATTCGAATATGAATAGGGCCTCAAAATTGATGTAAGAAAAACAATAAAGAAATCACCCAGTGTGTTGTTAAGAGAGAATATTCTTTAATAGTTTTCAATTACCCCCGTTGTAAAACACATTCTTCCATATTATCATCCAATACAATAGTTTTTGTCTTAATATCCCGAACAATCTGTCGTTTGTTTCAAAATATGATTTCAAAATATCAAAAAAAAAAAAAAAAAGGAAAATTTCTAACAAAAAAGAAAAACACACTCACACTCACTGAATTTGCATGCAAAATGCACAGAAAAATGCCCATTTCATTTCGTTTGTCTTAAAATATCCCTTTCGTATTTTTTATTATATTTAAACAATAAATATTTAACTTAAATTTATCATCCAAATGTTGTTGTTCTATTCTGGTTTGTGTTGCATGTGCATTCCAACACGTGGAACTCTGTATACCTAGTATAGGCATCAAGTTGCTTGTCCTTATTGTTATTTAGAAGGTATGTAGGTAATAATTCCGTCGAACTGTTTTAATTTATGTATACGCATTACGCACGCAAAACAAAAGCACATTATTATACATCCGTCGTGCATGTGGTTTTATTTTATTTTAGTTTTTTTTTTTCATTTTCAAATATATATATAAATGGAACTGTTTGTGGTTATTTCTGTATGCAGCAATGCGAATCTCTGAATCGAAACGAGTTATAGTTACTTTTAAAAGTGGAGAGTACATTGTTGTTGTTATTGTTTATCTTTTAAATATTAAAATGGAAAGAAATGTATACCTATGTTGTTTTTTTTTGTTTGTTAAAAAGTGAAACGAAAACATAAAACAATAATAAAATTAAAAAGGAGACTTCATTAAGCTGTAAATTTTACTTGTCGTTATACATATATTTTGGATTATATGGTCGCATTTAGAGCTCATAAAATTATTTCAGCTGAAAGTGATTTAATCAAAGTCATACTCTACATTTCCATCTTCGTAAGCCAGGACGTTTGAGGTTTGACCAGATGTCTGTCCTGGGGCCGAGGGTTGTTGTGGGGCTGCTTGTGTTGTTGTTGATGATGATGATGGTGGTGGTGGTACTGTTGATGTGGTATTCATTGGTTGGTTGTTTCTGGCAGTCGGGGTAGATGATCCCGGCTGTGGGGTTAGAGTTATGGACACCGTTGTGGTAGGCAAAGGTGGCATAGGCATCATAATGGGGATCGATAGATCTGGGATTCCAGATGATGAGGCGGCACCATTTTGCATAGAGCAAGTTGGCTCTAATTGTAGCGACTTTCGACAGATGGGGCATGTTCCATGCAAGTCAAGCCATGGCACTATGCAGTTCTCGTGATAAACATGCAAGCACGGCAGTTTTCGAACGGCCTCCTGTAGCTTGAAGTCCTCCCAACACACAGAGCATTTAAGTTTTTGTTCAACTTCGGTATCGCTTATCTCAACTGTTGGAATTTCGGCTATTTTTTCCTTTGGCAAGGGGGGCGGGCCTGATGTGTCCATGTGATTAAGCAGTTGAGTAACAACAGTGTCGATGCCTTCACGACCCCAAGCATAGTCGCCGGGATTTCCCATGAAGAACATTTGTGAATTGCCACCGAAAGGACCGTCTTCCCCTCCCGATAGGGAACTGAGAAATTCCAAAAATACATTGTCCAGTCTATGAAAATTTGGTTGCCGTAGGCGGCTACCCAAACTGCCACGGCTGGTGTCAGTACGACGATTGCGGCCGACATTGCTAATATTACCAATGCTACCGCTACCAACAACACTTGCTTCACCGTTAGCATCGATCGATATCTCAAGTTCACGAGGGCCATTGATTGTCAATGGAGGTACTCCGCGGGTCATTAGCAATGAAGCGACTAAATCATTCATCCGACTATTGGGCGAGTCCGATCGGGGTGGGTCGGTAGAAGATGACTGACTACCACTGCCACCATCACCGCTACTTGATGTTGTAGCCGCCGAGCTACTACTAGCAGCGTCACTGCCACTGCTAGCGCTACTAGACGTTAACGGTGGAAGTTCTTCGATAAATCCACCAGCACACAAGGGACATGTGTAGTCATTGTTGAATATGTTGATCTCAAGATTACACATATGACAGTAGAACCTACTAGGGGGTGAGGTTCGTTCTTCGACAACTGCTTCGGCCATACTTTTCTCACCGTGCAAAGGCCCGGTTGTCTTCACAAAATTTGAGCTGCGGTGACGTTGTTGGACTCGTCTTTGCCGTGCAGCGTGTAATTCACTGCTTTAAAATTTTAATTTTGTAAATTTTTGATAAGTTCTTTTGCAATTGAAAGTATAAATGACAAAAATTAAAAAATTTTCTTTTTCAGAAAATGAGCAATGCACGATGAAGGGTGTTTATTAACTGCAAATTGTGGCGAAAGGTTCCGAAAATGGACATTGATGAAATGTCAAAAGTCTAATTATGGGGTGACTACATTTGTGTCTATCCAGACTAGTTTTAACGATGTAAATAATTCTTCGACCAAGTTTTTGATTTTAGGAGTAAATTCAGGTGCGTTGTTCTCGGAACTCAGCAATATTCTTCCAAAAGCGTTTTTCCAGTTGTGATATTAAGTTGCGAAATTAAGTTATACAGCAACATATGAGAATACCCACACCGATGAAGCAGAAAACGCAGCATTTTCATACATTTCCATTATGGCCACGGTAAAAATCATGACAACAACTGCTGCAACTACAAAAACGCATACAAGTTCTCCCAAACCAAAGCGTTTTTGCAGTTGCGGCAGCAGCATTTGCAGTTTGTTGTCCAAATAAATTTACACAGTGGCATATGAGAATACTTCGTCACGCTGATGTGGGTACTCTCATATGCCACAGTGAAAACTAATTTTGACAATTGCGAATACCGCTGCCGGAACTATAAAATAGCGTTGATTTGGTAGAACCTTACAGGTCAATATAGCACTTTACTAGCACTGAACCTTAGAGGAAAAAAGAAGAAGAGGGAAAACCACACAAACACCACGGCATCTGTCTTCGAACCGATTTTACAACCACTACTTTATTTTCAGATTTCAAAACCAGTTTGAAATCCGAAAATAAAGTTGTGTTAGTAGGGGTATTCATGCTTCGGCGTAAGATCACGTTTTGTGTAAAATATGTAACTTTACGTGAGACTTTGCATGAGTACCTCTTTAAGCTACTTTGTGTAAGTGGTGTAAGAAAACAGCTGTTCGTTAAACGTCAAATTTATCAATTGCTTAAAAATAAAAAGAAAGAGTTGAAATTTTATTTAAAAAGCGATTTCAACAATAAAGACTTAATAATGAATTTGGTGGTGGACCTCTCAACTCGTGACGAAAAGTGAACAATTTATTGGATATCACAGGATACCTTTAGCAATGTTTAACACGCAAGCAACCAGTTTTGTCGTGCATTCTCACATCAGTGGAAGATGGGTCAAAAGTAAGCAAAACACGTTACCAATGAACTAAATCAAATTATGTATTACTCTCAGTTCCAGGACGCTCGAGCTCCTAGAGGTTTGCCTGCCGATCACGTTGGCTTAGTTCGAGTGGTTTGCATTGAGGGAATTGGAAGTAACATGTGCTGTGGTACTCATGTTAGCAACTTATCCCAACTGCAAGCCATCAAACTGCTCCATGCAGAAAAATCCAAGGGAAAAGTTTATTTGCATTTTGTGGTGGGTAACCGGGTTGTAAAAAAGCTAGGTGAATGTTACGACCACGAATTGGCAACGAATAACACTCTCAAGTAAGGACATTCATTTGTTGTTTGTTGCTGCATAGGCATCCATTTATATTTATTTTTCAGAGGAGGGCCGGCTATGCACTTGGAGCTGATTCAGGAAATACAGGCTAACTTGAAGAGTACCAACAAAAGCTTTCAGAAAGTCCTGAAAGACAACGCCGTGATGGAAGCTGAAAGACTAACCTTGTTGCCAGAGAAACCCAAATACTTCTCAATGCACCGTAAAGACAGCATAGAGCCAGACTTCATCAATACTTTCCTTCGAAGTGCGCCTCAAGATATCTTCTACTTTCTCTCTGTGAGTGACAATACTGGCAAAGGACACGTTGTTCTTAGAGGAGATCCTTCCATAATTGAGAAGTTCGGTACCACATTCCTTGAGATACTCGATAGGAAAGGCTTCGGCAAGGGCAACAACCTGCAGGCCAAGGTGAACAACGTAAACAAAGTCAAAGAGTGCGAGGCCAAGCTAAAAGAACACTTTGATAAACAATAAACTAACAAATTCGCTATGAATGATGAAACTTTGTTTTTATTTCACATTCATGTTTTATAAGAAAAAGTTTCCGCGCACTGCTTTTGCATATGTATGTACAGCAACCTAGTTTGACGGTGTAAGGTCATATCAGCTGAAAATACAACAAATAAAAATAAAAGAAAGTTTCATTTGCAGAGAGCCAAGTTTTACAAACCATTTTAATGAATAAAAAACAACTCATCGAAGTCTTCTGGCTTCCCTTTCGGATTCAAGGAGGGTGAGAATGTCGCCTTCACGCACGGGTCCCTTGACATTGCGAATGATTTGACGGTTTTGTTCACCGAGGAACTCTATCTTAACTTGGGTCCGAACCATTCTGAAAATACAAAGCAAAATAAAGCAAATGCTGAAAGAAAAGAAAGTGAAGGACTCACCAAACTGTTTGCATTTTGTCAAATATGTCACCATATTCCTCATCTTTTTCTGGTGCCTGTTGAATATCTTCTTCGTCTTTACCTTCATCGCCATTCTCAACTCCAACCAAGACACAGTCGTCATCGGCAGATTTTTCTTTAGCTTCACCATTTCGGATGAGAACTCGAGTTGCTTTGGATTTCACATAGCATTGGGACATCAAAACACAAGAATCTGTGTGATATCGATTTGCATTTTGTTTTCTTCATTCTGGAATCAAATAATTATGCTTATTCAAAACTTTGTTTTTAATTACTTACTCCGCTCATTTCCATATTTATTTGTATACTTTTTCTATTTTTTGTTTGATAGAAATGTCAAAAAAGACTTTTGTGTAGTTTTACACGTTTTACCTATCTCGTTTCCGCATTGAATTCGTTGCGTAGTTTTACCAAATTTGTGTAAAACATTTTCCATACAAAATTTGACAGTTCTTTTACCATCTGGTAAACTTACACAGACTACACGGTTTACGAGGGCTTTACGCTGATGCATGAATACCCCTAGTATTTTAAGTGACACAACTTTTATATTTGAATACGTGTTATAAAAGCAACAATGTACGCAAATGGAAGTTGCGGGGCAAGAGAAGTAACGGGTTTCCCTCTTGTTCTTTATTCCTCTATGGTCTGCATACACCATTATAAAAGTACAAGACCGGCTACGCTTTTATTTTTATTCACTGAACGAAAATGAACACTAAAATGAACTTTCAGATGACATTTTCTGAACACCTCGTAAATTTTCATATATTTGACGTTTTGATTTTTAAACAAAAAATATACAAAGAATCAGAAGTACACATTTTCCTACATTAACATTTCACACAAGAGAAATAAGATAATTTAAAACTGAAGCATTAAAACAAAATGAACTTTAATTTAAAAAAAACATCACGACAAAATTCAGCTTCATCTATTGGCGGATCAACACACAGCGACAATTCCCAGCCACAATTCATCAACGATGAGCCTTCCGTGAGTTTAATTTCCGAAATTTCAGATATAATGCGAAGCTTCGGAGATTGCGACCAGCCCATGTATGAAAGTGTAAAACTTGTCGAGCAAATACTCCAACAACAACTACGTGGAATATTCAATGAAGCAACTATGATCTCAATGCGTCGAAAAAATGCACCCTGTCCATCGCAAGCTGACTTTGAATTCTTGATGCGCAACCATCCAGTTAAAATTGCCCGAATGCGTAAACACTTGAAAGATATGCGTATTTTGAAAAAATTCCTCAGCATACGCACACGACGACCTCAAGATTTCATGGAAGAGTTCGAAAGTCAAGAGTCGGAGGACGAGCTGAGTATCGACATACCGGAGAAGTTCGATGAGGAGCGAACACGTCGTCTATTCCGTGCTGATCGCATCTCCCAAATTTTAACCGGTCAACAATACCATGAATTCAATGAAGCCCGCAAAACATCATTCTATTGTCGTCATGGAGAGAAAATTAAAAACAAATTTCACAAGTTTTTGGATCTTAAGGCTGATTTGACCATTTCAAATACCTGCATGAATATTTTGGCATATTTTTCACACGAAACTATTGCTGTTATTGTGGACTATGCTATTTTGACGCGTTTGAATTCAAGTAATCGTGTGACGGAGCCGTACAGTAGAGTCACATCAACTGGAGCTTCATCAGCAATGCTGCACATTTGTCCAGAGGTTACTCAAGGCCGAGGACAGGAAGCTGTGAAGCCGATAACAGTGCAGGAGATAAACGAGGGTATTAGAAGACATCGACAAATGACGGCCAAAAAGATCGGTTTCTATAGAAGTACCATCGATTGTGATTTTAAGAGATCGTTCTTGGCAATTTAGATTTAATTAAATACAAGCATAAGTTCTAGAATAATTTTTTTTTTTTAATAAATTGATAAACTCTAAACTCTGTTGTTCGAAAGAAATATCTGCAGGTTTTTGAATGACCAAAGAGTAAGGCAAAAAATACTGTTGTCTCGAAAAATGAGTTTTCTTTCAAGAAAGACTGCACCAAGTCATCGGTCCCAATGATCGCCTTTAATGACTCTTCGTATGTCAGCTCTATCGACACAGCTTATTTACTGGAAATCCAATTTGCTGCTTACTAGATACAGTCGACTCCCTCTAACTCGAATTTTTTAACCATATTTTTTCATTACCCTCCATATAAAAATCATCCTCTAATGTCGATTTCCTTTGCAAAAACAAAAGCACTCTAAAAAAGTGCTTTTTTTTCGTGCTCACTGGAACAGAAAAGACAAAATTCTTTTTTTATCATTGTATGTGTGCTATTTTTGACAGCCAACTCTTCCCGTTTGTTTTGTTCTGCAATTTATATAGAAAGAATGTTTTCGAAACTTTATTAATAAATGCACTAGGAAGAAACCTCCTCATCCGAATAATTGTACACAACACTTTGAACAAAATTGTTCACAGAATGACTTTCGTTTTGTCTAAGGAATTTCAGAATTTCAAACACTTCTTCGATAGAATCACAACTAGATGATGACTCATATATATTTTGATAATTTCAGCTAAAATTGAGCATTCCATTTTCACAAAATAGTTTATTGTTTATTTTTATTATCTCTCTTTCACAGTCCTTTAACCAAAAATGCAAAATAATCAAACTGAAAACTGGTAAACGTCAAATGTTTTGTGTTGGTGTACGTGAAAGTGCGTGTAAATCTTGCCTCTGAATCGAGATTCGTAAAAGTGCTTTTTCGGGGCAAAAAAAAAGTGATCTAGTGCCTCAATGTAACATATTTCGAGCGAAAAAGCACTTTTAAAAGTGCTTTTGTGTACCACTGGAAATCGACATAAGTTGAACTCCCTCTAAGCCAAAACTCCCTCTAACTCTAACAAATTCTTTAGATTCTTGAACTATTTCCAATCCCTCTAATAAGTCGAATTTTGTGTTGCATCGCGCAGTTTGTATTGTTTTGTTGTTCATTCTTCATACGAGACTCTTCATAGAAAATATGAGTCATACACACTCGCATACTTTGACGTTGTGCATCGCCATTGGTGCGCCTGTGCTCCTATCTACCAACTCCCATAAACACATTGGCCTCTATCACAAGGCCCGTCGTAGCGATTTCGGACTACGAGTGAATGTTTTGCCACAAAATTTGTTATTATTAATAAAGTTATTAACGAGTTACAAATATCTGCTGCCAAGCGTTCATTACGAAGATGTTTTTAGTCACTTCTACTTGGCATTCGTAGTCCGAAATTGCTACGACGGGCCCTGTGATAGGGGTGATTCATAATGCATCTACAATAAATAATCGGCCCTATCGAGGTAACCGTCGGAGCCGGATTCTCTCCGATTTCCTGCGATTCGGAGATATTTTGCTTCGTGGTAGTTCTCCGATCGGCTGATCCGACGTCCTCCGATAAGTTTTTACTGTGGAAAGTTTTAGATTTGGGAGTGCAACGCGTTGCCGGATTTGTGAAAATTTTCTTAGGAGAACAACTACTTCCAAGGAATTGCAAATTGCCAATGAATGGAAACAACAGATTTCAGAAGTTTTCAACATTTTTAATTTCGATGAAACGGGGTTTTTTTTTTTTTTTTACAAATGTTGCAATGTTGTGGAGGGGAGCACAGTAAAGAAAGAGTAACATGCTTTATGCGGTCAGACATGACAGGCTTAGAAAAGCTTAAGCTACTATTCATCGGGAAGCGCAAAAATCCTCGCTGTTTTAATAAAATAAAATCTTTCCCAGTTGATTACGTAGCTGATAACGTAACCAACGTTCTTGGATGACAGCAGATCTTTTTACTAGTTGGATTTTAAAGTTTAATGCAAAGCTTGGACGATCAAAGTGCAAGGTTGTTCATCGATAACTGTCCTGCCCACCCAAAACAAGTCAAGGATAAATTAAAGTTTGAGTATTTCTTCCCAACATGACTTCAATAGTTCAACCGATGGACATTGGCATTATACAAAATTTAAGAGTTCAGCATAAACCAAGATCTTAAGCTTTTGGGAAACAAAAAAAAGAGGACTATAAGGTAATACTACTAGACCGTGTACACCAGTGCCCCTGTTCTGTAACTATCGCCTCGATAAAAGCCGTCGATAAACGGTGGAAAATGGAACGAAATCCTACTAAATTCATAGAATTTCGTTCCATTTTCCACCGTTTATCGCCGAGGCGATAGTTACAGAACAGGGGCACAGGTTTCAAATGCGTGGTTACAGGATGTAACTCCTTTGACAATTGAAAATAGGTTTAAAAAGTCCGGCTTCAAGGACCAGATTTGGGACGATGAAGATTATATTCTGCTTAACCAACTGATATGTGAAACCGATGCCGACGACTCTAATGAAATCGAGAGTATCTGGAACCGGCTATCTGAAACTGGTTTACAATATTGCGGGTGTGAAATAATAGATAGCGAAACAATTTCGGAAGAAATAGTTCATGCTGATGATGACGACAAGTGAAGTTGATGAAGAAGCCGAAATGATAAACATCGAAATGTCCAGAAAAGAATGTAATCGAAATTGCAATATGAAATATTGCAAACAGGGTTTGAAATGGCAGAAATTTACCAGATGGGGTTGTTGTGTATCCATTAATTCACATCCGATAATTCGAACCACTTGTGCATGCCAAGACACATAATGACATAATCGTTATGAATGAACATGCACATAGTGATTCGAAGAAAGAAAAACAAAAGAAGAAAAAGAATAATATTGTAACTCTGTTTATGACCCACTGAACGTATTGTACTATGGAATCATATTGCACTTGAATGGATTGAACCAGAGGTTCAGTCTATGCAAGTGAGAATTTGAGAACTAAAGTTCACTTGAGTTCAAGTAAATCGTAAGCAGAGAATAGAATTGAATCAAATTGAAAAATAGAAACAATTGGTTGAATGCAGTATATAAGGGCATACGTTTGGAAATAAATTTAAGTCTAACTTTTATCACAAATCGTTTTACTTCAAAATCGTGCACTTAACAGTGCTCGGAAATATAAGCGGCTGGAGAGCTTAGAAATACTCAACATTAGGGAATATAACTTAACTTGGCGATACAAGCCAGCTTTCCAACATTACATGGCGATCCTGCATTAACGACGAACTATGGAACTATTGTGATACGATTAAGACTTTGTTTCCATATCCTGAAAAGACAACTTAAGTGGCAACTTAAGTAAAATCCAATGATAACCTTATGGTTACTCTCAAAAAGTGGACGACCAATTTAAGTATTATCCACTTCTGCAAAAATTGAACCTGCATCTTCACCGCCAACGCAAATCACAGTTGGGCCAAAGCCCATAATAATAGAAAAAATGGAAAAAATCACAACTAAAACTGATGACGGTGAAGACGACATAATTTACGTAAGGAGGACGAAGGACAGCCCAACATTCAAGATTTACATGAACGAGAAATACTTTAAATTAAAACCTCGATGTCAAAATTCTCAATTGAATTATGTTATTAAGTGTGTTTAATGACCTGCTCTAGATCGATCTAGAGCAGAAAAAAGCAGCTTTTTGGTGTTTAATGACAATTTTTCTACTCCGAGCAAGAACTTTTTGTGTTTAATGACCTGCTCTATAGCTTTTAGAGCCGCATTTTCTGCACTTGCTTTTGAGTAAGAGCAGATTGGAGCAAAGTGTCAAAATCAGCTGTTGACATTTGATTCAAATATTTTTGTTTGTATTTTGCGTTTTGCAATCTATTTGAAATCGAATTTAACTTAAAATCAATTGAATTAACATCGCATGTTAGTTAAGTTTTGATTCCAATGTTTCCGAAAATAGATTTTTATTATAATAGGATACCAAACATAATTTTGCAAACTAGCTAAGGTCACAAAATGTTTGTTGCTTTCTTATCAGCTGACTTTTGACACCAGCTGTTCTGCTCTAAATTGCCTGACATTTATCTCATTTCTTGCTCTGCTCTGAGCTACGCTGCTCTGCTCTTTTTCTCATTAAACACGCCTATTGATTAGAAATGAAATATGAGCCACAGAAGAGTCACCAAGCAACAACAAAAAGAAAAGAGGAGGTAAAAAAAAGGCAGTACCAAAGGAAGTGTGCAAAGCTTCAAAGTATAATCAACATATCCAAAGGCGAAACAAAAAATAAATTATTAGAAGACCTTAGACAAATCAAGCAAGATGGGTGGCAAGGAGTCAAAGGAGGAAATCATAAATAACAACGCTGCAGCAGCCACAACAACCAGCTTTCCAACATTACATGGCATGTTACATTTTTTGGCAATTACATTTTTTTTATACATACATTTTTTATTAGAGTTATTTAATTAGTACAGTAATCGTAATGTCTCAAGTTTAATTTTACATACACAGGCCCAGTTAAGTATTTCAGAAGCAATCCAAATCGCCTTAGAGATAGAACCTAACCGATCTAATAATGTCATGCACTACAATAGGGGTAGAGGTAGCAACAGAAATAATTTTAACAGAAGCAACAATAATTATTCTAATCACAGTAATACATTTCAGAGCGCCAACAGAAATAATTTAAACCAACATAGGGGTCAATTCAATAATAGAGGACAAAACAGAATGCAAAGAAATAATGATAGGCAAAATGTTCAGGGAAACGGGTACGTCCCCGGACAACAAAACCCGGGGCTAGCGTTCAGAAGAAGATAATAAGAATAACAATTTCAGAAGAACACACAAATTTTGTAAGACTTAAGATTAAAGGTAGACTAGAGCCAATAAATTTATTAATTGATACTGGAGCTGATATTTCCATAATAAAAAATAATGTATTAGGTAGTAATAGAGTAGAGTATAATAACAACTGTCAAATAAATGGCATATCTGAGAATTCATTATTAACCTTAGGCACTTCAAAAATTGAATTACTTATTGAAGATGTGAAATTAGAACAAACATTTAATATAGTAGATAAGAATATAAATTTAAGTACAGATGGAATACTAGGTAGAGACTTTTTATTACAATATAACTGTAAGATAGATTATGAGACATGTGTACTAATAATTCCATTAGATGGGGAAGAAATGGTTTTACCAATGAATATGAATACAAGAGACATAAAAAATGATATTAAAATTCCAGCAAGAACAGAGATAATTCATAAAGTCGATTTAGACATAAAAGAAGATAGCGTAATACATGGAAAAGAAATAAAAAAGGGAGTATTTTTAGCAAATTCATTAATACCAGCAATAGGAATCAAACATGTGAAAATACTAAATACAACTGATTCAGAAGTAACGCTTAAACATATCTCACTAGGAATAGAACCAATCTCGAGTTATGATATATTACAATTCAAAAATAGTTTAATAGATGAAGATCGATTTAAGAAAATAGAAAAGGAAATAAAAGTAGATAGTTTAGATGGCAACGCTAAGACAGAAATACTTAAATTATGCAAGCAATTTCAAAATATATTTCACTTAGAAAATGAAATACTAACAAAAAATAATTTTTATGAACAGAAAATAACAACTATAGATAAAACACCAGTATACATAAAAAATTACAGACTTCCGCATGCTAATTTGAATGAAATCAAAAACCAAGTTGAAAAGTTGATAGATGAAGATATAGTTGAACCATCTATAAGTCCTTATAATTCACCTTTGTTAATAGTTCCAAAAAAGGACAAAGAAGGTAACAAAAAATGGAGATTAGTAGTTGATTTTAGGTCTTTGAACAAAAAAGTAGTTGACGATAAATTCCCACTAACTCGTTTGGAAGACGTATTAGATAAATTAGGAAAAGCGAAATATTTTTCAACTTTAGATATGACAAGTTCATTTCACCAAGTTCCTTTACATCCGAAATCCAGACCACTGACAGCATTTTCTACGGACACTGGTCACTTTCAATTCAAAAGATTACCTTTTGGATTAAAAATTTCAACAAATAGCTTTCAGAGAATGTTATCAATTGCACTTAGTGGACTGCAAGCATCTGCATTTCTATACGTAGATGATATAATAGTTTTTGGATCAAATCTTAGAGAGCATAATAACAATCTAACAGAAGTTTTTAAAAGGTTACGTAAATATAATTTAAAATTAAACCCAAGCAAATGTAATTTTCTACGTCCAGAAGTAGTTTATCTTGGACATTTAATAACTGCAAAAGGTGTAACTACAGACCCAGATAAATACAATGTTATTAAAGAATATCCTAAACCAGATAATGTAGATGAAGTTCAAAGATTCGTAGCTTTCTGTAATTACTATAGACGTTTTATACAAAATTTTGCAGAAATTGCAAAAGCACTAAACCAATTATTAAAGAAAAATCAAATCTTTAGTTGGACACAAAATTGTCAAACAGCATTTGAAACACTTAAATCAAAGTTAATGTCACCACCCATCCTATCTTACCCAAATTTTTCAAAACCATTCATACTAACAACAGATGCATCAAACTATGCACTAGGAGCGATTTTATCTCAAGGAGAAGTAGGCGATGATAAGCCCATTGCATATGCCAGTAAAGCACTAAACAAACATGAACTAAATAAATCAGTAATAGAGAAAGAATTACTTGGTATTCATTGGGGAATTAATCATTTCAGACCTTATCTGTATGGAAGAAGATTTGTTGTGTACACAGATCACAGACCATTAGTTATAGTGCAGTCAATGAAGCATTTTAGGTCCGAATTTTTTTACTGTGAACCGATTTGCATGAAATTTAGGAATTAGGCTGATCTTACCCTTAAATTCAAAAGTGAAAATGATTTGCACACCGCCACCACCCTCGGGGTGGTTGCCACCCCTTCTCGGGGGTGAATTTTTTTTTTTTTTAAATAACCTCGGATATCGATAGAAGGCCTAATTTTAAGCAAAAAAACAAATATAAAGTTTTTTGTTAAGTCCAATACTTTTCGAGTTATTGGCAATTGAAAATTCGCAATTTGTTCACGTTTTTCATCTATTTATTGCAAATATCTCCAAAACTATACGTTTTATCGAAAATTTTATTAAGAACAAAATTGTAGCAGGTAAAACAATGAACAATTTGGTTTTTTATAAAGTATTCTAAAAACAATATTAAGCTAGATATAAAAGATCAAAACCATTTTTTATTTTGTCTGAAATTTAATGGTTGTAGTCAATGCCATTTAGCGGCGAGCAGATGCATTTTATGCATTCTAATACAAAAGAATGTTTTGTAGTGCTTGAAATAAGCTTTAAAATGAGCACTATTAAAAGTCTTTTGCACGTAAAATAAGTGATCTGTAGTGCAAATAAGGGGAGCATCTAATGTTTTTTTCTTTTAAATCAATGGCTTTCATAAGTGCCATTTCCACCAAAATTAAATTTAATCGTATTCCGCCTAAAATTAAGTTTGTTATGAAGAGTTTGATAGATAGTATCAGTTTGGCTGCTTTTGGACACATATTTTTCAAAAAAGTCACGATTAAAAAAAAAAACAACAAATTTTCAAATTTTTAAAAACACTACTTTTTTTCATAATATCTCAAAAATGACGACAGATACGTATAATAGTGTAAGAATAAAAAATGTTGTTATCTTTTTGGCAAACAATTTGGTCATTTAGTTTTTTCTGTCAAACAAAAATTTACGGAGATATGATTGTTTAAAGAGCGCGTGGCAGCGCAATCACAGCCTCTCTTAAGTCCTTTAACCCTTCACCGTTTAAGCAAAAAATTGTTTACTATATATTGCAATCAAGGATGTTTTAGCCCTCTTAATTACCTTTACAGTGGTTTCTTACAAATTGTGATAGCATAAAAATTGAAGGAGTTATGGTCCAAAAACTCATTGATTTAAAAGAAAAAAACATTAGATGCTTCCCTTATTTGCACTACAGATCACTTATTTTACGTGCAAAAGACTTTTAATAGTGCTCATTTTAAAGCTTATTTCAAGCACTACAAAACATTCTTTTGTATTAGAATGCATAAAATGCATCTGCTCGCCGCTAAATGGCATTGACTACAACCATTAAATTTCAGACAAAATAAAAAATGGTTTTGATCTTTTATATCTAGCTTAATATTGTTTTTAGAATACTTTATAAAAAACCAAATTGTTCATTGTTTTACCTGCTACAATTTTGTTCTTAATAAAATTTTCGATAAAACGTATAGTTTTGGAGATATTTGCAATAAATAGATGAAAAACGTGAACAAATTGCGAATTTTCAATTGCCAATAACTCGAAAAGTATTGGACTTAACAAAAAACTTTATATTTGTTTTTTTGCTTAAAATTAGGCCTTCTATCGATATCCGAGGTTATTTAAAAAAAAAAAAAATTCACCCCCGAGAAGGGGTGGCAACCACCCCGAGGGTGGTGGCGGTGTGCAAATCATTTTCACTTTTGAATTTAAGGTTAAGATGAGCCTAATTCCAAAATTTCATGCAAATCGGTTCACAGTAAAAAAATTCGGAGGTTGGGCCCTATTTTTCGCTTCATTGACTGCACTATTAGTTTATTTACACATAAGAACCCTTCATCTAAATTAACTAGAATTAGAGTAGATTTAATGGACTATGATTTCGATATAGTTCTTAAGCAAGGTAAGATGAATACGAATGCTGATGCATTATCCAGAATAAAAATAAGTTCAGAAGAATTAAAAGAGATGATACCTAAACTAAGTATAAATGTCCTAACTAGAGCAATGAAGCTGAGAAATATAGAGAACACTAGTGAGGAAAATCCGGAAACTATGCTACCAGTGGAGACTGATCACCTTCACATATGGGAATGCATATCAATTTCAGATACTAGGAATATTAAGAAGTTGCAACTTGAGAATATAAAAAATTTAATGGGTACCCAAAAAGAAAGAATATATGCAGTCAAAGATAAAATACATGTTGGATACAGTGATAAATCATTATCAGATTTAAAATTGATTCTGAGGAAATTGTTGTCCTATGCAAAGCATGTGAAATTAGAAAAGCTAGCGTTAGCAATGAATAATGAAATATTCGAAACAATATCAGTGCACAAATTTAAGAAGATATTTAATGAACTGCAGAAAAATGAAAAAGAAAATTGTCTAGACATTATATTATACAATGCACCAAAAAGAGTGCATGATATAAAAGAAATGAATGAAATAATAAAAAGGTATCATGATGATAAATTAGGAGGACATATAGGTATAAGAAGATGTATAGCTAAGCTTAAGCAGAAATATGTATGGAAGAATATGAATAAGATGGTTAGAAATTATATAAATAAGTGTAGAATTTGTAATGAGGTTAAAATAACAAAATATACAAAAGAACAATTCACAAAAACAGAGACACCAAGTACATCATTTGAAACGATAACAATAGATACAGTAGGACCACTCAGACCATCAAATGGATACAGGTATATTCTGACAATTCAATGTGAGCTTACAAAATTCATTGAAGCATTTCCATTAGTCACAAAAGATGCCGTTTCAGTAGCAAAGACTATAGTAGAAAAATTCATTTTAAAATATGGTTGTTTTAGGAAATTAAAAACAGATAAAGGCACAGAATTCACAAATGAACTACTAGTAAACATATGCAAATTATTAAAAATAGAAAAAGCTACATCTACGCCATTTCACCATGAAACTTTAGGCTCAATAGAAAGAAACCATAGAGTTCTGAACGACTATTTAATGACTATGAACGGAAAAGACGAATGGGAAGAATTACTACCATACTACACTTACACATACAATACTACACCACACAGTACTACAAATTATGCACCATTTGAATTAGTATATGGAAAATTATGTACTTTACCTTTTGAAATAATTAAAAATAAAACAGAAATTTATAACTTAGATGACTATGTAAATGAATTTAAAATAAAGTTAAAGTATGCACATAATAGAGCTAAGGAAAACTTAGAATTAAATAAAACTAAAATATGTAACAATCAATTAAATGTAAAAGCATCAAATTTCAAAATAGGAGACTTTGTCTATATAAAAGTAGGAAATAAAAGAAAACTAGATAAACCCTTCAAAGGTCCATATAAAATCATTGCACAAAATGGTCCAAATAGTATTATAAGCATTGAAAACAAAAACAAAGAAGTACACAATAACAATTTAATAAAAGCAAGAAACATATGAATCAATGTAAGCAAACTAAATTTCATTGGAAAATAATTTTCTCATTCAAAAATAATAAAATTATTTTTTTTTCAAGGGTAAGGGTGTTGTGTATCCATTAATTCACATCCGATAATTCGAACCACTTGTGCATGCCAAGACACATAATGACATAATCGTTATGAATGAACATGCACATAGTGATTCGAAGAAAGAAAAACAAAAGAAGAAAAAGAATAATATTGTAACTCTGTTTATGACCCACTGAACGTATTGTACTATGGAATCATATTGCACTTGAATGGATTGAACCAGAGGTTCAGTCTATGCAAGTGAGAATTTGAGAACTAAAGTTCACTTGAGTTCAAGTAAATCGTAAGCAGAGAATAGAATTGAATCAAATTGAAAAATAGAAACAATTGGTTGAATGCAGTATATAAGGGCATACGTTTGGAAATAAATTTAAGTCTAACTTTTATCACAAATCGTTTTACTTCAAAATCGTGCACTTAACAGTGCTCGGAAATATAAGCGGCTGGAGAGCTTAGAAATACTCAACATTAGGGAATATAACTTAACTTGGCGATACAAGCCAGCTTTCCAACATTACAGGGTTCAAAACAGTCTTTTTAAAATAGAGTTACTTTTTAAACGAGTGAAAGTGAATACACCAGCCAAATATGATATATCAATCAAAAATTACTAATTTTTTAAAATAATTTTGTTGAGACAATCACCCTTATTGCGAATGGCGTTTAAATAAAACGCCAATAAGATGAATTATCTAGGTGCTACAATTACCATTTAAATAAAATAACTTTTAAGGGAATGGTAAGAGCAATGAGGGACAGATAGAGGGCTGAATTTATATTTTTATGAAAACAAAAATTATGGCGCTGGAGCTCTGTCATTTTTTAGGCGTTTTAGTGAAACGCCTATCGCAATAAGGGTGAATAGTTATCTACAGTAATGAATTAACGACCCATAGAAGTGAGAAGCTTTTGTTTATTTATTTAATTTATTTATTTATTGATTGTTTTCTTTTTTATATTCAATAAAAAAGATAAAATAATATCTCTAAATCGATTTTTTTTTAAACTCCCTCTCGAACTTATTATGACATCCCGTAAAAGTTCGAATTTAGAGGGAGTCGACTGTATTTCCTTACCGTATGTTAGCCCCTCACAAGAATAATGTAGATTCTGCTATGAAACAGATATTTTTCGTTCTCGCTTGATTGCGACATTGCGAGAGCCCTCAAAGATCTCAGCTTTCGTAAATGCACTGGTCCATATGGTTCTTCAGAAATGTTCTTTTCGCTGGCAATACCACTGTTTGAGCGTGTCTATTTATCCCAATCTTTCGGGCGCTTCCCGAGCAAATGAAAAACTGCAGTCTATCCCTAAAAAAACGAATCTTCTTCTCCATCGAATTACCGTCCAATTCCATTTACGTCACTTCTTTAAAAGGTCATAGAATCGTTACTAAACCGTCAACTCATAAAATGTCTTGAAGAACAAAAGCTTCATATTGACCGACAGTACGGCTTTAATAGCGAAAGGTTCACGGTTCACCGAAAAGTGAAACCCAATCTTTACACTGTTTTGGAGCAAGTAAGATTATTGCCATCCATATTTATAAGACTGGGTATCAGGCTCTCTTATCGAAAATACGTGCTTTTGTTGTGGATTAGTATCTTCTTTGTTGAATAAGACTGCCTTTGTGATCGTTCGTTACAAGACGTATTGGATGGTTTTAAGTCTGACAACAACTTTGTAAATGCTGGTGTTTCCCAGGACTCCGTTTTGTCTCCGACTCTCCTCCTCATTTTAATAAATAAATCTTTCTCTGATATCTAGCTTAGACCAGATCTTTCGTTGCGTTACACATTAAACTGCTTGACAATCTCCGATTAGTTTTCTTATAGTTTATATGCAGCGATGGTATGCCGACACTCTCCGTTTTCGGTGAGAAGGGCAGAAGTCTTCCGTTTCTGGTGAGTTCATCTGCTTTGCAGATTCCTGGAATGTCTCTATGCCCCGGCACCCGTAACAAGTGAATGTTAAACTGCTCTGTAATCTCCCTGAGAGATGATCGGCAGTTAAGGGCTAGAATAGAGTTAAAAGAATATTGTTTTCTCTCAGCCAATACCGTGCTTCGCTAATTGCCATCACCTCCACTTGGAACATGCTACAATGATCTGGAAGACGAAGCGAAATGTTCAATTTCATTTCGTCTGAATAGACACCACAACCTACTCCTTCATTTGTTTTTGAATTGTCCGTATAAAAATGTACGTGTTCGTTTTCCAAGAATGATCGGTTCTCTCAGTCTGTTCTGGATGGAATAATCGCTCGGAAATTTGTTCAGAATGTCAGTATGACCAATATTGTTGTTGGTCCATTTTGAGACTTTTTGTAATCGAATAGCCGAACTCGCAGCTGTTCGCTTACTTTAGAAGTCAAGTTGGATTAAGTGAAACAGGATGTCCATTGTCCAGTGCCGCTGAAAGAGTGGTGCGTAAGACACCGCTCATACATATGCATGCTGAACGTTGAACTTTGATGAGACTCACTATCACAATAAATCGCTTTATCTAGTGCAGTCCGCCATACTGTTACACCGTAAGTGAGGATAGGTCTGATGATCGAGATGTAAAGGCAATGTGTGATGCGGGGTTGAAGACCCCACTTGTTTCCTACGGCTTTTTTACATGTGAAGAGTGCTACTGTAGCTTTTTTTTTTACTCTTTCTTGTATATTTGGCATCCAATATCTAAAACTAGACCCAAGAATTTAGCCTCATTGTAGAAAGTTAGTTGTATGTCGTTAACGAAGCGAGGGTCTACATGCGGAATGTTATATTTCCTAGAGAAGAGTACCAGTTCAGTCTTGTGAGGAATTATTCTAATTCCATTTTGAAAGTTTAGAGCATTTTGAAGCAGTTCTTTTCATGTGCTGAGATTTATACGGTAGTCGCACAGCCCGTATGTGTAATGCTCTACGAGTCTCTGTTTTTCCACAACACTACAAAAATTCAAAACCAATGTACATCGGCATTTCCGATCAAATCCTCTCCTGTTTTCTTAAATGCTAGCACTGTGTTTGATAACAAAGGATATTCATAATTCCTTGACGTGCGCGTTAATTTAAAAAATAAATTACTCTATTCTACAACGGCAATATTCGAATTCACTAAACTTTAGCTCCATAACTCTATAGGACTCAGGAGTAAATGGTAGACTTGAATGAGAAAGATTTTGTTCAAAAAGAAAATAGGAAATAACTTTTAAATGCCCAGATTTGAGTACTTCATGCATTGAAAATTGAAAATGAGAAAATTCAACAACAAACATTTGGTGGTACTCAGACATGGAGCATTCCGGAACCGACTTGCCAACATAAAGGCGGATCACAAAGTAAATCATATAATTTGGATAATTGTTCCCCCTTTCGAGATCATGAAGCCCGTGGGGTCAGAAAAGAACAAACTTTTCCACAAACAAAACTTTATCTTTTTTTATCAAACCTTACATCTTTGCAATATGAAAATATAACAACTTCTTTGAAGAATATTATGAACACACGATAAAACTAAAATTCAACCTTCAACAAGACGGTTTGCTCTGCCATGGCGTCCTTGTGAATTTGTGTTTCCTCGTGCTGTTTCAAATGATGTTGCAGTCGAAATTCCTTGTCACAATAGTCACAGCGATACAACTTTCTGTTTTCATGTATAAGCATATGTTTCCGCAGCGAGGATGTGTACGCGAAACCCTTTTTGCAAACTTTACAAACATATGGCTTCGCCCCACTGTGCACTCTGTAACAAGAATTCAGCTATGTAGTTGGCAGCATAGGTACTGACAAGATTTTAAAACAAGTAACTTACTTTTCGTGGGCTTTTCTTGCACTTGGAGTGTAAAAACGTCGCGTACAAAAGTTACACTTGAACGGTTTCTGGGCGCCATGAGTGAGGACGTGTCTACGTAATCCTTCGGAGATAGCAAAACGTTTTCCACAGATCCTAAAAGTCAGAGAAATAAAGTAAAAGTAATGAGAAGCATACTCATGCCTAACTTACTCGCATGCATAGCTTTTCTCTTTGTTGTGTCTACGCATATGTTCCTTGAGTCGATGCCGTTGGTGATACGTGTTCCCGCAGACTTCGCAGATGAAAAAGTTTGAATCTTTTTCCTCTGCACAATCTTTAATACGTAGCTTGAAAACAGGAACTGCATTGGAATCACCATCTTGCTTCCACGAAACAAGTTCGTACTTATCCGATGATTGTATTTGTTTAGCAATCTCTTGTGCATTATATGTTTGTGGCACATGGTTTTGCTCTTGGTTGGTTTCTTCTTCTTTGTCAAACCCATCATCAATCTCTACAACGTGGGAATCATCATCGTTTTTCTTATCTTGCGAATTGTCATCATTTATGTTATGTATGGTTGTTTCAGTGTTCAATATTTCTTCGCTTTCTTCTTCAATACGGTCTTCGGCATTATGGATGACTTCTTCATTTTCATTTTCATTGAGATTATCGTTGTCCTCTGAAAAGCTTTCACCATCATCATCATCATCATCATCTTCCTGACTTTCTTCAAAGTTATCGTCTGTATCGCAGGTACTTGTGTGCGGATTTGAAGTTACCACAGAAGTAATCGGGACAGGTTGTTCATTCTTTCGAATCACTTTCAATGTTAGTTCCTTAGATAGCTTGAACTTACGTCCATTGTCTAGTTCAACGATAATACAGTCTTTATTCAGCCTATTGCAGTAAACGCTTAGAATTTGGTCAGATTTGCGAGCTCTGTTTCGAAGGCTGTAAGCCATGTTAAGTGCAATTTCGCATGATTTGCAAATTGACTGAGGTAACGCTGCAGAATCTTTGTCTTCTTTGGGCTTCAAAGAAGAAACTACTAAGGTGAAAAATATATCTTATAACTTTTAGCACGACTTACTAAAACGTTTACTCCAGAAACAAGTTTTAACTTGGAGATGGGGGCTATATCATCCTGGTCTCTTGGGCTGAATATGGAACGACAGGATGGACTCTTCCTCAAACATACACGACAAGCTTCGGGAGTTATATCATATTTCATTTTTTAGTCAAAGATGCCAGTGTTTTAGTTAGAACAGAAGGACTTGTTTACAAAACTAAAATCTTTGCAAAAATAAAAACCAAATCAAATGAGCTTTTGATCAACTGACATTTTTGACATCTGGAATAAGGTTTGTTTGCTTGAATATTTTCATGAATATGTCAAATTCTTAATAGCGGAGTTCACACTGTACAATTATGTAGTTGGACAGACTTTAGTTTGAACTATAGAGGAATAAAGAACAAAAGAAAAGGGCAAACCACTACTTCTCTTGCCCCGAAACTTTCATTTGCTTTTGATTTTCAAAAAAAGGAAAGTCAACACAAATATCACAAGCTGAGAACGATCCAGCACAACTTTCCATTTTTTTTTTTTGAAAATAAAAAAATGCTCGGCTAACTACATGGACATTGCGGGCACTAAGGAAAAATGAATCACAGAAACTGCGAAGGAAACAATTTTCTCGCGCTTTCTAATCGAGAAAGCGCTTTTCATTACATGAAACTACTTTTGGATAAATTGCCGCAAAAGGCGATAGCTGTGAAAAAACATTTATTTCCTTGAAACATGATATACGGAGGTAAAAGGAGAGGAATTAAGATTAAGATGGGAAATTGGAAAGGAAACGGAAAGTAGAAACAGGATATGGAAATTAGGATGGGGATAAGGTCAGGAAACAGAAACCGACAAAGGAATGGTAGGTATTTAGGGAAATGAAAAAGAGGGAAGGAAGGAATGAAAGAATGCTCCTACTCGGAGTCCTGGCACGCTTGTGGGGCTCGACTTAGCTCGCCGGATATGGGGGGTCTTGCCGCCTTGTAGAGCCTCACCTCCTATCAAAAAACAAATATCGTGCCAAAAAAAATTCAACCACCACCACAAAAAAAAACCTGACCTCTCTCTAGGGTCTAGCAACTACCGCTTGTTATGTAGTGCGGCCTTTTCCCACCCCTCTTGGAATCACGTCGGCATCGATGGCCATCGGTGGGATCCCTCTTGAGAAAATGTTCTGTCAGGCACCAATCACCTTTGCCACATCGTCACAGTCTTACCCCCTGTAAATTCCTTAGAATGTCATCCTCGTGGAACAAAATATTCACCATCCGCCCACACCGCTGATTGGACCCTCTCACTTACTTTTCGGGCTTTTCAAACGAAGGCCTCCTCGATTCCGAATGTCCAGCGATCTTTACGCGGCTTCAAAATCTTACCCCAGAACCATGAGCCAAATCAACAAAAATAAAAATTTTGTTTTTTGCTTCGAATCGGTGGCACTCACGCCGGGCGCTCCGCCCATTCCATACCACTTTTCGGTTGTGAATAGGGCGTTCTCTTTTCGACCCTGAATCCAGCTAGGATAGTGGTCATAATATGGCCTTAGTTTTTTATTTATTTTAAACAAAAGTTCTTTTCCTTGCAGGTGTCCGCAACAAACATCATGTGATTCTAATCTCCTACGCAACAGGCAGACGGTAATGATTACGCCACGGACCCCTACTTTACAGTCCCTAGAGTATATTTCTCATAAAACGTTCAACCAAAAAATCTTCACATATATGTACTTGTTACTTGAAAAAAAAAATTTCCTATTAGTTAGCTCTGTCTATTACCTTAACTCTGCTCAGCAAAACTATGTACTACTCTTGTGCGAGCAGAAGGAGCCAAATCTAAGCCCAAAAACGACTCAGTTTGATATGAAAGGGTTACAAAAAAGTCCCCTGTGTTGCCTAACAGGACAAGCCAAGAGCTTCAACAAACTAACGGGTCATAACATGGTGAGATTGACCAACGCTTGATTTATGTAGTGTGCGTGTTCAAATATGGCCCACACCATAAAAGCTGACCTGTAAAGAATACTTTTTTGACAAACTTGACGAATGCAACTATGCGACTATGACAATGAACAACACAATTATGTAGCCCCAATGACAAAGATAAATTTTATTACCAACAAATGTTCCTTGCCCATCGGGGCATTTTGTTTTGTTTACATCGTTACCTTCTTAAATTAATTTCAAAAGAAAAAAGAATACCTTATTTACATCGAAGGAACTAACAACAAAATATACAACCTAAATAAGTTCTTATCGATGTCAATCGTCATTAAAAACAAAATTTCGCCCCGAGGTCAGTTGTTCACAAATGCAGCGAATATCTTGATTACGTTCAGGGTTGCTCTTCTTCAATTCCAAGAGTATGAGCTTCCTTCTTTCGTTTAAGTTTTTCGCTCTTTCACCAACGTTATCTTTCGATTGTTTCAATAATTCCTTTATTTCTTTTCTAAGAGCCAAGTCAACTTCATGGAGAAAACTCGTTTCTGTTCTCTGATGGTTTTCTTCTGTGGGAACCAATGTGATGGGAACAGGATTATCAAAACACATTTTCAAAAATACATTTAACTGCATAATTTCAATAGAACTCTCTAAGATTAAAGTATTCTTCTCCCATTGGTTTTTCTTAGATGGTATTTCTATCCGATCGTTCATTTGTTTTATAACAATAGGCGGCAAGGCATTATCACCGCGACCCAAGTTACGGGACAGGGCACAATCTAAATCTACCGGAAAGTATATTTGTCCAAACGACAGTTGGTGCGCTTTGGAAATTTTAAAAAATTCATATCTCATGCCAGCGTAGTAGTTGTTATCATCACACAATATGACAGTAGACTTTGAAGATGAATTTTTCGATTTAATTTCGGTGATGATTTGCTCAATCCTTTGCAGAACATTCTTTCTTTCTTCTTTGAATCGTAGCCCTCTTGTCTGAGGATCAAAATAAAAGATTTCATCATAACACACATGTATGAAGTTATATTGGTGAAGTGCTTTGGTAGTGTTTTTGCAAAACGTTGTCTTACCAGAAGCTGGAAGTCCTATCAGAGCGATAACGCAAACATTCACCATTTCAATGGCAATGAAAAAAAGAAAAACTAATTTAAAACTAAAATCTTAACCTAGGGTGCAAATGCAGGTTTATGCAGCGTTTGTCATAGGTCCTATCGTAATTTCAGCAGTCGGAGTGTCGGTTGTGATTGCAGCGGCTGCCACAGCTTTAGCTTCTGCTTCTCTTGCGGTAGCTTCAAGTTCTTGTACTCGTCTGTTATTGATGTCGGTTTGTACTTCAACATATACGTTCATCATTGACTGATTAAAACGGGCAAATTTGGTAACACATTTGTCAACACACTCATTCTAAAAAGAAAGTGATAATACTTTGGTAAAGATATGAATTTTCCAGTGAATGCATGTTTTTGTTACCTCATGGGTACCAAGGTCTCTGCTAAAAAAATTGTCCACACAACTTGAGAAGCACAGCTCGGTAACTTTGTTGTATAAGATAAGGAAATCTTTAAACTAAAATAAACGTGATTTTATGTGTCATTGATAAGAATATGAAGAAGAACTATTACATTTCTTATTTGTGAGTCCATTGGGGTGGAATTCATTTATTAAATTAAAGAAATTTAACTTTTTACAAATAACTTAAATTTATGGTCTCTTCGTCCGACAAAAAGTCACTTTTTATGATCCACATTCCACTTTCCACAGGACGGAAATGTCAAAATTCACTTAAGTGAGTTCAGCGAACAACTGCTGTTAAATCGTTCAGTCAAATACTTTTTATAAAAGAAGGACATTTTATTAAAACTTTGCCTGGGGTCGAAGATATTTATGAAATTGTGTTTAGTGTGGCGTAGAAACATAAATTAAGGTATCTTAGTTCCAAATGATCCAAAATTAATGAATTTAAACTTTAAAGGCTCACCGAATCAAGTGTGTTTTATGAAAATGCCTACACGAAAGCGGCAAGAGTGACTGTGTGAGCACAATATGGCTGCAGAGACGCAGCCGCAAGAGATGTCAAAACGTTAAATACAAGCGAATACAAAAACAACGCAAGACGGAGCCGGACAAGTTAACTTGATTTTAACTCTTGAGACTCCGGCTCCGTCTGCGTATGCGTTTCATTGTGTTAACGCAGTGACACAGCATCTTTAAGAAATACCTCCAGAACTAAAGCGTTTTTGTAGTCGAGGCAGCGGTAATTGCAATTGTTAAAATTAAGTTATACAGAGCCATTGATGAGAACACACACACCTTGCGAGACCAAAAAAATCCAGTGTTTTCATACATTTGTTTTGCTGCGACGGTAAAAATTATGACAACGGCGTTTTTGCCACTGCTGCAACTGCAAACACTTTGGTTTGGGAGAACCTAAAATTTTCAGTTGCCCTTACGACAGAGATCCTTTCAACAGGGTTTTTGCCGTCGCCGCAATTGGAATTTTAAAACTTTTCTACCAATGAGATGTGAATCGGGAATGGTCATCTTATTTGGAATTTGATTATTTTTGAAGTTCATGCATCTGGAAATTTTACAATAGGTACCTATTAAATTATATTTTAAAACCTTATCCAGTTCTTAAAAGAAAAATTTAGCTTATTACTGTACACTTGCAACACATGTGCCTTACTAGCATCCCTGCATTCCTAAACGCACGTTGTTTACAAATGTCAAAGTTTTTTTTTCAAAAATTGTGTTTTGGTGTAACAAAAATTGAAATTCTATTAATTTACGAATTAACTTATCTCAAAGCAGAAATTGTTCAAAAATGGGTCTCACTAAGCAATATTTAGCTTACAGGCTTGACAGCACTTTCAACATCATTGCCAGTGGTCGACCAAATATAAACTTTTTGATCTACAATAACATCGAGGGCCGATATGTGGTCGTTGGAGGTGCTGAAAATGCACTTGTTTGGGATTTAAGGTTCGTGTTTGTAGTATCAATAAATCACAGCATCTTGATCAACACAATCTCTTTTACAGATTAGGTGAACAAGTGGTTTCGCTTAAACGCGACAAACAGGAGGTCACGGCTATTCGCGCCAGCCCCGATCGAGTTCATGTTGCTGTTGGTTACTCGGATGGCGTGGTAGAAATATTCGATATCGCATCTAGATCTTCAGTGTGTTCGCTATCGCTACATAAAACTGCTGTCACAATTTTGCGCTACGACTCTATGGGCATTCGTCTGATTTCAGGTGGTTTGGATACCGAGCTTGTTGTAAGTGACATTGTCACACAAACAGGCAAGCAACGACTGATTGGGCATAATGGCCCTATCACTGATGCACACTTTTTAGAGCGGTTTGGTGGGAATGACGTTGTTGTTTCCAGTTCCAAGGACACCCAGATCAAGTTCTGGAATTTGGAAACCCAAACATGTTTCAAAACTATCGTAGACAACCGCACTGAAGTATGGGCTCTGGCCTTTGTGAAAGATCTTATGATAGCGGGCTGTGGAGAGAGCGCCATGAATGTTTATCGGCTGAAGCAACGGGATTCTACAGGCGATGTTATAACATCGGCAATTGAAGGACTTAGTTTAGATGACGAAGATACAATCAGTCCGATAAACGTGACGAATTGCGGTGCCATACAGAGATCCGGTCGTGGGAGGACAGTGAATCTTGTTGCTGATCCAACTGAGAGAGTAGTTAGTTGCCATGGGACCAACGACGTTATAGAAAACTTCTATATTTGCTCTATGGACGAGGCAGACAGACGTCTCGCCAAGAGATTGAAGAAAGCTGCCAAATCTGTTTCTGAAAGTGCGGACTTATCCAAGGAACTAAGCCTATCCGATGAGATAAAACGATTGCCAAACATCAAGGTAAAAAACAAGATAAAGTCTATTGATGTTCTGATGGGAGTCAACAATGAACTTAGAATCGTAACAAATCTCGCCAACAACAGCTTAAATCTGTATTCACTAAATGTTCTAGAGAAGCAAGGTGAGGCGAACCTTCTTCGCTCCATCACCCAATGTGGTCATCAGAGTGAAGTGAGGAGTGTCTGCTTCAGTTCGGATTCGCTGGCAATTGCCTCAGGCAGTGGGGAGTCAATGAAACTCTGGAACAGGGAATCAATGAGCTGTTTGCGAACAGTCCCTACTTCGTACATTTTGAGTTCTTGTTTTGTGCCTGGAGATCGTTATGTACTCCTGGGATTGAAGTCGGGAGTGCTGTTGATTGTTGATTTTGGAACAAGTGAAGTGATAGAAGAGATTCCAGCCCATGATAATGAACTCTGGTCGATTTGTTTGCTACCAGATTTAAAAGGATGTGCAACCGGAAGTAGTGATACCACTGTGAAAACCTGGTCCTTCGAACTTATCGACAATCCAAACACAGAGGATAGCGTTTCCAGACCAAAACTATTATCTCTTCTACACAAAAACACATTGAAATTGGAAGAGACAGTGTTATGCGTGAAGGTTAGTCCGAATATGAAGTTCCTAGCTGTAGGACTTCTAGACTCAACGGTGAAAATTTTCTTTTTGGATACTTTCAAGTTTTATCTCTCGTTGTATGGCCACAAACTGCCAGTCCTGTGTTTGGATATATCTTACGATTCGGCGATTATTGCAACCGGATCGGCAGACCGTAATATCAAGATTTGGGGCTTAGACTTTGGCGATTGCCATCGGTCGTTGTTTGCCCACGACGATTCTGTAATGGGCTTGCAATTCGTTCCCAAAACACATTTGTTTTTCACTTGTGGCAAGGACGGTAAAATAAAACAATGGGATGGTGACTCTTTTGAAAAAATTATCACGCTGAGTGGCCATGTCGGGGAGGCGTACAGTTTAGCTGTAAGTCCAAATGGGCGGTATTTAGTCAGTTGCGGGTCTGATCGAACATTGCGGCTGTATGAACGCACCGAGGAGCCAATAGTCCTACAGGACGTTCAAGAGGAAGAACGTGAAGAAATTGAAAACAGAACCTTAGCAACAGGAGAAGATAACTCAATTCCAATGCTACCTGGACTGAAGCTTCCTTCGCGAAAGACAATCGGTGCTGAAAAAGGCGTCGAAAGTATACTCGAATGTCTAGAAATTTTAAAAGAGTTTGAAAATGACGATGATCCAGAACTACATCCACTTATGATAGCTTATGACGCTAAAACTCCAAACGACTTTCTTCTCGCTGTTTTACAAAGAATTCGAGCTTCAGATATGGAGGAGGCCTTAGTTCTTTTGCCATTCTCCAGTGTTATCGAGATCCTTGAGCGAGTGCCGAAAATGGCCGATAGCCGAAAAGACCAAACTGAGATAATATGTAAAGTAGTGTTGTTCCTCTTCAGAATCCATCAGAAACCAATCACGAGTAATCAAACACTTTTGCCAGTAATTGGGACCATTATTCGATGTCTGCAACAACTAACTGTCGAATGTCGCGATATGGTTGGAATGAACTATTATGGATTACAACTGCTTCAGCATGATATTGAACAGCGCGAGGGTGTGGAGCTATTCCGTGATGCTACACAGTCGAGAAAACAGAGACACAAGAAAAGGAAGCACGTTGCTAAGAGGACACACATTCAAATGGCTTGATGTGAAAATTGTTAAAACTAAGTTATATTGTTCGTATCTGAATAAAAGATTTGTTTTTCTGAATTTCATTATTTATGGTTTGTTTATGGAATTTTCCTCGCGAAAGTATCAAGTATTTCAAGTCATTTTCAACTTGAATTTGAACTAAAATCAGATCTACAACTTTCTTTCCTCCTCAATGGGAGGAAACCGCTAAGTTTTTCAAAGTGTTTTTCAAAATGAAGGAGCGCCTTCGGATCTGCACTGAGGTGTTGAGTTAACGTTTACTTCTTAGAAGTTGCTGCTTCGTTCAGTTGGTTTTCTTATTAAGTGGTGATCGGATTGTGCATTTTTTAATGATGTCGAGCACTTTGTCTTATTGCCCCAAATACTTCAGACCAATAGGCTATGTGCAATCCTCTGGTACCATGAAAGACTCTAGTATGATACACAGCATGGAAGAACCCTGTAATTCTTACAAGTAACTTCAAATACATTTGGTACACTGACGGTTCAAAAACTAACAACAGGGTAGGTGCACAGTTTATCGGTCCCAACTTCAAATCATCTGTTTCCCTTGGTAGCACAACAAATACCTTTCAAGCAGAGGTAATAGCTATTGAATTCTGTGTTAGGGAATGATTAGAAGAAACCTCCGAAGATCACGCATTCTAATATGCTCTTACAGTCAGGCAGCCCTAAAGGCCCTGTCCTCAACCAAAATCAAATCCAAACTAAAAACTAGTTTGGGACTGCCTGAAATGTCTATCTCAATTAGCCACCCACAATAAAGTAAATTTTTCCTGGGTGCCTGAGCGTGAAGGTGTACGGGGTTACGAAGAGAATGATTGCCTAGCTAAACTTGACTCTCAATCCAAGGCCCGGAACCCTACTGCGATCTTCCAATCAATAGTATTAAATATTGGGAACGGCAGAATATGATCCACATCTGGAACAACTCTACTGGGCACCGCCAGTCAAAAATATTCATCGTCTCATCTCAAAGACTAAAATAAAAAATAAATAGGGTGGCGCAACAGAGCGAGGAGCCCCTGGGCCTAGCGCATTTCTCACAACCATACCTTGTGAGGGAATGGAAGGGACCTACAATTTTCTGCCGGTTCCGAACGGCTAATCGAGAAAGCGCTTTTCATGGCAATGAATACTAACGGAGGACTTGCCAATTCCTCGCGATAGGCGATACCCGTAGAAAAAACATTTTTGCCTCTGTTAGGATTCGAACTCGAACCTCTGGATTAACAGGCGGACATGCTATTTTTTTTTTTTTTTTTTTTCAATTCATTTTTATTAACTTTATCTTATATCTACTTACATGCTAACAAAAATGTGTAAAACTAGCTTATATAATAACTTAATTAACTTACTGACCCTAGGCGGGTACTCTAAATTATTCAATATCTTACTACTAATGCCTTTCGGCCTTAAGATACCTTATTAATTACAAACTAGAACTAGTTAAAACTAAGAAAATTTTTTAAAAAAACTTAGCTTTCTTGATCATTTTTTTTTTGTTTTCTTAAAACTAATTAAAACTAATTAAAACTACTTAAATCTACTTAAAACTAGGGCAGCCACAGAAGCTTTTGGTTTTTTTTTTGTATTTTGTATTTTATAATTTTTTTTGGATTTTTGTATTTTTTAATTT
The DNA here is from genome assembly GCA_949752695.1 of Melanostoma scalare. NCBI lineage: Eukaryota > Metazoa > Arthropoda > Insecta > Diptera > Syrphidae > Melanostoma > Melanostoma scalare. The sequence goes on from OX456986.1 coordinate 157,235,503, forward strand.
TTTTTTTGGTTTTTTGTATTTTGTGATTTTTTTTTTTTTGATTTTTTTGATTTTATGTTTTTTTTTTTTTTTTGATTTTTTGTGATTTTTTTGTTTGCCACTGTGCCCACCCCCTATACCCTAGGACTTACACGCTAAACCTGTGTAAGCCAGCCATTGGCGACTCGCTATCATTATCAAATTCTTGTTGTTGCTCCGACAACCACCAGAACATATTCGACGTTTTAACAACGTCACGACGATCGCGATCTGAAACCGCCCTACTGAACCGGAGGAGCTCTACAGCTTCTCCGCCTACTGCGGTGACGTCTCGGTTGTAAAGGAGTCGTCGTTCCACGGACTTACGGCAGACGTGGTAGATTAGCGGAACCGCCAATCTATCCTGAATCAACCCTACCATATCAAAATAGAGGAAAGCCTCCGGTGGGACAAATCCACTGAAGCGCGTTTTCTCCATATATTCAGTGTTGGGGTAATAAGCCCCAAAAATCAGGCCATTGGTCGAGGTCATCGCTCTTGCAGTGTGACCACGAGTCAGTTTTATAATGAAGTTGTCGATCCTGTTTATTTGAGCCCCGTTGTAAAGGACCTCATTAGGATAATATTTTCTGTACTCCGACTCTGGTGTTCTGTGCAATCCAAGACAGGTACGCAGACACTGTCTCTCAAACACCCGAATCTTTTCCATTTGAGACGCTGTAACATTGAACCACACGGGGCACCCATAGACAATCATTGGCCTTATGAGGGCCATGTAGCAAATCACCTTCACTCTGCTATCAAGTTGACTGCTGTGAAACAGTCGCCTTGTCAGAGCAAAAGCTCCCCTAGCCCTGGCCAGAGCCGCATCCATATGTTTGTTAAAATATAGATACTGATCTAGCCAGATGCCAAGGTACTTGACTACTACTTTGTTTGGCAGTGGGTGGCCATGTAGATCAACGATCACCAGCTTTCGCCAGTTCTTTCTCGTATCCCATGAGGCCCGAGCCAACGAGGTTCTAAACACAATTGTTTCCGATTTCTGGACGTTGATTTTCAACTTCCAGTCATCGCAATATTGCTGGATCTTATCGAAGTCACGCTGCAAAAGTATTCTGATGACTTCGATCTTTGGACCTGTTCTGTACGCAATAAGGTCGTCGGCGTACGCTATAGCATGGTGAAGAGAACCAATTAGATCGCCGGTGAAAATGCTAAATAAAATAGGCGAATTCACCGCCCCCTGTTGTAGACCGTTCTGTATTTTAAAAGTTCTGGTAGAAGTTGTGTTGCAACTTTTCACAACAAACGTTCTACCATGAAGCATGTCATTTAGAATATAAAGCAGTGGTTTACTCATGCCATATCTGATCAACTTATAGAAAAGACCGTCTAACCAAACGGTATCGAATGCCTTCTCCAAGTCAACCAGACATGCACCCGTACACTGATTTTTAGCTTTGTTCCATTGAATATCTGATACTAGTTTAGACGCGGCATGTGTGGTATCATGGCCCGCCTTAAAACCGAACTGATTTTCTGGAATAATATGTTTGTCCTCAGCCCATGTGGACAGAGCTCTATTGAGAACCTTCTCGAATACCTTGCTGATACTCGGAAGAAGACTAATTGACCGGAGATTTGCTGGATTGGAACCATCCTTCCCTTTTTTAAGGAGAGGATGGACCACTGCCGTCTTCCAACGCACTGGATAATATGCATTATTCAGCGCATTGTTGAACAACGTGGTGTATATGTCCACCGCTTCCGAAGGGAGGTTTCGCAGCACAACATTGGGTATGCCGTCGACTCCTGCTGACTTCTTTTTCTTTATTTTGTGAAAGATGTCCACGAGGTCCATCTTAGAAACGAACAGGGTGTTATCCCCGTTTCGCTGGGCGATGACTGCATTTGCAAGTCGGTCGTCATTGAACCTAGTGAAACCAGGATTCTCGGATCGCCAATGCGAGATCTCGTCTCTAAGATAGAAGTGTCCAACGAAGGCACTGTTCTCAAGATCGTAATTCGGGCGAATGCACTCATTCACCTTATATACTCGCTCGAAAACAGCACCCACCGTCTCTACCTTCTCTTGAGCTTCTTCCACTATAAAGTGGTCATCATCCAAGATGGCCTCATCCGGATCTATCCCTATTGTCAAAAGTAAGTTTTTGTTCTCTGTCGTCCTTTGGAGTTTAATACCCTGAAGGTCATTTTGATCTTTTCTCCTAAAAATTTTATTTATTTCCGGAAACATACTCGGGTTGTTGGAATGTACAGCCCGAATTTTGTTGTTCCAGAAAAGAGATATAGATATTCTGTAGTTTTCTTTAATTAATTGTTGGAGATTTTTAATCTGTGACTTCAGAGTTCTAATCTCCAAATCGTGTCGGTCAGTAAACCTCCTGTGCAAGAGTTTGAGTCTTGACAGGAGTCTACTTTTTTGTTTGTAAAGTGCGTCTATTGTCGCGTTTCTGTACATGTTCGTAGAGTCATGTTGCCTATATTTAGGAATTGTCCTGTCCATTGTACTACGGATTGCATCCTCCATACGTTGCAGGTACCCATCGATCTCAACGTTCGACAGATTCCTGTTGCATGGCGGCGCAATACCGTTCGAACGAAGTTCCCTTGAGACGGCACCGGAAAAGCGCGGCCAACGTGTCTTACCGTAGTTGTAAGAGTGCGTCGGCACGTACTCCTCCAGTTCCACAAGGTCGTTCGGAAGCAGTATGACGGCGGCAAGTCCACAGTGGTCACTGGTCGTACTCAACCGTCGTCAAACAATTTTTCGTCCGTCGAAGAATGTCGTCGGTCAGTTTAAGTCTTGAGTCTAAAAGTAAGAGATCCAAATAAGAGCCACTTCGAGGATATGAGGGCCTGTCAGTAGCCAGTAGATCGACTTTACACTCAATACTGTGAAGCCCCAACCAATTGAATAGCTGGGTCCCCCTTGGATTGGCTAATTGATTTCCCCAATCTTGGTGTTTAGCATTGTAATCACCGGCCAAAAGGAAATAGTTTTCTTCTGAGTTCAGTTTCAGAGTTCGAAAAAGTGATTCGAGCTCTGTTATAAAACATGAGGGTTGAGAAGCCTCCGGCGCATAGATCGCGACCACATACAACCGCCTCCCCTGTTGAAGAGGGATGCATACGATACACGCTTCCAGCAACCGGAAACGGCGTACTTCACCACTATATATTACCTTATGAGCAATGCCCTTACGTAAGAAGATCGCAACCCCACCCGCGAAAGTCGAGTTGGGTCGGTCTCTCCTTACGATAATGTAATTGTTATTCGTCAATTTGTGATGCTGGTTTAGCCTAGTTTCGCTAACCATACACACATCTGGACGTTGGTCTTTTAACAACTCAAAGAGGTTGGTTCGTCGTTCTACCCTAACTAGCGAATTCACATTCACGGCTAGGATCTTAAAAGGCCTCTCCGGCAGCGCGCCCTTTAACCTAAAAATTGCGCAAGCGTAGGCATTGCACGGTAGATCACATCTACCCTACGCGCCTGCTCACTTATTTGACGTGATAGATCGCTCATTTGTGCCTGAATGACAGGCGGAAAAAGACATTCTACACACCTGAATGGTACAAATCGGATGCATTATAGTCCATAACTAGTCTAAAAATCACATTGATCATTGATCTTGGTTGTCAATTGAAAAGTTCAATTTCAATTTCACTGTGGCGTATACGTAGTATTTTAAACAAAAAAAATAAATTCGACGAGAAAAACTCCGGCCCGGAAAAAAAACACTCCTAGCATAAAGCCAGTGTTCAATTTGTTTTTATACAAGTTTTAAATGACAATAAAAATGGATTTGATCCTTCCAACTTAGTTTCGTTCAAGCTTCCCCAATTTACTCCTACGTTCTTCAAAACTACTCAGAAGAAAATTTGGGTTTCGAACACTTTTATTGTAGAAACGTTACGAAAGGCCCTCTGGAGTAACGTCACTGACGAACATAACTTCTAGGTATTGTAGGACTTTATCTACCAAGGATCTGCTATGGAGACCGAATAACATCAGTACGGAGATCAAACGGAGAATTGCTTATGTCAATCGTTGCTTGTTTGGGTTAAGGCAATTGAGAAACAAAACCCTCCCTACCAAAACTAAGGCAATCTTTCATCCCAGTTCTGATACAAGACGCTGATAGGCATGGATCTTATCTAAACCGGATGAGATACCCTTTTTCAGAAGGAAAAGTTCTCCGAGTGATATTTGGTCCCGTATTTGAAGACAACGTGTGAAAAAGAACTGTATGGGTTGAAACACTATTACACACGCCTATTTTAATGTTTTTTGATTACCTGAAACGTTTGCGTTAAAAAATTTGTTGTATGAATAATGTGAAATTCATGTTCAGGAGCCCAAGAATATTAAATACCCCGTTGAACACAATGACACCATAATCTTCCACCTGAAACAACCGCTTAACTGGACCATGTGTTGTTTTCTTGTATGTTTCTTCTCTGTAAAAAAATTTTAAAAAATATTTAATAAATAAAATTTTATTTTACATTTTTTTTTCATTGAAAATTTTTGTTGGGAACTTTTTAAATTTACAACAAATGCTTATGCGTATTTTCTTAACACGTTAAATTTCCTCTCGGCCGAATAAGTTTTGCTCGTTCTGGGCAATTTTGTGGAAGGTAAGAAAGCTGTGAGAAGTAATTGAAACCATGAGTGTTATAAGTCACCATTGAATTCATTTTTAACCACGTTTACCTTATAGACTGTGCATTTTTCCATTGGACCACTCGGTGGTAGTATCCCTGGTCTGGGCATAATGGGAGCGGGTCTAGTTCCAAAAGACTGCAGATAACTTAATTTGTAAACTGTATTCTTGTCAATCATTTCTGGCCCGAAAATTCTGATAGCCTGTACCGGAGTTATTATGGGTGTCCTTTGGGGATTGCAATTCGGCATATAACTCAATTTGTAAGTAGTACACATCGGACCATTTTGGGGTGGCTCAATGCGAATCCTCTTCGCCCAGGGCATCTCATCTTTTGGTAATATGGGAAGAGGTAGGTAGCTCAATTTTTGGATAGTATTACATTCAGCTGGAGCATCCGGTCGTACATAGCTCCCAGTTTGAATGATTGGCTTGGGTGGAGGATTGTTGCAGATGTCGTACGGCATATAAGACAGTTTATTGATTGTAGTTTTTTCCATTGGCGCAAGAAACTTGATAATACCATCAGGTACTTTCAAAGGCATCCTCTTGCTGTAGCATTTTGGTACAAAGTCTTGTTTCTGACTAGTTATATCGCACCAAGGACCTTCAAATCGTATGCCATTTGATTTCGGTCTTATCGGCTGAACACGCACCACATTCCAATGTGGTTGAAAAGAAAGCTTTTGAATGGTATTTGATTCCATTTGCCCTTTCAAGGGCTCTATACTATCCGGAACACGAATGGGATTTGGTCGAACAAAACCGTCGTTACGAAGGTAGGAACATTTGTAAATTGTATTGTTTTCCATAATTGTACAAAAAATTGAAAAGGAAAAGAAAAAGAAACCGAATGACTATGGCCAGAAGTATGTAAATAGAAAAAATTAATTTAAATTGAAAATATTTTGTCGTTAATTGTCTAAATTGATAGCTCATGGCATATTGGAACAAGTAACGAGAAATGTTTATTCAGAGTAGTCTTTCACTGTGTTTAGCTATACAAGAAGTCTCTATTCATAATAATTGAATATGTGTCCCAAAATAAAAGAAGGACTTAGGAGATCAAACGTAGTGGTTTTATAAGAGGACCTATTTATTTATTGTTTTTTCATTTGTTAGAAATTTTAAACCATGAGCAGGGTCCCCGTGGCGTAGTGATTAGCATGTCTGTCTTTTACGAGCGAATGGTTTGAGTCTCAACAGTAAACAAAAATGTGAGTAGTTGGCAAGTCCTCCAATAGTAAATTCATTGCCATGAAAAGCGCTTTGTCCATTCCCTGAAAAAAAAAGGTTGTGACAAATACGCCTAGGTGTAGAGACTCCTGCTCTGTTGCTTTGTAAGCAAATAGCAGGGTTTTTATGGGCGAGATTTTTATTGCTGAACTATTTCCTCAAATAAGGTGCAGGAAACCGGAGAAAACGAGCACATATAGGAAATTCCATGGTTCAATTTGCTCCTCAAAATAGTTTCCGACAATTTCATCCAGATTAGCTGATGTATGATCATTTCCAACTGATCTTCAGCTGTCTTGAGAAGCTGGTCGTCAGGGCCATTTGAACCTGAAGTCTGATTAGATCTAATCTGACATATGACAAGTTTAACTTTTTCTAGGCCAGGCCGACGCGACGACATTCTTATAACAAATCTTTTTGCTGGTATACGTGAATTCAGAGTAGATCTCCCAACCAAATGGGAGTAGATCTGTGGCGTTTAGAGTTACTCCGGATCTACTCTTGTTCGGGAATAAAGGTGAACTTCCGAAACCAAAACTAGAGGGGGAGAAAGCTAAAAGTGTTTTCAAATGCGGATCCAAATTTAGAGGGCACAATGCCGAACAACACTACCGAGTTTGTTTATAGTTGCTTTATTATTCTTTATGTTCACAAATTATTCTTAGAGTACTAACAGTTATGATTCAATAATAGCCAAGCTATATCAAGATTAATTACAGAATGAGATTTTATACCAAGTACACCAGGGGGGCGACCACGTCGCGATGAAGATTCGAGTAAGACTGCCAAAGCCAACCACCAGCCACCAACCACCATCCTTCAGTAGTCCACAGCGTCCAAACTGCTGACTTACCAAAACTCCCACACGTTTAGGGAGTCCAGTAGCTGATACCAATGCCATGCACTGGCTGTCCAACGGCACAACAGAAAGAATGTGCCGACCCCTGCAACTAACGCTACGATCCGTGGGAGAGACATCATACTGCAAACGAAAAGTAGTGGCAGGTCATAGATGCGACAGTATTTATACATCATAAATACTGCCATCGTATGACATCATCGACAGCGGTGTGTATCGGGTATCCACACCAAGTAGTAGATACCCTCAGACGAACGATCGTATCTGGGCCAAGTCATTGGCAGATACATTTCTCTGTACTTTGAGTGGGTGTTGATATGGTTTGCTAGTTGGGTCGTCAAATGTGGATATTTGAGGCGACCGATTATCCATGACATGAGGCTGGCTGTGGTGACTGTTGGCTTTGATTTAAAAGTGGAATGCATCGTCAGCATTCCGTTGGAGAATTAATTCGGTCATCGGTTGACTGACCGAACATCCTGCCCGGTTGAACCGGATGGTTCAAGGAACTGGTCGGCCCGGGATATCCGCCGGCGATATGAGCCGGACCTTCTTTTCTGCGTAGTGTAGCGCACAAGTTAATGCGTACGGATTCGTGGTGGTCAAACAATCCACCCATAGTATTCGACATTTCGCTATCCAGAGAGTGTTCCAACGGGAACTATGGTGTCATCTTCTATATCAACGAGCCGGCAAAGCTTCTGCACCGGTCGTCGACATTCTCCAAATGCTGTGTGTAAGGTGGCATTCCGGGCTAGCCCATCGCTGCCCGGATGCACGGCTGTGACTCGACCGACTCGCCAGTGAGTGGGAGGTAGGTTGTCATGTCGTACCAGAACGATGTCCCCGATTTGGAGATTTGGCTCCCGTTTTTCCCATTTGTTGCGTGTCTGAAGGGTTACCAGGTATTCGTCAGACCAACGCTTCCAGAATTCCTGATGTATCTGTCGGAGCCACTGGTACTGCTTGAGTCTGTTCAGAGGAACATCCGGGATATGGGGTTGAGGAATTGCCAGTAGTGGGGTGCCAATGAGAAAGTCCCCAGGTGTCAGGGCCAACTTCTCGTCCAAGTCGTCATGTAGTGGTACCAAGGGCCTGGAGTTGAGGCAGGCTTCAATCTGTGTCGCCAAGGTATGGAACTGGTGGTACCAAAGTGATTGCGTACCCACCAGTCGAGTTAAATGGTGCTTTGCTGATTTAACGGCAGCCTCCCAGAGGCCGCCTTGATGAGGAGCACCCGGGGTAATGAAGTGCCACCGAGTGCCAGCATGGGCCAAGTGCTGCTGGTTCTGTTCGCTCTGGAACGTCTTCAAGTCTTCTTGTAGGTACCGGTTGGCACCCACGAATGCTGTCCCATTGTCGCTGTACAAGTCTCGACAGCGACCACGTCTGCTGACGAACCGAGTAAATGCATCTAAAAATGCCTGTGCGGAGAGATCCTCGACTGCTTCCAAATGGACAGCCTTCGTGGCCATGCAGATGAAGATCGCCAGGTAACCTTTCACTGTAGTTCGAGATCTCTTCGTCCCAAGTCGAAGCGTAAAAGGGCCACAGTAGTCCACCCCGGATGCCAGGAAGGGGCGGGTGGCATTTACTCGATGGCTAGGCAGTGGAGCCATCTGTTGCTTGATTAACTTCCCTCGATGGCGTCGGCAGATGACGCATTTGTGAAGGGCCGTCCGTACCAGTTGTCGGCCGTTCAAAATCCAATATTGCTGCCTGAGCGTCTGCAGCATCAATTGGACTCCACCATGCATCGTCGTCTTGTGGGTGTGCATGATGAGGAGCCAAACCAGGGCCCCGATCTTCGGAAGCACGATCGGGAACCGTTGTTCATGTGGGAGTGCGGCATGAGTGAGTCGTCCTCCAACTCGGAGCACTCCACTGGGATCCAGGTAAGGGTTGAGTGAGAGTAGGGGGCTAGTGCTCGCCAAGGTAGCCCGCTTACGTACTGCTTGAAGCTCGTCAGGAAACGCCATTGCTTGCTCAAGTATAATGAGCCGTTCCATTGCGTGTTGTAGCTCGTCTGCATCTACAACGGTCTGCTTACGGGATTTCTGGTTCCGCCATCGGAACATATAAGCTACTGTGTGTAGTAGCCGCTGGAGGGAACTGAATCGGTCAACTAGGGGAATGACGACCCCGTCTTGACGCCTCGTTGTAAGTTCCGGACGCCTGATGGTAGCGCCTGTAAACACCATTGTCTTCAATTCGTCTGAGACCATAGCCAAGTCACGGTCTTTGAGCTGCCCGGTTGGGCTGAGTGGGAGGTGGCCAGTGGTCAACCAAGTCGGACCTTGCCACCACAACGGATGTTGAATGAGTTCGGCAGCCTTGATTCCCCGACTAGCGCAATCGGCAGGATTCTGGGCTGTGCGAACGTGGTTCCAATGTTCTGGAGGAGTGATCTCCAAGATCTGTCGCACCCTATTGGCAACATAGGGTTTCAGGGTAGACGGCTCCTTCCGCAACCAGCAAAGCACAATGCTGGAGTCCGACCACATGTAGTATGGAGACGTCCGAAGTCCAAGTGCACGACAGGCATTGTCGTATGTATGTGCCAAGAGATGCGCGGCACATAATTCGAGTCTGGGCACGGTAGCGCCCTTGATTGGAGCTACTTTGGTGCGGGCCGTCAATAGTGAGACACGCACCCGGTTGTCAGCGTCAGTGGTCACCAGGTAGATCACTGCTGCGTATGCGCGGGTACTAGCATCGCAGAACCCATGGACAGTGGTGACATGCTGGCTGCGCATGCCCAACCACCGTGGTATACGCACTCGGTTGAGTGTCTGGAGATCGTTTCGATAGGTGGTCCACGTTGCCCTTAGGGTGTCAGGCAGTGGGGTATCCCAGGTGATACCCGCCGTCCAAAGCGTCTGAATGAACATCTTCCCCACAATAACTACTGGGGCCAAGAGACCGGTCGGGTCGAACAGCTGAGCGACTTCACTGAGAACTCGCCGTTTGGTTGGCTGCGAGGCAGCAGGCTCCAAGTCCACCAAGAAGAAGAGCTCGTCAACTGTGGGGTCCCACCGCAAGCCAAGTACTGTGGCGGTCGGGCATTCTATAACGAGCTCTGTGGAAAGAGAAGAAGGAGAAACATTGTTAGTTAGGAAATGTGTTACCTCTGCGCGATTCGAGTTCCATTTGCGCAGTGTAAAATGCCCACTCTTGAGCACCTGGTCCACGTCTTTCGCCAAGGCCACGGTTTCTTTGACGCTGTTGCAGCTGGTGAGAAGGTCGTCCACGTAAAAGGCCTTCTCGATCGTCTCTTTTGCCGCTTGCGCGCGGGCTGGATTCAGGATGATATTGTGGTTGTCCTCTGCACATTGTACCATGGAGCGGACGGATGTGTAGGGACTTGCTGCCATGCCATAGGTGACCGTTTTGAGTTGGTACACCACCAGGTCTGCTGTAGGGGATTCACGCCAGAGAATCCGCTGATAATCCCGATGCTCCGGGGCAACCAGAATTTGCCGGAACATCTTCTCGACGTCGGCTGTCAATGCTACCATGTAGCGACGGAATCGCAGGATCACATTGATGAGTGAGTCCTGGATTGTCGGACCGACCAACTGGGTGTCGTTGAGAGATACACCACTGGTCGTCTTGGCTGAGGCGTTGAACACCACGCGGAATTTGACTGTCACGGCGTGGTGTGGGATGTAGTAGCAGTTGGGGTGGTCGCCATGTTGACCAGCCCGTTCCATGTGTCCAAGACTCTCATACTCCCTCATGAAGTCGATGTATTTCTCTCGTATCTCAGGGTTGCTCTGCAGTCGGCGTTCGAGACTGTAGAACTGGCGTAGTGCTGCACGGTAGGAGTCCCCGAGGGCAGGGGCGTCGTGGCGAAATGGGATTTGTACCATGTACCTCCCGTCAGACGTGCGGGAATGCGTCTCTTTGAAATGACGACTGCATTCATCTTCTCTGGAGTTGTCCGTTGGCACCTCTTCCAAGTGCCAGAATTTCTGTACTAAGTCTTCCAACGTGCTGGTGGAAGAGTCTGCATGAGTTGGTTGGCAATGTAGCGTGTTGACCACTTGAGCGGGTCCTTTGAGCGATGCCGGTCCAAAAACCACCCATCCCAGTCGGGTGCGTTGTCCATGTGGTTCGTGAGGTTTCCCATGTATAACCTCACCTTGTACCAAGGAACCCCAGACATCTGCTCCCAGCAACATGTCAATCGATCCGGGGGTCCCGTAGTGTCGATCGGCCAGAGCAAGGCCAGCTAGGTGTATCCATTGTGACACGTCCACGTGTGTTTCTGGAATGGTTGTGGTGATAGTCGGAATGACCAACACCTTGAGGGTGACCTGGAAGTCAGTTCGGGTTGACCGAAGTGACAGCGTCACTTGGTCTCGGGCCATGATGTTTTTAGAAGCGCCTATTCCATGTACGGCAACTTCTAGGGCTGCTGGCTGAAGATGAAGCCTGTCAATTAGGTTATTGGTTGCAAAACTTACCTGCGATCCAGGATCGCACAGAGCTCGGGCCAAGCGACGCTCTCTTGTTGGACCGTACGCATAGACAAGCGCCGTTGCCAGGAGTACGGTCGAGTTCGGATTGGTGAGTCAATCCGCGAGGTCTTCGGCGACCTCTTCAAAGATCTCTGGAGGACCCTGTCGCTTATTGATGTATGGATTCGGGTACGGACCTGCGCCAGGATCGGATAATTTCATCTCTCTCGGGCTCACCTTATCGGCACTTCGGCGGTTCGTCCCAGCGGACTCGGCACTCCGGCATAGTAGGGTATGATGGCGCGCGCTGCAATGGCGACAGGAGCGTGTTGATGGGCATTGTGGTGCCCTGTGCCCAGTGCTGAGACAGTTGAAGCAGGCGTTCCATTCCCTCGTCTTCGTCAGGCGGTTGTTGATTCCCATTGAACCAAAGCGTGAACACTGCGTGATAGAATGCGATTCTTGGCAACAAATGCACCGTCCGGCGGTATTGGTGACCGCATGGGTCCGTACTGCCCGGGTGCGCTGCTGGCTTGAGGCAGGTAGGACGGCATCTCTTCTCGGTTGTGACTCCTGGCGGGCGGCTGGAGCCGACAGGCTGCTGGCCCGTTCCTCCAGGTACTGTAGCAGGTCTTCTACCTTTGGTAGGTCACGGGACGGGTGGTGCAATCGCCAAGCCTTTTTAGTGGCGGCCGGTAGTTTGAGTAGCACGGCTGCCGACGTTATCACATCCCAGTGCTCCACGAGCACCTTCAAGACCCGGAGGGCGCGGTAGGTTCCTCGGACGGTGTCTACAATTCGCAGGAGAGCGACCTCGGTCTCCTCTGGCTCCGCCTTCAACAGTAGTATGCGCAGAGCGTGCGTCTCGGATAGTTTTGCCGGGTTGTCGAAGCGGCGCTTGAGCTCCTCCCATAGTTGCTCGTACCCACCTTCATACGTGCCACCAACCAACCCGACATCCTTGTCGTTGATGGCACTCCGGAGTTTTTGCAGCTTGTAGGGCTCCGGGAGATCCGCCAAGTGGATCAAGCTCTCGAACGTGTCCCGGAACGCCATCCAGGACTCCAATTTCCCATCGAATGTGGGAATCTTGACCGGGTCAAGTTTCATGTCGATTCTCCTTCTACCATGTTGAGCATCTCTATGCACCGCCACGCTATGCTCGCTCCCGTGGTGGCTGTCGCGTCGTTCGTTAGTTGCATGAAGTCGTTGCAGGCGCCGCTCGATCGCGATCTGAGCTGCCTGCTCCTGGGACTCCACCATGGCGTACAGGGCATCATGGACCTTGATCCCATCGCTGCTCGACTCGCCCGACACGAGTTCCATGTGCGTTTGGACAAAAGTCGCAAACAAATCTGTCAGCTTCTGGCGATAGCTCAGGAGTGTCGCCAGATCCCAGTCCTCCGCTTCCTCTGCCAGGACGTTTGTGCTGAGCCTCTTGATGGCGGTACATACGGACGATCTTCGGTTTAATGCCATGATTTACCTAACTTATCGTCTTTATTTATTTCACTGGTTACTGAAACCACAAAATCACCCACGTCACGCGCACGAGAATTAGTAATGTAACTACGCACAAACCGAGTGTGGTAACTTCTACCACACACATTAACTTTTGAAACGAAACACGCACTTTTCGCTCCTCACAGGAGGCACCAAATGTTCGGGAATAAAGGTGAACTTCCGAAACCAAAACTAGAGGGGGAGAAAGCTAAAAGTGTTTTCAAATGCGGATCCAAATTTAGAGGGCACAATGCCGAACAACACTACCGAGTTTGTTTATAGTTGCTTTATTATTCTTTATGTTCACAAATTATTCTTAGAGTACTAACAGTTATGATTCAATAATAGCCAAGCTATATCAAGATTAATTACAGAATGAGATTTTATACCAAGTACACCAGGGGGGCGACCACGTCGCGATGAAGATTCGAGTAAGACTGCCAAAGCCAACCACCAGCCACCAACCACCATCCTTCAGTAGTCCACAGCGTCCAAACTGCTGACTTACCAAAACTCCCACACGTTTAGGGAGTCCAGTAGCTGATACCAATGCCATGCACTGGCTGTCCAACGGCACAACAGAAAGAATGTGCCGACCCCTGCAACTAACGCTACGATCCGTGGGAGAGACATCATACTGCAAACGAAAAGTAGTGGCAGGTCATAGATGCGACAGTATTTATACATCATAAATACTGCCATCGTATGACATCATCGACAGCGGTGTGTATCGGGTATCCACACCAAGTAGTAGATACCCTCAGACGAACGATCGTATCTGGGCCAAGTCATTGGCAGATACATTTCTCTGTACTTTGAGTGGGTGTTGATATGGTTTGCTAGTTGGGTCGTCAAATGTGGATATTTGAGGCGACCGATTATCCATGACATGAGGCTGGCTGTGGTGACTGTTGGCTTTGATTTAAAAGTGGAATGCATCGTCAGCATTCCGTTGGAGAATTAATTCGGTCATCGGTTGACTGACCGAACAACTCTATTTTTCAATGAAACATGAAAAATAGAAAAAGAGTAAATCTTTTCACAAAAGGAGTACTCCTTTCTTCAATGAAAAACGATATTAGTCATCGTCCTTTTGAATGGGGCATTCTGGGTGTCAGCGGAATTTGTTTCTTCATCGCTGTTAACACAGTCTGTGGAAGTGCTCTCTCGGTCCTAGAAGCGACTGCGAATCTATTAATATGTTGTTTTGCTGACTTTTAAAGATTTAAGATTTGCCACCCTAGTATGATCTTTTCACCTTTTTGGTAAAGCTTTTGAATCTTTCTGAAATGTGCACTTCTCATGCTGCTTCTGTTCTCTTTTTGTGAATTTGGTGTTCTTCCCTTATTTTCTCCTTGCAAGTTGCAATTCTCATTGTGCTGGTCAAAGACAGCTTTTTTTCTCCTTTGCATCAACATTTGCCTGCATTCTTCATCGAACCATGGGTTTCGTTTTGAGAGCCGAGTGTAACATAGAACAGGTTGTGCTTCTGATGGGTTGTTGGCATTGCTGCCACTTTCCTTCAATGCCTAATACTGGCGAGGATAGTAGTAGGTATACTAGATTGGAATTGTCATAGTTATTTCTTACCATTGTAGCTTCAAAACAGATTTGATACTCTTCACAAAGAGAAGAAAACTACCTACTTTTGAGATGCCAAGACTAAATGGAACCCCACTTAAGATCTCTGATCAAGCTAGATAATTGGGAGTGATCTTAGACAAAAAACTGAACTGGGGTCCCAACATACGAGAAAGATACAAAAAAACCATGATAGCACTGTAGTCGTGTGACAGGAATTTTTGGCAAAAACTGAGGACCAAATCCTAAAATCATCATGTGGATGTATACTGCCATTGCTAGACGCATTCTGCAATTTGGTCTGGTGGAAGGCGCTGGAAAAATCCACGCATTTAAAAGCCCTAATCAAAGTACAAAGATCAGCCTGTATTTGTGTAACTGGTGCAATGAGAACTACACCAACCGCGAGCTTCGAAGTAATCCTCGATCTCACACCGCTTGATCTCTATGTTCAAAAATCGGCAGCAAACAGCGCACTTAGGCTAAATCAGTTTAATTTCTGGAAAAACAGCGAAACAGGGCAACAATATCTGCCCGGATTACATAACTCCATACCTGCACTTCAAAAAATCCTTCTCAACCAGCTTCCCCAATAAACAGGATTAGGAGAATGAAAATGGAAGTTGGAACAGGTGGAGGTTTCTTTTCAGAAAGCCTGAACCTAGCGAGTTCTTTCAAACTTCCAAATCACAGCAGTGTCTTCCAAGTCGAGATCTTGGCAGTTACAAACGCTGGAAAACAGGTATCCACGATGGCGCTATCACATGCTGATATAACTTTTTTCATTGATAGCCAAGCAGCAATAAAAGCGATTTTTGGTACTCTTGTCAAATCAAACCTTGTTTCTTGCGAAGAGCTAAGGGTTCTTGGCACACAGCATAACGTTAGACTCTGCTGGGTTCCCGGTCACAGTGGCATAACGAGAAACGAAAAAGCGGACGAATTAACGAGAAAAGGCTCAGCACTTGACCCTTCTCTCTTTGATCAATTAATCAGGGTCACACCCTGTGAAATTAAACAGATCATTGGTAACAAAATAATGCGAAAATCCAATGAAAGATGGGAATGCCTAGATTCATGTTACTTCCAGGAAACTATGGCCAAAATACGATAAGAATGGATCTGAAAGGCTGCAACCCCTGAATAGGCCTTCATTACGATCGCTTATAGTATACCTAATAAACTACTAGGCACCACAAAAAGAAAATGGGTCTTTGCAAAGATGACTTATGTAGAGGATACAATGACGAAGACAAACAAGAGGATACCACTCACTTCCTTTGTCACTGTCCAGCAATCTGCCACACCAAGAAAAAATTTCTGGGCAATTATTTCTTCAACGAAATAGAAGAATTATCAGACACTCCAAGAAACAGCCTGTTGAACTTCATTAAGGCCACAAAACGGTTAAAAACTGACCAACCATAAACTCATAGGTTTTTAGGACGTTACAATACTCCAGGATGTCACAATGGATCTACATTGATCTAAGTGTGGCGGAAATAAGATCAACCATCAGCCCATTCCACCTAACCTAACCTACCATTGTAGCTTTCCGTCGTAATATCGTTTCAAAGCGTTAGTTCATACAAGTCGTGAACAGGATATCCTCATTCGTACCTTGGTTATAACAAGATAGCGGTCCAAGTCAAAGTTGGCCCCTCGGAAAGTTCGGACATCTATCACACTGAAAGAGTGTCTTTCGTCGATCGTAACATGGTCAACTTGGTTCACGGTTGATTGATCTGGAAATCGCCATGTACCTTTATAAATTTTGAGATGAGCGAAGCGCATACTATATATATTATATACATAACAACAAGATTCAGCCCGCAGCAAAATCGATTAGTCTTATCCGTTTTAGAAAGTTTTTTCCATGCAGACTATGTTTACCGATTGTATTTTTAAAGACGTCCTACTTCCCTTGTTTTGCGTCAAAATCACTAAGGCCAATTTTCACGTCATGTCTAGGGCATTGCTCATATGTTTCTTCGAGTAGATCGTAGGGCCTCTGCCAATTTTCTCGCTGTACTTAGTCCATCAAGGGATCTTACGTTCCAGGTGCAGAAGCTAAGGTTTTTGTCCTTATTTCTTTTTCTCAGGTCGTCAACGGTGAAATCATTATTTTTATCCGAGGCTGTTGGTTGTATCAGAACCATGCGACATTTCAGTCAGGTTTTTGTGTGATCCCCTTGGACATAAAGGTTCGAATAACCCGATATCAGTATCCTGCTGCAGGTGTTTAAAAGCTGCCGTTGGCTCGCCAGGAGCTCAACCGCCACCATCCTTACTTCAATACTCTGTCCTGTCCTAGTATTGAAAAGGCCTAACCAAATACTTCGTAGTAGCTCATTCAGGAATTTCTACCACTTAACTGTTGAAGTCTACCGTTGGTTCTGTAAATCGATTTCGTCCACTGTGACTTTCCCCATAAAACCTGGCAGACCACTGAGATTCGGACAGTCAGTCATTACATGCAGAGCATTATAGTGTTGTTCTATTTTTCTTCTACACTTTATCAATATTCGCATTCACTAGTTTGAAAGTTGGATCGACGGGAACGCACTCACTTTTGTTCATCTTTTTTGCCTGAGGGTAATCTACACACAACAAGATACAAGAACCCCTATTCCAAATCGAAATAAATGATAGTTAATTCGAATTTGTTTACATATTCTTTTTATTATTATTATTTATGGCACATGACATAAGTTATGTTAACACAAAAAAAGATTACAACTAATAATTATTTATTTTCAGTACAATTGGATAATTTGGATTTTTCCCATCCGACATCTATAGTTGGATATAGTAAAGTATGATCTTAACAAAATATAAATTAACAAATTAGAAAAAGAGTGAATATTTCCTAAAAAAAGTATGTATATCGCCAAGGTGCACACACACACACAAAAAAAAAACAAAACAGAAAAGCAAAACATTTAGAAAAACATTAAATCTCACTATTTCCTGCCGTTTGCCATGGTATTGAGTGAGTCTAGTCATATGAAAACAAAAAGCTTTTCGAAGGATTTTAAAGAGTAAATAAACTAAGCCATGCGATTTCTATTATAAAAAGAAAAAAAACAAGAAAATTTATAAACTATCAATTAAATGAACGCAAAAAACGATTTGATATGAAAAATGTGATAACAACAAAAAGTGCACTGCTTTTTAAATAAAACAAAAAAAATTTTTTTTTATATATAAATGTAAATGTATACGAAACTGAAAATTTAAGTGATAACATTAAACTG
Source organism: Melanostoma scalare (assembly GCA_949752695.1). Taxonomy (NCBI): domain Eukaryota; kingdom Metazoa; phylum Arthropoda; class Insecta; order Diptera; family Syrphidae; genus Melanostoma; species Melanostoma scalare. Next base: position 157,253,078 of record OX456986.1, read on the forward strand.
ACTTTCTATGCTTTTAATTCATATTATCCCGCATCTTCCTTGGTAGTACTCTTATGTGTGTTTTAGTTATAATAATTTCTATTTATTTATTTAGATATATGTAAAGGTTTATACTTAGGTTGATATAACCCTAGGAGCGGGTCATAATGAGCTGGTTGTATCTTTGGTTAGATGGGTTTCGATATCGACGCGACATATGGGGCAATGTTTGTTGGTTACCAACCATTGATCAACACATTCGGTATGGAATAGATGCATGCACGGCAATCGGCTGCAAAGAGAAATAATATTTTTTAAATTAAAACTCTTTAAAATGTTTTGATAAAATTATTTTGATAGTTTGTTCGTAGCAAAGTCCAACTTATGAGAGGTCGATTACTTCTACTTCTGGGCACTGTATATCCTGTTTGCCCATATACCACTTGAGAGCTATGGTAAACAAACAACTGCTAGACCCCATCAACTACAACATTAGTGGTGCTGACATTCTTCTACACAAATTTGGGATCCCAAAAATGAAAACAAACTACACCACACACCTTAATTCGCCATGCTCTCGGTTGGTTCCAGCCTCCAAGCTGTCTGTTCCCGAGCACAGGCTGCGCTTAATATGATTCACACCTGGTGTGTTAGAAACGGTCTCTCCGTCAATCCTCTTAAAACTGAGGTTGTCCTGTTCATGAGACGTAGAAAATTAACGGGTCTGACCCAACTTATACTTAAAAGCGTCAACATCCCCTTTTCAAACGAAGTGAAAAATCTCGTAATCCTAGACAACAAGTTTCTTTGATTCTAAACATGTCGAGTCTAAAACTACTAAAGCACTGTCATTCTTCGGGCAATGTAAAAGAACCTTTGACAAGACATGGGGTCTTTCAGCGAAAAGGTTCCTTTGGATCTATACGGCTATGATAAGACCAAATAAACCTATGCGTCAGTTGTTTGGTGGAATAAGCTCTCGAGTAAATACGTTATTGCATCGTTTGCCAAACTTCAAAGAACAATTTGTCTTGTTATTACTGGGGCCTTCCCCAGCACACCGGGAGCTGCTCTCGACGCACTGCTGAATCTTTCTCCCCTTGATACCTACATCATGGGGTGTACTCTCAAGACCTCATTTAACGAGATGTGATCTCTGGTACTGGAGCTTTGAGGAACTCGCAAGCAGCATATCTTTTGACTCACGTCTTATGGATATGACGTCCGATACGATGACCCCAAGGCTCAAACTGTTTCAAAAAAAAAAAAAAAATACACATGGTCCACTATAGAATCTTAGCCGGGAAAGGATTTTTATCGAATCTTCATAGATGGTTCCAAAACGGATGATGGATCTGGCGCTGGTGCCTTTGTGGAGAACGATGACACGACTGCACGCCTCTTTAGGATCATACGCATCCCTTTTCCAGGAGGCGTATGCTATTCAAATGGCTTTAAGCCACGTTACGAACAATAGCTGGATGAGCCAAGCTGTGCTTAAGGCCCCTTTTTAACCCTCTAACTACTTCAAAAGTGATCCAGGAATGCAAGAGCTCTCTGAATGCGGTCGGAAGACTTAATTCCTTGAGTCTCATTTGGGTTCCAGGCCATCACGGCATAACTGCAAATGAGATCGTAGATGAACTTGCTAGGCAATTATCTCAGATAGCTTTCTCAGGACCTGAGCCGTCGATAGGTCTACCAGCGTTCCAATGAGGGCTTCAATCAACGATTGGATCTGCCAAGAGCACAACCGTAGACGTTCACAAGTCGGCAGGTGTCGCGACTGCCGGCGATGACTTGGCCTCGAAAGAGGATAAGTCGCCAGTGACAAACTTATTAACTATAACGACACAAAAAGCGATTGGCGGAAGGACTGGGGAGCCGACTGCAGTTCGAGGAAGGCCTCACAAGCCAACTAAGAAATGTGGAGAGCCCTCTGATTCTAACGTCCCTCCTAAGGAGGATGCCCAAACCAGTGGAAGGGTTGCAGTGACTCTCTGCAATTCTTCCACTCATACTGCCCGTATAGAAGGGACCCCGGAGAAGACCATTGCTGCAAGTAGAGGGGCCGAGACTTTCGATTTCAACGCGAACAGTGATGTGTTGACAAAGGGGCCACCCTCATCAAAAACTCCACTGCTCCAACCTCCCACCTCATCCCGTCCAATGTCAAAGGACTCGAGGTCGACCAACCCGGACGGTACGGGTGCCGAGACTATCGGCTCCGTGGCTGAAAGGGGAGGACCTCCTTCGAGCTCCGGAAACACTCCTTCCCTTCCCCAAGTTGTAGGCGAAACTGTGACTTACGGTGGGAAAAACAACGAAAGGGTGTCCAATCCCCCTATTCCCAAAGTTGGAGGTGAAACTGTGACTTACAGTGGAACTGAAAACGAAAGGGTCGCCAATCTCCTTATCCCCCAAGTTGGAGGTGAAACTGTGACTTACAGTGGAACTGAAAACGTAAGGGTTTCCAATCCCCCTAAACCCCAAGTTGAAAGTGAAACTGTGTCTAACAGTGGAACGGACAACGAAGAGTATCCCAACCTCCCTACCTTACCAAACCACAAAGAAAGGCGGAAGAATGCGGAGAAAATTGCGAAGGTGTTAGGTGCGGTACCTAAACCTAAGCTTGATTCAACGCAATCTGCCAAACGTGAGTGGGCAATGAAAATCATTGCAATAAATGAAAAAAACTGCGTAGACTCAACGTCTAAGCGCCAACGTTCGTTCGAGCAGTCAACCCCGAACGCCAAAAGGCCTAAGGTGCAAAAACCAAGCACCCTCAGCTCCAAAAAAGACATGTCGTACAGTGACGCACTGAAGGACAAACCCATTTTCGCTGTCATTGACAGGAGTAACGCGGATGGTGCGATCTCTTTCGATCAATGGGCGATCATCATGAACAAGCTCCAGGCCTCCTACTGGACTCTTATTATGGAAAACCCAGGGGAACCTGCCATCTTTGAGGACGCAGGATGGTATCAGGGGCGCGTCAGGTTAATCGCGTTTGATGGAGAGAGATCGCGCGATCTGTATAAACTTGCGATAAGCAGGTTAGAGGGACTCTGGCCTGGTGCTAAGCTTGAAGTCGTGTCAAGGGAGGATATCCCTTGCAGGCCTAGAGCTCGCGCTAGACTACCAGCAGAACTCTCCTGCAAAGATACTATCATGAAAATGATTCAATTCGGCAATCCAACCTTTCCTACTCATGACTGGAAAGTCGCGAAGCTGGAAGATCCGCAGGGTCACTATAGATCGGCTATAATAGTCATCAATAAGGACTCCCTAGCTCCCCTGGCTGAGACAAAAGGCGTGATTCGGTTCTACTGGTCAAATATTGCCTTAAAAATATACAAAAAAAAGATGAAGAACAGAACATCGTTCCATCTTCCATAACAAAAAGTGCGTCTTCAGTGGAAGAACCCGCTGGGCAAGTCGACCCTCCATCCATGAAGATAGACGAGCTCGGCACAACCTCTGCTGAAACGTATGATAACAAACCCTCCACATCCGACTTGGATGCCCAAAACGTCGTCAAATTCTCCGACTTGGAGACTGATGACTCCGATGCCCAAAACGTCGTCAAATTCTCCGACTTGGAGACTGATGACTCCGCTAACGAGGTTTCGCTCAGCGAGGATGACCTTCTTAAGTCAAACTCTGAGAGCGAAACAGACGACGACCTCTACCAGACCGTGGTGAGGGTTAGTCTACTTAGTTGTTCCCAAGATGGTGCAGCTAACTCAGATTAACCTCCAACACTCCAAGCAGGCTTCGGCCTCCCTTCTTCTCCGTCTAAACAAGAGGGGGGAAGATATTGTCCTTATCCAAGAGCCTTGGATCATCAAGTCCATCGTTCGAGGACTAAGGACTCCTGGATATACTCTACTGTATATGAAGGACAAAGGTGAACCCAGATCCTGCATATTGGTAAGAAGTAGCACTAATGTATTTTTTTATCCTGCGAAGAAACGCTCAATTTGCTTCTGGACACTCACTTTCCAGGAAGCTCTAAGAACTTATGCAACTATGATTCTACAGAACCAGGTAGCATAATAACAAACAACCCCGATCTGATTACAAGGGAAAAATTAGTTTGGGCCATTAACAGCTTTGACCCATACAAATCCACTGGACCTGATGGTATAATTCCAGCCGAACTTCAAAAGGCCGCGGACATTATTATCCCTGTCCTTGAAGTAATTCTCATCGGCTGTACCACCTTGAACTATATCCCCACTCAGTGGAGAGAAGTCAAGGTTGTGTTTATACCTAAGGCTGGGAAATCATCCCACGTAAACCCAAAAGATCTCCGACCAATAAGTCTATCATCTTTCCTTCTTAAAACCCTAGAACGACTGATTGATATCCACCTGCGTACAGCTATAGATCCAAAATTGTTATCTACAGCACAACACGCCTACTGTAAGGGAAAATCTGTAGAAACGGCAATACACACCCTGGTACGTACTATAGAATATTCCCTCCATCACAAAAAATTCACTCTGGCCGCTTTCCTCGACATAGAGGGAGCCTTCAATAACGTCAGCAACTCTGCAATTACAAAGGCACTGACGAAGCTCAAAGTAGATGGTTCCATAGTGGAGTTGATAAATCTAATGCTTAAAAGCAGGAGAATCAACTCTACTCTAGGAAACTTCTCTGCAAAGAGATCTGTCAGTAGAGGAACACCGCAAGCCGCCAGCGCAGCCATTCGTATGAGAGCTATCTCCCAATGGACCGTAAATAACATCGGTCACACTACAATCCTGAATTTTTTCGGATCAATCCCTTGCCACTCCGACTACACCATCACCCAATTGGTTTTCGATAATAAGTTCCAAGTCTCAATCCCACCGAGAACGACCTGGGAAGACGAAGAATTTTTGAGAGATGATTCAATTCATTTCTATACAGATGGTTCAAAAACCGAAGAAGGGGTAGGCTGTGGGGTGTACTCAAACCGACTTAACGTAAGTCTCTCGTTCCGCCTTCCAAACCATTGTAGCGTGTTCCAAGCGAAAATTCTGGCGATCAAAGAGGTCCTATCATGGCTAAAAGAAAACGTGATATCCTCAACGAATATCCGGATTTTCTCAGATAGTCAAGCAGCCCTCAAATCACTCGGCGCTGTTTCTACGAACTCAGTAACCGCCCTTAACTGTCGCCTATCTCTTAGGGAGATGGCTGAACAGTTCAATATTCACCTTATTTGGGTGCCGGGGCACAGAGATATCGTGGGTAACTGCAAAGCCGATGAACTCGCCAGAGAAGGAACCGTTCTACCGATCTCAACCAGCAGGTTGAATATTGGTATACCAATCGCTACATGTAAACTTAAGCTAAAGCAAGAGGCAATGGACAGAACAAATGACAGGTGGAACAATATCACCACGTGCGTGGCAACAAAACGGATATGGCCAGGACTAGATCCAAAACGCACAAGACATTTGTTATCCATTACCAGATTGCAAGTTAGCTCCGTAATCAATGTCATTACCGGACATTGTCTGATAGGAAGACACGCCATAAGACTTGGCGTTCCCTCTAATGACTTCTGCAGAAGTTGCTTAGATGAGGAGGAGGAGGAGACAATCCCACACCTCCTCTGCTCATGTCCTGCACTCTCTTTTAAAAGAAAGCGGCATCTGGGGAAATATTTTCTCGATGATCCAAGCGATCTGGCGAATACAGATCCCCTGCATCTCCTTCGCTTTATTAAAAGCTCCAAATGGTTTTGTTAAGTGAGGTACTCCCTCGCATAATTTCTATGGTATCACAATGGACCTAGTATTGGTCTAAGTGTGTCAGATGTATTCTTGACAGCCATTGTAACCTAACCTAACCTAACAACCGTAGACGGCATGCCTCCATTGCATGCAGACAGTATCCTCCTCAACGTAAATAAGAAGACTGCAACATTTTTGCTATCCCATAGCAGAAAAGAATGTAGAAAACTTCTCTTTTGCCAAGCATTTAAACGTGTTAGGCTTAAGTGATACCACACTTTGTGAATCTTGTGGAGAAGATGAGGACACCGCAGAGCACTTCCTGCCTTTTCTCCTATGAGGTTAATGAGGCTAATAACTTAGGCTCCTTATCATGGCAGCGTCTTTTGACTTTTCTTCGAACATCTGGAAAGCTATAACAAATAGAAGGTTGCTATCCGGTACCAGCTGGTATTTAAAAACCTCCAACAGAAAAAAAAATAGTAGTATTATTGCCATGACGGGCGCTATCTCGATTAGCCTTTAGGAATCGGCAAAAAATTGTAGGTCCCCACCATTCCTCACGAGGTATGGTTATGAGAAATGCTGGTTCCCGAAGCTCCGCGCTCTGTTGCGCCACGCTATTTATTTTTTAAATTTTATTCAATTACTCTCGCTGAACTTGCCTATTCTTCGCAAAAAGCGATACCCGTGGAAAAATATTTCTAAGTGTCGAGCTTCAAACACCTATTTGATAGAAAGATATGCGAAAGTGTCTTTGTTTTTCTTTTTTTTTGGCTAGGCAAAAACTGACGTATCAATAATGTTTTACCTTTGCAATTGGCTCAAGAAAGAAAGAATCTCAAAATGCCTCGTGGATCATTTCCCAAATTTGAATTGTAAGCAACAACGTTTGATGAGTCCTAATTAAGTTTTACTTGAACAATCTCTTGAAAAACCAAGACCTTGATAATCCCAGTCCTACTTTACAACAGGCAGAAAAATCGCGGAAAGGAAAACAAAACAACAACTTGACTTAGGTAGCGCAATCAAGTGAAGGAAGACCTTAACAGACTTGGAGTGCAAAATTGGAGAGAGCTCACCCTCACGGCTGTTTCGCACGTACTACAGTCTTCCAAACCACGCTGTTCAGGTATGCTTCTGGTACACTAGACAACAAAAAAAAAAAAAAAAATATTAAAAATATAACTTACCGCACTTCATTGTCAATCTCAAACAAGGACAAACAGATAGCACACTTTTCTGCATCCTCATCCGATTCACTTTCACGACGAACACGTTTGTATTTGTGCGGTAAGGTGTTGCGTTCGATAATTTCCTATGAAATGAATAAAGCCACCAATGAGATTTGATAACAAACAATCCTTCAAAAACAACTCACTAATGATGCGCCACGATTTGGTCTCATAGTGGGTCCGAAAACAATTCTAGAACCAATGTCTTCAATAGATCTGAGACTGGTCAATGGTGCTCTTAGGCCAATTTCTAAGCGTACCGGAGTTGGCAAAGCATAATGATGAATCATATGATGATGGACAGCTGGTATATTCCTCTGCCTGGGTTGTGTTGTCGGTGGAGGCTCAAATGAACTAGACAAACTAACCATCTGATATGCCTGTGTTAATGAAAATTCAAACGTGTAAGTATAATATGATGTTGGGTTGGTCATAAGACGTACCGGGTCTAAGCTAGAAACAGGTCCAGTTCTATGGTGTACGCATGAACAAATATTCGGAATCTGTCGCGATCGGAAATTGGGCATGCTGCGATTTGAGGATAAGTCTATTGGAGTTGGTGTTAAATGACGACGATGGATCTCTTGCATGGTTTGTTGGCGGCACCATAGATTTTGATGTACCAAATATGGTGGCGGTACGCCTCCTACACCTTGATGATGTCGATGGTGAGGCGCCGCAGCGTTAAATGTTGGATAACGACGCGTTGGTGCACGTGATGGACCATTGATGTCACGCACAAAATATGGTGGATAATTGGAACTTTCTGTTGAATGTGCTGCAGGTGGAGAACAAATATTTGCTCGACGCGGTGGTGGTGGTTGTTGATCTGAAGTTTCGGAAGAAGATCCAACTTCTGATGGCAGCGGCGCGGGCGGCGGCGCAACGGCTATAGTGGCTGGAGCAATAGGTGGCAGACTACTGCTATTGACACCTACAGGAGCAGGAACATTTGTGCTTGGGTGTGGAGCTGTGGTGGTTGTAGTAGTTTGTCCTCTAAGACATTGTGGCTCAGAATACCCACAGTATTGTGGCTGTGGATAAAAGTCATTGTACCTATATGGCGGTGGGACTCCTTCGAGATAACGGTCTCGCTGACACATGCCTCGATACGTATTAATTGGCATTGGGAAATCGGGGGGAGAAACAGTACGCAGTCTTGTAGCTCTTGTTTGATAAGGAGCAAGTCGCGGCGGTCCAATTATATTTCCAAATACATTTGGCCGAATGCGATTGACATTGTAACGATAGCCATAATCATAAGAGCAGCCAACATCACTACCACTACCACTATCACCACCGCCACCACCACCACCAACACCACCTCCAGCAACACCACCACCAACACCGCTACTACCACCACCGCCGCCAAAAACATCACCACCACCATTTGCGCTTGGATTCGCAATTGCAGAGTTCGAAGCTGAGGTTGAAGTGACTTCATTATAACGCCGAGGGGGGTAGCGATAATCGTAGTAGCAGCGCATACCTGCTGCTGCTGCTTCTTCAGCAGAGGCCGTAGGCAAAGAAGAAGTTACATCGGTTGGTATAGGGGGGATCGACGACGGTGAGTTCTGAAGCATAGAAAACATCATCGAAGTGTCGGTAGTGTCGTTTGGTTGCTAATAAAAACAAAAATTGATATGTATTTCCAAAAAATTCTAAGAGACCCTAACTTTTATTCGAACTTACCACATCAGATAACCTCAAATCATCAACCATTTCATCATCATTAGTCAGATCGATTGATACAATGGGTTCGCGAGTGGAATGAACAAACACTACATCATCGTCATCACCAGTCGAGTCAGAGAGCCAATCCAATTGCAAATCTGGTGCGGTTAGGACATCGTTTGAGCGCGAAGATGACGAACACTCTCCAACGTTCCCTTGACATTCACTGCTTCCGACAGCAGCATCTTCGAATGGCTTTGTAATTTTACTAGGTGGACTCGTTTCATCGGCATGTCCATTACATAGACTAAGTAAATGCCTTCCTTTTCCTAAAATAGCCACATCGTCGCCCGCATCATCTGAATCTGAGTCTGAATCTGTTAATGGATTATTGTATTTGGTAGCCATAGCCATCCTGACTATACGCGAATGACGCATTCTAGCTCTAAGCGATTCTAGTCTAGCAGACAAGGAAGATTTTCTTTTTTGTAAGCCACTTGGTCCTGGCAACGAAGGAATTTCATCGTAAAAAGCTGTGGATGATGAAGACGATGATCCTGCTGCTAGTCCTGCTGTTGACGCGGAATGGTCGACAGCAGCTGCAGCTGCTATAGTAGTTGTGCCGCCATTTGCCTCATTGAGAATACTTCTCATATTAATATCCTCCTCTCCCTCACGCTTATCGAGTTGTAAGACTTGTAACACTTTGTTAAAAGCATCGCCTTTGAAATTAATTGTACTACTACTACTACTACTGCTTGTCCCACTGTCACAACCGCTGGTGGAATCAAGGTTCCTTGGTGCTTTGACTGGTAATATAGAGGTAGAACTGCTTGGGCTATCCATTATATCTAGTGATGATCCAGCAGCCGCTGGAACTAGTGACTTTCGTTTTGTCCCTGCATAAGCTATTGCTGGCGTTTTGTTCGTGACAGTGCTGCTTGTCCAACCGGTCCTGTGTATGATACCAGTTGCACTATTGCTTTGAATTTGACTGCCACTGCCGTCAGTCTCCAACAAAGGAGGAGGGGTTACATTGCTGCTACCATTACTACTACAGCCACTGCTGCTACTGCTAATATACATACCATCGGTATTTAATTCAGTCTTAACAAGATTCCCATTTTCAACATTATTCGTAGGTGGCTGTATTTCCAGTGATGGTTGCTGTTCTGGCTGTGGATTGTGTATGTGATGAGAAGGCAACGTAGGCGACAACGATGGCGGCAGCAGTGGTTGTGGCGGCATGCTCGATGGCGGATGTTGATGATGGTAAAGATGATTAAAATGTGACAAGACTGGCCGACGATGTGAGTACGTATTAACCATTCCACCAAGACCATCATAGTCATAGGCAGAATATGTTGACCAGCATGAATGCTGCTGTGGCAGTGGTGGATTTGGATAGTCCATATGATTTCCTACATCATCAAGCATTAGGTTCCTCGATGTGTCGCTCATAACGGCACTGCTTCTGCTATTAGTGCTGGTATTGTTTGTATCTCCATTAAAAGAATGAAGTTCCGGCTGGCGGTTTCTAGAAGTTATTTGGTATGCTGAATCTCTGAGCACAAAAATTGATTAAAATACTCCATTAGAAAGATCATCAACAGATACAAAATCTAGATTAGATTATTTACCTTGTGGGATCGCGTGGGCAATTGCATGTTTCTGGCTGACATTTTCGACATGACAGCCATGGATCACGGCTCATTAAATCAACCTGGTAGCGTTCTTGGGCTCCGTTCATCGGATTCCTGCGCTGGAGATGTGGTGATATCAATTGGTTATGATGTACGGGATACATTTGTGGCATATATGGCTCTGGATGCATTGTGTTCTGAAAACAATGGACAGGGAATTAATAGAATGTTCAATTTAGATATGTGATTAAATCTAAGCACTGACGTATTGTAGTCCCAGCGGTTCTCTCGGAGAATATTGGTTGTATGCAAACAGATCATAAGCTGTTAAAATAAGAAACAAATTAATTATTTTAAGGTTATGCGATTCAAATACAAGAACTTACGTTCATCACTTGGTCGTGGTTCCATGTCAAAGCTGTTTGCAAGTCTGGTCGCTGACAAAGCAGTTTCAAATACCTCCCTAAATGGTACATCAAGGGGTTCTCCGTGTTCATTTTCCATTTTGTTTTGTTTTTTTTGGAAAAGAAAACTTTTAGGTTTAAGCTTGAGGGTGTAAAATAAGGTTTCTCTGTGTTAGATGTACCTATAAAAGAAGACGAACTTTTTTAATTTTCAAACTTGACAAATTTTAAGTTGTAAGACAAGACGAGGTACAAGGACTAGCAAAAAGAGGCAGATGCAGAGGCAGAGGCAGGGGTTCTATCAACCATGCATTATGAACTAAAATTTTTTTTCAATTTTCTTATAAACTATAGTTCTAGTTTATTATACATAAGCTATCTCTAGGCCGAAAAGCTTTAGAATTAAGATATTGAGTAATTTAGAGTACCCGCTTAGGGTCACTTAGTTTAAGCTTACATATAAGCCAGATTTACACTTTTTTCTTAGCATGTAAGTTGATATAAGAAATGAGTTTTTTAGTTGAGATATTCCACGTGTTTTTTAATCTAATAAATGAAAAGATTAGTAAAGTTTTTAACAGTTAAAACACTTATTTTATTTCCTCAGATGTACATTTCAGTAGCAATGCTTCCATCGTCAGTGAGATTTATAAAATTAAATTAAATTAAATTATTTGTCAAAAAACTAATAATAAACAAAAATGTTTCTAAACAAAAATTACAGTTGAGTTGAGTTGAATCTATTAAAAAATTTTTTGAATATTGAATCTTTGATTGGTCCATCATCACTATTCATTAGATTATTTTTGTTTTTAAATATGTAAAATGATTCAAAAGTGTTGCAGAACATATGCTAGAAAATAGTCATAGCTTTAGTTTGCAAAATTTAAAACTAATAAGAAATGTAAATAGCAATTATGAATTAGATGCTTTTGAATCATTTTACATATTTAAAAACAAAAATAATCTAATGAATAGTGATGATGGACCAATCAAAGATTCAATATTCAAAAAATTTTTTAATAGATTCAACTCAACTCAACTGTAATTTTTGTTTAGAAACATTTTTGTTTATTATTAGTTTTTTGACAAATAATTTAATTTAATTTAATTTTATAAATCTCACTGACGATGGAAGCATTACTACTGAAATGTACATCTGAGGAAATAAAATAAGTGTTTTAACTGTTAAAAACTTTACTAATCTTTTCATTTATTTGATATAAGAAACTGAATTAATAACAATGAATTAAAAACTGAAAAAAAAACTGAGGGAATGGGGGGGACCTACAATTTTCTGTCCGTTCCGAACGGCGAGAAAGCCCTTTTCATGACAATAAAGTTACTATCGGAAATCTTGCCAATTCCGCGCGAAAGACGATTATTATTATTATTATTAAAAGCTTTATTTGCCAATTAAAAAAAAATTTTTTGTACATACATGGTAATGGTTTTGTTTACATTATTTAAATTAATATAATTTTTAAAAGTTTATACATATATTCAAAGTTAAGTTAGGTAATGTTTTTCATGTTAATAAAAGTTAGATAGATATACATATGTCGATCTGGCGTAAGCCTCCCCCATTGCTGCCCATAGATTTCTGTTCTTTCCGTCATTATACCAGTTGTTGTTGAATTGTTTAAGATCGTCTTCCCATCTCTTCTTTGGTCTGCCTCTAGGTCTAATTTCGTCTGGTGGGGTCCATCTTGTTAAAATTTTTGTCCATTTGTTGTCTTGGGTTCTCGAAATGTGACCGGCCCACCTCCATTTGAGTTGTTTTATTCTTTGAGTTGCGTCTGTTATTTTAGTTCTTCTTCTTATTTCTTCGTTCTTAATTTTTTGAATAGTCCTTATATTTGTATGTATGTATGTATAATTTTATTTAGTTGAATTTAACTATTATATTACAATTAAAATTATTTTTTTTGTATACAATATTAACTACTAGCCTTGATGTATGTATATTTACAAGTTTTGGTTTTTTATGTGCATTGTTAATTTACTTTTAAAGCAATTAAAGTTAACTTCACTTTTAATCGATTGTGGTAATTCATTAAATAACTTAAGTCCACGATAAAATATTGTATTTTGGGATCGCACGTCTCTATACAGTTGAAGTCTGAAGTCATCATTGGATCTGAGATTGTATGGTTGCACATCTCCTATATAGTTGGTATTTGACGTCAAGTATTCCGGTAATAATTTATGTTTCATTTTATAAACAAAGATTAATGTGTTGAATGTTACTCTCTGTTTAATATTCATCCATTTGAGACACGATAACATCCATTGTACAGAGGTGTAGTAGCTACATTTGAGAATGATGCGCATAGCCCTGTTTTGTTGCAATTGAAATCGGTTAATTTGTTCATTATTACCTAGAAACAATATTGTTGAGCAAAAATCGAAATGAGGCTTAATTATTGTGTTATATATATTTATTGCACATAATAACGTTATGTTTTTACGTATTCTCCTAAGGAAATATATTTTTTTAGATACTTTTTGAGCTATATAAGTGAAGTGACTTTTAAATGAAAGTTTATTGTCCAATATAACCCCCAAATATTTTATTTCGTACAACTGTTCAATTTGTTCACCATCAATTGATATATTAATCAGTTCATCACTATTTAGAAGCATGCATTTCGTCTTATTAACATTTATTTTAAGTTTATTTACTTTTAACCAAACACAGATCTCATTCAAATCTTCTGTTACCTTTGTTACAAGTTCATTTACATCTTTACCACTCACAAACACTAGTGCATCATCAGCAAATAACGCTATCTTTGAGTTTTTTAAAACAGTACTTATGTCGTTGATGTAAATTAAAAACAACAGTGGACCAAGTATAGTCCCTTGAGGTACTCCAAACCGCGTTTCCACGGAACTTGATGTTGAGTTATTAACACAAGTCTTTTGAGTTCGTCCGGATAAGTACGATTCAAACCATTTAAGTTCATTGTCACTAACACCGTATTTATTCAATTTTCTTATAAGTTTGTTGCGGTCAATAGTTTCGAAAGCTCTTTGAAAGTCTAAAAAAACTGTAACTGTTTTATTACCACAATGTCTTTCTTCTTTCATGTTCAATATGAGCCAGTTAAGAGCCGTTTCGCATGAATGTATGTGTCGAAATCCTGATTGGTTTTCAATTAATATTTTATTATCACAAACATATTTGTAGAACTGTTCATATGCACACTTTTCAATTATTTTTTCTAAAATGGGCAACATGTTTATTGGTCTAAACTTTTCACAGACATTTGTTTTTGATTCTTTTGGGATGGGTATAACGATAGATTCTTTTAAGTTATTTGGGAATTCACCATTTATAAAAGATTTATTTACAATTTTCACTATAGTAGGACCTATTATATCAAAACAATCTAAAATTATATTAATATTCAAATTGAAGGCACTTTTGGTATTGATGGATTTACAAATTTTCTTTAGTTCTATGAGATTTATTGCATTAAATTTAAAATTGGATGAGATTTGTATGAATTCATGATTAAAATGATGATTATGTACAATGGGTATTGAATTACTAATGGTATTTATACTTTCAACAAAAAAAGTGTTGAACTTTTTTGCAATCACCGCACTCTCTGCTTCAACAGTATTACCGAATCTAACTTCGCTTATAACCTCTTTTTTCTCTTTTAATACAAGCTTTTTTATTGTTTTCCACATGTCTTTTTGATTGTGACAAGACGTAATTTTATTACAAATATAATTTCTTTTTGTTTGATTTAGTTTATTTTGATATAAATTTCTAGTATTTTTATAGATATCCCAGTCACTTGGTCTATTTGATATGGTAGCCTTTTTGTAACATTTTACCTTATTGTATTTTAACGATCGCAGTTCACTCGTAAACCATTTATTTGCTTCTGTAATTTTTGTTAATTTTATTTGTTTATTGACACAATATGATAAACTATTTTGTAGCTTAAATGATATCGTATTTGAGTCCGCGCCTAAATTACATGATTGAAGTTCTAAATAAAGTAGTCTCATGAATTCACTCTTGTTATATTTGAAAAGATTAACATATTTTGTATTTTTATTAACGCGACCAGAAGGTACTGTTATTTTGGCTATGATTGCTTCGTGATCGCCAATATTGAATTGTGGAGCTGTATCCGATAAAACATTTCTTTCTGCTGGACAAATGACAAAGTCTATTAACGATCTGGTGTTATTTGTTATTCGAGTTGGTTTAGTGATTCTTTGAGTTAAGTTATTATTTATTAAAATATCTAAAAATGCTCTTGTGTATGTGTATTCACTGTCCAATAAATTTATATTAAAGTCACCAAATATAATTAAGTTCGAGTAATCGTTTAGTTCTTGGATCCAATTTTCAAAGGTATTACAAAAAATTCGCTCGGAATAACTTGGCGATCTATAGAAAATAGCAATTGTGTCCTTAAATTCGTTACTATATATTTCATAACACAAGCACCATATTTGCATATCAACATTAATTTTATTTACAAGTCTATAACGTAATCCTTCCCTAAAGTAAAGCATTACGCCACCTGTATGTCGACTTGTACTATCACAACGTACGGGTAAGCTATAATTTGGAAGACTTATTTCACTGTCACTTATGCTGTCTGTTAAATGTGTTTCAGAAAACGCAATTATATCAAAATTATTGTTATTGATTATGAATTCAACTTGATTAAAATTTTTAGTTAAACCTTGGACATTAGCATACCAATATCTGAGTTGAGTTAGTTGCTAATATTGAGTCCTGTCTTTAAGGACTTTAATTTTCCGGAGATAAACCGGACATTTCTTATCGTTTGCCGGATGATCACAGTTCATCTTCATTTCTAATGTTTTATTTAGCTCTGTGCAGTTTGTACACAAACTACGTTCACTGTTACATTCTGCTATTGAGTGATTACCTCCACATTTCATACACTTTACGTCTTTTTTACACACACTTGATTTATGATTAAACCCTTGGCATTTAAAACAACGCGTAACATTAAAGTACTCTCTAACTGGACATTTCACCCACCCCACCTTTATGTATTCCATATCCAACATTTTACTGAAGCCAACACTATCAACTTCCAAAATCGCATTCTGATTTCTAAATTTATTGTTTTTATTTCTAAATACATGTATGTACTAGTTTAATTTCGCATTCATTTAGTTCTTTGTTTTGTATTTTTATTTTTTTGACTATGTCTTCTCTGGTTTCATCATTTTCTATGTTCATAATACATATTTGAGGCTTCGTTTTTAATGGCACGATTACTTTGTATTGATCTTTAAACTGTGTTTCAATTTCAGTTTTCAGCTTTTCAGAGGATGATTTATCAGCACATTTTATAATTATTCCGCCGTCATTCTTGTTCACCAGACTGTTAATATTGACACTAGTTGGGTCTATTTTTTCTTTTATTTGTTTTCTTGTTTCGTTTGATTCTTGTTTTGATTTGGGGTATATAACGACAGCTGACTCGTTTTTTCTTTTTAGAGCATCACTGTAGGTCTCTTTCCCTTTTTCTGAATTTCCGTTTATGTTTTTGATTTCTTTTGTAAGTGCATTCACTGAGTTCGCTATATGCTTAACACTCTCTTTCACGTTATTCTTATGTTTTCCATCATCATCATGCATAATTTTTTTTTGTATGTCTTCTAAAGCTAGTCCTAAACGACGAACATGCTCGCCGAGCATGCTCGTTTGCATTATCCCATAGACGACGAACGCATTTGCCGAGCATTCCTTTCATGTTGATTCCCCACAGCGCAGCGTAAACGTGTGTAGTGTAATCTTCTATTAAATTGTGGCTGTCTGTTGCCTTTTTACTTTATCCGCGATATGCACACGACGACGTCCACATTAGAAATGAGGTTTGCTTCATAGTAAAAAACCGGTTTGCTCGCGAGCATGGCCCTACATGGCAAACAAAGAAGCCAACGAACATGACAAAATCGAAAATTTTCGCCAACAGCGAGCGGCTCGCCAACTGCTCGCCAACCAACCCCTAGACGATGAAAATACGGCGAGCACGAGCATGCTCGGCGAGCATGTTCGTCGTTTAGGACTAGCTTAAGGTGTTTGAGACCGTAACAATTTTGCTGACGTCATCAGTTATTTGCGAACTGTTACTTTGAATATTGCTGCTTATGATATTCATCTTGTTTACATAATTTTCACATTTTTTTTGTGCGCCTTCCATTGCCTTTATTCTTTCTCCATATCTATCTTCGATTGCCTCTAATAGCAATTTAATTTCTAATTCGTTCTTTTTTAACGATGTTTCGAACTCATTCTTATATTCTTTTAAGTAAAGATTATTTTTCTTAACAATTTCTTGCATTTCCTTCATCATTGCATCTAGATTTGATATATACATCATACAATCTTCGCAAATATATTTCACTCTTTTACACTCATCAAATATGCGACTACTGTATGTGTCTATGCCGCTGCATTTGACCGTAAAGTGAAATATTTTCCCGCACACACCATCACATCTTAAGCCCGATTCTCCTCGGATTGAATTTCTGCATTTACTGTAGTGTTCCTTAAACATCGATAGTCAGCACTTGCGATAGTTGGCGATAGTTTTCGAAAAACACCCGATAGTATCGATAGTCTATCGATAGTTTTTAATATCAAACAAGACAAATACCAATGAATAATTGTTTAATGTCAACACTGTTCTCAAATAATGGGGTTACTTTTTTATTAAGTATATTCAAAAAGTGAGTTGATACACAGGTGTACTAATTCAAAATTTTCAAATTTTGTTTTAAGAATAATAGTTCGTTCAAAACTTTTGGTTTTAATCTACTGCTTTAATCTAATGCTGCGGGCCAAAATGTAGATGGTTCTGGCAGCGTTACAGTTCTTCACAATACTCTTCATAAAATTTCATATCTTCAATCGAATACAGTGATACAGAATGCTTAAAGACTTTATTTATTTATAATTCGACCTATTGCCATTACTCAAATAGTTTTACCAGTTTCATACAATACAAAGCAAATTTTTATTGTCGATACTTGCGATTGTTTTTAAAACATCGATGTTTTCGATAGTCAGAAACTATCGATAACTATCGATAGACTATCGATGTTTAAGGAACACTAATTTACTGCAGTTATTCATATTAATTTAGAGTTTTATCAACACCATACACTTCAGAATAGCTAACTATACGTATGAGTCAATTTTGGAATTTTAATTCTCAAATTAATTTCGGTTTTCAATGTATACTTTCGGAACGATTATTAAATTCACACTTGCACTTGCACTTCTTCTCTCGAACAAGTAAGTAGTTAATATTAAGTAGTTTTCTTTCCATTTTACATTGACAGATTCTTAATTTTTCAAAAGACGATACCCGTGGAAAAATAATTTTGCCCCTGTTGGGATTCGAACCACGAACCTCTGGGTTAACAACAGACATGCTAAGGCTATGTCCTAATTGGAGTTGCATCGCGCGATTGAACGATGAACTTCGGTCGGTCGCGTTGCTTGTTGGTAGTGCTACCACAATGAGTGTCCTAATACCAGTCGCAAGATGCTCATAAGATCGACACAATCGTTCGATCGCTGCACAATTGGCATCGCGACACTATATTCTCAATTATAAAAAAAGAAAAACGTCAAATAAAATATATAAAAGCCGGTTGAGATTTGGCAAGTTCCACCACTTGTACCCAGAGTTGCAAAGCCAACAACATATTTTTTACCATTACACATACATACATAAAATGGGATTCACATAAATTTCACTAGTTTAATTGTCTTCGAATGTCATTTTCACTTGCTATTCGCTAAAACCAACGCGACGAAAATCAAATTGGTTGATTTGAAGCAACCAGACTACTTTTCGTAGCGGCGGTCGCATGAGTATACACTTTGAATATGAAAAGCTTTAATGATAATGCTTTAATGATAAAGCTTGAACGATCATGAAACAAACATTTTCGACCGTGCTACCCCATCGCGCTATCGCTTTCCTGTGTTAATAAGGACACACAATAGGGGTATTGTTGTTTGATATTTTGATCGTCCGATGTCGCGCGATGCCTGCCAATTAGGACATTGGGTAACTATCACGCCACCGGATTTAACTTAACGTCGGCGTCGCATAGACGGTATTCATCATCATCGTCCAAGTTGAATGGGGCATTCTGACTAACAGCGAATTTAGTGTCTGCATCGCCGCTAAGCAGTCTGCAGAAGTGATCTTTCCAGATCCTCAGTAGCAACTGCGTCTCTATTACTATGTTTCAATGTTGACCTTTATAGGCTTGAGTTCATGTCTTGCGACCCTGCTTCGCCATCGCAACTCTCAATTTTCTCAAAAGAGCGCTTTTCATGATGCTTCTTTTTCTTTTTGAGAATTCGGTGTTCTTCCCTGCTTTTCTCCTTGTAAATCTCGTTATACTGATCGTAAGCAGCCCTCGTTCGCTTTTGCATCAACATTTGACGTGCTTTTTGTTTGGCTGAATGTGCCTGCCTGTATTCTTCATCGAACCAGGGGTTTCGTTTTGGTGGCCGAGTGAAACCCAGAACCTCAGAGGCAGCGGTTTTGATGGCTTCTTGGCATTGCTGCCACTGGCAGCAGGTCCGAGTCAAAGTTAGCCCCTCGGATAAAGTTCAGACATCTAACACACTGGAAGAGTGACTTGCGTCGATCGCAGCATGGTCAATTTGATTGACGGTTGATTGATCTGGGGATCGCCATGTACCTTTATGAATTTTGAGATGCGGGAAGCGTGTACTACTTACAACAAGATTTAGCCCCGCAGCAAAATCGATTAGCCTCAGTCCGTTTTCGAAGGTTTTGTCATGGAGGCTATGCTTACCGATTGTATTTCCAAAGATGTCCTCCTTCCCTAGTTTTGCGTTAAAATCGCCAAGAACGATTTTCACGTTGTGTCTAGGGCACTGCTCATATGTTTCTTCGAGGAGCTCATAGAAACAATCTTTGGAATTGTCGTCTTTCTCTTCTGTGTAAAATAAGGACACTGAACGTCGACGAATTGGACAAAACGTCACAATAGACAGACATTACTTCGATGTAGTACAGGACTTCGTCTACCTTGGATCCGCTATAGACACGGAAAACAACATCAGTGCGGAGATCAAACGGAGAATAACTCTTGCCAACCGTTGCTTCTTTGGGTTAAGAAGGCAATTGAGAAACAAAACCCTTTACAGAAAAACCAAGGTAACCTTGTATAAGACCTTGGTCATCCCAGTCCTGCTTTACGGAGCGGAAGCATGGACCTTATCAAAAGCGGATGAGGAACCCTTGGTCGTTTCAAAAGAAAAATTCTCCGAATGATCTTTGGTCCCGTATGCGAAGACAATGTGTGGAGAAGAAGATACAACAGCGAGCTGTACTGCGACATTGGCACAGCCAGAAGAGTACGCATCGCGAGTCTACGATGGTTGGGCCATGTAGAGCGGATGGACAAAAACGCTCCGGCTCGACGGGTTTTCGAAAGCACATTGCAGGGAAATCGCGGAAAGAGAAGACCTCGTCTTAGGTGGCGCAATCAGGTGGAAGAAGACCTCAACCGACTTGGAGTGCAAAACTGAAAAACGAAATTGTTGACGGAAGATGTTGGTTGAGGCTCAGGTTCACCCCGAACTGTAATGCCAACCAAAGAATGTAAGGGGGCGTGGCCGCATATTAGGCTAATGTTAGCGAATCCAGCCCTAATGCGGACGGTCATTATACGCTCATTAACTGGATTTTGGCTAATTACCTTTTCCCTGAGGCAGAAAATTGTAGGTTCCCACAATTCTCTCACAAGGCATGGTTGTGAGAAATGCGCTAGGCCTCAGGGCTCAGAACTCTATTGCGCCACCCTATGTACGTAGTATGCATGAGCATATTAAGCTTAAGTCGTCGTTTTAGTAAGTGAATATCAATCAATCTCTCTTGTTTCCAACAGAGAAGAACATAGAGACCGATGGGACGTTGATCTTCAGGGTTTATTTGGGTAAATTTCTGCAAATTTTGGGAAGCCATGAGCCAGTTTGAGTTGCGTACGTGCAAAAAATTTGTAGTTGATTCGTCCCCACACCTGGTGAATTGTTTATTTATAACAAAAAAAACAAGCTACATAAACAAAAATCTTTCCTCTACACAAGTTTAGGTACATCGATCACAATACATACAAACAGGTGCTTCAAAACTCTCCATGCAGACAAGGATAAGCTCAAAAGCTTAAGTCTGAGACAAAAGAACATGTGCACCGTGTGTTTTGCTAAATTGAAAACAATTGAACAAAGAACTTTGTGACCTGTGAGCAGAAAGAATTGATTTAAAAAACTAGGGCCCAGTTTGGAACGCAATATACCCATTATAGTAATAAGTTGCACAGCAAATTTTTATTCATACGTGACTGCATGATCTAAAGCACAACAACGACACAAAACATCATATCACGACAAGAAGAAAGCTAAGGGAACTAAATGCCAAAGCAAAAATGATCTAAATATTAATTCCAATGTGACGTGTGCGAGTATTTCTATGTCGATGCAACGGGATTTCTTGCCTTTTTGTTAACTACAAAATAAAGAACTTTTAAGTTTTAATAATAAATAGGTACCTACATCTACCTTCATTATTTTAAACAAAACGCTAGAACAAAGAATCTGATTATTCATTTGGGGTTTTGGTTGCGGTAGCGAGATAATGGAACAGCCCTACCCCATTGGCAGTATATAAAAAAAAAAAAGTTTTCATTTGAAAAATGTTTGTATCTATCCAAGTTGCACGATTTTTTGCGATGAGTTCCTTTTTTTCGTTTGATGTATTTTACGGGGAACTGCATCGATTTTGCCATCAGCTGATTACACACCTAGACTATAGGTAGAGTGTGTTGGGGGCTTGGGGCTGGGGGGATGGATGCACTTTTCACTGATTTCAATAATTGAAATTTCAGTACACCTCCAATGCAGTCGCCCCCGCTGCAAGCTCACAAATTTTTCATACACTGCACTATCGCATGATATTTTATACATATATCTTTTTCATTTTTTTCATCTCTTAAATGACAATCTCATTTTGATTGCAAATTACTTACGATACTTAAATATTTGATGGGATTGTTGAAACTTTAATAAATATGTATTACCTCTTTCCTGTGATGATGAATGAAGTTGGAAAGTTTTGTTTTGTCTTCTACTACTTGTGTTTTATTTCATGTTGCAGTGGAGAAGAAATAAATACTCTGTACATCTTTTTAAATTGTTTCTATGGAACTGAAAATTTTTTTCAATGAAAAATAAAAACGAAAAACCGTAAACGCGACGACTGCAGCACAGAGAAAATTGAATTTTTTTGTATTTCTTTCTGCAAGTGTTTTTCTCTCGATTCGATCGCGAACGGCTGGTCGGCTGGTGCTGGTTGGTTGTGTTGTTGGTGTAGTAGCTGCTGCGGCGACAAACGAAAACAAATGAAACACTTCGATGCTTTGATTAAAATGGAAGTGTTCAGTAGAGCAGAAATCCAGTGCTCGAATGGTGATTTCTGTGGATTTTTATATCTTCGCTCCTCGCTATGTTTTGCCAGCCTATTTATTTTTTTGTTTTACAAATTTTCAAGAAGAAGTTCACATTGGTCGATGTGTTGAAATTTAAACAAATCGACCAATGTGAACTTCTTCAAACACGTTTTTGGACCAAGCTTAGATTGATCGATTTGTTAAAGAATTTCTCCTTTTCGTATGATTTTATTGAAACGAATTGGCGAAACAGATAAGGAAAATAGTTGTTTCTTCGAACGAAGTTTCAGCAGCCCCTGTTGATTTGATCTTGGCAGACTCCCCTTCAAATGACGAACTAACGAATATTCGTTTATTTTTTGCATTTCATGGTGGATTTACATGCATCTGCAAGTGCAGAAGAAAAACAGAAAAAGACGCAAGATGTAAAATTCATACTTGTCTGATAGAGAGGGAACGCACCATCTGCACTTCCTTAGTTATGGCTGCAGATGAAAAATTATAGGTGCATGATCATCTGCACCTATAAATTTTCA
This sequence comes from Melanostoma scalare, assembly GCA_949752695.1. Lineage (NCBI taxonomy): Eukaryota > Metazoa > Arthropoda > Insecta > Diptera > Syrphidae > Melanostoma > Melanostoma scalare. Next base: position 157,275,795 of record OX456986.1, read on the forward strand.
TCCGCACCCTATAACACTTGCCGCCGTATTAATAAACGCGGAATAGCTGGGTTAAGCCTTATTCCATGGATTAAGTGGAAAATGGTATAATGGTAACTTTAATTAAGTGGAAAATGGTATAATGGTAACTTAATCCATGGAATAATGCTGGGTATACATGCATCTGCAACTGCGGAAGTGCAGAAAAGTAAAAAGAGACGGATGAAGATTACAAAGCACAAAGGTTAAAAAGAGAGACGAATAGGATTAGGATTAGGATTATCATCTGCACCCATAACTTTTCATCTGCAACCATAACTAGGAAGTTCGTTCCCTCTCTATCAGACAAGTATGAATTTTACATCTTGTGTCTTTTTCCGATTTTCATCTGCACTTTCAGATGCATGTAAATCCACCATAATGGTGGATTTACATGCATCTTCAAGTGCGGAAGTGCAGAAAAGTAAAGCAGGACGGATATAGACTGTGTGCACAAAAGACAGAAAGAGAAAACCGATATCTCCTTTCGAAGGTGCTATAATTGTTTTGACAGCTTTCAAAGTCATATGTTTTTGATATAAAAAAATTTTTAAATGTTTTCGTGTATTTTCAAATTCTCTTAGTTTTTGTGAAATTTATTGGAGCGCACAAGCTAGACTTTATTTGGCTGGTGATCAAAACAGTAATAATGTAAAGCATTTTGGTCTGCAGCTTATTAAATACACAATCAAATTTAAATATAACGGGTTTTCCCAACAGGAAAAAATGTTTGTCAAAGGAAGATGAAATTACTGTGTCTGTCTGGAGTCGGACCTGCAGAAGACAAAAGACTAGCACCATTAAAAGATGCCTTATCTCGAATCATAGTGAAAACGGTTAAGCGCGAGTGGCCGCAGCAATGTACAATTGTACTGTCTGAACTATCTGAAATCTGACGCATGTTCCAATGGAGAAGCCCAAACAGAACTGATTCTGGTGATATTTTTGCGTTAAGTTGAGGATGTCGCCTTGTTGCAAACCACAGAGTCGAACCGGGGGAAAAATGTTTATCAAGCACTTACTGTTAAAATGAACAAAATCTTTGTGTTTTTCCTTCGCCTTATAGAAGTGCATGTTACTTCATTTCGAGAAACTACTGCATTGAACAATATTCAAAGCCAAAAACAACAGCAAACGAGTCTATCTCATTTTTAGTATTTATGTACTATTACGAAATAAGAATAAAACATCATTTATGTATATGTATATTAAACAAAAAAAAAAACAACTTGTTTACTTTTCTTAGTTATTCGCTGGTTCTTAGTTCTGCTCCCAAATTAAGGTTGCAATAGCAGTTTTCGCAGTGATTTGCAGAATTATTGGTGCCTCCTTATAGTTCTTGATATTTTCTCTAGAATGAGAGGCAGTACATTAAAACTAGGAGCTATAAAAATGCACGGAAACTAACCTTCTTTTGTGGTGACACATTTGTCCAGATTTTCGTCACTGTTGAGGTCTTCGATTCGTTTCTTTGGCACTTCAATGGTATAGTCGAACCCATAGCTCAAAAAAAAATTCACTTTCATAGGGAATATCATCATTTAGTATTTGTTCACGTACTGCTGCTGTTACTTGGACCCAATAGTTTTTTTGCAAAATCATAACCACCACCTCCCAAAAGCAGCGGGGGTGCGTTGGATTGCATCACAAAAGTGAGGCACTCGATCATATCAGCAGGATCGAGATTGGAAGCTCCAAGTCGATCGTCGGCAATCACATCGCTGAAGCATTGTACCACACACACTTATGGTTCGTAAGCATAAGTTCTTTAGTCGTTACCTTACAAATACAACTGCTGGATCAGATCTATATACAAAAAATTAAGTCTTCACCTTTTGAAGCATTTAATATATCGTGAGCCTATTATACCACTTATAAAGGGAAATTGGCTGCGTCTCTGCCGCCCGAAAACCAACAGTCCTTGCAGTTGCCATTCCAGGAAACAAACCACCCTCATATTGATGAAATTAAAGCGTGCACACACGTTTAGTAGTTCCAAAGGCTTCCTGCACACCGTCACCTTAAAAATAAACAAAAAAGACCATTATGCATAAACACTTCGTGAAACCATTTTGTTGTTGTTATTGTACTTTACTTTTCTTTGTGGGGCACTGGTCAGTAGCAAACAATCAGATGTACTTCATTCGTTTTTCTATCAGTAGTTTTCTTAAAAAAGGGTATGTTTGGATCGGCAGTTGTTGAATCACCGTTAAAACATTTCTTTAGTTATTTTTTATGTTCTACTTTCTGGCTTCAAAAGATGAACTGCTTTACTTCACCAAACGCCACTTTTAACACAATTGAAACCACTTCACCGTAGGCGTTCTTTATTTCTCAATATACTTTGGTAAATATGGAGCTGGATAGATGTGGAGCGGCCGAAGTTGCCCAAACATGTTCTGAGTCTAGATTGACATCTCAGCATTTCCACCAAATATTTAGTCTTCTTCACATACTGATGTGTGAAAATTTGTATAAAAAACTGTTGGAAATTGTGGACACATAAAAACGTCTTGTATGTTTTCTAAAAATCTTAAAAACGATGCTGGGAATTCTGTCTTATTTCGAAATAAAGATCACTTTTTGCCAGAGACAGATGGTAAAGTTCATGTCATTCGTTTTAATACTCGGGATTTCAAGGTTCGAAGAGTTAAAGTTCAGCTGACGAGCCATTGAGGAATAACCCTTGTATATCATCAATAAACACACTGCAGGATGTAGCTCCTACATTTACACTTCACCCAGGGCCAGGGCACATAGTGGTGTTCGTTTTGATTAGGAGTAGGAGTAGGTTGGTTGGTGTATAGACAGACGCACTCGTCATTCATCGTCCTCAATTCTAATATGCATTCAAATCACGTTCCATGGCACACCGTCTTGAATGTGGGAGTAGTACCTTTAGCTCCAGCTGCTCATTTTGTTTCTCGAAACAATTTTCTGTTTTTTTTTTTGTATATGTTGAAACGAGAACGAATCACTAAATGGTGTAGCACTAATGTCGATCATGTTTTGCCATTGAAAATAATAAATTCAGGCAGATGTGTACGAATTACGAAGTTGAGTTCATTCAATAAGGACTTTTCTTATTCTATTTGGTCCTTAAAAACTTTTCATTCGGAAAAATTGGCTTTTTACTGCGTTCGGGTTCATGCTTACTCGACATTTTTAAGCGTGAAGCTAGATGGGAAGATTCTACCAAGAGAACGCAGTGTCGAAGGAGATATTCTGGCGAAGAGGAAAAGCTGAGTATGACGAAGGTGCCGACTATGCAACATCATCTGCTGGAGAGAGTACTGCGTCTGTGTACACATCTGTGATCATCATTCTTCTTTAAAATCCTCAGAGTATATTGTATATATTCCAGTTTTAAGCTGTGGTAATTTTGACTCAGAAATAAAAAGGAAATACTGAGTTTTTTCACAAGTATGTGGTGAGCAGAGAAGAACAACTTTTAGTGAAAGTATTATTCTACAGGATTTCGTCGACCTAGGAAAGAAATTTTTAATAAAAAGTTAAGAAAAGAATTTACTTTACCGCCTTTTGTGATATCCAAATCAGAATAAACAAAAAACCGATGAGTTTGACGTTTCTTGTGTCGTCACTGCAGTTCAGGCAACGAGTGCTTGGAACGAAAATTTTTTTTTCCCTCAAAATAAAACACCTGAACGAATAAAATTATGGTTGCAGATGAAAAATTATGGTTGCAGATGAACATGTTCATCTGCACCCATAATTTTTCATCTGCAACCATAACTAAGGAAGTTCGTTCCTTCTCTATCAGACAAGTATGAATTTTACATCTTGTGTCTTTTTCCGATTTTCATCCGCACTTGCAGATGCATGTAAATCCACCATAAGGCTTAGCCCAGCTATTCCGCGTTTATTATAACGGCGGTTGGTGTCTTCCCTCTCTATCAGACAAGTATGAATTTTTAATCTTGTGTCTGCTTCCTTTTTTCATCTGCACTTGAAGATACATGTAAATGTACCATAATACTATTACCCTTCATTTGGAAACCGAAAAAATTGCTTTCTCAATCTGCATTTGCAACCACGAATTTAGATCCACTTTAAAGACACAATTGTTTTTCGAGACAGTCTGGCACTACTTAAAGAGCTCAATTCACGATGGCATCAAGAGTAGCCATTTTGATTCTACTATCTCTTTCTTCTCCGCACCAATCAAAATTTTAATTATCCTCCATCCTTTTCATTGCGAGCACTCGAATCGAGAAAGTCTTCACGTAAAGTTCATCAAAATTTGTAAGTAATTTTCATAAAATATCATTACTTTATAATTATTTAGCAATTCAATTTCCAAAAATATATTTATCCAGGAATTCGTTAAGTATAAAATCGCAGTTCTAAACAACATACAATATGCCAAAAAATAAAGGAAAAGGAGGTAAAAATCGTCGTCGTGGAAAGAACGAAAATGAATTCGAAAAACGTGAATTGATTTTCAAGGAGGACCAGCAGGAATATGCTCAAGTAACCAAAATGCTTGGAAACGGTCGACTCGAGGCTATGTGTTTTGATGGCGTTAAACGTCTTTGCCACATTCGAGGAAAACTTAGAAAAAAGGTACGTCGTCATAAATACTAGAAAATTATATTTTTTATGCATAAAAAAAGATGAAGCAGAAAGCAGACATTTTGAGCGCACTCTGAGTCAGTTAAAAGAAAAAAATGAGAAAATAGTTGATAAAGGAAACATGAATATCAAAAAATATTTTATTCAGCAAAGGAACATATTTTTTTTTATATCATGCGCAGTATTGGTGCAGTTTCTTTGTCATTTTGTTTGTAGAATTTCAAATAATGGGTGCGACCTTGTCGCAAGTTGATGCTTGCTTTGGAATTGTTAGAGATTTTGATGCATTTAAGCGAAAAATGATTATGAGTTGATTTGATTTTTGTATTTACACAATACTTATCACAAACAGGGCTTAAGGTTCTATTGATTTATGACTGACTCATTAAAGATTCATTATTATCGATTTGCCGAGAATAACACCCCTATTACAGATGACAACCCAACTGAAAATTGGGTTGTGTGCCCGTGTTATGTATATGAGAAAACAACCCAATTTCAGTTGAGTTGTCATCCATAATAGGGGTATAAGTTTTTTTTATTAAGTTCACCTTTTTTCATGAATTCCTGGTGGGTATATGAGTTATTTGTATTATATTAGTTATTTAATGGGTCTTTGACCTGTGAGTAGAGATATTTATAGCTTAGTCGGGCCAAGTCTTATCATTAAGCCTTGTCGTAACATTTGTGACAACCACACAGTTCATGTCCATTGAGAGAGAGAGAGAGAGAGAGAGAGGTCAATCCATTAGATGGATGCTTTACCGATTGAAGCACATGGGAACATATCAAATTGTTGCTTTCTGTTAAAATAGAATGTCGACATCTTGGCTACGTTTTTCTAAGCACAATATTGAATTTAAATCTTTCCTTTAGCTCCTGTGAGTGCTTCTGCTCCTAAATAAGCTTTGCTTCTAAGTTCTCAACTCTCAAGTCATTAACGGAGTTCACACTGTACAATTAGTTGCACAGATTTCGTTTGATGGATGTCGGATGGTCGGATCAGTCTTTGGTTTCCAAGCTCCTGCTCTTTGAATTCTAGCTTTTTTTTAGTTCCAGCTCTGCTGCTTTTAGTTTTCGATTCTAGTAGTTTTCTTTCTCTTCCCACTCAGCTCGTCTTTTCAAAATTCTTAATTCTTCTTTATTCGCGCCTTATTTTTTTGGTTTCTTCAGCTCGTGTTTTAAGAATTTTGTTTAGTTTTTCAATAAGCAGATTTTGTTCTTGAAGAAGCTTTCAAGGCGTTTTTTTGCGTTGTTCGAGTTGGTTTTGGTGATGGTGGTTTTTTTCTTTCACCGGACTCTTCTTCGAACCGTAAGTGGTTTTCCTCTTCATCTTGTAGTTAAATTTTGTTTGAAGAGCATCAGAGTAAGATCTTTTCACTTTCGAAAATCAATGCGTCAATGTTTCTGGAGAAAAACTTTGATTTTCATTGATACCGTTCAAAGAATTCGGTGCAATATTATTCTGTATTCTCTGATCCAAATTTTCGAAATTTTAAGTCACTCTCTTAATTTCGGAGGTCTAGCAACTGTATTACGTCTTCTTCTACTGTGGAGAATACGTATTACTTGTATGGTCCACCTCCTGTTCCATGGATAAGCTTATTGTTTTGACGGAGCTTGCTTTTCATGTGATATTTGAAGTCTTTCCATACCTGAACGACAACAATTTATTTAGTGTGGAACATCAAAAAATTTCACTTACTTTATTCCATCCATCTCGAGTTTTTGTTGGGGATTGATTGATTGATTGATTGATATATGTTTATTTAGCATTAGTAAAGCTATTTTACAATTTTAATATATAAATACACTTTAAAATTAATATAATTTAATAATTATTTCTTACAAAGTTAGTTATTTTGTTTTTAAACCTTATTATATTATTTTCGATTTGTACATCATTTGGAAGACTATTAAATATTTGAACTCCCTTGTAAAAGAGCATATTTTGAGTTCTATTATTTGTGAAAAATTGTACATTTAGGTTGTTACTGTTTCTTAAATTATATGTTTGAACATCAACTCTTCTTGTTAATCTTCTTTGCAGATAATTTGGCATTAAATTATTTATGATTTTGAATATAAACAACAATGTGCAAAATATTATTCTTTGTTTAATACTTAACCAATTTAGCTTATTTAACATTATAGTTATTGGTGTATATCTGTTGCAATTTAAGATCGACCCATAGCTTTATTTTGTAATATCTGAAGTTTTCGAATCATACCATCAGACCCCAATAATAGTATCGTTGGACAATACTCAAAATGTGGTTTTATAATAGTATTGTATATTTTAATAGCCATTGAAATACATAATTTCCTTCTTATTCTTCGAAAGAAACCGATTTTTTGAGCTATCTTTTTACAAATATTTTCAAAATGCCTTTTAAAGGTTAAATTACTATCAACTGTAACTCCTAAATATTTAACTTCTTGAACACACTCAAATTCTTCAACACAATCAATTTCTCTAATTAATGGTAGTATCATTACCTTTGTTTTATCATTATTCAGTTTCAATTTATTCATATTTAAATACCTTTTTACATTTTCTATATCTTCTTTTAATTTTGTTAACGCAACATTGATATCAACATCATTTACATATATAAGGCCATCATCGGCAAAAAAAGCTATTTGGGAATTACGTATTATCTTTTTAAAGACATTGATATACAATATATATAATAATGGGCCCAACATTGACCCTTGTGGCACACCTAGTTCAACAGAATTACTGTTTGATAATTCATCATTAAATCTTACTACTTGTTTCCTATTTGTTAAGTATGATTTAAACCATAGATATTCTATTCCTCTTACCCCATAGGTGTGTAGCTTTTTTAACAATATATCCCTTCAACAGTCTCAAATGCACGCTTGAGATCAAGAAACACTGCAGCTATTTTCTCTTTCTCATGTATCTTCTCCTTCCAATCAGCAATTACCAAGTTTAATGCAGATTCACACGAATGTTTTCTACGAAAACCAGATTGTTCTTCCATTATAATGTTATTGTCTTCCAAATATTTTTCAAACTGAATTTGTACCACTTTTTCTAGTATTTTTTCATGTAAAGGTAGCATATTTATTGGTCTGAAATGTTCACACTTATTTGAATTAGCAATTTTTTGAACCGGTACTATCACAGATGTTTTCCAATTTTCCGGGAAAGTCCCATTAATTAACGAATAATTTATTATTTTTAGTAAAGCTGGTCCAACGTAATTAAAACTGTCTTTTAACATCTCTTTGTTCATAAAGTTATAATCATTCTTATTTGGCATGATTTCTATAATTTTTAAAAGTTCATCAATATTTTCTAACGTTTTAAATTTAAAACCCTGTTCACTATGCTCAGCATAATTTATCCATGGTGTTTTGGGAATGTCATTATTTATCACATTAACACTCGTTACAAAGTACTCGTTAAACTTATTTGCAATTACCTTATTCTCCACGAATTCCATTCGATCAAACATAATGCTTTTATTTTCTGTAAAGGTATGTCCACACCAAAGAAACATTTTTGAAACATTTCAGAAACATTTCAGAAACATTCCAAAAACATTTCAGAAACATTTCAGAAACAAAAAAACATTTCTGAAATGTTTCAGAAATGTTTCAGAAATGTTTCAGAAATGTTTCTATAAAGTTATTTTGGTGTGGACGCTTCGTGAAACATTTCTAAATTGTTTCTGAAATGTTTTTGGAATGTTTTTTGTTTCCCATTCTGAATGGAAAACTTTCTTTGTTTTTCTGAAACATTTGCAAATAAAGCGAGTGGAAGTGCAAATGGGTTTCTTTTTGTTATAACAAAAATTACTTTTTTTGTAATAAACATGTGTTTTATTTATTAAGCATATTTTTCTTGCCATGTTACCGAGCCTTGTGGGCTGAGAAAATATTCAGCGTACTCTAGACGAATATCCTTGGCAGCAGACGCAGGCTTCCTAGGACAATTTTTTAATGGAAAAAACGATGTTTTCTGCTTTTTCCATTTTATAGACTTAGCAATACAGTCCATGTATTTTGATTGCGAAGATTCGCTTTTACGGAGAAAATTATGCAAATAAGTACATGTTTTAGCAACTAAAGCTGCTTTTTCCGGGCTCAAAAGCATTGGTTTTCTTAATACACGGAACACTGCGGTGACAATACCGAAAGCGTTTTCAGAAACATTTCGGGCTCTGCTTAATCTATAATTGAAAATGCGCTCCCTTAACCCTTTTGGATATGTACCACTGAATGGTTTTAAAATATGAGTGTGCAATGGAAATGCGGCATCGCTTACTATAACGTAGAGTACTGGATGTTCTCTTCCTGGTAATATGTTATAATCTGGCAAATTCAGTGTTTCGTTGTTTAAAGCCGTCCATAGCATACTGTTCTTAAAAACACCACCGTCAGATATACGACCTTTACAGCCAACATCGACGAATATAAAAGAATATGATGAGGCAACTACGGCCAAAAGCACAACGCTAAAAGTTCCTTTGTAGTTGAAGTAATCAGAACCACTATGAAAAGGTGATGATATAACTATATGACGACCATCCATTGTTCCAACACATTGTTTAAATTGCCATCTTTTATCAAAACCATCTGCAATTTTCAGCCTTTCAGATTCTGTCAGGAACCTATTCGATAAAATAAAAGTTAGATAATGGCTTAAGAACAGAATATCTTAGACATACCTGCATATAACTTTGAAGACCATTCACAAGTGCTTCGCAAACTTCGGGCACAATACAAGATATGCTTTGTTTCGAAATTTTAAATAAATACATTAAAGAGTGATATGAATCACCAGTGGCCAAAAATCGAAGAGTCACTGCTAAACGTTCTACTACACTTATGCTCGATCTGAAGTTTGTATTTTGTTTTCTAATTTTATGACCAACCAAATTAACAAGAAACTCGAAGTCCTCACTTGACATTTTAGCGAAATTTCTATATCCACTTAAACCATCAATTTTGAGTTCTTCCAATAATTTTACACCACCTGAATTATTTCTATTTTTCAAAATGTTTCTTTGCCACTGTCTTGGTTTTTTTTTTTTTTTTTTTTTTTTTTTTTTTTTTTTTTTCATGATTATAAAACACGACGCTATAATTGCTACTTCTTTACAATCCATATTCAAGCACTAAACTGAGCTCGAGAAACAAAAAAAAAATCCCATTAAAAATGGGAAACAAAAAACATTTCAGAAACATTTCAGAAATGTTTCAAGAAACGTCCACACCAAAAAAACATTTCAGAAACATTTCTGAAATGTTTCTGAAATGTTTCCGAAATGTTTCAAAAATGTTTTTTATACAAATGGGAAACATTTTAGAAACGTTTTTGAAACAATGTTTCTTGAAATGTTTCTCTGGTGTGGACACACCTTAAGATTTTGACCGAGCACTAGCTTTTTGATTGTTTTCCACATTGATTTTTGGCCTTCTGATTCATTGATTTTATTTTTAATGTATAATCGTTCAGCTTTATCCAGACTTTTTTTTGTATATATTTCTTATTTTTTTATAATTTTGCCAATCTACAAAAGAACGCGTAAAAATAAACTTTGTGTAACTTTGAACTTTTTGAGATCTTAATCTTCGTAACTCTTCATTAAACCATTTTATTTGATTATTGCATTTTATGCTTTTAGTAACTACAAACTTTTTTATTACACTTAAAATTTCTTTTTCAAAAACACTGCTAATTTGATCATTGATTTGTGTTGTTATGCTAATATTATTAATTTCACTTCTTCTGATTTCTTGAACAAATTGAAACTTGTTATATTTTAAATATGTTATAATTTTTTGTCTATCACATTTTTCTTTTTTATGAGTTGCTATTTTAAATGTTATTGTTTCATGATCACTAATTTTCAATTCGTTATCCACTTTGACTATACAGTTTTTTATATTCGTAACTATGTAATCTAAAAGCGTCTTGGTTGTTAAAGTTATCCTTGTTGGTTCTTTGATTAGTTGATTACACATATTTTCCCGGAACATATCCTCAAGTTCGTTTTTATATATACTATTAACTAACCAGTCTATGTTGAAATCACCTAGTATTATTAAATTCTCTTTTCCTTCTAATTCATCCATCCATTCATTCATTTTATCACAGAAATTTCTTATTGATGTGCTCGGTGAACGATATAAACCGAAAAAAGAAACTCTTTTACTTTCTATTTTCACTTCTATTATTAAAATCCAATTACTTAGATCTAATTGGAAGTTTTTTAGTACTCTAAACTCATAACATTTTTTTAAATACATTACTATCCCCCCCGTATAGGGTGATGTACTTTCACATTTTATGACATTATAGTTTGTTATGTTCACTTCACTGTCTAATATCCATTGTCCTAAATGAGTTTCAGTTAACACAACTAAATCATAATCTTTTTCAATTATTAAATGTTTAATTTCAGTAAAGTTGTTTGTGAGTCCTTGAATATTTAATAGAGCGCAGTCAAAATATGACTTTGATTGCTAATATGCAAATTTAGTGCGCTCTTGGTTAACTCTCCTTAAATACACTGGACAACTCACGCCGCGAGCATCATGATTAGGGTTTATCTCCATACCCAGCTTTTCTATTGTTAGCACACAATTTTTACATTTTAGCACTTCATTTTTACATTCGTCTAATTTATGTTCTTCACTACACTTAGGGCAACATATGTTTTTTGTGCAATCTTTTGCCATATGATTGTATCCCCAACACTTAAAGCATCTTCTTACGTTTACTTTATCATAAACAGCACACTTATTCCACCCAACGTTTAAGCTCGGTTTTTCCACTTCTAATACTTTCTTAAATATTTTACTTTCTACTTCAATTATAGCATTATATTGCCTTTTATATTGATATCTTTCATAGCACTTTATTAATTTCATCATACCTTCAATTTTATTTTGTTTTTTCAACACTTCTAATAAACAATTTTCATTTACTTTATCAATCCCTATAATAACAATTTTAGGTTCAACCAAAGAAGAAATGTTTACATTATAATTTTCTCCAAGTTTTTCCTTTAATTCCATTTCAATCTTTTTTGTAGATTCTTCGTTTTCACAATTTTTTTTTTATTTTTTGGATCCAATGCTGTTGAGCTTCATAGTTATTTCATCCCAGAGGTCGCCAGATTAGGCTCTATATTTCGGAGAATTTAGCAATCCTTATCAATCCGCTTCCAATACTACAGTGCAACACCTATGGCTTTTGAAAACGAAATGAGTTATTTCAAAAAGGTATAGTTTCTACAAAAAAAAAGAATGATGTTTGGAAAATTCATTTTCGCCACCAAAAGCGATCAGCCGCGTTTTGTGGAATAGCCCTACTATGTTCGCCATCAACTCGCAATGAAGCAAAACTAGGTTTTTGCTGGGGAGAGTTCAGGTAACAATTGACACGTGTTTTTCTTCAAATGACCTGCATGTGTGGTGGCTTTGTCATACAATTTTTTTTAAAGAACCGACAAGACATAACGCTGTACAGCTTGTTACTATCAATTTTGTCATACGCGGGCTACGGGCTTATCCCAAGATCTTCCATGTGCTGTAAGAATTTGTTGACGTGGGGGTTTTTTAGACGTTAACACAGATAAGGTTCTCCAATCTCCATTCATTGACCATGCTTTCTCCCGATTGAATCATGCAGCTGGAGCCCCTTTCTTTTGAAGCTAATCTCTAGCTGCCTTGAAAATTACGGCGTTGAAGCCGTGTCCAATTGCAGTTTTATTTCATTTAAGTCAACATACGAGTTTTTTGAAGAGTTTAACCCTCTATATCATGGGTTTATGTGCGGAGTAGTAAAATGTGGTACCCGTGGCGTGATGGTTAGCATGTCCGCCTGCTAATCCAGAGGTTCGAGGTTCGAATCCCAGCAGAAATGTTTTTCCACGGGTATCGCCTTTCGCCAGGAATTGGCAAGTCCTCCGTTAGTAAATTCATTGCCACGAAAAGCGCTTTCTCAATTAGCCATTCGGAACCGGTAGAAAATTGTAGGTCCTCTCCGTTCCCTCACAAGGCATGGTTGTGAGAAATGCGCTAGGCCCAGGGGTCCTCGCTCTGTTGCGCCACCCTATTTAATTATTTTATTTATAGTAAAATATAACAAATGACAACAGCACGCGGTTGTGCGTACCACTAACCAGTGAGGGCTTTGTCCGGTATAGATTTTTGACGTTTATTTGAGTATCGAATGAGTTTTTCGATGTTTCATTTTTAAATGTTGATGCTAATAAAAACTTTCAAAATGGATGTCGGAGGGTCCGTTCACAAGTACCCAGATTCCGTAAACTTTTCAGACGATTATCGTTCAATCGTCTATTGTAGCTTGCGTTGTCAAAAGATTGTTTTATATTTCAGTGGTCTTAAACACGTTTCTTAAAAATTCAGACGATAGTCGTCTAAAAGGTTACAGAATCCGGCCTCTGAATAAAATCGTATGCCCACTTTTACACGCAAGGATTTTGTTGCTTCATTCCGTATTTTATAAAACGATTTTTGTTAGAATGATAACCGTGGACGATATTTTGTTCTTCGTAACTCGATTTCGATCGTGTTGTCTATCGTTTATTTTAGATACTCTAAAAGTCTAGTTGATTGTCAGACTTTTGTCTCAACAAACAATTTGTGTTGGTTTTCTTATTGCCTAAGGTACTTGAATCTTATCCTTGTTCTTGCTTTAACCTCGGTCCTTCACGGTTAATCACAAAAAAGTCTAAATCGGGTCAAAAGACATATCCGAGCTGGCCAATTGACATCACCAAGACGGCTGGTAACACCATTTGGGAATTTGGTGCGCCAAAGATCGATAGCGGTATGTGCTGTGTGCAATGGTGAGCTATCCTGTGTGAACCGGAGGTCGTCGAAATCCATGTCATCGATTTCAGTAAAGAAAAAGTCTATTAACATGCCTCTATAACTCCCGCCGTGCACCGAAACATTGTTTCCAGCCTCATTTTCAAAGAAAATAGTTTAAATGATGTCGGCATTTTCGAAAAAAATGGTCCAAAAATGCCACCAACCTACAATCTACATAAAACTGTCTTTCATTGTGGTTGGATTTTCGACAATAACGTGCTGGTTTTCCCAGCCTCAGTTGCTTGTTAACAACATAGTCGCCGAGATGTTAATTTCGCATCGTCAGAAAAGATGATATTTTTTGCCAAAATCGTTGTTCAAATCAAGCTGTGCATAAGGCCCAAAGTGGATGGTCGTGAGCTTTCAATTGTTGAGTCAATTGAACCTTGAAAGCGAATAATTCGAAGTTTGTGCAGAATTTTCCTCAGGCCAGTGCATGAAAAGTTGATCTACTGATGAAATCCATGGCACATTGAAAACCGTGGATCGAGTCTCACACACTCAACTACAGCAGCCACATGAATCCAAGTTTCACAAACTTCTTCCACAATCTTGCCCACACCAAGCGCGGTGTTTCTTCATTACAACCAAATTTTCCTACACAGCACTCCCTTTGGAAATTGCCTTGCTTCCTCAAAAGATGTGTATGTGTTGACTTGGTTGACTTTGAAAAGCATTTGATCGACACCCGTGATGCTTTTAACATTATTTGGAAATGTGATGTGCTTCTCAAGTAGAAAAAATGTAAATAACTGAAATTTATGATCAATAATCGAGTAAGCGTAAGGTGGGAGAAGTGGCGAGGAAACTACCATCTTCTGATAGAAAAATGCCTCCTCAGACATGGAACAATCCAAAACTGGGAGGTTTGCCGACTCTTTTTGACGCGACGTATCCAACGGGCGGAACATAAGTCGCAGATCTCGTGACCCTGTAACATAAAGAAGAAAAATTTTAACAAAAGGTAATGTCAGCTACTGCCATGGTATTGTATAATTTTTCTTTTGTTTTGATAAAAATTCTGACTCAACGGTGTGTGGCCCCTTAGTTTTTACAAAAATAATAATGTGATGCTCATTTTGAACGCAAAAACATAACTGAGAAGAAAACAAAATTCTGCCTTCACGTGTGCCTATGTAAAAAATTAAATTATGTGGTGATTTTTTTCTCTTTTGCTCCGAAAGGGGGTTTGATTTTTTGTTAAGTAAATCGCAGCTGAATGTGAATTGCCAGATGATGCATCTTCGTATTTCTTTCCTCACTGCATTTGGGTCTCAACATCGACATAAAGTGTATTTGCTCTGGGCCCAATAGTACAAATTACGATATTCCAAAAAACCGTTATTGTTACATTGCGATTGAGTTTCACGATACTCACTGTCATTTACGACTGCTTTTGGCGGTCGTTTTGTTATTATTCTGACATTTTCATGGATCCATTCTCGTAATTCATAAAAACTCTTTATGTCGTATGGCTATCGTTGTTTTGGGTTTGGTTTTTTTTTCGCCTCGCGTTTCGTATTTCATAATAAGAACCCTGTCAAAGCCAAAGATATAGCAAATAACTGACCCAAAATAGCACAAATTTATTAATCGTATTTCTTTTCTTTTATGAATTCAGGTCTGGATAAATCAAAGTGACATCATACTTGTGGGACTTCGTGATTACCAAGACTCAAAGGCTGACGTCATCTTGAAGTACACACCAGATGAAGCTAGGAATTTAAAAACATACGGTGAATTCCCAGAATCAGTACGTATCAATGACACAGTCACATTCGTTGAAGATGGTCTCGATGAGGACATTGAATTCGGTGACGAGATTAGCTCAGAAGATGATGCTGATTCCGTTGACAACATTTAGAGAGTAAAATTTCTATTGATGTCAACAAAGAGCAACAACAACAAACAACAACAACAAACAAGCAACAACAACACACTATAACAAATTTAAATCAGTAAAATCCAAAAAAAAAACCTTTTTTGTTAACTAATATAATATATATGTATGTATTTTAAAAAAAGAAAAGAAAAAAAAATAGAAAACTTATTTATCTTGATTTCCATTTATATACATGCAAATGTAAGAACAATTATATTTTCTTTTTTTTTTTTTGAATCCATGATATCGAGAAACAAAACAAAGCACACAAAGCTATCACACAACAACCACCATCCCCATATCTCCAGGGATGGAATCGGCTAAGGTGAAAATCCACCGTCGCTTGTAATGATCAACTATCCATAGCACTTTACTTGGAGAAAGATTTATGATCGATTGATTGTTTATCACCTTAGCCGATTCCACCTCAGAATTTCTCTTTTTAATTTATTTTTCTCGGAAATATGCGCTGTGAATTGCTTTGAATAATAATAATTCTTGTTTTGTTTTTATTTTGTTTCTTTCTTAAAAAATTGTTATAAACATCCTTGTTCAAGTAGGAAACCGTAATAAATTCATTTAAAACAATTATAAAATTCAATAATAAAAAAAAGTATAAATAAAGCAAAAAAAATTGTAAAATCCGAGAAAAACTTGAAAAACGTTGTTTTTATTGAATGAAGAAGTTCCCGAAGAAGATTAATTTTTGGAATTTTATGTTCGCTAGGAGAGAGCCTTGGCTTCTGGTTACGGATCTCCATGTGATCTGCGGAATACGAAAAGCATTTAAACTTCAACTCAATTTTGGGACCTAAACCATAAAGAACAATTTTCTCTAAGAGAGCCGAATTAATGCTGGGGGACACTAACAAAGATTATGGTATTGTAGTGATAAAGCCAAAGCAATAAAAAGAAAGTGTTTTTCAAAGCATGATCAAAAGGCCTTCAAGTAATAGAGATGAAAAGGCGCGCTTCGAAAGAGAATGTAGAAGCTGCAAGAAAAAAGCAATGAAGAAATGCGCTAAACTCCAAGCAAATAGTACACGGGGTGTTTAACGGCAGTTGAATGTTGGACGCTGCTGATGCAAATTAAACTGTTCAAGATATACGGTAAAACAACTTGCATACGGGAGCAAGTGCAAATCAATGATATCCTCCAAGCAGCATAAATTCTGTAAGGGAAGTAGTCCGCTCTTTTATGCCTTCGATGTTACACGATGCTGTAGTGTCAAAATCATCGTTGTTGTTGTGTATTTGTTATATGTGTTTGACTTTGTTACAAAATCATGATTGCATTTAGGAACGACTCGATGTTACACTTTGCTGGTCTGCTGCTGGTCTCAAAAATAAGAATTTAGTATTTCTTAAAATATAAATCCAGATAAAAGAAGCTCGTTTTTTGATGAAGAAAAAAGAATTCTGAACTGAACAACCAACTAATCTAGTTGAGTTTGTTTCCTTCTCACTCTGCGATGGGAAAAGGAAACGAAGTTGACGTCATTACCACAGATTTCAGCAAGGCTTTCGACAAAATCTCTCACACTTTAATCCTCTTTAAACTTTCTTTCCTCGGATTCAGCCTTATCCTACTCAAATTGATCTCTTCACATCTAGATAACCGCCAATATAGAGTCCGTTTCCGTTCTACTCTTTCACTTCCTTTTGTGGCAACGTCCGGTGTACCCCAATTTAGCCAACTTGGACCCCTCATTTTCATCCTTGCCATTAGTGATGTCGAAAAGATCATTCAATATTTTATCTCATTTTATGCTGATGATGCAAAATTTTTCAAAGTCATCTCTGATCGGGATTCTCTCCAGCTTCAAAATGACTTCGATTCATTCGTCACTTGGTGTAATAAAAATTTCATTGAATTGAACATTGCAAAATGCGAGGCAAATAACTTTTTCTCGAAAAAGTAAAAAACCTCCCCCTAGATCCTATCATCATCAGAACCTTTCCATAAACCGTGTGCAGCTTAATCGTGATTTAAGTATTCCCTGCGACGGCGAATTAAATTTTCGCTGACGTAGTGATATCAAGAGTTTATTCTGCCCTTGGTTTCATCAAGAGATGGTCCAAAGAGTTCCGTAACCCCTTTGTCACCAAATCCCTCTATATCGCCTGCTTTTACCCCTCTCTTTGAGTATGGATTGCAGATGTGGGCTCCATATCAAGCCGTTCACATCTCAAGGATCGAAAGCGTTCAACGTCGTTTTCAATCGTCTGGGACCGAGTTTTTTGTAATCATGGGAACTTTTCTGATTTTTTGATGTATCATTTATGTGGTTATCACTTCGACCTCAAAATCTGAAAAATTACCATTTCGAAGGGGGTGGCCGCCCCGGCTGAAAAAGAAACCCGCCAGACGGTTGAATCTGATATAATGGTGCGTGTATCTACACATACATGTGCATTATTTTTCGTTATCACTCCACTCCAAAAATTTGCTTCCAGCTCTTGGTCTATAAACTAGAAATCAAATATTCTAAAAAGAATCAAAAAACCTCAGTGGCTTTTTTCTCCTCCAAAAAAGCCATTGGAAGCAAGTGGGGAACGAACAGATCTACCACTGGTTAAACACAGCTAAAGTCAGACCGATATGGGGTCAAAATATGGTGGACAGCCTTGATAAAAAAACGACTTATCGTCACAGATTAAGCGTAGTCCATATCAACCAGCATATGTGTCAGCGGAGCTCTTCGCTCAACATCTACCGCATTACACATACTCCTACATCTCTTATTCTTCAACTTTTAAATTTCTTACAAAAACTTAATATTAGTCTGTCAAACCACTTTAGCGTGTTGCAAGTGGAAATCCTGGCGATAAAAGAGGTTCTGTCATGGCTTAGAGAAGACTAGATAACAAACACCACCACGCACCACCTGTGTAGCTATCAAAAATATCTGGCCAAACTTTGATCCAACATCCAAAACGTACCAAAAGTTTGTTTTCCTTAAACAGATGGCACCATAACTACGCAATCAATATTATAACATGACACTGGCTCATAGGTAGACATATCGCAAGGCTCAATGTTCCATCAAATGATTTTTGTTAAAACTGCAAGAACGAGGAAGAAGAGGAAACCGTTCGACATCTTGTTTGCACATGCCCTGCCATCTCTACAAGTCGTAAAGCATGTTTGGCGGAACACTTTTTCGACGAAACATAGACATTCATAGTCTTCATCGCTTTATAGAAAGCTCATAATGGTTAAATCTATATCGATATTGACCTATTATTGGTCTAAGTGAGTCGGTCGTTTTCCTGACAGCCACCTTAACCTAACCTAACTTATTTATTTCTGCTCCAGCTAAGCAAACCTCGACTCTCTTTGTTGACTGGCATTCTCATGGGCCACAACTCGTTGGGTACTCACATGATGATAATGGGCATTAGCACATCCGACTTATGTAGGGGATGCCCAAGATGAAAAGGCAGAGGAAGGATCATTCCACTCTCTCTGTGAGTGCCCTAGCTTGGTCACACTAGGAAAAAAGCCCTAGAGAATCACCCTTATTGCGATAGGCGTTTCACTAAAACGCCTAAAAAATGACAGAGCTCCAGCCGCGATAATTTTTGTTTTCATAAAAATATAAGTTCAGCCCTCTATCTGTTCCTCATTGCTCTTACCATTCACTCAAAAGTTATTTTATTTAAACGGCAATTGTGGCACCTAGAGATAAGTCATATTATTGGCGTTTTATTAAAACGCCATTCGTAATAAGGGTGAATACTTCTTCAACGAACTGGGCGACATCTCTAACATCCCATTGAATAGCATCCTGGAATTTACTCAGGGCTCCAAATGGTTCAGTGGGGGTTTTCTACCCCAATAAGAATAACCCAGCCCCCAACCCAACTCTCTACCTCTCCAATCTTCATAATTCCTCATCCTTTGTTTTCCGGGAACACAATAAATCTTTGAGATCCGAAAGTGGTGGCTGCACCCCCATCTAACCTAACATAACCCCACTGATTTGTGAAAAACCTCCGTGTTTCGTTTAAGTCTTCGATTTACTCCTACGTCCTCGAAAATCGTTTGAAAAGAAGGAATTTTGGCCATTCGAAATCTATATTTTTTGTAGAATCGAGTTACCTACCTGGCCCCTGTGACCTCTTCGTATCGCCAAAAAAAAGGAAGAAGAATAAAAAGAATCTAGTTATAGATTACTTCAGTTTTATTTTATTTTTTTGTTTTACTTTTTCATAAATTATCATTTAAATTTAGTTTATAATTTTCTATAAATGTTCCATTACATACTCGTACTTTAGAAATAACTCCTTGTCCGTTTATTTACACAATTTAATACCATTCAAATTATTTGTTTTTAAATATTTCGTATATAAATAATTTCCCTTATAAATTTACCTGTTGTTTGTCGTATGTTTTACACATTATTTGTTAAAAAAGTTGTTCCAAATTTATTTGTTTATTTATTTTTTTAATTCTATTTAACAAAACAAACATATTTTATAAAATACAACAAATTAGATGGAGTTTTCAATATAAACAGTTAGTTACAATGCCGTCAAATGAAATATTGAACCGCAATTTTTTACTGGAAATTTGATTTTTCTGCACAAAGGATTCAACTAAAATAAATCTATTCGTTGGCTCTTTAGACACCAAGACTTACTTTTTTTTTGTAAATTACATAATATATTTTAAAAACAATGTAAAGTATGCATGCAATGAAGAAATACTTTTATTTCCGCTTTTATTTTTATATAAATTTAAATTTACAATATTTGACTGCTTAACGGTTTTAATGTTAATTTTACTCGGTGTACTCTGTATATGGAATTATGAGTTTTTCTAACTATAGTACGTAATTCCCTAATGATTAGTATTGAGTTTGACTGCTGTTGTGATATGTTAAACATATAGTATTGGAAGTATTTAGTTTTCTTTTTCGTTTTTAATTTTTTAAATTAAAAACAAAGTGCTATGAGAAATGGAGAAAAGGAAAGAACAAAACAAGAAGGTAGTGGAATGATAGGAGAGACATAATTTTTAGAAATGATTGAGCAATTTTATTTTGAATTTAACGGTTAAATTGACATCAAATATGTATGTATTTTGGTATTCATATGCTCGAACACTGGGTGTTAGGTAGGAGCTGCTTGATAAAATTAAGAAAACAACGAAATAGTTAAATCTTGAATAAATACTAATTTTATGAAATGTAGAACTTTGTATTACTTTGTGTTTATTTTTCTAGGTTAATCTCTGAAACAACTAAAACAGTTCGGAAAATTCTTTCGCCTACAGAAAGATACGTTCGCCTCGAGAGACACAGGCTTAGCCCAGGATCCATATATCCAAACAACGATGATAAAAAACTTTCTGTCATTTAAGCGGTACGATAATTGTATCGTGTATTCCCCGCTTAACGACTGCTTTTGGCTTTCGTTTTGTTATCTTTCTGACAGTTTTATGGGTACTCTCGTAACGTTATTCATAATCGCTCTATGCTTTGACTATCGTTGTTTTGGGCTTCATTTTGTTTCTCTCGTTTCAGTTTTGAGGGCGCAGGTGCATTCCAAACTGTGATGCTTAGGTTTCGGCGTGAGCCGTGTAGGTAAGTAAACAGTTAACTATTCAATATAATCTCTGAAAAGCTTTCGAATCATTTATAAAAGGTTATCGTTTAGGTTCTTTAAGGGGCACTCTGTCCACAGCTCATCAGCCAGTGCATAATGTGAGATAAAACATGCAATCCTTCTCAAAAAAAAACTACCTTACGCAGGCAAAATTAACGTAATGGGAAGAAGAAAGCGTGATGTCATAGCTGTTTTTGCGAGCATTGAAACTGGAGCCGCGATTTTCGCGAAACTGCGTGAACACAATGGCCGCAGAGACGCAGCCGCAAGAGATGTCAAAACATTAAATACAAGCGAATACAAAAACAACGCAAGACGGAGCCGGACAAGTTAACTTGATTTTAGCTCTTGCGGCTCCGGCTCCGTCTGCGTATGCGTTTCATTGTGTTCACGCAGTTAATGGTTTATGAGAGCAAAGCGTAGTATATGCTTATGCTGTCATCAAACAAGTACATAGAACATCGAAGAATCGAAAAAAAAGTCACAATAGACAGACACAACTTCGAGAACTTCGTCTACCTAGGATCAACTATATACATGCAAAATAACATCATTTCAGAGATCAAATGGAGAATTACTCTTGCCAATCGCTGCTTCTTTGGGTTAATAAGATAATTGAGAAATAAACCCTCTGTAGAAACCCCCTTTGTAAAACCTTGACCATCACAGTGCCGCTATATGGCGTGGAAGAATGGATCTTATCGACAGCTGATGAAGAAACTCTTGCTTTCGAAAGAAAAATACTCCAAATAGTCTTTGGTCCCGTATGTGAAGAAAATGTGTGAAAGAGAAGATTCAACAACGAACTGTATGAGCTGTACCGCGATATGGGCTTAGCTAAAAGAGTGCGTTTCGCTAGACTACAACATGCTGGGAACATGTAGAGCGAATAAACATTAACGTTCCATCTCGGTTGGTTTTTGAAAACACTATAGGGACATCGCAGAAGACGAAGACCTCATCTTAGGTGGCACAATTGAGTGGTGAAAGAAGACCGAAACCAATAAAGATGCCAAAACAGGAGAGATCTCGACCAAAATTGAAACTGTTTGTAAAAAATGTTGGTTGAGGCTTAGGTTTTCCCCGAACTGTAAAGCCCACCTAACTAAATAAGTAAGAATCTTTTACTTTTATAGAAGAGAACATACAGTACTTGGGTGAACCGGCGCATAATCCGACATGCCAACCATTGCTGATAATTTTTAGAAGACTTTACTTCATCAGCACACAGTCAGCACGTCAGTTTTAGACAGTTATATCTATAATTCGAAAATCTCGATTGTGCATCACTTTTCTGCAAAAGCTCGTCAGATTACCGGGGGTTCAGTGTGCTACCAGTGGTAGTAGACATAAAGTTCGGTGAACTAAAATGATGCAGGGCTTTCAACCATAGTGAGACCAAGAGCTGGATGCACATTTTCAGCTGGGGTCGATACAAGCAAAGCTGGCAATGAAAATAGTTCGATTCTTATCCACTGGCCGAAAACCTAATGGCCCCTATCACAAAGACCGTTGTAACAATTTCGGACTGCAAATACCGAAAGGGAAGCATCATAGACGCCCTCGTAGTGAATGTTTTATTGCTATGAAATTTGGTAACTATTGATAATATTATTTAAAAATCTGTTGCAAAACATTCATTACAAAAATGTTTTTAATCTCTTCTTTTTAGCATTCGTAGTCCGAAATTTTTACGACGGCTACGGTCCTTGTGATGGCAAAAGCAAGGTGGAGACTTTTTATCTAAACGCACCCACATAAACTTATTCTATGTTTATGTGGGTGAACAATTAGGATTTTTAAAGTAATGATAAATACTATGATCAAGTCCTTTCATCGTCCCATTCATCGTATACTAGAAAGTACTTCACAGCGTACAACGGAACACTGATATAGTTTACTTCATCAAAATAATAATGACTTTTTCTTTAAAAAAAATCATTCACTTTTTCTCACTTTCAATTTAATGAATTTAAAATTTAACTTTAAGGTTTCAGCACAAAAATTTGATTTTGGTTTACCCATTATGATTTCGTATCCTACATTCTACGCAAAATCAAAATCAAGTAAACTTAAGAAAATAATAGTAATCATAAATTTAACAAAATAAAAATAATGTTTATATAATAGTTAACATTTTAATAGATATATGTAATGTATAAATATATACTTTGAATGAGTCCCTTTATTGGTTAGGTAAAGTTTTCTTCTTTATTTTTTATTTTCATTTTGCTAGAAGAGAAA
Organism: Melanostoma scalare; assembly: GCA_949752695.1. Taxonomy (NCBI): domain Eukaryota; kingdom Metazoa; phylum Arthropoda; class Insecta; order Diptera; family Syrphidae; genus Melanostoma; species Melanostoma scalare. The sequence continues at coordinate 157,299,028 of OX456986.1, forward strand.
ATATATCCAAAAGTTAGTATACTATTGTATACTTTTGTACTCTATGAGACTTTTCTTACCCTTCCCGTTAGCACCATGAAAAGAATGGGCTCTTGTTCTGGAAGCGCTGGGTGAACGAGGATAGTCGGCTGCTATTCAGTTTGCTTCTAAACAAAACAAGTATAAAAAAAGATTAAAAATGAGATCAGGATACGAAGATCAATTTTATGAATTTACTTTTCAATGACAACTGCTGGCATTTGGACTAGTTGAACTGGAGATTTACCATCCTTGAGGGCTTGGGTTAAATTTAAAATTTGGCCTCGCATCACAGACATTTGACGTTCGTATAGTTTCTTATCGAAACCTTTATCTTGCTGAAATCAGAAAATTGAAGTTAATAAAAAATATATATATGTATATATTAGAGTGGTCCTTAGGAAAAAAAAATTGGGGACGCCCCCCAGATTGGTTCTAAATCAGGAAAAAAAAATTCCCTAATTTTTTCAAATTTTTATTCCTAACCCTTCCTGACCCTATTTCATTAAGAAGTTTTTGTTTTTTCGATCATCCGTTCTAAAACGGCTGCTGTTATAAAAAAATTATTTATCGAGTTTTTGTTAATAACAAATGAAATGATAAACAAAAAAAAATCTAATTTAATGTTAGGTCATTAAAATTGCCGTAGATATCTTTGAAAAAATAATCCATATCAAAATGTTGCTTACTTTTGGCGGATTGAGCGAAATAAGAAATCAGCCTTTTTGTTTATTAACAATAAGTATAAACAAATGTTCGAAATTTTATCAAACATACACGCGGCTGTAGAGTGTTCAGAGACGCTTCATTTGAGCTTAATTCGAAGTCTTTCCGTTGATTGATGGAAGGGTTAGAGATAAAAATATGAAAAATGAGGGAATTTTTTTTTCATATTTTAGAATCGATTTAGGGAGCGTCGCACTCAATTTTCACAAAAAAGTGAAATAAGGACCACTCTAGTATATATAATACGAGGGGTGGAATAGTGTAAGCTTATTGTATTTGTATTTTGTATAATTTTTTTTTTTTTTTGTGAATGTGCTCATGTGCAGAAATGATGTTTTTCTTGAAAATCTCTCATACTTGAAGACCTCCTGTCGTTGAGCGAAAGGCGATTCCAAAGTCTTATGGCGCAAACAAAAAACTGTTTTTGAGTTACATTGTAGTTCGAAATAGGTGGCACGAAACTTCTACTTCTTCCTGAAGAAGATGAAAATTGAATTCTTTGGAAAAGATATTCGGGCGCTTTATTTTCTTTAAGGCTGAATAGAAAAGTTTTTAAATTCGAGGTACTGTTGCAACTCCATTCCAAGGAACGCCTTAACATAACCAGAAATATATTTTCTTCGACCATTATTATAAACAACAAATAAAGATCTCCATTGTTAGTAGGTTGATTTAGTTTTAAAACTTTTTTGTTTTCCAAAATTTTAAATTTAAATTTAAATTGTCGTGGAAATGACTTAAGTGACAATAGTCCATCCTGTATATATTTGTGGAGTTCATTCTTGCTTATTTTGTTCATTAATTGTGAAAACTAATTTCATGTCTAATTATTACCTGATGAAGAGCGTATACATGCTCGAAACGTCGTTAACCATTTAACAACATTGTTTTTCTTGACCTTGAGCCTGCTCAAAGACAACTTTATTATATTATAAACAAACCTTACTGTACTATTTATGACTACTTTCAGCTTACATAAGGAGAAGCTATCTAGGTGACAGGTGGTTATGTTAATTGGCTAGGCATAAGAAATGATTGGGAATAAAAGTGACTTAACCAGCATTGCCTTAGTCCTGAAAGGAAGACAGTTTCCAATTTGATATAGAATCCGAAGGGTAAGGGATCCGCATATCTTGTAGACTATTTTAATAATATGATTTCCCTAGGTGAGATTTTGGTTAAATGTTATACCGAGATTTTTTACACTGGTGACGTAGGGTAACATTAATCCTTCTAAGCAGAGTTTTGGTAAGTTTTGAGTGTCAATGCTTAAGCGACTAATGAATATGGCTTGACTGTTACCGGAGTTCAGCATAAGCTTATTCTTCCCCGACCAAGAGGCTAAGGTCTTCATTAATTCGTTTAGTGGCATCTTCAACTTGACCTATTGGATAGCTAAAATGCATCTGCATATCATCAGCGTACATTTGGACCTTACAGTATTTCAAAATTGAGGGAATGTCATTATGAAACAAGGTAAACAATAGTGGACCTATGATGGATGCTTGTGGGACACCAGCTTTCGTTTTAAGAAAACTTAACGATTTTTAGTTGCAGTAGACAGCTTGTGAGCGACCTGCCAAGTAACTTTCCATAAGTTTTAAAGCTATGGCCTCGAAAGCGAAATAGTTTTTCAATTTGAGAATGACAATGTTCTGAGGGACTGTATCAAAAGCGGAGTTCAAACTGTACAATTAGTTGGACAGACTTCGTTTGATGGATGTTGGATGGTCGGATGTAGTTTGCATTCAGACTCATCAGACTTTTCGTCCAACATCATGTCATCTATTCCTCCGCTCGAGTATATGACGCACTCCCACGTAACAAGCAGCAATTACTCCACGGGTACCACAAAAAACAAATGTAGCTTGGCTATAATCTGAGCAGCTCACATCTCACGTTATGCGGCAAGCAAAAGTCATTTATTAGCAACAAGCCCTATATGTCAAACTGTTTTTTGAGCCCTGGGTTTAGCCTTCACTCGCCCTAAAGTAGCACTACGTTTTTGCTGAGGCGATTTCAGGTTACAAGCATTCATTATTCAAATGAACATTTATATGAACAACAGGGATATGTGGTGATTTCTGGGTTTAATGTTTTTTTTTTTTTTTTTTTGAGAACCGAAAGCCCAGATATTTCACAAATCACAGGGTTGTCAAGCAAACCTGGGTCAACTCTGGGTAAAGATCGACGTACGAACCTAGTAAGTGCAAACATTTTCATTAATTATTGTGGAACACAACGTCGTTCGGCTGGCTTTGCAGTAGCGCATTCTGTCACTCCAATTTCTCAAGACCTTGTTGATAGTTTCGGACTGTAGCACAGATTGCTTTGATGATATTGGCCTTTAGTACTTGAATAATTTTTGGATTGCTGGCACAATATCTTCTTCACGGCTCCCCACAAAACCACAAAAAAAATGTCCAAAGGGCTCAAAATGTTGCTCAGAGGCGACCAATTTACATCGCCAAGATGGCGCTGGTAACATGATTTGGGAATTTGGTGCGCAAAAAGATCGATTGTGGCAAAGGCTGTGTGGAATAGCGGGCCATCAATCATGTGGAATGGTCGTCCAAATCCATGTCATCAATTTCAGTAAATAAAAAAAGTAAACCGAAACATTGTTCACTCCGATTCAGAGGGTTTTCGAAAGCACATTGCAGGGAAATCGCAGAAGGAGAAGACCTCATCTTAGGAGCCGCAATCAAGTGCAAGAAGACCTCAACCGACTAAGAGTGCAAAACTAGAGAGAGTTCGGTCGAAACCGAAGATGCTAGTTGAGAACCAAGTTCAATCCGAAATGGAAAGCCCACCTAAGTAAATAAGTAAGAAACATTTTTTGCAAACCTGATTTTCTAAAAAAAAAATGTTCCGATACGATGATCCAACCACTCTACAATTCGCACCAAATTGTCACTCTCGGTGGATGCATTGGCTTCACGATAACAACGTGCGGCTCGTTAGAAAAGATGATTTTTACCCTAAATTGTTGTCCAATTCAGCTGCTCTAAGACCCAAACTGGGATAATAAAGCGGATGGTCGTGCGCCTTCAACTGATAAATCAATGGGACCTTGTAAGCATATTATCCGATATATTTGTGCAGAATTCTTCCTAGCGTTATTTGCTGAGCTGAAATCAATGGCCAGTTAATAATCAGGGATTGAGTTTCACACACTCGGCTACAGCAGTCACATTCTCAACAAAGACAGGGACCATGATTGTTGTTTACTAGAATGCCAGCCTCACGGATTTTTTGCGCATAATAAGCACAGCAGGCACAGAAGTCGTAGTCATTTCAGACTTCTTCTTTTCGAAAAACGCACTGTTTGGACTACACAGCATTCACTTTGGAATTTAGTTGTACTGTACTGTACTAAGAATCTCTACAAAAATTGTATCTATTATCAAAGCACTTTACTTTGATACTTCGACTGCTGTCTGGGATGGGAATGTCTTGTCCGATTTTTTTTCCACTAAAAAAGGAGTCAAACAAGGATGCGTCCCGAGTGCAGAATGCTCTGTTCTTTGTTCTTTATTTAAATGATCTGCATGATAATCTACCACTGGGTTTATCTATAGATAATACTAGTATCAGCGCCCTCTTATATGTCGACGACTTTGTACTCCTATAAGACAGTTCTTCGAAGTTACAAGAGCTCATTGACAGCTTTATAGTATATTGTAACAAATGGAACCATACAGTCAATCTTGGCAAATCCGAAATAGTTTTTTTTTCGAAACGGAGGACGCAGAACTGCTTGCCAGAAATGGTTTTACAATGACATAGAAGTAACAGTATCGAACCAATATAAATATCTTGGCGTTGTGATCAACTTCATCGTGACTTGAAATGAACATTTAAATAACAGGCTCGCATCTCCAAAATACTCCAGAAACGCTACTTGGTCCAAGCTGTTCAGAAATAAATCAGTTCAACACTGTGCTCAAGTATGGGGATATAGCGAACATATACAAGTCGAAAAGTTACAACGATTTTTTATCAAAAGATGTTTTCTCCTACCAGATACAACGCCCAACTATGCCTTACATATCGAGACTGGACTTCCTAAAGCGTTCCTAACAAACCTGAGTTACATCTTTGTAGGCTACCCAGAATACTGTCTGAAGCAATTATTAGGAAGAAAATCTTCTGGGCTAAAGAATGGCTAGATCTTTTCCACGAAACGTCAAATGACTTTGCGTTCATCATAAATGTACATGACTGGAAAGGATTGCACAACATACTATTGTCAAGGCTTAAGGGAAAAACATTGGAATGGATTTGTCAGCAATGCGAAGCAATTCCAATTTCACTGTAACTACTGCAATGTGCTCTACACCGAAGTTCCAAACTACTTTAATAACGCTAACCCCAGTGACATGATCTGCCTTATATTAAAAACTCGATGTGGACTTCTCAATCTGCATGTAAGAGCTTTCCAAAGAAACACCAGTAATTTATGCACACTTTGCAACTTGGATGCCTCTGAAAATACTTTTCACTTTGTTGGAGTATGTCCGATCTTTAGAAGTTATAGAAGAATATTTCTTGGTAATGACATACTCTCGCGAACACAATTTTTCAACGTTTTGAATGGCAGCTGCTACTCTAATCTCTATAGGTTTTTGAAATCTTCACTAAAATATCCAAATCTGATTTTAAATGAATTTTCTTAATTTGTATAACTCACTGAGCTAAATTCTTTATTGTTACTTTCTAACCTGATAGCATATACAATGTTTTTGTTATACCTTTCTTATAGAAATAAAATAATATCTATCTATCTATCTATTTCAACTTTGTTCAAACATAAAGTGACTCATTTCGTTTAGCAAGGGACTGACATTCTGTCAAAATTTCGAGCGAAAAACAGCTCTCAGTGTCCAAATACATGTGACTTAAAAGGAAACTACTTGATGATCCACCCTTCATACGAATTTCAATACCAATTTTGAAGTCCTAAAATAAAAGAAACGGGTGTGGAGCTTTTGTGATACCCCTCGGGCTCCAGTGACTGAAACGTATCGAGCGATTGGAACCTTAAGCTTTGGATCGACAAGTATTGCATCACATCTAAGCCAAATTGGCACGTTCAGTTCAGTTCACACTTTCGTTGTGCTCAGTCTCAGTAAAAAGTTCTGTTTGAAATTAAAAGAACCCTCAAATTTATTAACTACGAATCATTTTTGAGGTCTCAACAGCAAAAACGATATTTTTTTTCTAAAAAGTTTTTAAAAGCTATAAAATTTTTTTTTCCTTTTCTCAGAAAATAATTAGTTCGTAGACTCCTCCGATGATCGTCCACCTTGTCGCGATGATGGTCGTAAGTAGTTGATTCTGCGAACTGAAGAGCTTTGCCGGAGGATGCAACTTTGGTGTATTACCAAAATTGCTTCCAGTAGGGTCTCCCGTGCCGGAAAGGTCTGAGGGGAGAAAAGACGAAACCAAGAGACGATTAGCTATCTTTCACTCCCCACGTCCCAATTTCCAATTTCCGCCTTGCCTTCCTTTCCCCTAGCTGGAACAGAGTGTCATATGAACCGTGCTAATGTTGGACCAGGCTGAGAGCCCTTAAATAGCTTAGTCGCTAACGGAGTATCCGGATATCAAGCGACCTCCGGATTATCTAGCTTTATCGGCACACACGGTGCACTGTGCCTGTGCCGATGAACCTTCCCTTTATCCGATACTCGTGGACCCTTTATGTTAAAAATTACAAAAAAAAAAAAACAAAAAAATAGTGCGTGGTGTCCCTCCGCGCGGAAGAAGTGAAACTTCCCAATGTGGAAATGAAAATATGTATGTATGTACTTGTACATACATATGTAGGAATAGAAATTGATTTTTAAAGAACTCATATTGTTTCTTTAAAAGAAAAAGAAAAGATATGCATCGGAGTATTTTTTAACAGGATACTTAACACCACTTCATAGAACAATTTTTTTTTTTGTGGATATTAGAAGAGGAAAACGAGGATTATAAGTATGTATGTATTAATGTATATGTATGTATGTATGTACATTGTACATACATGGAATACAATGCCAGGATCCAGGAACCCTTCTGAAATCGTTGATTGGCCAGTGTCAGTGGTAGCTGACTAACAGACCAATGAAAACCGCAGTCTTAACACCCAAGCCCAAGACGGAGAACATTTACAAACATACACGTTTAGACATGGTCAAACATGTTTAGACATGTTCAAACGTGTTTAGACATGATAAAACATATTTAGACATGATGAAACATGCTCAGACATGATCAAACATGTTTAGACATGATACTGCATAAAATATTTTCTATCTTTTCTTTGGAGAAGAAAAGAAAACACATCACTAATCGACTTTTCATTTAGCAAATTAAATCATTTTCGCACGCACAGACACGATTTTCAACATTTCATTTTCACACACGGCACAAATTAAGAGACTGCATAATGTACGTACATACATACATACATACATATGTACATATGAAATGAAGTTCAAAAATATTAAACACTTCAAAAAGAATATTTTAAATTTTATTTTCTCCAAAAATATTCCCACCGAAAAACACATTTTACTACAATGGAATCGTTGGGATGAATGACGCGGAATTGATGACAGCAACTTATAAGCAGTGCCAAAAAATATGCAATCGATAATATTCCGTGTTAAACAATAACGCTTTCATGTTTGCAAGTCGCATAAGAAGTTTCACTTCAAAAATTGAGCCCGGTTCTTTCTTTAAATCGGGCAACAGTGCGGCAACTGCGCAGCCTGTTGTTAAAGTTCCTGACACGCTCGCGACAGGAAAGATCTTGGGAAACCTGGATCGACCCTCAACCAGCAAAGGCATCGAGCCGAAAAAGTCGGGCAGTATTGTGAAAAATGAGACTGCCCCCAAAAACAATACGGCTAAGACAAGGACCAAACCTGAGTGTCCTTCCAACAAAAGGATTTTGAAAATGTTTGGAGATACTCCTGAAGTTAATAGAACCAAGGTGCATGAATACCAACTCAAGTGGACTAGGGTAACCCTCGAAAAGTTGGACAAGACTCCTAAGTCACCTGCTCCAGCGCCAAATTTCGTTAGAAGGCTCACAATGCGCGTCGATGAAGTAGAGAAAGGAGGGGACCTTTAATTTTCATTTTGCTCCAAAAGACTATACTCTTAAAAAACAAAACACTTGTTTAGGCATTCCTGTCATCGAAGAAGTTACCAAATCCTTGCGACGACAAAATTTGAATTCAAACCTCGTACCTCTTGGGGCATATGCATAAAAGAGAAGTACTTACTAGTAGTATAATGGTTATAGTAAATACTAGTACTACCAGTAAAAGCTCAAACTTGGAGTATTTACTTCATTTGGTATGCATAAAGTTAAGTTTATACTGGAAAGACTATACTAGTAGTATATACTGGGTTCATCCAAGTAAACACTACCAATTCATCGGAAATTGGCAGTTTAAATTTATTAATAATTAAATTTGCTACATGATGCACAGTTCTGCAAACAGTACACTGATGGAAGCCTGTGTCTTCTCCAAATCCTGCTTGAAATCCTGAACCTCTAGCATATCTCAAAAAGATTCGCATATTTTCATCAGGGATAGTAGGTATATCCTCCACTTTTTTAAATTTTTTTCATTTTTAAATTCACTTTTTTTTTAATTGGGTGTCTAGGTCTTGAAATAACGGTACTTGCCATACGACCCATATGATAACACTTATTTTTCTCAAAAACGGCTGTAACGATTTTGATAAAATTTTACTAGAGGTATTATTTTTGAATAGCTGTTCTAATGACGTAAAATCGTTTTTTGGAAGAAGTTTAAAAACGGTACCCCCCATAGTACCGTTTTTTTTCAAAACTGACTTTCTCACTAATGGCTCACACGATTTTAATGAAATTTCATATTTTAGTCTTAGAATGTTTTCTACATCTGAAAAATTTAGTTTTTTCGAATTTTCATTAATTTAAAAAAAAAATATTTGTTTTTTAGAATATTTTCAAAACGGTATATTTGATTTATTTCAAATTTTTTTTCAATACAAATCTCAGCAAGATCTTAAGATTGGTGTACTTTAATTTTTAAAACTTCATCTTAAAAAATAATAAAAAACCAATATTTTAAAACATGGTTGTGACGATTTTGATTAAATTTGCTAATGCCTTTCGGCCTAGAGATAGCTTATATGTTAACAATCTAGGCTAAAAGTTTAAACTTTCTTTTTTCAGTTTGAGTACCTAAATGTTTATATAATTATTATTATTATTACTACATATAAATATTATTATTTTTTAATTACAAATAAATTAGTTACTTCTTGGTTCCATTAAATTTAAATAAAATTTTCTTATCGATAAAGTACTGGCTTAGCCATTCAATGTTTTCTTTTTCAAAACAATAAAGCATTTTGATATTGTTATCTCCGGGATCTCTTCGCTCCTTATAATTTTTGTCTGCGATTATCTACACTTAAAAAAGCTGCCATTTAAAATAAATAAAGTAAACCGAATACTTGGATATAAAACTGCCGACTAAAATGGACATTTAACACGAAAAAGTATTTACTAGCAAATGTTCAAGTTGGTTTTTAAAAGCTTGAAAAAATTGAAGTATATACTTGAACAAAATAGTTTTTATGCATACCAATTTAAGTATTTACTGGTTTAATTCATCCGAAACCAGTAAATACTTTGTTACCTAGTAAATACTTTTTTTCCAGTATTTACTATGGTTTTATGCATACGAGAATTAGTATATACTATAGAAATATACCAGTAAAAGCATTTACTAGCCTTTATGCATACGGCCCCTTGTATAACAGTTCGATACCCTTTCTATTACGACAAACGACACTCCCCGTATAAAAGAAAAAGCGCATATAACAAACATTCAATTCAAAATAACTCACCTTGAACAACTGCAACAGATCATTGCATAGTTCTTCCACAAAATTCATATCAGACAACGACGGCAGAACAAGCTGCTTGGTTTCTTCACTAAAAGGCACTTTAGCCTGTGGCAACCACGCCCAATGGTAAGGATATGCACGCCATGAATCTGGATGTTTGAATGGAAAAGCTAAACCATTATCGATGGCAGCAATTTTTATTTCCGGTAATTGAACGACATTCCAATTGTTGGTGTTATCAGAATTTCCATTATTGTGGTCCGATACTTGTTGTTGACTAGTACCAGGTATTGGAGTGTCTTCTATCTTCGCTATAATGTCATCGATTTCATCAGTTGTTTTAGCATCACCAGTTAATGACGCGACTGGAATTATTTCGTGTGTTCTTGTTGGTGTAACGGCGCCATTTACTTGTTTTACAATTTTTGGCTGATCGTATTTTATTAGCCAATTATCATTGCCACGATCAGTGTTCCGTATAATGTAATCCAGTACTACTAGTCTCTCGAATTGAAGTTGAAAGGATTTTGCCAATGCCGACGTGAGAGCTTCGTTTTCAAAACGTCGCAACCAATAATCGGCATCCCTATAGCCTTGAACGAAAATTTGAAAAGACCCTTTCTGCAACAAAAGACAGAGAGAAAAAAGTTAGTAATTTAACGAAGGAAAGCCCGATGATGTAGATATAAGAGTACCTTCAAGGGCAAACTCATTCGGTTAAATCTCGCCGATGGGAAGTGTTCTTTGATTTGTTTTTTAAGTTTCGCCTTTCGTCTATCGATTCGAGCATAGTTAAATGTTTCAGCAACTAAACGAACTATCCGTGTATTCGGAACAACGCCTAAATTTAATTTTTGGTCCACTAGACTAGCCCCGGCTTCCGAGAGGTATCTACCGATAACGATAAGACAAGTCTTGTTAGTATAGAAGACAAAAATATTTATTTTGTAAGATCTTACCCTTGGTTAGGAATTAAGCATGCACGCCCGAAACAACACGGACAACACAGTTTGTGCATCCACTTTGTCCATTTGGGGTTCATTCGTCCGTATGGCTCTTCATCCTTGGGCTTGAATACTGCCACCACTTTCTGGAATTCAAAAGAATACCAATCGTAATGTTTATACAAATCTTGGAGGTAGTTTTAATAGAAAACATAGTTTAGTAAAAGTGATTGTTCAATTTTCATCCAAAACTCTTTCAATGTTCTCATATGAAAGAATTCCCCGAGTTGGAATTAATGTGCTTAGCACGTTGTTTTATGCTTCAGTAGATGCTTCCGAATCAATGTTCGAAAACTCGAAAGCAGTTTTTGAAGCAAGATTGAAGATTGTATGCTACCAAGTTTCATTGGAATGAAAATTGGATGTGCTTTTCTTTTCAACTTACCCCTGCAGGATTCTTGACAAAGTAGGAACCACTGCTGCCTTGGTATATCCTCTCGGGATATATTCCATGTTCAATGGCGATTTCAGCCTGTGTTACGACTTCATGAAACTCAGGATCATCTGTTGAAACAAAATTTTAAATAAATAAATAAATAAATAACAATGCGAAGGTTTTGTGATCAATATTTTATACAGTTTATATGTGAGGTTTTGAAAAGTAACCAACCAAGCACTCGATTTAACCCAGAAAAAAGACGAAGCGTATTTACTCACAAAACTACTCAAAGGATGAAGATAGAAGCTAAGGACACAAATTTAAAAAAAAAAGAAAAATGAATTCTGAACAAAACGAACACAATGTAGGTTTAATCTTTTTCTAGATACCAGTGACAGCTGCAAATGGTGCTAGATAATAGGTTCGTTCGTTGAAACCCTGGGGTCGCCCTGTGGTCGCCACAAAGCATTTTTTGAAAACCTACTCCCTGGGGTTGACGTGGGTTTGCCCTCAACTCGCCCTAGGTTTTTGCTGGGGCGAGTTGCCAAATGGCATGTATTTTAATTCAAATGACAGGGATGTGTTGTGATTTTGTGAGCGTTTTTTTAGAACTGGAACACCCAGGTTTTTTTGACAACTCATAGGGTTGTCAAGGAAACCTGAGTCAATCCTGGGTAAAGCTCAACGAACGAATCTATTAATTTTCAGGGCATTGCCTGTCGCGAAGAATTTAGCAAGTCCTTCGAGAGCATAGCTATGGAAAACACTTTCTCACTAAGCTGTACCGAATCGACTTAAAAATGTAGGTCTCTTCCATTTCTTACAAGTTCTGGTTAATAAAAGTGAGCCAGGTCGCAATCGGAGGTCCTGCCTGAGCTTCTCTCTTTCTGCGGATGAATTAGGTTCTCGACAATAACGTGCGGGTTTTTTGATTTCCAATTCCGGCAAATTTGATTATTAGCGTAGAAAATTTGTCTCGTCAGAATAGACAATTTGTTGTACAAAATCGTTGCCCAATTCAAGCTGCTCTAAGGCCCAAACTGTGTAGAGAAGACGAGGAGGATGGTCGTTGGACCTTGTTACGTAAGCGAATAATGCGAGATTAATTGTTTAAAATTCAAGGCGAATCGTTTTTGGTGACGAAATGGAGATTTTGTATTACAGATCTCAATTTTGTTTGTTTTGTTTTTTTATTCGCCTCATTATTATCGAGTTCGATGAGACTGTACTCCACGAACATATCACTAGTGTGAAGCAAATGAGAGAGATGTAAGCGCTTTGAGATCACGATGCTCTTAACGCCGGAAAAGAACGGAATTGGTTATTTTTTGGCGGATTGTGTTTGTGATAGCCAAAAAGACGCAAACCGAAGAGAAGAAGTTCAAAACGGCTCGCTTCGAACTACTAAATCGGGCCCCAGGACTATAGTGCAAGTTTCTGTAGGTGGAGTTTCACAGATTAGGCTACAGCAGTCACATTCTCGTCTGTGTGTACCGTGCGAAGACAGAGACCATGAGTCGAATAAACCCAAGTCTAGAGATCCAATTTTCAACCACTTTTTCGAGTATTTGAGGACGTATGTCGGCAATAACGCCACGAATGTTGGCTTCCAAAGCCCCCTAACGTTTCTGGTTTGTTGACTTAGACGAGCGACTTCACATATCCCCAAAGAAAATAATCTAATGGTGTCAAATCACACGATCTTGTTGGCCAATTGACAGGTCCATTCCGCGAAAATATGCGCTTATCGAATGTTTCCTTCAATAAATTGATTGTGACGTGCGCTGTGTGGCATGTACCGCCGTCTTGTTGGAACCACATCTTTTCCACATTCATGCCATCCAATTCGGGAACAAAATAGTCGGTTATCATGGCTCTATACTGGTCTCCAATATCGGTAACTGGCTAGCCAGCATCTTTTCAGAAGAGGTATTGCCCAATGACTCCATAAGCCCATAGAGCACAACAAACAGTCAACTTTTGTGGATGTAATGGCGTCTCAAGGTACTCATGTGGATTCTATTCACTCCAAATGCGGCAGTTTTGCTTGTTAACGTAACCATTCAACCAAAAATGAGCCTCATCACTGAACAAAATTTTGCGATGAAAATCAGCATCGAGATCGAGACCAATCTCATTTTCGGCCCATAAACCAAAATCACGACGCATTGCATGGTTTCGCGGCTTTAATTCTTGCACAAGTTGGATCTTTGGATCTTGTAAGGTCATAAGCTAAGGTCTTTGCGTAAAATCTTCCTTAAAGTTGACTGACAAAGCTCCAAATGCTGTGAACGGTGGCGAATCGATTAATTCCGGTCCTCTTCAACACTTTGTCCTACAGTGGCAATTGTTTCTTCGTTGCACACTGTTCGTAAAGTAGTGCGAAAACGATCCATGGTTAATTAATTGCTCTGATGGACGATTATGTCGACCATAAAATGAACGGACCTTGCGCTAAACTAAAATTATTTTCGAAATAAATTTGCACGATTTGCAAGCATTGTTCTTTTGTCAACCTGTTCATGATAAAATGACAAACCAAATTGAACATAAATGACATTAGAGTTGGCCGATTTGTTTTATCCCTATTCGAAAAAACAACCTCTAACAAAACACCCGATACAAACATTCTGTCAAAACTTCGAGTGGAAACAGCTGCCAGTTTCAAAGTAACCTATGATTTCAAAAGAAACCTGTAGATGCCCTACTCTGCATATTCATTTACTATTTTTGCTGGGAGTGAACCCAGAGCAACCCTAACTGGGAACAGTAGAAAAATAGGCTATAATGCGTGTAGTAGTATAGTAGGTACTAGTGTCTCGCAAAAAGCACAGCAAAGAATTACATAACCGAGAAGTGAAGAATTCATACGTCGTCCGTCGTCATAAGAATCAAATCCCTCTTCCTTTCAATTGATAACAGGTGCGTTTTTGTCGTAACTCTTCAATCCTATAACCAACTCACCCATGCACTTTAACACTGAACACAAAAACAAATCAATACTGAGCTAAAAGTGTTCTCTATTAATTTATTTTTGTGTTCAGTGGTAAAATCCATTGCTGAGCTGCATATAGAATTGCTGATTTACGAAAATGGATCCATTCACCCTTATTACGAATGGCGTTTTAATAAAACGCCAATAAAATGACTTATCTCTACTTGCCACTATTGCCGTTTAAATAAAATAACTTTTGAGGGAATGGTAAGAGCAATGAGGAATAGATAGAGGGCTGAACTTATACTTTTATGAAAACAAAAATTATCGCGGCTGGAGCTCTGTCATTTTTTAGGCGTTTTAGTGAAACGCCTATCGCAATAAGGGTGATTAAAATGTCGCACGATAACCAAACGACCGCCAAAAGCAGGGCCGTATAACAAATAACGATACTCGTAAACACCTCTTGTCATCGTTTCTTTGCGATTGCATTTCACTCGATATAATCGTTGCTATCATTAGGTCCGTTCGTTGAACTTTCCCCAGGGTTGACCCAGGTTTTCTTGATAACCCTATGAGTTGTCAAAAAAACTTGGGTTTTCCAGTCCTCAAAAAACGCTAAACCAAAAATCTCCACACATCCCTGTCATTAAAAAAAAAATATATGCCATTTGACAGCCCTCAACTCGCCACAGCAAAAACCTATGACGAGTTGAGGGAAAACCTAGGTGTTGACCTCAATTGGAAAAGAAAAAAATTTCTTCTTGGCCCAAAATTTGAATGGTTTTCACGATAACCGTAGTTTTTGTTCCTAGGGCTCAAAAAACACTCCATTTGACATTAGGTTTCTCAAAAAAACGCTTTGCGGCGACCCCAGGGCGACCCTAGGGCTTCAACGAACAAACATATTGTTTTGGGTTTTCATGTTTTTGCCTCGCTTTTCGTAATTCGTAATACGGGCCCAGTCGTAAATGACAATGATTATCGTGAAATGTAATTGGAACTATAACAAGGAATTTCTCACGAGTATTTTAATTTGTAATACGGGCCCGGAATCGTATTCAAAATCTTTGGATTGGCTTGGTATCGTCAGCTCACAAAAAAATCTCACAATGATTTGCACTTCAAAGTCTTGACTTATTTGAAGTTAAACATTTCTCGCAACAGTGAGGAAAAAAGAAGCGTTCGGCGTGCTCTCCGTTTCGAAACTCTATCTTTAAATCACTATATTATAAAAACTTTTTATTTAAACACATTGCAATAGCCCATTATCAACCATCCCGATATATTATCGTAAAAATAAAATTTTTGAACTCACGAAACATGTTGGTTCTTAAGAATATCAATTTGCATGCCCCTCTGCGAATAGTAAAAACATCGACTGGGAAAATCCTCATCTTATTTAAGATAATTTGTAATAATAAACACACTTGTTAACTAACTAACTTCGATGTATCTAGGTAAACATCATACTAACAATTGACGATGATTGATTTGAGTTTGAATACAAAAAAAGGACGTAAAGTATAAAAAATTTGTCATCATGTAGAAGTAGGACACCACTCCAGTTCGTATCGAGCACTTTTGCTGCTTCTCTGCTAGTCGTTGGGGTGATTGGAGAAATTTATTTCTATTGAATACATTTGTATAAGAAATTAATGAGGAGAAAAATAACATCTGTTGACATTTTAAAGCATGTTTTTCGTCTCTCTTTTTTTAAAGAAACCACCGAATGACATATATTAGACGATTATTCTGATAATACGGTTGTGACTCATGAGTTATGACATACCACTGTCGAAGAAAAGAATAGGTTGTAAGTTTTAAGGTACGTGCAGACGGCATATAAAAAGTCGCACACGTAAAAAGTTGAAAATCTCACGCTAATATGCTAATTGTAAATCAATGTAAGCAAACTCGCATCTAAAGGTGTTTAGACGATGTGCAGAATCTGTCCTAAAATCCGTACATTAGTTTGCGTTGAATTGCTCGCACATCAAGTGTCCGCAAATGAGTACGCAGATTTTGCGGTTAAGTGCGACGAGTTCACACGATATGTGTAAAAAAACGCACATTTATGTGCGGTCTCGCCGTCGCGTCGTCGCACAGCACCCGAAAATCATTTTAGTTCAAATGCGGATTGTCCCAAATGTGTGTTCAGATGAAAAACGCCAGTAGTCTCAAATTATGACGCAAAAATGTAGTCAGAAAATTAGTGTCTTTTTATGCCGTCTGCACGTAGTTTTCGTTTAACATCTGACAACTCATTAACATTGAATACTTCCGCACGTATTTTTATTCAGACGCACTGATTTAAAAAAAGGGTGGTACAAAAAAGTCGGAAAGTCCCGGGGCAAATTGTATTTCTCTCAACCATGCCATGGTGAGGAATAAAGGGGGCCTACAAACTTTTTGTCAAAAATTGAGCAATTGCGTTTCAAAGATTCTGAAAATACGATTTCTAAAATTTCGAGCATTATGAAAATACGTGCTAATAGTAAAGGCCGCTAGGCACTAGCACCGGATTCCGAGGCTAGCAAAAAGCAAAATAATGTGACAGATTTGACGGGGTTCAAGAGTCGCGAGTTGGAATGTTGGAAGTATGACTGGTCGAAGTTTTGAAGTTGAAGAGATGATGAGAAGGAGGCGACTAGGTATCTTGTGTCTTCAAGAAACTAAATTGCGGAATTGATGTAAAGACAAAGGCTAACAATAGGTTCGTTCGTTGAACTTTACTCAGGGGTGACCCAGGCTTTCTTGACAACCCTATGATTTGTCAAAAAAACCTGGGTTTCCAGCCCTCAAAAAACGGTAAGCCACAAAATCAACACACATTCCTGTAATTTGAATAAAAATACATGCCATTTGACAGCAATGAACTCACCCCAGCAAAAACCTAGTGCGAGTTGAGGGCAAACCCAGGTCAGCCCCAGGACTCAAAAACACTCAGTTTGACAATCCGGGCGACTATAGGTTTCCCAAAAAACGCTTTGTGGCGACCCTAGGGCGACCCCAGGGCTTCAACGAACGAACCTAATATTTTCTACTATAGAACCGATTAAAGTAAAAACGGGATCTATGTCATCCTTACAGAAGGAAAGGTGTGGAGCATATTGCAAATATGCTCCCAGAATTGGATGTTAGATCGTTTCATGTTCATCAAACAAGACCGAGTCACTTACAGCAGTGTTGGTTATGAAATCCAAATTGTCTTCCATTTGGTACCCAAATTTATGAAACTGTTTTGAAAGACCTCAAAGTGGCACTGGGTAATCTGTCGCCCAACAACACCGTCTTCTTATGACCAGAACCTTTTATGGAGGTGGTGAATGAAATCAAACAAACAAGGGCTAGGAAAAGATTCAATTGGTATAATTTGGACTAAGAAAAAGGCAATCAACTCATTTTTTTGAATATATAGAAATTCATAAGTAACATCATCAACACAGTCCAAAATGAAGAGAGCCCAGCACAAATGGCATGCAAAACTTAACTCAGAAATCCAAATCATGGCTTTCGGGGTTTTCAAGAGGCACTACTAAAAAGACGAAGAAACATGCTAGACGAATGATGAAGCTAAGGCACTGATAGGTAAGAGAAAGCGGCTTTCAAACCATGGTCAAAGTATAGTAGAGATGAAAAGGCTCGCCTCAATAGCGAATATAGAAGCTGCAAGAAAGAAGCAAAGAAGAAATGTGCCCAACTCTAAGCAAATAGAACGGACTGTGTGTATTGAATGCTGGAAGAAGTTACTGCCCCAGATGCTACACAGATTCGGATTCAAACCAAGATATTCAGACAATACGACAAAACAACTTCAATAAGAGAGCAGCAATCTTCAGAATAGCCGGAATATGAATAGCAGGAATATGACAGGCACAAGAAAGCAGAGTAACTGCCAAATTTTGTGTTGTGGGCATTTTGTAGCATAGTTTTTTATACCAAACACAACAACGAAGTAACAAAATGGTGGAAAAACATATGCAGATGACGGTTCCCTCTGCTTTAATAGCTGCGATAGATACCCTGCGATAAAAGTATGCTATGTATCTATCGCGGGCTATGAATATAAAGCTGCTATAATGGTCTCCACTTACGATATTCAAAGGCTGCTGTAATAGTTGCGATAGATTTAAAGGATGTGTAGACCAGGGGTTAAGGATTGCTTTTTGTGGATAACGATAAAATTCTGCACAGGTGGAGATTGTATTGCAATGGCCTATTGAACAACGAGATTCCTTTAGAGCACTTTCCAAAAGTTGAACCTAGCTTAATGGAAATGTTATGCTGATTGAATTCGAAAAAACATTCGATCTACAATCGAGACATCTAACATGGGTGGCCCTTAGACAGCACGAGGAGCTCCAAGGGCCTGTGTTAGATGTTCAGCTGGAGTCATCGAAGCATTCCAAGTCACAGCTAGTGTACACCAACGAAGCGATTTGAGTCATCTGCTCTGTATTAGAGTCTTTGATTACCTACTGGAAGATAAAGTGCAAAACACCAAAGTACATCAACTATCATTTGCTGAAGATGGAGCCATTAAGACCTTAAACCATACTAAAGAGCAACACTGAGAGTAACTCACAGGCCACTTTCGAGAGCAAACTCTCAAGTGGACACAGCCCTGAAAGTAGCTAGCGCAGAGTTGACTTCTTACTATCGACATTCGCATCATTCGACAGTTCCTCTGAAGTGGACACACTTATTCATCATCACAATCGAAGATAAGCTCGCAAGATTCCAACAGATTTCGTATTTTGGCAGATAGAAGGAGACATAAACGCAGTCATAAAAAAGTATAAGTGTTTTGTGATTTTATAGAAGATAAGTCATTCCGAGGACAGAAACAAAAGAAAATAAGCATTAAAAGAATTTTTAGTACAGTTTTCTTACACTGAAAACGAAATCTTAAAAGTGAGGTGGCTGAGACTTCCATCTCAACTGAGTGGGTACATCACATTTTACATGAATATTTGGATATGAAAAAGCTATCCGCACGATGGGTGCCGCGATTTACACTCACTTACACTCAACTCATGTGACCACTTCAAAGGAGTATTTGGTGATAATCAGCTGCAATCCGAACTAGTTTTTGCGCCGTTTTGCTACCAGAAGCCAAGGAACAGTCAAAACAGTGGGTTTCTTCAGGTGAACGTGCACCAACAAAGCTAAGGAGGGTTCGTCGGCTGGCTAGCAACGCTATTTCCACAGTTTTTTTTTTATGCACGTGGTGTCATTCACATCGATTACCTTGAAAAGGGTAAAACAATAAATGGAGAATAATATTCAGAGCTTTTGGATAGATTCCATTTCGATTAGATGCAGAAACGTCCGGATTTGGCGAAGAAATAGTGCTGTTTCATCAATATAATGCACGAGTGCATACAGGTATAGTCACCATGGCAAAAATTCACAATTGGGCTACGAGCTGCTACCCCATCAAGCATATTTTCCAGATTTAGCCCCCTGCGACTATTTCCTGTTTCTAAATCTGAAGAAATGGCTGGGCGGTAAGAGATTTGGGTGGAATGTAGAGTCCATCACTGAAACAAATGCCTATTTTGAGGGTCTTGACAAAACCTTCTATTTGGAGAAAATAAAAAAATTGCAAAAAAAAGGCTAGAGGAAATTAGGTTGAAAAATAAAATGTTTATTGGAGAACAAATTTTTTTTTTATTCAATAAGTCACTGATTTATCAAACTGCCCCCGTACTCTCAGAAAATCATCTCTAAAGACTGAACCAATTTACTAGGCATAATACAATCTCAAATGATTAACTCCAGAAAGTAATTCTCGAGGGTTTACAAGCGATAGAACTCTCAAATGGACAGGCACGTCGTCATGCCTGCATTTAATGTAAGGGTAAATGCTATATACAAACACTTGCTCAAGCAGTACACATACAAGAAAATTTAATTTGAGATGGTCAAGCAGTTTAACGTGTAACGCAACGAAACAGATTTGGCCCAATCTAGATCTTAAGCGGTAGAACGGCTTGATCTCTCTCAAAAGAAAACACATTAGTGCGACGATACGTGTCATCACAGGACACTGTCTTATTAAAATACATGCCGCAAGGATAGGAGTCATCTCTCGTCTTGCAGAAGCTGTATGGATGAGGAGGAGGAGGAAACTATTTCCTACCTTCTCTGTTCATGCCCAGCTTTAGCTCACAAACGTATAGGATACACCTAGGTTCGTATTTCTTTGATGACCTCACCATTGTATATGAAATATATAGTAACACCATGAACACTCCCGATGCTATAGCCACCTACCTGCTCGATTAAAGGACTTCTCTTTTGAATCGGAAAGAAAGTTAAGTGTAGAACCCTACATTGTATTTATAATACCCAAGTGTACCACCAAAATAAATTTAGAGAGAACCGCAAAGTTCGTTAATCGAGCAAGTAGGTGGTTATAGCATCGTTAGTGGTCATGGTACTACTATAGGTTTCATATACAATTGGGACTGGCCATCACGACGCGTAGCGGCAAAAATAGAAATGAGCAGGGGCACAACAAGTGACATTTTGTATGGAAATTGCCACTTTTCCAACAAAATTGTTTAAAAATAGAATGTTTTGCCTATCGAGCATTCGAAATTCTTATTGAAATCGATTAATAAAAGTGTAAAGAAAAATATAAAATTAAAGTACAATCAAAAAGTTGACTGGAAGTGTCCAAAATGCAAGTGCAAAAACGAGCTGTGGTTTTCAACAAAAATTTAAGTTGAAAAATATGAATTAAAATTTCCACAAAAGTACAAATTAAGCAATACAATATCGAAGACAACTCATAATTCAATGAAAATTTAAGTTAAGCAAAATTTATCATCCCCTCAACAAAATCTACGTAGAGCTATGTTTACATTTTTTCCCATACAAAAATGGCGTATTCTTAAATTTTTCAAAATCAAATTAAACACATTTGAAAGGTAAAAATCACTCGTGTGCACTTTTTTATTGAAGCTTTAACATTTTAAGATGCTAATGCGCTTATAATTCAATCACTTTTGTTTGATTTTATATTTTATTTAAATTATTTAATCCGACACCATTTCTTCTTTTTTCAGTACAATTTGTATGGGCGGTCAAAACCATTGTATATGAAACCTATAGTAACACCATGACCACTAACGATGCTATAACCACCTACTTGCTCGATTAACGAGCTTTGCGGTTCTCTCTAAATTTATTTTGGTGGTACACTTGGGTATTATAAATGCAATGTAGGGTTCTACACTTAACTTTCTTTCCGATTCAAAAGAGAAGTCCTTTAATCGAGCAGGTAGGTGGCTATAGCATCGGGAGTGTTCATGGTGTTACTATATATTTCATATACAATGGACCTCACATTGACGCCCTGCGTCTCTCCCGGCTCATTGTAAGCTCGAAATGGTTCCATTGGGATAAGGATACACTGTGGTATCACAATGGGCCCAACGGGCCTAAGTGTGTTAGCCGAGCTAACAGCCACTTTAACCTAACCTTATACCTAAGGGTAAACGTTTCAGAAGCTAGTGAGTAGCGTACTAATCCAAAAAAAACTGAATGTTGTTGAATGAAAATGTGCTTCCCAAGTGTTAGAGGTTTATCTGGGATCAATGATCTATAGTCAAAAAAATTTTGATGACGACATAAATAATCGAGTAAGTGTAGGGTTTATGAAGTGGCGAGAAAGTTTTCCCTAAGCTGAGAAAGAATCTACACCTCGATAGTGCGTCCAGCACTCAAATACGTTTCATAATGTTGTACAATTTACAAAAATTATGAGAGCAGGTTGCTGGCAGCTTAGATGATGAGCGTTGCTGGCAGCTTAGATGAATGAAGCACTTAGTAGATGAAGGTTCATTATCAAAAATTTGAGTAACATGCGTTCAAAAGTTAATTACCTGCATCCACTTTGTATGCATATAGCACTTCCAGCTTTAGTTAAATAACCTTTCTAGACCAGATAGAAAAAAACGGATGAGACAAGTTTTAATATAGAAAGTTCATCTCAAAGAAAAAACGAAAATTTTAAAAAATGTCATCTAGCACCTTCACCTTCTAAGCTCTTCAAATATGCTTCGCATTGACAGCAGGAGTAAAAAAAAGCTTGATCGTCTTAGAAGTACAAAGAGCAGTGGAAGCCTTCAAACATAATTACTTACTTACTTAAGGTGGCGCTACAGTCCGGGTCGGACTAGGGCCTCAACCAACATGCTTCTCCAGCCAGCTCGGTCCCTAGCTAGCTGCCTCCAGTTTTGCACGCCAAGTTGGTTGAGTTCCTCTCCTACTTGCGTGCGCCACCTGAGTCACGGTCTTCCTCTACTGCGCCGTCCCTCGGGATTGGATTCGAAGACTTTCCGGGCCGGAGCGTTGGTGTCCATTCGCTCTACATGACCCAGAAATCTAAGCCGCTGGACCTTGACTCGTTTGACAAGGTCAGTATCGCTGTACAGCCCGTACAGTTCGTCGTTGAATCTTCTTCTCCACTCTCCATCTATGCAGACGGGACCAAAAATCACCCGAAGAATTTTTCTCTCGAAGCATCCTAAAGCGTTTTCGTCTGCCTTTGACAAGATCCATGCCCCTGCGCCATATATAAGAACCGGGATGATAAGTGTCTTATACAGGGACACTTTAGTTGTTCGAGAGAGGACTTTACAAGAAGAAACAGCGATTGGCAAGAGTTATTCTTTGTTTGATTTCAGCGCTGGTGTCATTGTCTGAATTAATAGCGGCGCCTAGGTAGACAAAGTCCTTAACTACCTCAAAGTTATAGCTGTCAATCGTGACGTTCTGTCCAAGACGTCGGTGTTGGGTGTCCTTTCTTGATGACAGCATATACTTGGTCTTGCCCTCATTTACCACTAAACCCATCTTCTTCGCTTCCGTCTCAATGCTCATAAACTCGCCATTGACATCACGCTGCGTTCTTCCAATTATGTCAATATCGTCGGCATATCCGCGCAATTGGACGGATCTTTGAAAGATTGTGATGCCTCTTGTGTTGACGTGGGAGTTTTGCACTATTCTTTCAAGAACGATGTTGAAGAAGTCGCATGACAGTGCATCGCCTTGCCTAAAACCTTTTTTGACATCGAATGTATCGGCGAGATCTTTTCCGACCCTGATGGAGCAGCGTGCGTTCTCCATCGTCATCCTACACAATAGGACAAGTTTGGTAGGGATGCCAAAACTAGACATGGCTCTATATAACTCCTCTCTATAGATGCTGTCATACGCGGCCTTAAAATCGATAAAAAGGTGGTGGGTATCGATTTGAAGCTCCTTGGTTTTTTCCAAGATCTGCCGTAGTGTGAAGATTTGGTCTATGGTGGACTTTCCTGGTCTAAAGCCGCACTGATAAGGACCTATCAGGTTGTTGACGAATGGCTTCAGACGCTCACACAATACGGCAGAGAGGATCTTGTACGCGATGTTAAGAAGACTGATACCTCTGTAGTTGGCGCAGTTCAGAGTCTTCAAACATATAATGTTGCTGAAAATAGAGGACGATCAGCTCCGTTGTTACTGTCATTTTCGAAGGAAGGATCCAGAGAAACCCGTCTAAAATGCAATACCATATAACGTTCGGAGACGATCGCGAATAAAGTAAAAGAAAGGCAGACTAGACAGACATGTAGCTATCCAGAATCAAGACTCCTGCGGAAACCTTCTGAGGTCAACGCAAACGCAGTATACCCCTGGGGCGGATCACTTAATGAAGCAGACAAATGGGCGAGCTGTTATCTTCGAGATCGCGATGCTCGTAACGCCAAAAAGGTGGCGAAGAAGTTGTGTTCGGCAATGTGTGTTTTTTAAGTTCTACCGCGTCTGAATGAACTCTAATAACAATTTTCTTGAAGAGTTTCTGTTTTTATTCTCTTGTCAAATGAGCTTCCAAAAAAGATATTTCGCAATGATCAAAAGAATACTAGACGATTCCAATTTGTGCCCCTGGAAATGGCGATTAATCATCAATTGACGATCGATTGATAGACTCTAAGTTCACGGATTGAAATATTAAAGCAAACACTTTATAAACCGAAATAATCATTCAACCAATACCCTAAGTAAGCTCCTTATCAACTGATAACACTTTAAAATTCCGATAAAAAACTCAATGAATAAATAATGATTTTATTGATAATGAACGTCGCGTCACATCACATCAAAATGTGTCATCTTTCGTTTATATTCATGAAAACACTTAAGACACCAGCTTTGTTTCAATACAAAAATAAAAATAATAATTACCCTCGAAGCCATTGGAATGGAATATACAATAAACCGAAGAACGCATTAGGGTTACGGAAGCCCAAATGCCATAGTTCAGTTCAGTTTTCGATTTAAATTTCTATCATTTGATGCTTTTTCAGTTGAAATAAAATGTTTGCAAAACAATGAACACCCGCCACAAAGAACTTTGTACGTCAAGAAAAGTGTAAGTGGTAAGAACAGTTCACGAAAAAGTTTAACTACCCCGCGCGCCACCGAGCGATTTCAATTAACAGTGAGTGTTAACCGGCTGATGACTGATCATTTTGTTTTCCAAGCGAAATCAAACCCCCAAACCTAAATAATTATTGTAATCGAATTTTAATCAGCAGAAACAAATTGCCTTGTACAAACACCAATGTATGTATCTAAAGAAAGTTTAAAAGTACTTGAGTGCTTTTTATCGCGGCTAGTATGTTATGTACACAGGGCCGCACCAACCATATGTGCAAGTTGTACAATTGCACAGAGCACCAATTTCTGGGGCGCATGGTAAGAGTGAGAAAAATTATAACTAAGCCATCAGCTTAAGGAACAATTGATTGTATTTTTTCCGAACAAATACAGCACTACAACGTGTAGAACAGAGGCTACGATGGTTGGGTCATGTAGAGCGGATGGACCCAAACGCTCCGGCTCGGCGGGTTTTCGAAAGCACATTGCAGGGAAATCGCGGAAGGGGAAGACCTCGTCTTAGGTGGCGCAATCAAGTGGATGAAGACCTCAACCGACTTGGAGTGCAAAACTGGAGAGAGCTCGCCCGAAATCGAAGTCGTTGTAGAAGGATGTTGGTTGAGGCCCAGGTTCACCCCGAACTGTAATGCCCCCTAAGCAAGTAATAGACTACTGGCCCATGCTGTAAAAATTATGGGTCATTTGAACCACCAGGTGACCTATCTAGAACGATATAAGAGCATAAAATAATAAGATTCAGCACTATGCCGTCACTTGTAAGCTGTTCAACTGAGTGCAGGTGAGAATTCGAAAGTACAGGTAGAGTGAGTACATTTTGGTCACATATTTTTGTACGGCATTCTTACCACCGATAGGTCCATGAAAAATAATAAGAAAACGCACAGTGCCGTAAAAAAATGGTGAGCCACAAAGTCGGATTTTTTTTTTATTTTCCGACAATCACCAGGGTAAATTTGGTAATTTGATTTTATACGGCATCTATGTCATACTATTGCAATACTGCTTCTAATCCATTATTCCGCAACGCCGTACAAAAATCATGCGACAAGGGTAACAAATCTAGGGTTGCCACCCCCTCTCTTTCCGTTGTCCAGGGGGTGATTTGACACAACATGAAATAAATTTATTTTGAAAGTATTTTATGCATAGATAATATTTTCTCATATGCCGTACATTTTCGTTGGTCCAAAGGGGAAAAAAAACTGAAAAAGAAAAAATCAAAAAAAAAAATTCATATAACGAAATGTAAGATGAAATTTTTTTTATACGGCATTTAAATAGTTTATTTGTACTAATTTTCATAGTCTTTTCGTGATTCTAGGTTCCTAGTTACAAACTACATATGTTAAATATGGGTTTGTATACTATCGATTTATACCAAAATATAGTTATTTTGTCACTGATAATTCCAAAATACACAATATTTTTGAGAAGTACTCATGACACTGAAGTTAGCAGACACCTGTAAAATTTGAGCTTTTATTTCAGAAATGAATAAGTGGAAAAAAAAATATTTTAAGAATTTGTGCTTACAGTTTTTTGAATTATGTAGATGTGTGTTTGAAATCTACCTTTTCATTTACTTGATTACAATAAACTGTGGTGGGGCATAATACGTTTATTGCAGATCCACTACTCATGGAACAATCTTTTAATGTTCTGCAAGAATATGTATGCGTTTTATACAACGTAAAAGCAAGAAAAACTGTAAACGAAGCAAGGTGTATCATATTTGAAAGGATTTGTACGCCGAAAAGTAGTAATGAAGCTTTCAAAAAGACAGCTATGAGATTGGAAGCAACATCGTTTCCCCCTTGTTTCTGGGAGTTGGAGCAACATCTGAAGAGAAGTACCTACATAGCACAGATTTGGTGTAATGCTTACAAACAAGTACCGTCGATCTTGTTTCCAATAAACTATGGTTGGGTTGTTAATGACGGTCGGTACGATTTCGATTGGTTTCACGGCGAGGAATGCCCCCAAAAAGTCTGACATAACGGAACCGGATGAGAAATCAGGCGAAGAAGATGATGACGTCATAGGTAAATAAGTCTTTACATCTTTAATTTGTACGTAAGACTTTGATTTTGACAAATAGATATTTATGTTTCAGAAAATAATAGAGAAGATAATTCGGACGGATTTCGATGACAACTCAGCAACTGATTCCGATACTGAATAAACTTATCGAATTTTTCTAAAAAATTAATTTTTTTTTATTATTATCATTAAATATATAGAATTTTTCTAAAAAATGATTGTTTTATTTATTCACATCATTACCATGAAACAAATCAATTATATGTATGTATCAATAATGTTTGAAGTATATATTAAACCAAAAAGTATATAAAACTGTTGATACTGGGATTGACAGATTCAATTCTTGGACATAATATACACACCGTTTCAGTTCAGTTAGACGTCATAGTGATTTTATCATATTATCAATTATTTTCTTCAAAAATATGTTAATGCCGTACTGTATCAGATGGCCATAAAGTACCCTTAAAATTGTAGCGTCACTTTCATCAGCCTAAAAGATATGGTCTGCATAAAAATGTACGGCATCATTTTTTCCTAATTTATCTATGTTAATACTATTTAAAACAAGGGATAAAACGTAAAAAAATGCTATATTTCATTAATCTATGATATTTAAACTTTTACAATAATTTGCAAAATTTCAGTTTTTGTATTTCTCTATAATTCTTTTTAGAACGGTTTCTTTTAAACGGCAATACTATGTAACAATTGTATTTTACAATATCATGTTAAAAAAAAAGTTTCCGTACAGGATCAAATGATTTTACAGCTATAAAAATCAAGGATACGATGAAATGAAGATAGTTATTGATATACATTCAAATGAACAATCATTTTTTGACGGCATTATTTTTAATAGTACTTTTGAGTGCTAGATAATGTTTTGGAACCTAAGCCGTACTTTTTCAAATCACCCCCTGGACCACGGAAAGAGAGGGGGTGGCAACCCTCGATTTGTTACCCTTGTCGCATGATTTTTGTACGGCGTTGCGGAATAATGGATTAGAAGCAGTATTGCAATAGTATGACATAGATGCCGTATAAAATCAAATTACCAAATTTACCCTGGTGATTGTCGGAAAATAAAAAAAAAATCCGACTTTGTGGCTCACCATTTTTTTACGGCACTGTGCGTTTTCTTATTATTTTTCATGGACCTATCGGTGGTAAGAATGCCGTACAAAAATATGTGACCAAAATGTACTCACTCTACCTGTACTTTCGAATTCTCACCTGCACTCAGTTGAACAGCTTACAAGTGACGGCATAGTGCTGAATCTTATTATTTTATGCTCTTATATCGTTCTAGATAGGTCACCTGGTGGTTCAAATGACCCATAATTTTTACAGCATGGGCCAGTAGTCTATAAGTAAGTAAATACAGCACTTTGCACTTAAAACAAAAAATTTGTTCAAATAATTTCAAAATTACAACGTTCATCACACCTGTGGTTTCTTCCACATTGACTAAAATTACTTGCAATACTGAAAGTTCAAACAAAATCTATCTCAAAATAGTACAAAATGAAAAGTCTTAAGCGAGGAATACACGATACAATTATCGTATGTGAATTGGATCGCATACGATCGAGTTTGGTTTTGAGTTCAAGGCATTCTACACTGCGACATCGGCACAGCGGTTCACTTCATGCACACACACGATACAATCATACCATGCGATGTACGATTATCGGTACTATAATTGTGTCGTGTATTCCCCGCCTACATAGATAAAGGACTAGACTAGAAAAAGGGCGCTTTCTGTAAATCTTTCACAGGGCGCTAGTTTAGCTGAGGCCGCCCTTGTAAAGTATTTAAAATTGTTAACTTACAGAAATTTTGTATGGGACAATTGAGACAGCAACACTTTGTTTTAGACGCCGACGACTTGGCTACCTCTAATTGAAATGGCACTTCAGAGATTTTTTCTAATCCATCATCGGTACTAAGTTTAAACGATGAAAGTTCCCAGGGATATTCCAAACAGTTGCATCCACACTTGTTACAATTGCAAATATTTTTTAAGTTCTCTGAATCAGAATTTGCTGTTGTGTGTGAAGAATTATCTGACATTTTTTATGTTTTTAATAAACTGACAAAAGAAACATTTCGTTGATAAAAGTTGTTTTTTTTCTTTTTTGTCCGCAAGTGCAATGGGGCCATTTTGAAACCTTAAATTCGTCGAGATAAATGTTATGGATTTTTTTAAAGAAATTTTAGTTTGTTTTTCAGGTTTTTGTGTTCTTTTTTGGTTCTACCTTTTAACGAACATTCATATTCACAGCGATGTCATACTCGTAAACAGAGATTTATAATCGAAGCACGTATCGATGGAAGTCATCAGATAATTTCGTCACCAGAAAGAATACAAATACATATACAGTGAGCGTTCAAAAAAGAGTACACTTATGAATACCTACTGCAGCAAGGTACTGACACCAGATCATCCATTCTTTTATGTTCAAGGGGATTCCAAAGTATCCGGCCTTCCAGGTTTAGGGTACGGAAAAAGGACGAAGACCTCCGGATTGGCACGTAGAACGTATGATCCCTTAAGGAATGGCGTGCTGCCGGAGATTTAGCGAACGCCCTAGACTGCAGAAAAGCACATATAACCGCAATCCAAACAGTGCGATGAAATGCATTACTGTTGAAATTACACTTGTTACAAAACTACTTTGTAACTTTGATTATAATCTAATCTAGTATGCTGTTTGTATGTACATAGTAATTGTTTACTTTTTATTTTCATTCGTCGTTAAACTTCCAAATATATTATTACTTCTTTGTTCTTTAATTCAGTGTTTCTTTTCATGTATAATAAAATTCCAATAGGTTATGGGCCCAGAGTACTATAACCAAGAAAATTCAATTTAAATTTAATGAAAGAAAAGTTTTAAGATAGTTTTTTTTGTTTCTGTTTTTTGCTGTTCGCATTTGTTGCGATTTTTTCTTTTTGAAACTGAAATAGCATTTGTTGCGCAAGGAAACAAAATAGTCATCGTTGGAAAATTGCTATTCAAAACGAATTAAGGTCTCTTAAAGAAAATGATACTTGGACACTTGTAGATTTACCACATGGGCGAAAAATAGTGAAATCGAAGTGGGTTTTCAAAACCAAGCAGGACGGTAATGGGAACGTCATATGTCATAAGGCTAGATTGGTAGGAAAGGGATTTTCTCAAGAGCCTGGGATTGACTTTAACGAAACCTACTCTCCTGTTATTCGTTATACTTCTGTTCGTTTTTTGATGGCATGGGCTGCTAAAACTGGGATGAAAATAGACCAAATGGATGCTGTGACAGCTTTTTTGCAAGGTGATTTAACGGAGGAAATTTACATGGAGCAACCAAAGGGATATAGTGACGGGACTAATCGGGTATGTAAATTACACAAATCAATTTATGGTCTGAAGCAAAGTAGTCGCCAATGGAACTTAAAACTTGATGCCGCATTAAAGTCATTTGGGCTTATACAATCAAAATTAGATCCGTGTGTTTACTTGAGTAAAGATGGTAAACTAATAACAGGTGTTTATGTGGATGATATTTTGATTTTTTGGCGGAATCCAACTATTAGAGATGAGTTAAAGAAATTTTTGTGCAGTTCTTTTAAAATGAAAGATTTAGGAAAAGCAAAAAGTTGTATCGGACTTAATATCACCTATGATAAAAACTCTAATGGGATTTGGTTGGATCAATCTAAATATATTAGTGAAATTTTATTGAGATTTGGAATGTCAGACTGCAAACCAGTAAGTACGCCAAGCGATACAAATCAAAAGTTATCTTTAGCAATGTGCCATGAAGAAAATGAAACGGGGAAGGTACCGTTCCAAGAAGCCGTTGGTAGTCTCTTATATTTAGTACAAGGATCCAGACCAGATATCGCATTCGCTGTAAATGATGTAAGTCGATTTAATTCAAATCACGGTAAGGCGCATTGGATTGCAGTGAAACGTATCTTAAGATACTTAAAAGGTACGATAAATTTAAAATTGCATTTTGAAGGATTGGAAGATCTTAAAGGTTTTTCGGATGCGGATTGGGCTTCCGATATAGACAAACGTCGTTCGTGCACGGGATTTGTTTTTAATTTATGCGGAGGTGCTGTTTCATGGGGAAGCAAAAGGCAGCCAACAGTAGCACTATCAAGCACTGAAGCTGAGTATATGGCGTTATCAGCAGCTGTCCAAGAAGCGATCTGGCTCAAACAGTTCGGAGCGGAGATTCACGAAAGTTTCAGTAACCAACCCATAATGATTGGGTGTGATAGCCAAAGTGCAATCAAATTGGCGGAAACGAATTCTTTTAAACCAAGATCAAAACACATTGAGGTTCGTCATCATCATATACGCGACCGTATAAATGACAAATCTGTTGGTGTACATTATATACCAACTGAAGAGATGGCAGCTGATAATTTAACGAAGGCAGTTTCCCGTGACAAACACCAACTATGTGTTAAAAATATGGGGCTTAGTATCAAAAATTAAATATTATATAATTTAAATATTTTAATAAGTGGGGGTGTTGAAATTACACTTGTTACAAAACTACTTTGTAACTTTGATTATAATCTAATCTAGTATGCTGTTTGTATGTACATAGTAATTGCTTACTTTTTATTTTCATTCGTCGTTAAACTTCCAAATATATTATTACTTCTTTGTTCTTTAATTCAGTGTTTCTTTTCATGTATAATAAAATTCCAATAATTACCTCTAGGAGAATATCAGCCCCAACGTCAATTATCCACGTCCTCCATGGATTCAAACTTTAGTTTTTCTTGTGTGAATTGCATGGACGTAGTCGAATGTTCTATTTCAGTACACTCGATGGCAGTACGTGTCCAAATCCAATCTTTTTGAAATGGCTTTTACCATTACTTCTTTCTTACGTTACCCACGTTTTCAATACAATCCTCATTTCCGGAGTTTATCCTCAGCAGTGGAAACTGGCAAAAGTGATTCCTATTCCCAAAAATTCAGCACATGAAGAATTTAGACCTATTTCTATACTTCCCTTCCTCTCTAGGGTCTGCGAATAGATAATGCAAAAGCAGCTAAACGATTTTATAACACGTAACAACTTATTAGTGCAAATACAATCAGGTTTTCGTTCACTGCACAGCTGTACAACCACACGTTTAAAAGTTATAGAAGATATAAGCGATGAACTTGATAATCAAAATGTAGCTTCTTTAATTCTATTAGTCTTCTCCAAAGCATTTGACATGGTTAACCACTATTCTCTCTTGAATAAATTACGCCAAAAGTTTAGCAGTAAGTATAAACAATATTCATTCAGATTTTCTTCCGGTTCAACAAGGAGTTCCGCAAGGAGCGATTTTCACCCCACTTCTTTTCTCTCTTTACATCAATGAAATTGCCCATATAATCCCTGAGGCTTCTATACACTTTTATGCGGACGACATTCAAATTTCTAAAAGTTGTCCGTTAGATCTTATTGAAAATTGCGCCTTCATCTTAAATCAAGAACTCGAAAAAATATTCAATTCGGCCTTACATGGAATGATCACATCATATCAGTTCATTTGTTGGCAAAACGTATAGTATACTTCGAGTTTTATTGACCGCACAAAAATTTACCCTTCTTAACACCAGAATGCTGCTTGGCTCATATCTGCACAAAAACCTTCTTAAAATATCTCTTGATAATTTTATTGAGTCTCGAACCTTAATATTTCTGTTTAAAATCATAAGAACACGCCAACCTAATTATCTTTTTGAAAAGCTTCAGTTTGCAACATCACCACAACTTTAATTTTACTACGTTTTTCATGTCTAACTTCTGAAAGACAATTCTTTGTAGCTGCTGTTAGCCTGTTGAACTCACTCCCCCCATACCTGCGAGATATTAGCTAAACGAAAACTTTAAAAATCAATTTAGATTCTTTCTTCTCTAACGAAAGCGACTAACTTCAATTTTTTTCATAGATTCTTTTCTTTTTTCCTCTTTTCAAACTTCTCACTTTCTGTATCCTCACATTTAATCTGAACACCTTTCTTTTTCTTAACTTCCTTTCTTTTTTCATTTTTGGTGAACCTGTATTGAAACATTTTATAATAACTATACTTGAGCTATATGTTAAACAATAAACTTACACTACCTTATAAGATTTATCTTACTGTGTCAGTTTTATAAGAAACTAGCTGAGCCACCCGGCGCGGCGTTGCTCGGGTCTGTAGCTTTAAGGTTCCCGTTCTCGTTTTTCCGCTTAAGTGGCAACTTGGGGATGAAAAATAATCGTTTTTTCTTTGGGATTATGTGGCATCCCAATGACGAAAGAATTTTTGAAATCTGTCCAGTAGTTTCTAGATTTCCGTTCCCAGTACTAAATGATAAATGTTGTAATTTTTGCGTCAATTTTAATTTTTATTTGTAAAAAGATATTTCAAAATATGTCAGGCATAATTATTGAGTTGGTATTTAACAATAGGGGCCGTAGTGAACAAAGGTTATTTCATTACGAAAATGTCTTTTCTTATGAAGAAGCAATTTTTTATATATGTATGTAATTATTTGCCCTGGAAGAAAATGAGGATATTGCGGCGGTCACTCCGAGAAGGGCAAAGTCCATTTGAAAATACAACAGAGGAGCACTTCATTCAACTCTATCGTTTCTGGTGTAGTAATATTTATTCGCCCGTCTGTTTCTGTGAGGTTTTTGATTTTTTCCTTCGCGGTGGTGTCGCGACTTCGAACACTTATTCTGTGCGTGAAGGAAAATATTTAGTGATTTCAAGCCATAATGTTTTTACTTATAAAACTTCCACAAGATCTTTCCAATACTTCCTCTATTTCGGTCCCTCCTTTAAGGTTCCCCCTAAGCTGTTCAACTGAACATTTAGTTCCGTCCACTCGTTTGAACGAAAATGTGAACCGTCAACAGTTATAGATCTGCAAATGTAATTATTTTGCATCGTAGGTAAGGATTATTTTAAATTATCTTAAATTATGTACTTACTTGTCATTTGCCAGTTCTTGCCTTTGCTCCAAAAAATCAATTAAAAACTGTTTTTGGGCTATTGAAGCCCTTTGCCCTCTTTTTTTGAATTTCAATTTTCAAACTTAAATTTCACTGAATTCTTTTGTGATAAATAATTTATCATGTGAAGAAATTTTGACGTTTGTTTTCATTTTTTCACAGAACGAGAATCGGATTCGCTGTGAAGTTGTGATATTTTTTATCACTTCACAGCTTCACAGTTACAGAATCGACCCCCAGAAAGAATACAAATAAATATACAGTGAGTGTAAAAAAGTGTACACCTACGAATACCTACTGCAGCAAGGTACTGACACCAGATCATCCGGCCTTTTATGTTCAAGGGGATTCTAAAAGGATCTGCGTAGGGTGAACTACCCAACAACGTAAAAATTCCACTTTTCTGAAACAGCCAACAGTTTTGGAAAACAATTTTGATTTCAACAAACGGATACCCAAGCAAACGGAAAAAGGACAAAGACCTCCAGATTGGCACGTAGAACGTCAGATCCCTTAACGAATTACGTGCTGCCGGAGAATTAGCGGACGCTTTAGACTGCAGCAAAGCACATATAACCGCCATCCAAAAAGTTCGATGGAATGGGCCGGTCATAAAGAAAATGAAAAACTTCAACATCTATTGCGGCAATTGTTACAGACAACAGAAACAACGGATTCGTCGTTAGTGTAAGACTCAGAGATAAGGTAATAAGCCAAAATCCAGCTAAAGAGCGTAGCCCGCATGAGGGCTAAATTCGCCGAAATTAGACTGACATGCGCATACACTGCCACAGAAGAGAAAGACGAGAACTCCGAAGATCGTCTTTTCGAGCTCCTTGAAAAAACATATAAGCAAGGCCATAGACATGACGTGGAAATCGTAATTGGAAATTTTAACGCAGAACTAGGGAAGGAGGACGTCTTTGGAAATACTATCAGTAAACATCGCCTACATGACAAAACCTTCGAAAACGGACTCAGGCTAATCGATTTTTCTGTGGTGTTGTTGTTCGTAGCACCAATTTGACATCTCAAAACTCATAGAGGTACAGGGCGATGCCAAGAATAATCAACCATCAACCAAATTCACCATGTTGCGATTGACACAAAACGACTCGCGCGAACGAACGCTTTGAAGAGAACATCGGAAAGTTACAAACGCAAGAAAGAAGCAGCATGAGAAGTTCTCGTTTGAAGAAACTGAGAAAAGCCATGATAGGAATGAGATTCGAAAGTAATACCGAAAGGAGAAAAGATCAGGCAGGGAAACATAACGACATAAGTACTCGCTAATTAAGAACTGCAGAGTGCTTAAAAGCGATGAACACTCAAATTCCCCTGTCAGGCAGAACACCAAGAAATTCAACTTGAAATATCATCAAGAATGCAGTTCTGCTTATCCAGTAAAGTTAAACTTGCCATATCCGAGCTTAAATTTAAAAAAAAAAACGGAAGGCACAGAAGGCCTTGACACCGAGCTTTTCAAGGCAGCTGGAGATCAGTTGGAATGGAAAGCAGCACGCACCAGCTGATTGGTCGGAAGAATCAATGCCCAATGAATGGAACCTCAGTATCGTATGCCCGATCCTGAAAAAGGGAGACCCTCACAACTGCGTCAATTATAGAGAAATAAGTCTCCTTAAGGTTTTGTCTGCAGTAGCAAATGACTGTCTTAAAACCCTACTTCAGCTACTTGAAAGGTCTTTATCAATGCAATTTTAGACCAGTAATTTTAACATTACGGCAGATCTTGTGAAAACCCCGGGACTATAATATCGAGACAAACCATCTTTTTATCTTTTTTTTAAGGCCGCGTATCAATAGATATAAACTGTACAGAGCCATGTCTAGTATCAGCATCCCTGCAAAGCTCGTACGACTTTGCAGGATGACTTTGGAAAATTCACGCTGCTCCGTCAAGGTCGGGAAAGAACACACCGAGACCTTTGATGTCGAAAAAGGTTTTAGGCAAGGCGGCAAGCTGTCACGCGATTTCTTCAACATCATACTTGAAAAGATTGTACAAAACTCAAACGTCAACATCAGAAGAATAATCTTTCAAAAGTTTGTACAATTACTCGCAGCCGTAATGGGAAGAAAAAAGCGTGATTTCATATAGGTACCTGTGCGTGTATTGAAACAGAAGCGACAAAAAGGGGTTTAATGATTAGTAACGGCAAATCGAAGTATATGTTGTCATCAAACATCGACGAATTGGATAAAACGTCTTAATAGACAGCCATAACTTCGAGGTAGTACAGGACATCTTCTACCTAGGATCCGCTATAGACAGAAAAACAACTTCAGTGCTATGATCAAACGGACAATAACTCTTGCCAACCTTTGCTTTTTAAGAAGGTTAAGAAGGCAATTAAGAAACAAAACCCTCTCCAGAACAACCAAGGTAACCCTGTATAAGACCTTGATCATCCCAGTCCTGCTTTACGGAAGCATAGACCATATCGAAAGCGGATGAGGAAACCCTTGGTCGTTTCGAAAGAAAAATTCTCCGAATGATCTTTGGTTCCGTATGCGAAGACAATGTGTGGAGAAGAAGATACAACAACGAGCTATATGAGCTGTAGAAGAGTACGCATCGCGAGGCTACGATGGTTGGGCCATGTAGAGCAGTTGGACCCAAACGCTCCGGCTCGTCGGGTTTCCTGTCTGAAATTTCTAATCCTCTTAACTGCTTTGTTGACGACTCAACCCTCAGCTTCTCATAATTGTTTCCAAATTCACGTCCCTGCTCTCCGGACGTGGAAATGGAATGGTTGCGTGTGATTAGCTCATTGAATTCTGACCTTGACAACATTGTTACATGGGGTAAAAAAAAAAACGAGTAGAATTCAATGCTTCGAAAACTCAATGTTGTCTCTTGTCGTTAAAGCTAAACATTCCCCCACTACCATTATCCATGAATAGTATCTGCATCCAAGAAACCGAAAAGCTGTCAGTACTTGGTATGTGTGTCAACGATGATCTTCGTTGGAATGATCACATATTTGAAGTCGCCAAATATGCTGCTAAATGCTTAGGTTTCCTAAAAAGGTGCAGGAAATTTTTCACCCCTTCTGATCTGGCTACTATTTATAAAGCCTACATCCGTCCTAAGTTAGAATACAATTTACATATCTGGTCAGGTGCTCTTAAAACATCATAGCGCCTACTCTCGATAGAGTACAAAACAGAGCATTAAGATTGATATGTGATAGTTCAATTGTTGAATCAATTGATTCTCTTGGCCATCTTCGTAATGTTTCATATCTCTCTCTTTTCTATATGTAGGTTTTTTTACAAACAATGTTCGGAGGAAATAGCCAGTTGCATTCCTCCCCAATTTAACCGTAATACATGCCTCGCAAGGAATGCAAATCAGTTTTACCTTCAGCACAATTTCGGGCGTACAGTGAAGTATAGAGATTCATTCTTTAGCCGTACTACTCGGATGTGGAATGCTTTACCTGACTGTGGTTTTCCCTCTCATTGTCATACACAGAAATTTAAAATCAATGTGCATCGGCACCTCCTTTCTAATCCTTTCCTTCTTTCTTAACCGCTCGCATTGTGTTAGTAACATTATAAGGGTATTCATAACCCCTTGATGTGCGCATTTATTATAAAAAAAAGGACATTGCAGGGAAATCGCAGAAGGGGAAGACCTCGTCTTAAGTGGCGCAATCAAGTCGGTTAAGGAACAGGTTCAGCCCGAACTGTAATGCCAACATAAGTAAGTATCAGATCAGTATCAGTCCCTTGCGGAAGTATGATCAATGGGCGAACTTAAAAATTCGCTGCAACACAAAAATATCCTAATAATCGAAATGCCTTTCAAAGTTTATTAATGTTTTTTGACACATGAAGTGAACCTAGTTTCAGCGGGTCGCTAACCAAAACATGAAGTTATCTAATTAAATATCAATTCGCTTTTCGCAATGAAAGCCTTAATTACATTATTATATTAAAATAGAAAATTGCCATGGGGTACGCTCAACAATAAAACGAAGCCATCGTTCCCTCTTCAGTAGTAAATAACCTAGTTGTTGAAGCTTTTAGAAGGTGGCTCTGGTTCATAAAAGCAGACAACAAAAATTAAGTTGACTATCTTCATTACCCACAACACCGTTGTTTAGTTATCCAAAGAGGAAACGACACACTCTGAAAACTGTACATTTATCCAGGGCAATAAATTCCTTTCTTTTCAGAATACCCATAACGAATAAAATTAACATTACTTTATACAAATGATAGGAAACACAACTCACGCCCCTAAGGTTTCTGCATAGTATTTCTTTTGTCGTATAAATTTGTGTATGCATATGTGAACAAATTACGATAGGACTGCGTATATTGTAAATGCGCGATAGTGATACGAATACTTACATCCATCCATTGAAATAAGACAACTTGCGTTGCTAAACAAACAAAATGAAATCCCTAATCAATTTACTTTTTATCGCATTTCAACAAAACTTTGAACTTGAAAGCACATTAAATTTATAAATAGATTCACTCATGAAGATGAAAAATTCCAAGTTATAAATGAACATTGACACCATAGCAAATCATGTGCCCGGGTAGCTCAGTCGGTAGAGCGTTGGACTTTTAATCCAACGGTCCAGGGTTCAAGTCCCTGCTCGGGCGGTACTTTTTTATTTTTTTTTTAAATAAAACATTGTAGAAACGGTTTTTTTTTCTTGTTTTTACACTGCGGGTGTTGATTTCGTTTGACGTTGGGTCACAAAATCTAAAAATTAGAAATTTTCACAAACTGACAAATTCACTACTGTACTTTCCAGTTTTTTTTAAGGACAGTTTCATGAGCAAGGCCATGAGTGAACAAAAATACAAAATTTGTACCGAGCGAAACGGTGGAATACCCTGATCGTAACGAAGACTGATCTGTTACGCATTTTCCTCACAATAAAGAAAAAGAATTCAGCAGGAGTCAATAGAATACCCAAATGATGGTTCCTCAACACGTGATGCTATCAAAAAACAAGGCTTGAGAATATATTTCCAAATCCAACAGGCATGTGAAGCAATAGGTTCGTTAATTTAATTTTACCAGAAAGTACATGAAATTACAATAACTCCCGTTTGATCAAGCTGATGTTCCAAACTTTTAATATCATTGGGTGGGTATTGAGTAGCCCTGCGAAAAATAATAAAGCTATCTGATAACGAATGAGGGCAATTCAACAACTGATGCAATCCAAAGTACATATAAGGATCCTAATGAAAAGCATGGTGATTCCTTAAAGAATTTGCATGTTGTACAAATTGATATCGACAACCGCGAAGTTTAGTGCGGATGGTCGTCAGACATGGATGGAT
This sequence comes from Melanostoma scalare, assembly GCA_949752695.1. Classification (NCBI taxonomy): domain Eukaryota; kingdom Metazoa; phylum Arthropoda; class Insecta; order Diptera; family Syrphidae; genus Melanostoma; species Melanostoma scalare. The sequence goes on from OX456986.1 coordinate 157,337,859, forward strand.
TAGTGACGAAAGAAAGATGTCCAGCTGGAGTCGCCAAAGCATTCATAGTCAAATCAGGTGTACATCAAGGAAGCGTCTTGAGTTCTCTACATTACAGTCTTTCACTCTCTAATGGAAGATAAAGTACATAACACCAAAGAACATCAACTATTATTTGCTAACTCAGGAGCCATCATAAGTGAGGATCCTTCATTTTTGCGAAAGAACTTGACGTCTGGGTAAAAGTTTATAAAGGTTATAAAAACCGTATTACTCCGAAAAAGATTGAATACTTGTGTTGACCGTTTTCTGATCCAGACAAGCTTATTCCATAAACATTTATTTGAAAAAAAGGCTTCCCAAGTGTGAAAAATTTAAATTTCAGGGGTCTTGAAGACATCACCGCTTAAGTACGCTTAACAATGTGGAAAAAAAACCTCTACCATCTTCTGTGAAAAAAATGACAAAGCTGAATGAAAGACTCTACAACGCGGTCCAGCTTTCATGTTGGACTAAACATTATTGAGTTTTAATTCAAAAATCCAAGGTTCAACCCCCTGCTGAGGCAGTAATTTTGTTTTAAAATAAAATAAAAACTAAATCGGGTGGGGCAACAGAGCGGAGCGCCCCGGGGCCTAGCGTATTTCTCACAACCATGCCTTGTGAGGGAATGGAGGGGACCTACAATTTTCTGCCGACAGTGAATTTACTATCGAAGAACTTGCTAGTTCCTCTCGTAAACCAATGCTCGTGGAAAAACATTTGAAGAAAATCCAAAATAAGACTTTTTTCTTGTTCAAATGCATACATATGACAATACCCACACCGGTGCGACAAAAAAACGCAGCGTTTTCATACAATATTGTCGCGTAGGCAGAAATGATGACAGGAGCGTTTCTGCAAATGCTGCAACTGCAAAAACGCTTCGGTTTGGGACCTTCGAATCCTTTTTACAACTCTTGTTTGGGAACTAAAATTATAATTGTTGTTTGTACTTAAACTTTTTTTCCAAATTTTTTCGATATAGAACGGATATTGACAAAATTTTTAGTTCGATTTTTTTTATATTTTCCTGGATTATTTCGATATGAATATGAATATTTTGGTAGGAAGGTACCATGCATTTATGTGATTAGTTCTTTATAAAGTACTAGATGAGCCGCCCGGCGTTGCTCGGGTCTGTAGTTTTAAGGTTCCCGTTCTCGTTCTTCCGCTTCCGTTTGAATATGGGGATGTAATATATGCAATCCTTTTGCCGTGGGAATTTTTGAAATCTGTCCAGTAGTTTCTAAGTTTCCGTTCCCAACCCCGTTCCTGTGGGAACATGAGGATCCAACCTTGACAGGAACCATCTCTGGACTTGGTCCAGACTCAGTAAAAAATCTAATTTTGGGTTTTTTACGGACTTTTATTGCAACAGCTCAGCTTGCAATGGGAATAGTTTTCCAAGAATTGATTTTTTTAAGGTAGTTCTTATGAAAAGGGTAAAAAGTGTATTTGACCTGCTACCAAAATCCTAATTGACTTACCTCTTCTCAGGGAGACTTAAGTTTGGGGTATGAATGTTCAATGGGTAAATAAGTCGTATAAAAGAATAAGAAAACAAATTTGTTCATCAGTTTACCAAATATGTCACGATTGCAGTTTGATCAGAGAGCTTTTTGAAATGCCCTTATTTACGAAAGAAGAATACGTAGAGATTTTATGCGTATATGGGTTTTGCAATGGAAATTCAAGAAGAGCACAACGATGATACCAGGAACTTTATCCTAACAGACGACTTCCTTCTCAAAATGTTTTAGGAAATACCATTCGAAGGCTTCGAGAAACTGGATCAGTATATTAACTGCAAGACCTAACGCAAGAGCTGCAATCATAAGAAGAGTTTCGGTCGATGAAAGAATACTGACAGCTGTTGAAATCGATCCTTGCATTAGCATAAGGCGCTCGGCTCTACAGTTTAATGTTTCCGAACAAAGAGTCTACAGAATAGTACATGGCGAAAATATGCATCCTTATCACCATACACCTGTGCAGGAACTACTTCCGAATGATTTTGAGATGGACTTCAATTTTGTAACTGGTTGTTAGAGAAAAGCTTGAATGACCACCAGTTTATATACAGAATTTTTTGGACAGACTAATCCAGTTCACAAGAAATGGTATCACGAATTTCCATAACCTCCGTACGTGGGCTTCAAGCAATCCACATTCAAGACGGCAAAAAACGTTTCAGCGCAGATTTTGTGTCAATATGTGGGCAGGTGTAAATTAATCGGGCATTTCAAGTTACCACCCCGACTTAATTCTACTAATTATCTGGAGTTCTTACAAAATAATCTACCAGGCCTATTGGAGGATGTTCCACTGCGTCAGCAAGTTACATCATATTTCCAACAATATGGTGCTCCCAGACATGGTCGTTGAGTTAAGGATTGGCTGGATGAAAAATACCAATTCACTGGCCTGCACGATCTCCCGATCTCACTGTACTAGATTTTTTTGTATGGGGACGAATGCAATAAATTGTTTACTCATATGAAATAACAACCTTTACTGAGATAATAGAATAACGTATTTCCGAAGGATCACTACAAGTACGACAAGAGTTATTGAGAGCAAACATCCACAATGAAATGCAAAAACAGGCTCTGGCATGCATTCAAAACGAAGGAGGGCACTTGTTATAATTGCATTTGTATTAAATACATAAAAATATATACATACTGTTTTATTCAAACAAACCTCAAAGCAAAAACCTGCCTTTTTTTAAATTTTACCAATTTTGTATTTTTTCAAGTATCATACAAGGTATGAGTTTTTGAGTGCACTTATTAATGAGTTTTTTTTCATATCTATTGTTTTATTAATCTGTAAAAAATAAAGAAACTCAATGTTTAACAGGCGTTTTCTGAAAAAAAAAATTACCTCAAAGTCAAAACTTTGCTGGGGGAAGAAAAATCTGAAAATCTGGCAACCCTAAGCCTATAGGATCCCATTTTAAATTCAGTTTTAAAGATTATTATTTCTATAAAAAATTAAGTCTAAAATTAGGTCTCTACCATCAGTATTGACAGATAAATCGATATTAACACAGGTCAGGGTACCCCAAAGTTAGCCTTTTTTAAATTGTCAAAAAGTGATGTCAAAGTTGAGAAACGGACATTACTGTAGAACAATTTTTTTCTTAGAATATGACCAAAAATCACATCCCAAAGTATGTAGCACGAATTACGGAACGCCCTGTATAGGTCACCCCTATCCGTTGTGTCCGGCAAAACTCACACCTGTCAGTTGAAGCCGGCAGCGAATGGACGCAACGGATTTTATAGGCCGGGGCCATAAATGCAGAAAATGCTCCTCTAAAGTCTTAAGTGAAATATTCATTAAACATCAAAAAGCAGTTTTTTCTGCTATTTAGTTTTTTTTTATTTTTCAAAGAACTTGGTGCGGAACTATTTCTTACTTTTCTGTATGAAGAAACCATTTGATTTCGATTTGGTTGTTATTATTAGGACTAGTACCGGAACCATCCTTAGTACTGTGTGAACAAATTAAGCGTTAACCTCTTTTTCTTCAATCACAATATGAATTGGCAGTGCCACCCTAGAAATACTGCACCAGACGAAAAAGAAGAACCACACAAGGAAAAAAAAACACCGTCAGCGCCACCACAAATTTAAAAAAAGGTGAATGACTTTCATTCAAGTGAGAGAAGTGTAAATAATAACGAATGATAATCAGCTTGAAAGCACTTAAAATTGTTATTTAAATTTTAATTTTATCGCCAATGCACCTTCTTCAATCGTCATACTTTCACAAATATTCAAACGCACCCTTACAACATTTTCTAATATAATCAAAAGGTATTGATAATTGAGTTTCGTAGGGCACTAGCAATAGTTAAGTTAATCAGTTGATTAAGTTTAGTGTCAGAGTTGTATGTTTTCTCCAAAGTAAGTTTGCATCAGAACAAAATATCTGAGAAAAAAAAAACAAACAAAATTGAAACACTAAACAATAAATAAAACCTATCGACTGACTCGTAATTAAAAACTGAAGTTTTGTAGACACTCCAACTGCGAATTCCAATGCCATTCATGACATGGCGTCTTAATTTGCCATTCAAAACATTCTCATCACTGCCAACCTGAGATGAGCCAATTGGTTTGTATTTCTTGAAATAATTTCATACAGATCTTATTTTTTTTTTTTGTATTTTCTCGATTATTTCACTTTATACAAACATCATTGCTATATGACCGCAAATGAGTCACTCTATATAGCATTCATTGAACACCACACTCAGTGCTTTAGAAGTAAGTTACACTTCAACGACAACAACTGCTAACACATTAAGAAAATTTGTGCAACTTGTGGGGCTTCATTGAAAAAATATCTTATGTTTGTTTCTTATCTCAGTTATTTTTTCGAATTTCAATGCAAATGTGTGGAAATGTTTAAAGAAAAAGAAATATACAGATATCAAGGGTACTTGCCTGGAAATGTATTGCCAGCGAAATCGGCATGATCACCACTACCGCCAGCGCCACCGCGACCCCCTAACAGGGGCTGCGATTCGCGATTATCAAAGCCGGTATCCAGACTTATGCCCTCGAAATCTACGTCTGGAACTAAGCAGATTTCTTCTTCGGTATTTGATAAATCGCAGCACGAACGCGGTGAACTGTTCTGAGTGCAACTACTTCTACTACTAGCCGTGCCGCTGCCTGTTGTTGCACTACTTTCCTCCGCTCCACAATTGCTATTCGAAGACAATGAAATTATGCTGCTGCTGTTCTTATCTACTACGTTGGGATTTACACCAAGATTTCTGCTGTCAACCCCAACAATACCAAGTGATGTGTCGATGGTAAGTAAGGTAGTTGCCGCAATTACTGGATTTTGTTTGTGATTATGAAGATGTCTGTTGTTTGACAAATGTGTGGTAATCTAAAAACAAATGAAAAGCAGAGAGAAAGAGATTAAGATAAATAAATAGATAAAAAGTTTGGTATTAAAAAGTACTACAAAAGGGAGTTAAAAAGACGGACAGAGTAGAATATTGATTTGGGACTCATTTTTACAGTTTTATTAAATATCAAATCAATAGTTTGAGACAAGTCGGGCGTAGGTATATTTTCCTATAAAATATGGAAGGGATGCTGAGACCGCAGAAGTAAGCGTTTAAGCGAAAGCTTTAGGCTATTAACTGAAGGTATTTGGGTTTTACGGTTTAGGTAAACAATCTTATGGGAAGAAAAGAAACGGTGTTGTGTACTTTTTAAAATAAGGTTCGTTCGCTCAAGACCTGAGATTGTCTGTACTAAGGTTGCCAAAATGTGTTTTTTTTTTTTTTTAAACTCAACTAGCACTGGATGTCAAACAGAGTTTTTTTAGCCCTGGGATTGCTCCCAACTGAACGAATACTATGATTAACGATACTCGCAAAAATCCTTATGTTATCGTTACGTTCCGATTACGTTTCACGATACCCACTGCCATTTAACGACTGCTTTTGGCATTTTTATGGATCCGTTCTCGTAATTCATAGTGGGCGTAGGCCAGGGCTTTTTTATTTTGGGTTTCATATTTTTGCGTCTCTAAGGTTGAGAAGGCAATTGAGAAATAAAACCCTCTCCAGAAAAAACAAGGTAGCCTTGTATAAGACCCTAATCATCCCAGTCCTGCTTTACGGCGCGGAAGCATGGACCTTATCGAAAGCGGATGAGAAAACCCTTGGTCGTTTCGATAGAAAAATTCTCCGAATGATCTTTGGTCCGGTATGCGAAGACAATGTGTGGAGAAGAAGATACAACAACGAGCTGTATGAGCTGTACCGCGACATGGGCATAGTCAGAAGAGTACGCATCGCGAGGCTGCGATGGTTGGGCCATGTAGAGCGGATGGACCCAAACGCTCCGGCTCGACGGGTTTTCGAAAGCACATTGCAGGGAAATTGCGGAAGGGGAAGACCTCGTCTTAGGTGGCGCAACCAAGTGGAAGAAGACCTCACCTCACCGACTTAGAGTGCAAAACTGGAGAGAGCTCGCCCGAAATCGAAGTCGTTGTAGAAGGAAGTTGATTAAGGCCCATGTTCACTCCGAACTGTAATGCACTTACTTACTTACTTAGGTGGGCATTACAGTTCGGGGTGAACCTGAGCCTCAACCAACATCCTCCTATAACGATTTCGATCTCGGGCGAGCTCTCTCCAGTTTCGCACTCCAAGTCGGTTGAGGTCTTCATCCACTTGATTGCGCCACCTAAGACGAGGTCTTCCCCTTCCGCGATTTCCCTGCAATGTGCTTTCGAACACCCGACGAGCCGGAGCGTTTGGGTCCATCCGCTCTACATGGCCCAACCATCGAAGCCTCGCGATGCGCACTCTTCTGGCTATGCCCATGTCGCGGTACAGCTCATACAGCTCGTTGTTGTATCTTCTTCTCCACACATTGTCTTCGCATACGGGACCAAAGATCATTCGGAGAATTTTTCTTTCGAAACGACCAAGAGTTTCCTCATCCGCTTTCGATAAGGTCCATGCTTCCGCGCCGTACAGCAGGACTGGGATGATTAAGGTCTTATACAAGGTCACCTTGGTTTTTCTAGAGAGGGTTTTGTTTCTCAATTGCCTTCTTAACCCAAATAAGCAACTGTTGGCAAGAGTTATTCTCCGTTTGATCTCCGCACTGATGTTGTTGTCCGTGTCTACAGCGGATCCTAGGTAGACGAAGTCCTGTACTACCTCGAAGTTATGTCTGTCTATTGTGACGTTTTGTCCAATTCGTCGATGTTCTGTGTCCTTGTTTGATGACAGGATATACTTCGTTTTGCCCTCATTAACCATCAAACCCATTTTTGCCGCTTCTGTTTCAATACTCGCAAAAGCACCTATGACATCACGCTTTTTTCTTCCCATTACGTCAATATCGTCTGCATAGGCGAGTAATTGTACAGACTTTTGAAAGATTGTTCCTCTGGTGTTGACGTTTGAGTTTCTTACAATCTGTTCAAGTATGATGTTGAAGAAATCGCATGACAGTTTGTCGCCTTGCCTAAAGCCTTTTTCGACATCAAAGGTCTCGGTGAGTTCTTTTCCGACCTTGACGGAGCAGCTCCAAAGTCATCCTGCATAGTCGTACGAGCTTTGCAGGGATGCCGAAACTATACATGGCTCTGTACAGCTCGTCTCTGTAAATACTGTCATACGCGCCCTTGAAATCGATAAAAAGATGGTGTATATCGATATAATATTCTCGGGTTTTTTCCAAGATCTGACGTAATGTGACAATTTGGTCTATTGTGGACTTCTCTGGTCTAAAACCACATTGATAAGGACCTATCAAGTTGTTGACGTGGGGTTTCAGACGTTCACATATTACAGCAGACAAGATCTTATAAGCGACGTTAAGGAGGCTTATCCCTCTGTAATTGGCGCAATTGTGAGGGTCTCCCTTCTTTAGGATCGGGCATACGATACTGAGGTTCCATTCATCGGGCATGCTTTCTTTCGACCATATCATGCAGATCAGCTGGTGCATGCTCCTTTCCAACTGATCTCCAGCTGCCTTGAAAAGTTCGGCATCAAGGCCATCTGCACCTGCAGTCTTATTTGATTTAAGTTTGCATATTGCAAGCTTAACCTCTTCTAGGTCGGGGGAACGGCATTCTTGGTCATCGTCCAAGCTGAATGGGGCAATCTGCCTGACAGCGGAATTTGTGTCTTCATCGCCGTTAAGCAGTCTGCAGAAATGATCTTTCCAGATCCTCAGTAGCGACTGTGACTCTATAACTATGTTTCCCTGCTGGTCTTTACAGGCTTGAGTTCGGGGTTTGCCACCCTGGCAGGATCTTTTTACCTTTTGGTAAAACTTCCGAATCTCGTTCCTGTCATGGCACCTCTCTATTTCCTCAAACGAGCGCTTCTCATGCTGCTTCTTTTTCTTTTTGAGAAGTCGGTGTTCTTCCCTTCTTCTCTCCTTGTAAATCTCGTTATACTGATCGTAAGCAGCCCTTGTTCGTGTTTGCATAAGCATTTGTCGTGCTCTTTGTTTGGCTGCATTTGCCTGCCTGCATTCTTCATCGAACCATGGGTTTCGTTTTGGTGGCCGAGTGAAACCCAGAACCTCAGAGGCAGCGGTTCTGATGGCTTCTTGGCATTGCTGCCACTGGTCTTCAATGTTTAATGCTGGCGGCATGGGATTCAAGGATAATTGAAGGGACACTCGATTGGAAAAGGCATTGGCAATCTCTTGCGATTGTAGCTTTCCGACGTCATATCTCTTCACAGCGTTAGTTCGCGCTGGTCGTGAGCAAGATATCCTCATTCGTACCTTGGCTACAACAAGGTAGTGGTCCGAGTCAAAGTTGGCCCCTCGGAAAGTTCGGACATCTAGAACACTGGAAGAGTGCCTTGCGTCGATCGCAACATGGTCAATTTGGTTGACGGTTAATTGATCTGGGGATCGCCATGTACCTTTATGAATTTTGAGATGCGGGAAGCGCGTACTACTTACAACAAGATTCAGCCCCGCAACAAAATCGATTAGCCTCAGTCCGTTTTCGGAGGTTTTGTCATGGAGGCTATGCTTACCGATTGTGTTTCCAAAGATGTCCTCCTTCCCTAGCTTTGCGTTAAAATCGCCAAGAACGATTTTCACGTCGTGTCTAGGGCACTGCTCATACGTTTCTTCGAGGAGCTCGTAGAAACAGTCTTTGGAATCGTCGTCTTTCTCTTCTGTGGGGGCGTGGGCGCATATAAGGCTAATGTTGGCGAATTTAGCCCTGATGCGGATGGTCATTATACGCTCATTGACTGGATTTTGGCTAATCACCTTATCCCTGAGTCTTCCTCTAACGACAAATCCGCACCCAAATAAGCGTTGTTTCTTTTGTCTGTAGCAGTCACCATAGTAGATGTCACAGTTTTTCATCTTCTTTATGCCCGGTCCACTCCATCGCACTTCTTGGATGGCGTTAATGTCTGCTTTGCAGCAGTCCAGGGCGTCCGCTAATTCTCCAGCTGCACCTAGTCCGTTAAGAGACCTTACGTTCCACGTGCAGATCCGGAGGTCATTGTCCTTTTTTCGTTTGCTTGGGTCGTCAACTTTGAAATCATTATCGTTATCCGAGGCTATTAGTTGTTTCGGAACTGTCCTTTTTTAACGTGGTTGGGTAGTTAACCCTACGCACAACCCCCAACCTGGAGGGCCAGGTCCTTTTGGATCCCTTCGGACACAAAGGGCTGGAATATCCAGTGTCAGTACCCTGCTGCAGGGGTGTGAGTGCTGCCGTTGGCTCACCAGGAGCTCATCCGCCACCATCTCTACTTCAATACCCTGTCCTAGTATTGAAAGCCCCGAAAGACCTTTAAACCAAATATGTTGGAGTAGCTCCTTCAGGGGTTTCTGCTTTTATGGCTGCTGAAGTCCACCGTTGATTCTGTCCTTCGAATTCATCCGCTGGAACATTTACACGAAAGCTCTCGTAGACCACTGAGATTCGTGCAGTCAGTCATACAATTCTTTTGTTCCGGATTCCCTTGTCAACACTCGCACTTACTAGTTTAGCAGGTCAGCTCTGGACGGAGCATCCCAGGTCCCAGTGGATACCGCTTGGAGGTATAGTAAGCACAATTGACGTGTACTATAAGTTACAGCATCTGGGCGCCGCCAAGTTGGCACCAGTCAGAGCCTACCCGAATAGTACAACGCCCATCCACCCTGTAATGCCCACCTAAGTAAGTAAGTGGCTTGAGTACAGGTGTACTAGTTGGTTTCGAGTAATGACCCGACTTTCGCCCGCTTAACGGGCATTTCCTTACCAGTCAGACCTTGTTTTCCACACAGGACTCCGTTGTTGGTATGTTTCTGGTATGAAATCAGTATTAGGACGGATTTAGTATGTTCTGTGACTTTATGATAGCCCTGTTTTCCATTTATTGCATTGTTTGGCCGCTACTCATTTTTTGGCCGCGATCTCTTTAGTCAAAAGGTCAAGGGGTGCTAGGTTAGGTTAGGTTAGGTTAGATGTGGCTGCCGGTATACGGAGAGCGACACACTTAGACCACAGAGGGTCCATTGTGATACCACTGAGACCGGAATGTTGATCACCCTCTGGTTCCTATCTAGGGGATAAAAGAGTTGAAACACCCTCTAATCGAACCTGGACTAACGAGTTGATCACCAGTTAGTCAAAGCATCCAAAACTTCGTACGAAAGGGGATAGACTTTTAGGGTCTTTATTAGCAGAATCGCCGGTGTCGTCGAAAAAGTAATCATCTAGGTGAGCTTTCCATCTGTTAGCAAGTGCAGGGCATGAGCAAATGAGATGTTGGATTGTCTCCTCTTCCTCTTCGTTCATGCAGCTTCTGCAGAAGTCATTTGAGTACCATGTCTTTTGGCGTGTCTACCTATTAGGCAGTGTCCTGTAAGGAGACCTAAAATGGAAATAATGTGCAGACGACTTAGATTCAATAAACTCTTTGAACGTTTCGAGTCCACACATGACCAAATTCGCTTAGTCATGAGGCATGTATTACTCTGCGTCCATCTAGTGCTCATCTTCTCAGAGGTGTCCTGCTTTAGCAAAAGTTTACATGTAGCAATAGATATACCTATATTGTTCTTTTCAGATCTAAGATGAGAAGTCGTTCCTTTTTTTGCCAGTTCGTCTGTCATGCAATTGCCTGGTATATGTGACCCTGTGACCCGGCACCCATAAAAGGTGAATTTTGAACTGTTCTGACATCTCCCTTAGAGACGTGCGACAGTTTTGGACCGTATTAGATTTTGTAGGGACAGAGGCAATAGCTTTGAGAGCAGTGTGGCTGTCCGAGAAGATGCGAGTATCCGTGGCGGATACAAAGTTTTCTCTAAGCCAGGAGAGGACTTCTTTTATCGCCAGAATTTCTGCTTGGAACACACTACAGTAGGTAGTGTAGCGGAGAAAAAAGTTTAAATTCAGACTTTTCGAGAAAATTCCACTTCCAACACCATTATAGGTTTTGGATCCGTCAGTGTAGAAGTGTAAGGCTTCATTATCCAAGAGAGTGCCGTTCTCCCAAGGTTCTCTTGAGGGTATGGTTATTTTGAAATTATTATCAAATACCAACTTAGTGGTGGTGTAGTTGTTTAAAATATTAGTGTGACCAATTTGATTGTTGGCCCACTGAGAGTTGGCTTTTATTTGAGTTCGCTGCTGACTCTTTGCCTAAATGTCTAGGGGTGTAATTTTTAGTAGTATGTCTAGGGCATTCGAGGAGTTGTCGCGCGCCGCTGATGGACATACTTTCCGTTCGCTGAACTTTGACAAGCTTGTTATAGTTAACCTGTTTGTCAAGTGCGATTCACCACGTTACTACCTCATAGGTAAGTATAGGTCTTATGAACGATATGTATAGCCATCGAGCAATATTGGGAGAGAAACCCCATTTGCCACTAATAGACTTCTTAGCTTTATTCGCTCTTTTCTCTATATTGGTTTTTCAGGTTAGTCTTTTATCAAAAATTGCGCCTAGATATTTAGCCTGATTCACTAGGGCGAGAGTTACACCTTTAATGGCAGGAGGTCTGAAGTCCGGTATTTTGTATCATCTTGTGAAGAGAACAAGCTCCATTTTAAGGGGTTTTTTATTCAGACCTCGGGTTTCAGCCCAGTGATTAAGTTTATTTAGAGCCATTTGTAACAGCCCTGCTGTTTGCCTGAGACAGCAATTACCACGTCATCGGCATAGGCAACAACCTTGAAACCTGCTTCTTCTAGATCATTTAGTAGTTCGTTGACCACCAAGTTCGAGAGAAGGGGGAGAGTACTCCTCCTTGTGGAGTCCCTCTATTGGTTGTTCTACTACCCTTTTTCGACTTGATGATTCTTTGAATTGAATTAATCATGTTTTTGATGGGATCTTCTATTTTTAAATTATCTAGAGCACTCACGATCGCTGAGTTTCTGACATTGTTGAAGTCACCTTCTATGTCTTAAAAGGCGACCAGAGTATACTCTTTATAGCATAAGGAATATTCAATGGCGCATGTCAGCGAATACAATGCCGTTTCCACTGATTTACCCTTTGTACAAGCGTGTTGTGCTGTGGAGATCAGACAGGGTTCAATTTTCACTCTTAAATAAATGTCTAATACTCTTTCCAATGTTTTGAGGAGGAAAAATGTCTCACTAAAAGATTTTAAGTCCTTTGGCGTTACGTGAGAGCATTTGCCGGCCCTTGTGATAAAGACACCCTTAGCTTCTCTCCAGGCTCTATGGATTTAATAGAACTTGATGCAACTGTTCAAGATGACCACTAAGTTCGTAGTGATCATGTAAGACAAATGCTGAAGTTCTGCAGGAATGATTCCATCCGGCCCAGTTTAAGGCCCATGTTGTTATTTCATTGGAGATAAGACCTTTGCATGTTTGATGTGTTCGACAAGGATCGTGGTCCAAGTCTTTGATTATTACCGAACTACACGGAAAGTGGAATTTGAACAGTAGGAGATTGAGTGATTCTTTATAAGAAGTGGTTTAGATGCCATTGACGTCTTTTAAGGAGCTCGGGATGTTGTGGACTTGTGTTGTTGTGGACTTGTGGACAGAATTTTTCTGTGTCTAGCGACAGGAAAGTTTCCAATTGCCAATTGAACTACAATTGGTGTCTTTCTCATGACACTGATGGAGCCATTGAATCCAAATCTTTAGATTTTGGGCATGGTTTTGAAGTTTGACGCGTTCTCTAATGATAGGCGTATGTGAGGATTGGTCATATTATGGATGTGTACATCCACTGGATGATCTTAAGACCAAGTCCCCATTCTCCCAGCAAAACTCTACTGCACCCGTAGAAGGCGACATGGGCTTTTTTACCTCTTTCTTTTAATTTTCGAATCATGCCTTTTTCATTGAATTGACATACGCAAGCAATCAAAAATTGGAGTCATCAATCTGTACCCGCAAAGACAACTCAGGATATCAAAACTACTTGATAATATTCCACCTATTAAAGAACTAACGGGTAAGTATTTTTTTGTCAAACATAAATGGAATAGTCTCCCCCGAGCCATAAGCAAGTTTTATATGATGACAAGGTTGGGATGTCGAAAATAGAAGCGGACACCAAATAGAACACATTGTCAACGTTTAACCAGACCCCTTGACACCGTTTACCAAAACACAAACAATTATTCATCTCGGAGATAAGACAACAATCATTCTTTAGTTCTTGCCTAAACCTCATCATAAACAGTGATGGTCATACAATTCGGTGAAGCAATCAAATAATCTTGCCATGTCGTGCTTCTGAGTGACCTTTTACGATAGACATATCAACTGGTCGTCGTTTGGGGTGCTCATTTGTAGATAGGCTATGAGTAAGATTCTGAATTGTATTCTAGAATACACCTCAACGATCAGCTTATGAATGACGCATACAAACTAGGAAAAGATTTCATCAACATAAAATTTTGTCAAACGATTTTGCTGATCATGTTATTTTAGACTTAAAACAAAAAAGACAAAACTTACCTCAGATTGTTTGGGATCTTGGTTGAAGGAACTGATTAAATCGTCGTCCAATTGCAGAAGTGGGGGATCGGCTGTAGTCATTAGGACTAATTTCCAATTTATAACTTAACTCCAAACTCCCTTCCAGCTGCTTTAGCGAAAAAAAAAAATATTTTTTGTTCCTAAACGCACAGGTTTCACAAAAACTTATGCCCTTTTGTACATCAGCGGATACACCAAACCAAAACGCGAAGGATGAGTCTTTCAATTTAACCTTTCAACTTGTATATGATAAGGGCTTTGTCTTGGTAGTTGCGCCTTAGTAAATTCCATATGCTAATTAATACTTAATTCTATCTTCAAATGTTTTAAACATATTTTTCAAGTGAAATAATTTATCGATTTTGCTGATTTTTTGCGATTTTCGTTTCTTATCATGCTTTGAGCGTTGCTTAAAAAGGCATTTTTTTAGTGTCGCCTGGGGATATATAATTGCGAGGTTTTTAGGTTTCCATTGCACCGTTAGATGGTGGTTTGCGGATTTACAATCACTTATGCACTTAGTTTAATCTTTCTTTGTTGTTTTTGGTTAAAAATACTTTGGGGAATAATAACACTTGAATCGCACAAATGAATGAAAATTTATTGGTGAATCAATACAACAACAACAAAAAATAAATTGACGTTCGGTGGCCATGAATTTTTTATTTTTTTGTTCTGCCAGAAAAAACTGACAGCTAAAGCTGGGTACACAAGAGAATGAACATATCCAAAGAAAATTTGTTAAATTTAAATTTGACTCGGTCTAATCAAAAAATAGGTATTTTCTTATTAATAGTGGATTTACATGCATCTGCAGCGCAGGTGAAAAAAGGAAACATACACAAGATGTGAAATTTATACTTGTCTGATAGAGAGGAAAGACACCTTTAGTTATAGGATGCGGATGAATAATTATAGGTGCAGATGAAACTCAGGGTGGTATTCACCAAACAATCTTAAGAGCGCTCTTAAAGCTAAGAGGCTCTTAGTTTTAAATTTGGATGTGCTATTCACCAAGCAATAATAGGGTCTAGTCTAAGCTAATTCGAATATTCAAAAAATATGGGTGTTGAGCCTGTGAACGCACACTTTTCGGACTACTTCGAAAATTTCAGTGTCAATTGTCAAAATCAGCTGACAAGTAAACCAAAAACAAAAAAATTTTTCGGAATTTTAAGAAAAGGTAGAACGTAAAATTAATTCATTATCTGTATTGCAAACCATAATTCGAATTTCTTATTTTTTTCAACGCTCCTTCTCCTTCCATTTTGATTTTTGAATAACAACCACAAATGACGCTGTCAGTAAATTTCGAGTTTTCGAAGTTATTTAAAACAACAACCGCTCATAACTTAAGAGTGGTAGCGACCACTCTTAAGTGTTATGAGCGCTCATAAAACTGCACTAATAGTGGTCGGTGAATAGGTTTATGAGGCACTTAGTTTAAGATTTCTTGGTGAATACCACCCTCAATTTCGGGTGAACACAACCGTCAATTACTTATGCTGGGCTTACATGCATCTGCAACTGCAGTAGTGGAGAAAAGTAAAGAGGGACGGATGAAGATTATAAAGTACAAAATTTAAAAAGAGAGACGAATAGAATTATGGTTGCAGATGAAAAATTATGGTTGCAGATGAACATGTTCATCTGCAACCATAGATGGTGCGTTCCCTCTCTATCAGACAAGTATGCATTTTACATCTAATATCTAAGATGTAGAAAGATGTAAAATTCTAAGATGTAAAATTCATACTTGCCTGATAGAGAGGGAACGAACTTCCTTGTTATGGTTGCAGATGAAAAATTATGGGTGCAGATGAACATGTTCATACCCACCTATAATTTTTCATATGTATCTTATAGCTAAGGAAGTGCAGAAGGTGCCTACCTCTCTATCAGACAAGTATGCATTTTACATCTTGTGTCTTTTTGCGTTCTACATCCGCACTTGCAGATGCATGTAAATCCACCATTACTTACTCCGTGGCTTGCACGAGGCTTTGAATGAGCTTTAACTAAACTTTCCACCTAAAAAATAATCCATTTCTTCCAATCAAATTTACTATTAATTTGTATCTGTGCATCTATTCTTCGCAAACTCCGGTGCACAATGGAGATACAACAAGAGGCCAAACCACACACACACTACGGCATGTCCTCAAACTGACTTCACAAACAACTCTCTATTTTCAGATTTCAAAACCAGTTTGAAATCCAAAAATAAAGTGGTGTTAGTAATTTTACTGACACAGCTTTATATACAGCTGAATTACGTGTATCACAGATAGATCTCGTGTTAAAAAAAATTTATCGCAGTTTGAAAAAAAACTACAAGAAAATAATATTTTCTGCTTCACGCAGCCAGCCCTGTGTTTGTGTTGTGCTTTCGAATTTCGATATTCGAAATTTCACCAAATAGGAACAGCTGCTTCTTTGACATTTCACTTTCATGTTTCTAATTTAAAAATTTTAAATAGTTTATATCTTTTCTTTAATCTGAAGGAAATACAGATAAATCTACTTTATAATGAACGATCCAAATAAGAAAATAGATGTGAACCTCTCATCGTTGATGAGCCTGAAAGCCGAACTCTTACGCAAACAGGCGGAGGTCAGTAAAGTAAAAGCAACACGTTCCAGTGAGACTTTTGTTCCCAGCAAAGCCAAAACCTACAAAAAAGAAACAATTACCGAGACAACTATCAAAACTGGCAAAGAAAACGACACCAAAGTCTATGAAGTTGAAGATTCAGCTTTGCTTGAGAAATCTCAAAGAGTTCTCCAAGCTAAGTCTAAATTCTATGACCGTATGGCTGCATCCGGTGGTCAATTGAATTCCGACGACAACTGCCTTGTGCTTTTCAACCGAAAGAAACAGGAAGACCCGCACCATGTTTCGATTGCCCAAAGGTACTCGTCTCCAGATAACACAGACTCAGATTCAGAAGAGGAAAGTAACATCGGACCAATTCATCCAGACGATGAATGGGTTGAGTACACAGATTGCCTAGGTCGGACACGCAAATGTATGCGGAAAGATCTAGAATTAGTAAAAAAAAAAGACACTGACCTAGCTAATAGTATGCCAGAACGTTTGGACCAGACGCAGCCTAACTGGATGATAGATGTGGTTGGCAAAGTGCCGACAGAATCTCGAGCAACAGAGTCCATTGCAGGAGATGGAATGTCTATGATGTCCAAGCACGACGAAATGCGTAATAATTGGGAGAAAAAGGAGGTTGAGAATCTGTCTAAAGAAAATGTCCATTACCAAGACGTGTTCTTCGATGAAGCTCGACAACACGGTGTCGGTTACTATGCCTTTTCAACCGATGAAGACGAAAGAGCACGACAACAAAAAGAATTGGAAGAGACTCGTCAGAAAACCCTCAACGAACAAGCCCAACGGGAAGCTCAACGCAATCAACGAGAAAAAATCATCGCTGAACGTGTGAGGGCTGCAAAGAACAGACAGAGAGCTCGTCTAGGACTTCCTCCACTCGAAGAAGAAAAACCCCAAGAAGAAAACACTGAAGACAAGCCTCCAGCAGAGACAAAAAAGGAGCGGAAGCAGCGTAAACGAGAAGAGAAACACCAGCGAAAAAAGGAGAAGGAGGAGAAAGAACGCGAAGAAGAGCGCCAGAGTCATATACGTCCATGGGATAAAGAAAAAAATGGAGTCCATGTATCAACCAAGTCTCCCGAACGCGAAGAAGAACCATGGGCTTATAGACCTGATCGCAATCCGATGTCTCAAGAACAGTGGAATGATCACAAAAGAAGCGAGAGAAATCCTGAATTTGCACCAACCGCTGAGACACCTTCACGGAGAGAATACAAGCGAAAGGAAAGATCTTCTGATGGCCAGACGGATCAGCAGTACAACAAAATTCCAAGAACAAGCTTCAGAGCTCACGATGATGATTTTACTATTCCTCCACCCCCGCTATTCTTGCCCACAGATGACCCAACTAATTTTGCTCCATTCCAATCAACAAAGAAGACCAAAGATTTCCAGAGGAAAAACTACAGTGTGTATGCCAATGAAGGCAGAGAACAAACATTTGAAAATCGTACTGGTGTCGAAATCCCACCGCCTTTGGATTTGGATGCGGAAAATTATAGCAGCAGACCACGCCCAACGTCGCAGGCTCTTGAGGACTCTATTGAAGCTGGACTAAGGTTTTTGCGGAACAACTTCGACAAGAATACAATGCACAATAAAGCCACTTGGACTGCTAAGTCCGACTATTAACAATAAATCAGAGTCCTACTTAAATTTGTGTTTTATTGATGGCATCTTTTTTTTATTGTTCATTTAGGTACAAACTCATTGATTGATTGAGGCAACTTTTGGGAGATGCCCGATGCACATTATTCTTGAATACGATTAAAATACGAATCTCTGAACTTTACTGTACAACCAAAACTGGGCTGAAAGGAGAATTGGTACGCATTCCTTGCGAGGCGGGTATTGCGGTTAAATAGTTTCAGGGAAGGAATGCAGAAGGTAATTTGGTTATTTCACTAGAGCACTGTCTGTAACTATAGCGATAGAAAACGGACATGAAACGTTACGACGATGTTCCAGAGAATCAATTGAACCTACAATTGAACTGTCACCTATCAATTTCAAATCTCTTTTTTGAACCCTATCAAACAGACGCAATGATGTTTGAGGAACACCACAAAAATGGGAATTATACTCTAGTTTGAGACGTATGTAGGCTTTATAAATTGTAGCCATTTCAGATGGGGTGAAAAAATTTCCTGAATCGTTTAAAGAATCCTAAGCATTTTGCACATTTTTGGAGACTTCAAATATGTGGCTACTCCAACGAAGAACGTCGTTTCCACACATACCGAGTAGTAACAGCTTTTGTCTTTCTTGGATGCAGGTACCCATAATGGTAAACTGTTCCGGTTGAGCTTTAAAGACAGAAGACAGAATTGGGATTTCGAGGCATTGAATTCTACACGATAGATTATTCCCCATTTAAAAAAGCTGTCAAGGTCAGAATTCAATGAGTGTCATTTTTATTATTAACTAGATAGGGCAAGGGTTGATCACCTTTACTAGCACGTCGACCTGAAAGATCTTTTGTGCTGTTCTCTTAGGTTTAAACACGTAAAGTGTAAAGTTGTTCATTCGAAGTTGAGGTCGTGTAAGAACCTAAGAATATTCGAAGAAGAGGTGCTTTTAGTGATTTGGCGTGTACTAGGTTCTGACTGGCCTTAACTTTGGGGCGCCCAGATGTTCCAACTAATAGTAGACCGTCAATTGTGCTTACTATACCTTCACGCGGTAACCACTGGGCAGATGGGCACTGGGATGCTTCGCCCGGAGTTGACCTGCTAAACTTGTAAGTGCGAGTGTTGACAAAGGAATGCCGAAGAAAACAATTGTGATCAACTCTATAATGCTCTGCGACTAATGACTGACTACCCGAATCTCATTGGTCTACCAGAGCCTTTCGAAAATGTCCCAGCGGATGAATTCGAATGACAGAATCAACGGTGAGTAGAGATGGTGGCGGATGAGCTCCTGGTGAGTCAACGGCAGCACTCACACCCCTGCAGCTTGGTACTGACACTGTACATTCCAGCCCTTTATGTCCGAAGGGATCCCAAAAGGAACTGGAGTTCCTCGAAGAAACATATGAGCAGTGCCCTAGACACGACTTGAAAACCGTTCTTTGCGATTTTAACGCAAAACTAGGTAAGGAGGACATTTTTGGAAATACGATCGCTAACCATAGCCTTCATGACAAAACCTCCGAAAACGGACTAATACTAATAGATTTTGCTGCGGGGGTAAATCTTGTTGTAAGTAGTACACACTTCCCGAATCTCAAAATTCATAAAGGTACATCACATGGCGAGCCCCAGATCAATCAACCGTCAACCAAATTGATCATGTTGCGATCGACGCAAGGCACTCTTCCAGTGTGTTAGATGTTCGAACTTTCCGAGGGGCCAACTTTGACTCGGACCACTACCTTGTTGTAGCCAAGGTACGAATGAGGATATCTCGTTCACGACCTGCACGAACTAACAATCGCAAGAGATCGCCAGTGCCTTTTCAAATCGAGTGTCTTCTCTTCATTAAACTTAAAGACCAATGGCAGCAATGCCGAGAAGCCATCATAATCGCTGCCTCTAAGGTTCTGGGTTTCACTTGGCCCCCAAAACGAAACCCATGGTTCGATGAAGAATGAAGGCAGGTAAATGCAGTCAAACAAAAAGCACGACAAATGTTGATGCAAAAGCGAACAAGGGCTGCTTACGATCAGTATAACCTATAACGAGATTTACAAGGAGAAAAGAAGGGAAGAACACCGGATTCTCAAAAAGAAAAAGAAGCAGCACGACAAAACGCTCGTTGGAGGAAATTGAGAGATAAGAATGAGATTCGGAAGTCTTACCAAAAGGTAAAAAGATCCTGCCAGGGTGGCAAATCGCGAACTCAAGCCTGTAAAGACCAGCAGGGAAACATAGTTGTATAGTCACAGTCGCGATGAGGACACAAATTCCGCTGTCAGGCAGATTGCCCCATTCTACTTGGACGATGATCAAGAATTCCGTCCTCCCAACCTAGAAGTTTAGCTTGCCATATGCAATCTTAAATTAAATAAGACTGCAGGTGCAGTGGCCTTGATGTCGAAATTATCAAGGGAGCTGGAGACCATTTAGAAAGAAGCATGCACCAGCTGATCTGCATGATAGGTCGGAAGAAAGTATGCCCGATGAATGGAACCTCAGTATCTTATGCCCGATCCTAAAGAAGGGAGACCCTCACAATTGCGCCAATTATAGAGGGATAAGCCTCCTTAACGTCGCTTATAAGATCTTGTCTGCTGTAATATGTGAACGTCTGAAACCCCACGTCAACAACTTGATAGGTCCTTATCAATGTGGTTTTAGACCAGAGAAGTCCACAATAGACCAAATTGTCACATTACGGCAGATCTTGGAAAAAACCCGAGAACATAATATCGATATTCACCATCCCTTTGTCGATTTCAAGGCCGCGTATGACAGTATTTAGAGCTGTACAGAGCCATGTCTAATTTCGGAATCCCTGCAATACTCGTATGAGTATGCAGAATGACTTTGGAGAATTCACGCTGCTCCGTCAAGGTCGACAGAGAACTCACCGAAACCTTTGATGTTGAAAAAGGCTTTAGGCAAGGCGACAAACTGTCATGCGATTTCTTCAACATCATACTTGAACAGATTGTAAGAAACTCAAACGTCAACACCAGAGGAACAATCTTTCAAAAGTCTGTGCAATTACTCGCCTATGCAGACGATATTGACGTAATGGGAAGAAAAAAGCGTGATGTCATAGGTGCTTTTGCGAGCATTAACATTGACAAACAAGACAAAACGTCACAATAGACAGACATAACCTAGAGGTAGTACAGGACATTGTCTACCTAGGATCCGCTATAGATACGGAAGCGTGGACTTCATCGAAAGCAGATGGAAACTCTTAGCCGTTTCGAAAGAGAAATAATCCGAACGATCTTTGGGTCCCGTATGTGAAGGCAATGCGTGGTGGAGAAGGAAATACAACAAAGAGCTGTATGAGCTGTACCGCGACATGGGCATAGCTAAAAGAGTACGAATCGCGAGGCTACGATGCGATGGTTGGGCCATGTAGATTTCAAACGCTCCGGCTCGACGGGTTTTCGAAAGCACATTGCAGAGAAATCGCGGAGGGGAAGACCTCGTCTTGGTGGCGCAATCAAGTGGAAGAAGACCTCAACCGACTTAGAGTGCAAAACTGGAGAGAGCTCGCCCGAAATCGAAGTCGTTACAGAAGGATGTTGGTTGAGGCCCATAATCACCCCGAACTGTAATGCCCACCTAAGTAGGTACAAGTTACATTATATACCTGAACTTACCAAGCTGCCACAAAAAACAAATAAAATCTGAGTACAAACACAATATTTTAATTTCTTTATAGTTTATTTTGAATAGCTTTAGCTTTCTTTCGTTATAAATGTAATTTATTTTATTTTTATTTTTAACACCTATATCTTAAAAGACAAAAGCATTGAAACACATTTTTGCTTTACTTTTTAAAAAACTAAAATGATTTATAATTAGGATTACATTAAAAATATAAATAGTTTTTTTTATTTTTTAGTCATATTATATTTTTATATTTCATCGAACTTTTTGATTTAATTAAATATACATATAGTCAATTTTAATAGCTATACAATCACAAAAACAAATTCAAAGTAAAAGTTTTCGTTTTTATCGTTATTTTGGAGAACTTCTTGATTTGGTTGCTTAGGTAAGATTTCAAAACAAGATCTAGTTCAGAACACAATAAGCTTTCAAATTATTCGAATCACTTTTTTTTTATTAATATTTTTCTTGTGAAATAAAGTGTTGCAAGCTATGAAAGAAGTTAGTAGTTTCTTTTCTTCTAATTTCCTGTTTCTTATTTTTAATTTAATTTTATTGATTCGTTTACAAACTCAATTCCGAATTTAGCATTGGTTATGGTTTCTTTTGTTTAGTTTCTTTAAATAACAATTTACAACATTTCTTATACCGTTTTTGTTTTGTTATTGTTATTTTTTGTCTTTTCTTTTTTTAAGTTATTAAGTTGAAGCTTTAACAATATACATAAGCTTTCACAATATTTTTGAATAATGTTTTTCTTTTGCAATAGTGTTGTACAATATACATAGAAATATAAATTTTTTATTTCAGTTTTATTTTTATATTTACACGCAAATAAACTGCTGAAGTAGTTATAAGATTGAAAGAACACAATTGTTTATATAAAAAAAATTATTGTGTAAGAAAAAAATTTATTTAGAAGCAATTTGATCAGGAAAATGAAAGAATGAATTAATATAAAAAACAAAAACTTTAAATAACATAAAGTAGGTTTTTGGAAAAGATTTTCTAACGCATCAACAAGCAACGAAGTTTACAAAAAATGGTTTACTGAAACGATATCTGGTTTGATGAGTACACAATGGCGCTTTCTTTACACAAACGGATCGAAAAATGATTATGACCTTTCATTTGCAGTGGTGGATGAAAACAAAAATACATTATAAAAAGGCATCCTTCCTATTACCTCCTCCATCTTTTAAGCTGAAGCATTCTAAAAGCTATAAGCTTCATTAACAACAACAAAACCTCCATACTAAACAGTCTTTCCACCATCACAGCACACCGAAAACACAACAACAAAACGGACATAGGGTCCGATTGCGGTTTTCGACGACCAATCGACTCGTAATTTGTCGATTGCATCGATCAAGTCGTATGTTTGGTATTGTGGAACGCAATCGACAGAAACACATGTTATTGTGAATAATCGAAAACTAGATTGTGAATTTTAAGGTTGACAGTTCTTTGCTCTTTATAAACAAATTCAAAATATTTATTTTTTAATTTTGGATGCGTTTCTTTTAATTAAAGTTCTTAAAACATGAGTCAAATCGAAATTTGGTTCAGTGAAAGTGATTCGGATACCGAAAATGAGTCTGAAACTATTGAAATAGCTCGAAAACGGAGACGAATAAGAGACTCTTCTAATCCTCTGGAACTGGAGGAACCAATGTAGCTGCTTCTAGTTTAAATTTTTTTTTTATTTTTACAATCCTAACTTATTTCCTTTAGATTAGATTAGAATTTAGATAAAAATATCCTCTCCAAGAAAGGAACTACAGCACGCTTATTACAATCGGAAGGGGTTCTATAGCATAAACGCTATGGTTGTAAGTCTTTTACTTTAAACTATTGCATTTTGATTAAATATTCACACATTTAGGTTTGGGATGATACAATGAGAGGGCGATACATCAATGCACGTTATCCTGGATCAGCACATGACTTATTTGTATTTAACATGTCTGAACAAAAACAAATTTTGGAAGAAGGACACCAAAGTGGTGTTACCAATACTTGGCTTCTAGGTATGAAAACACGCTTGCAATCTCAACGCTTGCGACTAAATGGGAACAATACGAACCTTCCAAGGCCGGTGCCCACAAAAAAAAAAAAAAAATATAAAAAAACGGGGTAAAGGTAACGGAGTTCATTTCAGTTTTTTTTTAGATTTTTTTCAACGGACAACCGGCTCCTAGCGAGAAATGTTATGTTGGTAATGCTTACAATTGCAATTGAGCACTATTGCAATTGTAAGCATTACCCAACTCATTGGTAAATAAGCTAATTCTAAGAATCGTTAAAACAAAAGAGAAAAAACGGCGTCCAAATAAAAAGCACCTTTTGTCTTCCCCAAAATAAAAAAAAGAGGAAAAAGAATCACATCTGTGAATGTTACCGCCATACAATCATACAAACACTTACCTAAAATTAACGCTAGAAAATCATAACTGTCCTATTTATTATGTACACATTTTTTGCACATATGCAATGTTAATTTCAATGCGGAAGAGTCAGCCAGTCGCGATTAATAGAAGTAGAAGGATATTTTATTTTTAAAGCGCGTGTGTAAGTCACCAAATATTGAATTAAATTCCGACCTGATTTTTTTTTGTTTTTGCGGTATTAGGTGTAGAGGTAGTTCGGGGGCAAGATCCCCCGTCCGACGAACTAGCCCGAGCGGAACCAGCAGGCCACGCCCTTCAGGCGCCTCTTCCGCCAAGCTATTCCAGCGCGGTGTACCATGCCTTAATACAACAAATTAAATAATGTCGAAAATGAACCAGATAGCTCTTACTTCGTTCGTAGTGATAATGGGAGCTGGATTAGAGCTGGCCGAACGAGAGGAGAAAGTGAAAAACAGGAAAAGACGCAGCAGTCTGCGTTCAAAATTTGTTCGTCGACGGAGATTCATGCGGGTTTTACGCAAATCTCTGGCGGAGAATCGATTTGGACAGAAACTGGAATAAAGGATTTGACGCATTTGAGTGGAAAAATAAAAAAAAAAAATGATTCTTCGTAAGTACACCTACATGTAAATGTAATGAGATTGCCTGTGTTAGGCACGGTTGGTATTCGTAATCAGCTAGACTCTGTGTATAGAAGCAATATCAAAAAGTATAATGAACAAGTTGATAAAAACAGGTATATTTTATCACGTCTTAGTGATTGTGTCTAGTTATGTTGTGCATTTGAGTTAGCTTTGCGAGGTCACAATGAAACTAGAAACAAGCTGGGTTGTTTCGTGGATTAATAGACTTTGTATCAGAGTTGGATACAGTACTGAAGGAGCATCTGAAGTCGTCTACAGTTTTCAAAGGCACGTCAACAACTATTCAGAACGATATTTTGGACTCAATTTTATGTGTATACCACAAAGAATTGTCGAATATTATAACAAAAAAAAACGAGAAATTTAAAGTAAAGCAATACACGTTCCACGTGTACCGGAAGCAACCGCCTACAGAGAGTTATCTTTAGGTAGGAACCGGTTGGGTAGCGGGGATTAGAAAATAAAACGGCGTGACGCCTAAATGCCCGTAAGATCGCGTTAAGTTAAAGCCTTGGTGGTAGGGAACAGGGGTACCACAATCAGAATCAGTTTTTATTACCTTGGTTATAGCCATGAGGCATGAAAGTAGAGTGAGGTTAGGATAAATTAAGTAATTTAAATAAGAGTATGCGTTAGTAGAACGACAATACATTCTCACTATTGATGTCTTGTTCTTAAACGTTTTTAAGTTTCCTTAGAGTTCTACTTTAGTTAGGTCTTTGCAAAAGAGTAAGAAAATTTTTTTGGATGTTCATCTCATTCGCACTAAGTAATTTCAGGTAAAGTCAGACAAATAAAACAAAACAAAAACATCGAAATTTACCATTCTATTTTTAAAACCAAACGAACCGCGAACCACCATCATTTACAAAGCTAAAAGTTGGCTTCTTTTGAAATCGAAAGTTCTATAGTTAAGTTGGTTAATTGATTTGTTCAGAACTGTGTGAGATCGTGAAGATTGAGTGTTCATGAGAGTTTGGGCGGTTTTTCGACGCTCTTTTCCCTTCTCAAGCAATTTGTATACGTCATATTTGCTATGAACAGGGATCTCAAGTCCATGAATGATAACAGAACGCTTTTTGGAACGCTTTAAAAAAAAAAATTAAGGATGTATTTTTCAATTTTCGGGAAAATGAGTAAGTAATATTTTCACGTTATTTGGAAATGAAGAGAATTTATGTTTGTTCACTTTTTCAGAACCCAAAGACTATTCGGTTTATGGATATTGGTATTGAAGGGTACTTAGCTGAGATTGTGACTGATGAAACGTTGTTGAATTTAACATTACTGGATTTAAAGAAGGAAAACTATTATCTCAAGTTAGATCTTGAGAGATTTGAAGTTGACAGGAATAATGACGGTTTTGAAATTATCGATGCTGCTCTATCTGACTTCAGAGCTTTAACTGACGCGGTTTGTCATCTAACGTGTCTCTCTTTGTACTCTTTGATTAGGCACAGCTTATTCCTAGGGTGTAATGTGGCTCTGATCGATAGGCGACGCGATTGTGCTGTTTTGACTAAATTGTTTGATGAACTGTGTGAGATCGTGAAGATTGAGTGTTCATGAGAGTTTGGGCGGTTTTTCGACGCTCTTTTCCCTTCTCAAGCAATTTGTATACGTCATATTTGCTATGAACAGGGATCTCTTCAAGTCCTTGAATGATAACAGAACGCTTCTTGTAACGCTTTAAAAAAAAAATTTAAGGATGTATTTTTCAATTTTCGGGAAAATGAGTAAGTAATATTTTCACGTTATTTGGAAATGAAGAGAATTTATGTTCACTTTTTCAGAACCCAAAGACTATTCGGCTGAAGCTTCAGCAGCTACCATGAATCTTAATCCAAATTCAGACATGGATTCAAACCAAGTGCCAGTGCAAGATTTATACCCAGGTGCAGCTTAACCTGCTAGCAATTTTAAAGGTAGGGTTGTTGGATTCCCAGATGAAACTCCTCATGATGAGGACCTGCCTTCAACGAGTTCTCAAAGTTTTCAACAATCAAAATCAGGACAACCTACTGTAAGTGCTTTTCATTTCATTTTCTTACAATAGATAGTTTTAGTACCATACAGATAGAAGAAGGAACAAGATGTAATTATCAAGATGAAAATTGTTTTACTGCTAGTGGAGGCAGTACATTTTGGAATATCATTTTTTCTGAAATTTACTGTTCTGGCGAACAATTTATTCCAATATACGAGGGATCTGCAACAGAAGTTACAGAGTTTTATAAAGATAAAGTTAAAATTTACATTATGAAACTTACGACTTCCAAGTAATATTAACAGGGGAAAAGACAGTTACTTGCTGCTCAATATCTCATATAAATGATTTCATGTTTTAAAAGAAATAGGCAACGAAGTGTGGACAATACCAAATGTAGAAAAGAAGATTTTTTGAAATATTATAAATATTGGATTATCAGAATAGTGAGTTTGTATTGGATTATACATTAGAAATAGTATAAGAGAGAATTACTAAAGAAGATAGTACTTGTTCACGCCATTCGCCATGTACGGCTCAATAGTATGTATCACTCCTCCTTGCACATCTCTGGTGCTGGAGTGAGTGATACATAACTCAACCGCATCCAACTTCGTGATGGTGTGGAAACGGCCGGCCTCCCTGTTTCCATGGACTTGTCAAAGTCAACCTTGGTTCAACCCACCATGGAAACAGAGTATGGGTTGCAATTCTGATAATTATTATTATTCTAAACGTCATTTGGAATATAAACAAAGGTTGGTAAGTACGAAAAATTTTTTAAATTATAATATATCGTAGTAAATTGCTATTTTTTAGGTTTTCAGTATAGCCTATAACCAAACCATGGTTATAGGCTACCATATCGGATAATTTTCGGGCGAATTAAACAGGTAAGTTTAACGTTTTGATCTTTCTTAGGAATTTATGTCGAGCAAACAAAAAAGCTCAATTATATAGTAATATAGATATAGATATAGATATAGATATATATAGATATAGATATAGATATAAAAAGAAAATCCAGTCGACGTAGGATCAACAATTTCCAAGGTAAGTTTGTTTACATTTTGTGAACATTACTTTTACCCATCTTTTCTTTTCCCATACAGGTATCCATAACAAAACACCGGCGTAGGAGACTACCTCGTAGTAGACTCCGTCGGTGGCAGGATGGCTGGATAACGTGGGGAAGAACCCACAAAAACATAGCCGGGAAGTAGTCTTTGTCAACTTTGCGAGTGAAAAACAAAGTACACCGAATGGAATTAATGTTGTGTGTATGTAAGTTGTTTTGTTTTTTTCAGTAGACGTTCGTTGTGAACATTTTTCGTATTTATTTTCAATAAATAACAAATAATACATAATAAATACATAACAAGAGATAAGTCGTGTTCTAACTGCAACAACTACTAGTTCTCCTATAAAGACAACTTCTCCTTTGAAACCTACTTGTACTTACTCTCCAACTTATGATTTTCTAACAACAGGAGGAACTTTTAAATCAGGTATATTATCTGCTCCTCCTTTCTCAACTCCTTCTAAAATAGATTCAAACAGAAAAATGACTCAACAAGTTACTGGCGAAGAAAAGGTAAATTGTGACGGTGATTGTGATTTCACATTTTTAAAAGATAAAATACCAAGTACTTGTTTTATTATTCGAAATTAGTTGGAGTGGACGCAAAGTAGGTTAAAGGAATGTCTTCAGGAGCTGCATAGAAATTTTGTGATGTAAGATATATTGTATCTTAAGTATAGTCGCACCTTAACGGCCGGCAATTGCATTTGCTCATCGAACATAACTTTCCACGTTGTCACGTATCTGCTCATCGAACAGAACTTTACAAGTTCTCAGAAAATGTAAAAAAGAGCACGCACTACAGTTGCCTAACTGCCAACCAACCAACCAACTATCTTCTCGAGGAGATATAATGCCAAAAACATTGGATAAAACTCCTCCATTTATTCCAGAATGTATTTTCAAAGAAAGAGAGAAGACAAAATTTACTGATTCTTCTGAACCAATAAAAATTAGAAAACACTTCTACGCTTCCTATTGGTTCTTAATTCATGTTATGAATCTAGATATTATTCTTAAATTATATTCTTCAGTTGGTACTGAGTTTAATAAAAACCGAAAGGAAAAATCACCTTATTTTCGTTTCAAATATAAGTTTGTTAGTTAAGTTTTTCTAAAATGAAATTTATAGCTATACGCTCGATTCTTTTAATTCCACATATTCTTGCTTTTGTTGCTTATGACTGCAAGAGTACAAAATCAAAAATAACGGAGTTATCTTTAAAAGATGTTGAGAGATGCTCACCTGACTCAAAAATTATAACAACTAAAGAGAAAACGATCCAATTGATATAGCCTTCTAATATTTCAAGATATTCCTTATTATCATTGTCTTATTGAAATAGAACACATTACCTTCAGATGCGGGAAATCTATTGATACCATGTGTTCACACGACTCCAGTGTTAGCAGTGCCACTCCCCAGCTAAATCTAAAATCTAGTGTTTGGTACCATTCACGGTTCGTTGTCTTGCATCGATTGCTCAATAGTTACCTTTTTTAAAATCTAGTACTTTTTTTCTCTCACAGTCGTTCGTCGCATAGCGACGACGATTCATTCATATTTCATCAGCCAACCACACAACAGCTTTCAATTAAAATTGCTTCAGCCATTTTCCTTTTGGTTGGCTTTTTACAATTAACTTTTCTAAATCCAAAGTTTTACCCTTCTGGCCTAAATATTAAAGAACAAATATAATTAAAGAAACAATAAAAATAAGAAAATCCTACGTACTGAAACCATAAATAAACAAAAGCAAAAATACAAAAGAAGGCGGACTTTCCTTTTTGTGTGTAAAAAGTGTTGGAGGAAGTTTGTTGCAGAAAAAAAAGACGTAAGTGTGGTCTGTCTCAACATTTGGTCCATCGGGCGGATTTTTGGACGCCATCGACGCCAGACCACGCTGCCCACGCTACCAAAAAAGGCACATCGTCCGACCACGCTGTGCACGCTGCAAAATCCTTTGCTACGCCGCGCACGCTGAGAAAAAAGACCTGTTCAGGAAGGAAGAAGGAAGTGTGCCCATTGTCATCGAACAAAGGACAGCCACATTGCCTGGCTACGCTGTTAGTACGCTGCTCGGCCAACAACCTGGAGCGAAGCTGTTCTTCTTTTTTGCATCTTAACATCTAAAAAATTGTAAAGGGTAAGTGAAAATTTTTAATTGGCAATCTTAGTTACATTTGAAAACAAAAAAAAAATTTTTTTTCTCTTTGTGTTGCACCCTGACCGACAAACGCGTCATTGTTCCGTTGTTTGATATCGGTAAATATATTTTTTTTGGTTGATGCGGTTCCTGGAAAGTCAGTTTCCATCGCGGTAGTTATAGGTTTTTGCATCTTCGATATACGCGGTTTATTTGTTTTTGTTCCCCAGCTTATTTTTTGGGTATTTCGAAATTTAATCCAAGCCGGGGTGGTTGGCCCCCAGTAGAATCTTTCAAGCCTATTGAAGATTCTAATGCTTTAAAATTTAGATTTTTTTTTAAATTTTTAGAATCCTTTAAGCATTTTGAAGATTCTAGTGCTTTAAACTTTGATTTTGATCTTGAAAGATCTTCTTTCCAAGAAGAACTATAAGATATTTCTAAAGATGAGTGTTTAAAATTAATAAAGGAAGGAAGGTTCAACTATATGGGTAAACAAATAATAGTAAATAAATTACGAAATCTCAATTTTGTTTCACTGGAGACTATTGGATCAGTTTACCAAGGGTCATGTTCTTCAGGTCCTCAAACCAATATAAACGGAATATTTTATGATCGACCCTTAAGGACTTCAAAATTTAGGATCTTAATTAAAGTAGGAAAAGGATCTGTTGATTTAGATGAGTCAAAAATTATAACAGGAGAAGGCATTCAACTCACTCAAGGGTAAACTTACAGAAGCTCCATAGTTTTGACTTGCCCGAATTTCGACCAACCCTTTACGCTTCAAACAGACGCTAGTGACTATGGGCTGGGGTAGTATTGTCACAGAAGAAGGAAGGGCAAGAGAAGGTGGTGGCATACGCCAGCCGCACATTAACAGAGCTCGAAAAAAAAATACGCGGTTACTGAGAAGGAATGCCTAGCCATGCTATGGGGAATAAGGAAATTGCGACCTTACTTGGAAGGCTACACTTCACAGTCATAACATACCACCACTCCCTTAAATAGTTTCACTCATTGGAAAAAGGGCAATTAAGGACGATTGGGCAATTGAACTACAACAGTACCATTTAAGAGATCCAAACACCGAGTGGAAACTATGCGTTCAAAAAACGAAAAGGAAGGAAATACTACAGAACCACCATGACCTAGACACTGCCGGACATCTTGGAATTACCAAGACAACAGAGACATGACTATTGGCCGGGAATGAGAGCAGAAGTGGCCAAACAGCGGACTGCACGGATGAAGATTCAAACCCCAACACCTGAGGAACCCAACGCAGGGAAAACAACTAAGAAGGAACCCATTGAGATCAGGTCATTGATTGAGATTAAGAAATCTATGCCTATCGCAGAACAAATGGCTGCAATTAGAGAGATGGGCAAACAAGCATTTACCACGCTCCAGCAGCGAAAATCGCCTGTCACCACCACCAACAAACACACCGGAACTTAAAGCACCAATGGAACCCACAATGCCACGGCTGACCCCAACCCCACTATCATTCCCAATATGGATTGCCAACAGCCCACCACCAGCGACCCCAGGGCGAGGATTGCCAAGATTGGACATATCCCCGCGCCGCGAGTCCATACAATCAAACAGCAGTACGCAATCGATGGCCGGACCGGAGAACCCCTTTGGCGGAATAAATAAAATAAATAAAATAAATGGAGGAAACTGTTTCGCCCAGGAACAAAACGGCAAAGGTTCAAAATCAAGAGAGAATTTGGTGAAGCAATGGTGCAAATAAAGGAAAAAACCGCAACGCTCCGCTTCGGTACCAAGTAGAAGATGCTGCGGATACAGTAAGGAATTTTTTTTGCTTATTATTTTTTTTAGCACGAAGGATATTTTTGTGAAATATGTATATACGAAAAAAGAATACGAAAATAAGAATATGAATAAAAATTGTTAAGTTTAGATAGTTATGTTAATAGAAAAGAACTTTTGTTGTTTTGGTTTGAAATAAACATAGTCGAGTGAGTGAGGTGTATAAGACAACCAAGCCAAAACATGAAAAGTCAGTCTGCGCTGACCGTGGCAAGTGAGCTGTCATCTAGGAAAGGTTCAGGTGAGCATAATAGTGTCCAACGCTATCCCGTTATGAATTTAGTGTCCAACGCTATCTCGTTGTGAATTTAATGGCTCCTGCTATCTCAGGGCAAACAATAACGTATACTAGTCTCAATATAGGAATCATCACACCAGGAGAGGATTGCAGAGACCCAGCTTTATTCCGAGAACTGAAGACCCAGAACCAAGAACCATCACCAATGCAATCCAAAACACCAGACCGGGGATCCCAACTAAACATCATCCAAGAGCCGTGGAATCCGGTCTCGTCTACATCCCAGCCAGACCTCAGGATGGAACTGTCCAAATCAGAAGAAACCCCACACTCACCTATCAAGACCTACCTGATACTGTGAAGTACTTTATGAAACTAAATGAAATCTTAAAACCATAGTGAAATGGTTTTAAGAAAAACACTTAATCAGATTAATCAACAAAGTGTAAGGGTTACGCGCAAGCATTCAAAAGAAATTTACGAAAGGAGAGACGAAAGGTAAGAAAATCAGTAAAATCATTTGAAACGGATTTCTTCGAGATTCGATGAACGAGCAAGGTAATAACCGAAAGCTGCATGCAATTCGATAGCACTAGCATAGATAGAATAGGGAAGAATGACAGGTGGTCATTCTCACATGGCAAGGGATGGAAGATTAGCTGCTAGCATCCTTTTTTAAATAAAAAAAAAAAAAAAGAAGTTAACTTACAGCACGCTGATCACTTAGGAAGGTGTAGTCAAGTTGGTTGTTTGTATTAGGGGTCTATATTTAAATTATGTCTTCATAGTTTACAGCAATCGATATGGTATACCAACAGATGCACTTTGTATCGTCGATGGAGAGGATAGCTGCCTACTCCAAACAGCAAGAGTTTGACAACGACGATAAAGAAATGCTTCAGGTGATGCTAGAGCACCTGGAGGATAACTGGGCGAAGCTACAGAAGAATATAGCGAAGTGGACAGCAAGCAAGCAAGCAAGGGCCTGAAGGTGTTGTAGCGGATCTACATGTTAAAAAACGAAGTTGAAATATTTAACCAATATTCGGAGTATCCAGGATAACGTTGACTCTATACTCACTTGGATTCAACACTCCAATCACTCTGGGAACGCTTGTTAACGCTGCTTTCTCTGGAATCTTGAACACGAGGTAACGAAAGATAATATATTTCTTTCAACTAAACAAGGGAGGATTAAAAGAGGAGCTATAGATATCGTAGGAAACATAGCAAGTTCGCTTTTTGGAGTTCTCGACTCTAGATACTCAGAAGAAGTAACTCGTCATTTCGAAGAGTTGCATTCAAATGAAGAACAATTACTGAAACTTGCGAAAAATCAGACTTCAATTTTAGACTCAACAGTGAACATAATGAAACAAAATCAAGAAGCCATGTCCAAAAAACACAGTTTTCACGCCATCTACGGTTCAGTAGTATGTATCACTCCTCCTTGCACATCTCTGGTGCTGGAGTGAGTGATACCTACTCAACCGCGCCCAACTTCGCGATGGTGTGAACACTGCCGGTCTGCCCGGAAACGTCATCCATGACATGTGGTTCGCTCTCTTCTTTTTTGGCATTCGATGTAGATAGACGTGCTATTTTGTGCTTAGGCGGCTTCTCCGCAGCCATTTTCCTTACTAGTAAAAATTATATCCTAATTCTAAGAAAATTGTTAAAAAATAAATAAAAAACAACGAAAAAGAGAAAACCTTAAGAAATAAATGAAACGAAAGTAAAATAAAAAGTAAAAATCGTTCTTCATTAATCACACAGCATGCTTGAAACTCAATTTAAGCAGATAATACATCGAATCATATATGTATTAATCTTACTGTTATTACTTTTTCTCTCTATAAATTTTGATTTTTTTTTGTAGCTATTTTTTAGTCTTGTTCAGAATAAATGTTGGGTTTTTTTACCAGTGCGGTTATTCCCAACACAAAAAAATATTATTTGTTTTAGTTTACGAGCATCAAGCGCTCAAATTCATCATTACTTTTAGATAATTACTAATCTTTTACCAAAAAGGCCATAAGCATCTCAATGTACACATCGTCCTAACCAACGAATTTTTAACATTGGTAAGGGCAATGACATTCAAAACTATATTTTTTTCGAATTTTTCGATATAGATTCCCCAGAAACGAATGTTTCAGAAAACATCAAGGAAATCAAAAGAGACAATTGTACCTGGGTAGAAATGGAGTTACATTGGGCTGCTTCAAAGAACTTTAGACTTGTTGAAATCACAAAAGCTGAATCGGCAGAAGAGATGTTATGACTATCACAAGCCTTCATACCAAAAGATATAAATAACTCTGCGTTAAGATAAAGTCCCCAAAAGAACTATGTGGCAATACGAGAAAGCCAATTGGGACGGCCTGAATAATTTCTTTCGAAATTTTAATTGGTCATTGTGCTTTCTCGACGGAAATGTTGATGCATCAGGGGCCGAATTACGGCACACGATATCGAATAACTCGTCTCTAAATTCAGTGAATTTGGTATTACCGCTCACGATATCGAGTGATCTAGTACAATAATTTGAGATTTTCTCAACAGTTATCTATCGGAATTTCATTCGATAGATGAATAGCTTACTGAATATATGTGGGATAAGTAGCAGACAGAACGTACGACCAACACAGAACACCTTAGACAAGACAAACAGCACACGAACAAACACTTACATACTGACGGAGAGTACGAAAGTACATAACTAACATTAACATACGACGAACGAGTTAACGGGACAACAGAACGAACAACGAACGAACAAATTACAGTCTCTCTTTCCTTTCCCTTTTTCTTTAAAATTCAGAAAGCAGAGTCAGTGTAAGATTGCAGTTTGAGTTGGCCGGTCTTCGCGCTTGAAGTTTAATAAACAGTATTTTTGAAATATTTAACAAACAGTGTTTTTTTTGTGGAAAAGTCTTTTCTTACATATATGTAAACGAGCGCGAATTTTGAAAAAAAAAATATGTAAGAATATTAGTATTACTATTTTTTGTTAAGATTTCACCAAATTTATCTTCTTCAGGGCAAATTTAAATAATTATTATTTTAATATATTAACCAAAATCAAAAGCTAATGATGGCAGAATATATGTCAAGGCATCCAGATCTGGCAAAAAATATAATGCCAAACTGTCAACAAGGCAAGGCAACAGCCATAAGGCTTTGGCAGCAGCTAACCGCTAATTTAAATTCGATTGGTCCACCGATTAAGGACGTCAAAGGTTGGAGAAAGGTTAGTATATTTATATAAATATACAAATATGCGTTATACATACTATATTTCATCTTGGTATAGTCGTTTACAGATCAGAAGTACCAGGTAAAGGGAAAATTATCATTTAACAAACAATCAAAAAATAAGACTGGTGGTGGTTTTTACGAAGAAAAAATAATAACAGCGGCTGATGAGCTCATTTTATCAGTGAGTGGGCTTGATGTTGCTGTCGAAGGAATTGCGGCTAAAAGTTTTCGAGTGTTCACTCCGGAGGCTTACAATCCGTTGTCAGCTCAGCCTTTAAACCTAAACTCCAGTCCAACGTGCCCAGGAATAACATCGCCTGAGGTAGAAAATGTAAATGAGCCATCAGCTTCAACTAGCAGCGCCTAGCAAAAATCGAAACAGCAATACGACCGTCAAACCTACCCTGTTTCGCTTGCAGTTGGAGCAAAAGTCATGCTTAAAAATCCAACTAGGAAAAATAAGTTCTCCCCTATTTGGTTGGGTCCCTACGAGGTGGTGTCTGTAAATGATATTGTAAATACCAATATTCAAGTAGGTAGGAAAATCAAAAGGGTACACAACAACCAACTTAAGGCTTATTGTAATGATTAAATTTGATTTCTTTTTTTTTTTTTTTTTCTCTTTCTAGATTGTGGACTGACTGGTAAAAATAATTATTTTTATTTTTTTTATTCAAATATAAATTATCTTTTTGCATTAAATTTATAAATTTCAATTTGTTCACTAAATTCGAAAAAAAAAAGAAAAAAAAAACAAATAGAACAAAAAGTTAGACTATTTCTGTTATACAAAAAAAAGTGATAGAAGAAAAATGTATTCAATACTTAATATTAAACAAACACTTTTAAATGTTGCCTTAATGTATAAACTAATCTTTCTCGTGGCAAACATACCGAACGTCTCAACATCCCACACAACAACGACATCAGCTCCTTATCAAATAGAAAGCATTACTTTAACTCCGGCACTATTTGAAGGCATTGGGAATGCTGTCTTTTTTAATAACAAATGGACCATATTCACGAAAATAAAACCCATGGATTTTTCTGAAGTTCTCGATTTTGTAAACAAGTGTGACGCTAAGATCAAACAGCTGTGCGTTCCTCTACAATCAAAATTCCAAATCAATTGCAACATGAGAACGAACGAGTTGGAAGCTATCATTTACAACCTTCGGCAAAACAACATGCGACTAAAGCATATGGTCTCTCACCGAAGAAATAAGAGAGCTATAGAAACAATTGGACATTTCTTCCATTGGGCTTTTGGAACTATGGACAAAGAGGATTCTGATAAGATTTATGACCATCTTGACAACTTGGATACGAACGAAAAGGAAACGCTCAACTTAATTACGAAGCAGATAACGGTGGCAAATTCCAATTTTGATAGGCTCAGTAAACCTATTAAAACATTAGCAGAAGAGGTGGAAAAAATTGGAAATAGTTTCGAAAACTTCACCACGGATATGGAGAATTTCGCGACGGCTGCAATCAAAGATTTAGCTGCGACGAAATTGAAAGTGGAGATTAACGAAATGATCTCATTAGTTACTTCTAAACTACTTGAAGTCCAAAGAGGTGCTTTAGTCATGGTGAGGAAACATTTCTATACTTACGTTTTATCGGCTTATCCAACTTTAAAATACCGACACCAACTTAGCCTCGTCATAGACCAGATCGGAGGCTGCAAAGAAATCTGTCACAAGATGTCATTTGAATATAATCGAATCTACGAGTTGCTGTCATCCTTAACTGACCCCTCAAATGAAGCAGAGAAGAACCATTTGACGACAATTTGGCGCAGCCGGTAGGATACTTATCCAGGCTTCAGCATACTGAAGACAGGACTAAGTTTAATTAAGACTTTTGAGAGGATACGTGACGAAAAGAGGGGACATAACTTTTATTCAATCTTAAGCACGTGGGAGTCACTAATAGTAGGGTTTGTAATCTCATCCCCTCGTGATCTAGGTTGTCACGAGTTATTAGAGACAGCAAGACGTGAGATAGAAGAAAAAATAGGTTATAAGCTCCCTACCACATTATTACCTTCAGGATACACCGATATTGAACTAAGGATGTATTTAGAACTAACGGGCATAATCAAATCATTTGGGCATCCGGTTATCGATATGGAAGGAAGTCTCAGTGTTTTAAGGGAATATGGGTCCAAGACAGCTGATATTGATGAAGAGGTAGTTAGTAAAGTCGTAGCTCATCTTATCATGACCTTTTGCATGAATTATCATGTCATACACACGGATTATCCAAAAATTAAGTCTGCTCCACGGGACATAGTACAACTATTTGCTTCTAAACGAAAATACCTCAGATCAAAGAAAATACCGTGGCAATCGTGGCTCCTGATTGTTTTTGATAAAAATATAGAATTTGACTACAGTTTTGACACGTCGGCATTTGTGAAAGACACCGCATTAGCTCCCCCCTTATCTTCTTGGGCTTCCTCTTTCGACACTTGTGCATTCCGGAATTTATATGGCAAAAATCGCCCCAATCATCAATTCTCCAGTGAGGATAAGAGGTTAGTCCTACGGTACCTACAAGGTAGTAGTGCAGAAATCTATACCAAAGTACAGGAGCTCGAAAATGGTTATTGGGACCCGAATGGTTTTACTGCAGTTTATTGCCGTAAAGAAAGGGAATTAAAAGATGAGGGAAGGGTTTTTGTAAAACAAGAGTATTGCCAAAGGATGGCCCAAGTTATTAGAGAGCACAACTTGGCAAAGAGCATATTCAAGTACTACTCGGAACAAACGATGACCGATTCTGAGATACAATTAATGCAGAAACATGTGGCAATGTCAGAGTTAGGAAGGAAAGGTTATACTATCGTAAATCTTGATCTCTCTAAGTGGAATTTATGTTTTCGGTACGAAATTCTCCGGCCATTAGGTATATTTCTGGATCAAATATTCGGTATGAATCGCCTTTATAGAGATTGTCATCTTTGGTTCCTCGGGGCAAAAATCTTTTGTAATTCAAGACTTTGCCCTCCAGATTTTGATGAAAGTTCCAACCCAATACCTGGACCCTTCTTTATAGATGATCACAAGGGTGGCGGGGAGGGTATGTGTCAGAAATTTTGGACCCTAATAAACATCGGTGTTATCAAGTTAGTAGCTGAGGAAGTCAATGTCCGAGTAAACATAATGGGACAGGGAGACAATCAAGTTGTAGTCCTTAAATTTACGTCAGAGCAATATGATCATCATGAGGAAATCAGGAAAAGATTTATGGATCTCCTTGAAAAAAGGTTCCAAGCCATTAACCTCAAATTGAAATTAAAAGAGACTTGGTATTCAAGAAACCTTTTCGAATATGGGAAAGTAAGATATCTCATGGGTGAGCCAGTTAGTCAGATGACAAAAAAGATTAGTAGGTTAATGCCTGATATTAATGATGGTATTAGTACATTCCAGTCTGGGTTTTGTTCCATCAACACAATAACGGAAGCCTGCGTTAAAACAGAGATTAACCCTGATATTGCTTACTATTTAAATCAGTGCGAAACTCTGAAGTACCTCTACAGAAGAAATATAATAACTCTGAACGATACAGATAATGACAAATTAAAGTACCTATTCTTCCCCACCGATTTTGGAGGACTTCCTCTCTCTCCTTATATTTCCCACTATATCAGGGGACACGATGACCCCTTGACCTTATGGATCTATACATACCAACAGATGAAAGTCTCCCACCCAGATCTGTGGAACAAACTCCTACCCTTACTACAGGTGTCTCCGTCTAATTATAGAAATTATTCAAAATTAATTGAGGACATAAGATGTCTCAATGTGATTCCTCTCAAAAGCGTGGAAGGCGATATCAAGAAAGCAACCTCCCTATTTTTAGTCATAATCACACATTAGTGTCAAACCCGGACATTAGAAGACTGTATGATCCTCACTACTCCATCACTCTAGACACCTTAGTGGCGAGTTTAATAACTATGAAACCTTTATTTTTACCTTTTGCACATGAAATCTTACGCTTAAGTAACTCTGGAGCAATATTGTATCTTCAAAATAAATTAACAAACGTCAGCACAGTTAATAAGATTGTTCAGGAATATGCAAGCCTAGATTTCATTGCAGTTTCTCAATTCCCCCTCAATAGGGCTAGTTTGGGGGAGTGGTAATTCCCTTCCCGGGAAACTTCCGGGGAGGCGAGTCGGCGGACTCGGTGGGAGAAAGGGAACCTTTCAGATGGAGTAGTGAGGGGGAAGGTAAGGCGGAGTGGAATAAGTTGGAAGAGTGGGAATTCACTTGCCTGGGCTTGCAGTACGGATTTTGGGGGTCTGCAAGTTTGGGGTGAGGTGTTAACTGCAGAAAAGGTGGTTTGATGAGGCGGTTGAGGTTAGATGGGTTAGAAACCTAATATACGGGCGTGTACGGCCATTGTGTCTAGTCTTTATATTAGTTTAGCGTTGCCCCATTGGTAGACCCTTTACCGCTTCAAATAACTAGACTCGGGTTACCATCTACTAATGATGAACCAGTGCTAACTCAGAAACCTTGTTACACAGAAACCATGCCTAACCTAAACGAAACCTGATGCAAGGAACTCTTGTTAAACGCGGTGCCCAGATGATTAATGAAGATGACAGAGTTTAATAATAAAAGAACTACCCCCAGACAAACCAGCACACAAAACAACACACACAGCCGTTTCCCTCAACGGTATCCACAGAGGGACGTGATGAATATAGGACCATCTATCTGCATAGGGGACATTAGCGCCACCGTCCACATACAGGCAGGCGCAAAGGGCGGGCAACTGGGGAGGAATGAACCCATGTGGGTTACGGACCACAAGCCCTTCCAGGCAGTCAAACCCAACCCCCCAAAAGATTTGACTTCCGAGGGGGTGGAACCTAACCCTGGACCCCCGTTCTATGTAGACCACATGGTCGCCATGGCCAAGGCTTCACCGAACTATAAGTTAGCCAGCGCTCTACTGTACACGGTTACGGAAAATAGGTTTGCTATATTAGCGGACTTGACAACTACGCTACCCACCCCTGACTTGGCTTTGGCAGAGGAGATGTGGGAGAACTTCAAGAAGCGAAAACCGACCCCTCAACTATCGCCAAAGGACAAGAAGACGACAAAACCGCCCTCCATATCGTCTTCGGGATCTGATCAGGACAATTCACCACCCCGATTCAAGGCTACCCCCCCGTCCATTAACCCCCAATTGGCTGCTGACCGCGAACACGCGGCCTTCGACCGAATTGCGCAAAAACTCCGGTCTGATGAGGCCTATAAAATTAGGTTCGTCTTAAGACTACCTCACTTATCACGCCGGCTAATAGAGATAGTCGCAGATAAAGCCTGGGGGTTGGGGTGGAGATCAGGACCCACCCTGGCCATTGAGCAGATTGCAGCTCTGGCTCAAATCGAAAACTGGTCAATTCCTGACGTAACATCTATTTTATTGGATGCGGACAAACAATCGATATTCACCGCTACCCTGACAAAGGATGTTGTGTTAAAGGAACTAGGATTACCTGGCTATGTGGAAAGCAAAGCCAGAGGCGCTAACCGCGCGATGCACGCTTTGAACGGGAACATATTCCCTAACACAATGGCTGATGTCAAAGCGGCGCCCTCACTACTGAACATGCAACGCACTGCCCCATCAGCAACGCTAGCCTTACCCGGCATGTACGATAACATAGTTACATGCAATATCAGCAGTGATAACAGGCTCCAGCATACGACCAGGGATTACAATGGTCTGACCGCCGATGCTGTCACCAGTGAAGGAGAATTCCAAAAATCCCATAAGTCACTGTACCCTAGCTCGGCGCTCCAACTGGTCCGTGCACCGGTGTTGAGTGCCGAATACATTAAGACAACTGCGTGGTGGGACAAGCCTACTATGGAAGTAAAGTTTAGAAAAGACGGAACGAGGATAGCCGTTATTCAATTGCACGACTACTATGCGAATAAGCTGCAAGCTACCACCCTGAGCGCACAGATAACAGCTCAGATGCAGAATAACGGATTTTATAAAACCCGAGAGTCTGACACAACGCAAACGGGTTTCGCTCTAACCGATATCTTGGACGTAAATTCTTTCATCGCTAACACAGGCATGTCATTGGATAGGCCTTTAACCTGTTTAATGTTATTACACTCTGCTATAGCTTACTCCCACCTAGAAGGAGTACCTCCGTGTGCTTTTACGTCTCAATCCGACATGGCTAGAGTGGAGGCCCCGACGAGGGCTATTGAGGGCGAGTTTAATAACTATGAAACCTTTATTTTTACCTTTTGCACATGAAATCTTACGCTTAAGTAACTCTGGAGCAATATTGTATCTTCAAAATAAATTAACAAACGTCAGCACAGTTAATAAGATTGTTCAGGAATATGCAAGCCTAGATTTCATTGCAGTTTCTCAATTCCTTTATCCTACCGGCTGCGCCAAATTGTGGTATAAACAATAAATAAACCGACACGGTTGACTGTCAAGAAACAACTCAACTTTTCCATTAGGAAGATTCAATGTGATCGTTGTCCAGACAAGGTCAACGCAAAATCACTGAACGTGGGAAAGTGCATGGCTTGCATATTACACGTAGTGAAATATGCAAGCACTGCGTATAAATGCATTCGGTGACTTTGGCTACCTGTGTCTGGGCCAGGTTGCACGCAGTCGGATTAGATTACGACAGCCAAACGTGCATGCAACTGGAATATTACACCACATCGCCAAACAACTGAGCTATCAATTTTTAACGATTTGTACCAAAATAAGCTTCATCCCTTTATTTTGGACGCAAACAATATATCATCAGTGCTGAAGAATTCAAAGTATGAAAGAATGGTTCTTAATCCAGCCGCGTTGTTCCAAGTTGTTCGGCTGTTGACCTATCCACAAAGAGACTCATTCGTTTTAAAAATTACTGTTCCGCTACCTGAAGCCACCATGTTTTCCTTGTTCAAGGTATACCCAGTGCGAACAAAACTCGATAACCATTGGGACTTGGTTTTGGACGTTAAGACTCAATACATCGCAGAAGCAGACGATCATACCTTATTTGTCACCATGTCGCGTACAGAGTTGATGCAATGTTCCCAGGTCCCGTTCAATTCGTCAATAACGATAAAGGTATGTCAACACCAAAAACCTATACATACCAGTGGAAGCTCCGAGTGCCTAGTAGAGCTGTTACAACATTCTGCTACCTCAAAAACGAACTGCAACTACGTCGCTGCACCAACTACAAAGGGAGTAATCACGAAGATGTCAACGAAGAACCAATGGTTTTTCAATGTAAGAGAATCGATTGCTCTCAATTTTAATTGCGATGGGGAACTGTACGCTCCAGAGCTCAAAGGATTCGGAATTCTGCACATTCTACATCCTTGCGAAATAAATACGAAGGAATTGCGTATACCATACGAGCAGGTTTGGAGTTCAAAGCTTAAGATCCATTAACCGAGAGTGAATCATTCGGATCTTATTGGACTACTAAGGGAAAGATATGCCAATCTTACAGTGAGGACCTTTTCGAAACCACCACCACTATCCCTAGGTAGTCATAGCGATATGATTGCGAGTTTGAAGGAAGGGAAGAAGTCGTTAGAAGATCTACAAGAGGAAGCAAATCAGGTCGAAAACAGAAAGCGTGTAAACAGTCAGCGATTGGAAGTCGACGTCCATCGATATTCTTTTGTGTCCATCAGTGTTCTCATAATAGCACTCGTATTCACAGTCACATAACAACAAATGTAACAAACGTTGTCCCAGAAATATGAGGGAGCTCAGTATCTCGAAAATCCGGCAAATCTGATCCCGGCTCCTGCTAAGCCTAAAGAAAACAATTTCGACTTTGTCATGAATTTTGGAACCTTACTGACAATACAACAATCTAAGATGTTAAAAAATGAAGTCAAAAGGTTCATGAAGTTCTTAGTTGGCAAGCAACGGTCAAAGGCATATAAGATCAAGTACGAATTCACTATTTCGTCAGGTCAACCATCTCCGCAGAAAATAGAAAAAGTCAGTGTCGGAACTTCCAATCAAAACACAGAGTTAGAAAGAGAGAAGACTCCTACTCCTCTGCCACCGGCTAGTACCTCGCATGGGCAATCTGTTGCGTCTGAAAGAACACGAAACATGTCCACCACTGAAAGCTCACTTTCACAAACATCTAGCCCCTCCTCCTCGTCAGGAACGTGTCAACCAACTTTAAGAGATTGGAACACAGAACCACTGTACATTCGATTAAAGGAGGGAGTAGTTCTTTCCGGAGTCTATGATGACAGTCAAAGATTTTTGCTTAATCACAAAGCTCCTGGTTTTACTAGGTGTGAAATAGATAAAGTTTTTCCTCCTGAGTCAACACTACCTGATGACTTCTTTACGTTTGTGTACACAATATTAGTTTATTATGATAAATTAAGATTTTTTGAAGCAACCTTTTATCTTTATGATCTTTAAAATCTACCCCTATAATAAAATTAAATCTTAGCAATTCCTTTGTCATGAAAAAAACATTAACAGAAAATCGAAACAGCCAACATGTATAAATTTTTAACCTTTATATACTTTATATCCTTTAGTAAATTCACTCTTTCCGGGAGGTTGACGGTGTTACATATCTCAACCGTCCCATTAGAGTATATTTATGATGGAAAGAATCTAAATTTAACCTCGTACATTAATATACATGGACCACAATTGCAAAACTTAACCCAAACCATCCACGTGGATCAGTACAGAAATGGAACGTTGATCAACTCAAGATCTCAACATTGCTCTGTACTAACAATTGATCAAGTCACGACAGACCTAATATCCACTACAAAAATTGACAAAGCATTTGAGAAAGTGCAAGCAATTTTTCCTACCATTTCAGAATCGGAGCTGTTTCATACGAACATCACTATTTCGGTGAATGAGACACCAGTAGAATTGTCACGGCAATTTCGAGCAATTGTAGATTCAGCAGAGATCAATGATATGCCCATTTACAGTTTTGATGATGAAAATGGATTTGCCGCTCAATATAATCAGTTAGTTAAGGAGGAGTTACTCCAACGGAGAAGACGGGATACGAGCATCCCATATCCAACTGAAAAATTTAACATAGTTCAAGAACATTATGTTTCAGCCAAACGAGCTAAAAATAAATTGGGTGTTTTATTGATGCGGTCCTTGACAGAAAATACTAATCGATGTACATTAATAAACAACCTACTTTCTATAAGCTCTTGTTTCGTTCGGTCTTATGATGTTTTGATACGTTCCTCACAATACTCGATGATACTTAGTCTTTATTCAGAGTACCTTAGCCGAATCGCTAAACTAGATATAATCAGGAATTATGTATCCAGTTAAAATAACAAGCATGAAAAAAATAGTA
Source organism: Melanostoma scalare (assembly GCA_949752695.1). Classification (NCBI taxonomy): domain Eukaryota; kingdom Metazoa; phylum Arthropoda; class Insecta; order Diptera; family Syrphidae; genus Melanostoma; species Melanostoma scalare. The sequence goes on from OX456986.1 coordinate 157,382,320, forward strand.
ACAGGAAATTACATACAAAATATTCAAAATGGCTAAGACAAGAGATATTATTTATATTGGTGATGAAGAAACTCCTGTTGTATTGAAAAACAATGCATCTGAGAAACCAGTTGAGTATGCCAGTGATTGGTTCAAAGTAAATACTGGATTACCATCTACCAAAATTAGCATCGGACAAGGAATTACCCTCAAAGAAAGCAGGACGCGGGTGTGGGATTTCATAGTCGGAGGGAAACCTCCGCCATTCGTGGCTTTGGAGTACTTATATTTAGTATTTCAAACAATCGAAGGGGAGTTACAATCCGAATGGAAAACATATGGTCATAAATTCGAGGGTAAAATAACCCCCCTATCTCTAATCAAAGTCGAAACGACTCCGGTACAAATGAACCACGATTTAGCCAACATTACTCCTTTTGGGGATGAAGATTATCTGACAGATGTGTATTTATTGGTATATTTGACTGGTTTGTATCGCTATATGAATACAAATTCAGGGGCCCAGTCAGACTTGTCAAAGAGAATAGACTCCGTGGCAGGCCCCTACCTTCCGTCATCATCTAGGAATACAAGCGTCGAATCGAGTCATGCAAATGGACACCTAATCCAGGACAACCTTAGTTTTGAAATGATGCTCGGAGCTTTGGATATGTTCTTAGAGAAATTCCCTCGGCATCCATTTTCCCCTGTCAAGATCGGAACCGTAACTCTAAGATATGCAGGTTTCTCAGGGTTGTCGACGCTTTATTGCTTTAGGGATTTAATCTCCAAAGAATCTCTTGGGCCAGCCTTGGAATGGTTGTTTTCTCCATGTATTGTTAAAGAAGTAAGGCAGATGTTTGTCGCAAGACCCGATGAAGAAATTGAGGAATTAAACACATATTGCACATACATGATGTGCATGGGACTATCTCAAAAGAGTCCCTACTCTGCTACAAGCAACCCATGCATACATTTATTGGTTCATGCTCTGAATGTAATATTCTGTAATTACTTTAAATAAAACACGACCTCACACTTCGGTAGTTAACAATAGACTCTCTCTTGTCGTGTCATTTAGGTGACCGCAAGCCCAAACATTCGCAGTGGATAATCGTCAGCACGTTAAAAGAGTCAGCACAATTCAACTATTGTATGATTGCACTTTGATTGACCCAAAACAACATCCGTAATATGATATCGAATTGGCAATCAAAGAGTACAACACAATTGAAGTGTGCTGAGTTCAACGCACGACGACTTCCTCTGGAAGGTATAGGAGGAGATACAACAAGCTTGAAGCATCTCCTTCTCCACTTTTACAAAATGACTTCCTTAGAAAGAAGTACACAAAAAAAGGTGATGTGAAGTTGTCTTTACTAAAAAGACAAAGCCAATTTGCTGGCGGCTCAATTTGCTGCCAACTCGACACTTCCTCATAGCATATTGGCTCCACCCGAGCTCGAGTCTGCAAATTCTTTGATGAAGCAGATATTTTTTCGAACTCGCTTGGTTGCGAGAGTCCTCAAAGATCTCAACATACATAAATCCGCTGGTCCAGATGGTATCCCCGCAAAAAGCTTCCTAACCAGAAAAACATACATACAAATTACAAACGAGCTACGTCAGTGTCGACAAAGTACAAATGAGACCGTAACTCAATTTGGTTTTAGATTAAATAGATTACTAAGTAATTGCCAAGAAGAGGGACCAAAACAAGTTATGGCCCAGATTCTTTGCCAATAATTAAGGATCTCGAACTAGCTGCAATACACTCTTTCAAGACAAGGCTGTTTAATATGTATCTCCGTCAGTATACCCTAGGTCTTGATGAGAATAACTTATCGGAAACTAAAGTTGGTGTAAGTGCACCCTAATTCTCGGTAGTTTCCGCCTGAGATATACGGGGATTTAAAAACTGCTGTACAACTGTGTACAAATTGAAATTGTTCAACTGTTGTACATTCAAGGAATTATTCAAAATCTTCTTCTGCTGCGACCAAATTGTGGCAACAATTTAAAATCTCATTTGTGACATGCCGCCAAGGAAGAATCGAGACTCAACTGCCCCGAGCAAGTCAACCAGAACTATGACAGAAGTAAATCCCAACGAAAGCTTCAACTGTAGGAGCTGCGGAGATCCAGACTCGGTCGATGATATGGTTTTATATGAGCAAGGCAGCGGATGGAATCATTTTCGATGTGCAGAATTGAACCAGAGTATAGAAAACAAGACATAATGTACGTCCAACGTGTAAAGGTAAGAGTAGGCAATTTAGTAGTATAGAAACACTTCCCAAATTTGTAAAGAGACAACCAAATAAAAGTAACTTGACCAGTACTGAGCAAATAACATTATTAAAATAACAAAATTATTCTTTAAGAATACGTCAAAAGTGCAATTCTTTTATTTTCAATTTTCAATTAATTAATATCTAGAATCTTTTAAAAAATGTCTGGTTTTACAACTCAACCTAAAAAGGTTGAATCTAAGAGGAAGGTTTACAAAAGACTGGCTCAGCTGGAGCTGCAGAAAAAATATAGTATCGTACGAGGGTTCAGAAAGGAATCTGATTTTGGCCCGTCCATCATGTTGGAGTTGGACGACTATGAGGTATACCTTCCAAAGCGGTGCCTAACTCAGATGGATGACGAAGATATAGAGGGGCTAGCTAATTTAGCCTTTGAAGTTGTGGCTCCATATGGAATAAATTCATTCCATATCGATTTCCATGAGAAGGAAAGTAAGGTAAGTTATCGAAAGAAATATAAGTTAATAAAAAAAATAAAATACTAATTTACATCCCATAGCATTCCACAACAATTATTCTCATCTGAAGAGGTAAACTTCAGCTATAATGACTATTATAATAGTCAAAACGAACTTTATAACTCCCAGCAAAAAATATTAAAAAAATAATTCAATGTATTATACAGAACAAAAACAAAAAAAAAATAACTTAAAATGTTTTCGGTTTTTTATTGAAAATAGTTATTTTTCTCTGAATCCTTTTTTTTTTGTTTCTTTTTAGAAAATCAAAATTGTGATATCACAACGCAAAATAAAAGGTTCAATTTAAAGGGGCGAAAAATTGAATTTAAGATTCGCTCGATCCCCTAAAATGAAGAACCAACTTCGTGGGTAAAGGAGGCAGTGACCGAGATGTTAAAGATAGCTACAAGTGATCTAGCCCCACAGATAAAATTGGGATAACTTTTTGTGGGAAGAATTTCTCAAGCGAGCGAGGAAGTGGCTGGATTAATTTCCGGGATTGTGGAGATTTATCGTAAAACGATGTATGGACCATGATAGCCAGTATATTCCAAAGCAACTCAGAAGGGTTGAAAACGGATCAATTTTGCTTGGAAGTAACGGCTTTTAAAATGCCAAGAGGCAAAGGATCAATTAAGCTCTCTTGTATGTACAACACATTTGACGAAGAATGTGCTAAACGTAAGGGGATCTTACTCCGGGCAACGTTCTTGTCGTAAAATATATCAAATTAAAAGTGTAACCTGAGCTCAGCCGATTCCACAGACAAACAGAGCTAATCTCAAACAGAGCTGACATGTAAGAAAATCGTGCGAAGTGAACGCAAAATAAAACGTCAAACGTCCCGCGTGAAAATTATCTTTAGCGCTAAAAAGGAAAATTTTCCAATGATACTTCATTTTGTCTGTGGAATCGACTGAGGAAGGAGTCACAAAAAGAGTAAGTCGAGAATAGTATTGTAATTAACAAATTCTTACAGTCGTTTATTATAGAGAATAAACCACCGATCAAACCAATAAACAAATCAATATCAGTACATATAATAAATTCGTTGAGTTTAATTCGAAAGACTCCGATTCCACGTCCATTGCCAGTGGACGAGAGGACAGTTCTTAATTATATAATTATTAATTATTTGCAGGAGCGCATCAGGCACCAGGCCCACACCGGCTAAAATATCTACCAACAATACCGATTCCCTGCGCCGTCCGAAAACGAGGAATTTAATACTCATCTAATCAACCGAAGAGAAAGTACCACCCGCAACCACAAAAAAAAAAAAAATACAGAAAATCCTGAGCTGGGTTGTAAAAACACGCCATAAAACGCTCAGATTTTCAACAAAACAACAAAACATTCGCTCAAACATCTCACGTCTCACAACTAACCCAACCTGAAGTTGCTGCCCAAGTTTTCGAGCTTCCTCGGGAAAAACCTGAGTTCTGCCCCAGCTGGGAACAAAGAAGCCTCACACCACACCAACTTCATTAACTCTCAAATGGGATGACCATACAATAATAGTAACTTTTGGAAAGCCAAAAAATTCACTGAGGATCAAACCGGAAATATTGGATGACATCAAAAAACATCCTGGATTAGGAATAGCGTTAATACACTCTAAATATTTGGGGTTACTGAAAGTTTAACAATGCTGTCTTAAGTCCTGGTTAGCAAGAATTTTTGAGTAAACCAGAGGTTTAAAGGGGTTTGTTAAAACAAAGATACAATAACAAAAGAATTATGTAGTCAAAAGTGAAGCAGGAAAACTTATCATGCATCTCAACGTTACTGAGACGAATTATGAAGCGGTATGGAGTATGCTCGAACAGATATTCGAGAATCGAAGATTGCTGTTTACAACTCTGGTTGACAGATTACTTGATCAGCCAACAATTAATGGCGAGAGAACTGCATGGGGGACAAATTCTTCACAGAAGCTTTTGGAGTTGGGAATATAAATTGCTATTGTAGTGCTAATGTGAATTGGCAATGTAATGGACACCTGTGACGAAGAGGAGAAATTAGCGGCAATAGTCATATTGAAAATAAAATACGTTACCTTGGGACGATATTCGTCCAGAGATGCCAATAGATGACACAAATAAAATTGGGAGCTCGACCTTGGCGATCACAGACAGTCCTCCGGAAGTCGTGATCGCCTCCCTGTACTTAATTGAAACCCGAGATCTTCTATCAAGAAATTTTCTCAAGATAGCAAATCATAGCAATTGCTTCAAGAAAAGGAGAAAATATTTAATCGCGACCTTCAATCAAGAGATTCTCTTTTCAAGATATCAGCAAAACGTGATCTTCAATCAAGAGTTTTCTTTCAAGATATCAACAAATCGTGATCTTCAATCAAGCAATTCCTCGATGATGGCTCATCGATATCCCTTGTCGACGAAAGCCTCGCATTAGAATTAGGAGTCAAAGGGAAACCCCAGCCGCTTTGCCTTAAGTGGACTTCAAACACACACCGTACAGAACAGTCATCTAAAATTATAAACGTAGATATATCCGCATCGACATCCAGTAAGAGATACAATATTTCAAATCTACGTACCGTGAAATCACTCGACCTTCCAAAGCAGACCATCAACTCCAGTGAACTGTCACATCATTACGAACATCTAAAGAGTGTACCCATAGAGTCTTACACAAACGCACAGCCAAGAATTTTGCTGGGACTGAGTCACTAACTCTATACTGAACATGAAGGAGCGAATGGGTGCAGCAGGGAAAACTCAACTGGAATCATTAATAGGAACTTATGGAATCAAGCCTAAAGTGGGAGAAAGTACCAGTGCTAATGTTGTAACTTTGGCTCGAGTGGCAACAAGTTTCACACATGTGACAGCCACTATACAGGATGGTACTACTTTGGTCCTTCCTTATACCTAACATCAAAATTGACTATTCAGATTTCCAAAACCTGATAATCCCGAATCCATCAGGCCATATCCGAAGGCTTGTCCCAGGAAACTGGTTGGTATGGGCAGGAAAAAAGGAAAAACTAGAATATTAACCGATACGCCCGAGAAGAGGTTAATAGAAATGGCAGAAGAAGAAAGACAACAAAAGAATAAGAGCAAAGAAGATAAACAAAGAAGCAGAGCTTCGAAAGAAACAGAAAAGAAACCAATGCCCAAACTTGATGAATCATTAACATCGAAGAAAAAAGAAACAGTTAGCGGAAATGACGGCTCAACGCGACATACAAAGCAAGTTCATGATCTTAATTTTGTTGCAAAGCTAGAAGACGATGAACTGCACGATTTGGTGAAATCCTTCTGGACCATAGATGACATCACATCAATGACTGACGGAAGCAAAATCTCTCGTGATTACCAACGAGCGTTGCAGATTCTAGAGAACAAGACAAAGAAAACTTCCGAATGATGTTGGAAATCTGGTCTCCTTTGGAAACATGACAATGTACCAGTACCCAAAAACAGCAAGGCAGTGGCTCACAAAAGACTTCTTTTGCTCGAAAAGAGACTAGATAAGGACGACAACCTAAAATCTGCTTATAATGCTATTTATAGACGACTACATCAACAAAGGCTACTTGAGTGAATTGTTAACGACAAATCGATTGAGTGATCGACAGTTTTACTTACCACACTTTCCCGTTTTAAATCTTAGGAGTACACCCCTGCTCGGAAACATGTTTAAACTTGCTTATGTCTATAATTCTGTTGTGTTAATCAATGCATTGGCATCCAATGGTGTGGTCGACCGGTCGGTTCGTTCTACCTATTCTGTTATAGGTTGTAGGTATAGTTCTTCTATATGAGTGGGAGAGTTTATTTTAAGAATAGAACATAGTTATTCTAATGGAATCTAAATATGGTTCAAGTGTTTGTATAAATACGATATGTAATGGGGGGAGTTCTCATACAGTGAAAGAGTCAAAATGAATCCAGCACAAGAACTACTCGAAGTCAAAGCAGCGGTGGTATTCAAACCTTCTAAGATGTTGAGTGAATTAAATCGGAATGAAAAGTATTCCATTAAAAAACTTAAACGTTGCATTACTAAATACGGAGAGAGGATCTTTGCTGATTTGGGTGAATTTCAGGTAACATTTTGTATTTCAAATATAATAATGATCATTGAAACTTCATATTCTTAGGTATTTTTACCCGTGCGCTATTCAAGACTGTCAGATGATGCCATCCGCTTTTACCCTTGTGTTTTAATTTTTGTGTTTAATTTTGCATATAAATTTCTACCTTTAAACTTTGATTTTATCAAAATGATTAACGACGAACGGCTAACGATTCCGGAACCTCCCTTGGCTAACTTTGCCGACAGGTTTATTAACGAAATATCTAAAGAGTCGCGCCGGAGAGTGCTCACAGATTGAGGTCACTGATATTAACTAATCCAACTCTGATTCAGGAATTATCTACCCAGAATTATAAATACGAGTTGAATAAGTTTAGATCATGGACTAAAGATGCACCTACCATTGGCGAAGCTAACCTGAATGTAACTTCTAAGCTCTCTGTTGAAGAACTCGAGAATTTAGCTACATATTTCGACAAAGTTATCCTCATTAATGGAAACCAAATGGTATAATGCTGTAATTGAAATGAACAGTGTTGCCTACTCTAAAATTATTAAATTAAGTAGTGTTTGTGTTGGATGGGATTATTGTAAAGTGTAACCCCACTTCAACGTACTAAGATGTTTCAAGTGTTGTGAAAAATAAATTAAATCAACAGTATCTCAAATACGATTGCATTAAAACATGTCTAAGTTCGAAGATAAGATTTACAAGGCGTCTGATGACACGGTGATAAATTTGAAGAGGAATGTTACAGATAAACCTTTAGAATATCCTTGTGATTGGTTCCGAGACCATACTGGGTTACCCACAACCAAAATACTCATTGGTAAAGGGATTGCACTGAAAGAAAGCAGAGCTCGGTTATGGGATTTCTTAGCAGGAGGAAAACCACCACCATTTGTTGCAATGGAGTATCTCTATTTGGTCTTCCAGACCATCACGGGAGAATTAACATTTGAATGGGTTTCATTGCGCCAGAAACAGGGGATCTGACATTTCGAAATAAACCCCACTCCGTAGGGCAGGTCATTAACGTGAACGTCACCCACGAGGAGGCTGGAGTAATTGTCCGGCAGCGACAGCCTGGGGTCTCGAACAGCCACCCGGACGAAGGGTTCCTCCCATCCAGAACACCCTTGAAATGGGTGCAACAGGTTTGATGTAGTGAAAACCAAGATAAAAATCTAAGAGATAGTAGTTTATAAATTTTTCTGAAGTTAATAAAGCGTCAATTACGCTAAAGCGCTGTCGATAATTTTATTGTTAGAAAAGGGTACAGTAGAGGCCCTCAGTAAAAGACCGCGAAAATTCGGGATTAATGTTTTTGGCGTTTTGAACCAATAAAAACACAAGATTTAATATTCACAACTTTGTAACTTTTAATAAACGTAAAGAAATAGGTATTAGGTGTTCACATGAAAAAGTCTAGACATCGAATGAAAAGTAAGCAGCTGCCAGTCGAGTAGAAAATCGTTGAATGCCAAATTTTGAATAATGACATTTTAAAGTCTGATACGCCACCAGCGAGTCGGCGGTGAATCATGAAGTAGTTGACAGAGTGCCCACAAGTCGCCACATCACTCCCCCTCTAGTACCGCAGGAACGATTGAGTCATGTCAAATTGTACTTTTCGTTGACAATCAGTTTTTGTTTTGTTTTGCGAAAATTTCTTTAAAATTGGCTGATGTTCAGTTGTAGGATTACCAGATGGATTTTCAGATCGAGTTTGCTGACCAATACTTGACGATGATGGTGTTTGATGTTCTCCCATGCTCTCGGAAAAAATATGTGCCGGTTTTAATCGTTCTGTTGAAACATTTAGAATTCTCCCGTTTGCGTTTATAGTAAATAGCCGATCATTGATTCGTTTCCTTACAGGATGAGGACCTGTGTATGGTTGTTCGAGTGGCTTTTTCACAGCATCGCATCGAAGATAAACGTGTGAACATTTGTTGAGGTCGCGAGGAATGAATAACTTCAAGTTTGTGGCATGATTTGATGTCGCAGATGCACGGAACTTGCGCATGAACTCTCGATGTTTTTGGATGAATATCTGTGGGTCAGAGACAATTTGTTGGTCAACAAGAAACTCACCAGGTATCGTTAGATTTGTTCCGTAGAGCATTTCGGCCGCTGACGCTTTGATGTCTTCTTTATATGTCGTTCGAAGACCTATTAGCACAGTTGGAAGCGCTTCTACCCAGTTTGTTTCTTCATGGCACATGAGCGCAGTCTTCAAGGAACGGTGCCATCGTTCGACTAATCCGTTTGATGCAGGGTGGTAGGGTGAAGTTCGTATCCTCGTAGTACCGATCAACTTCATGAGTGCTGAGAACAGAGCAGACTCAAATTGAGTGCCTTGGTCGGTTGTGATGGTAACTGGTGAACCGAATCGAGCAACCCAATGGGTGTATAAGGCTGTTGCGACTGTTTCTGCACTCATGTCTTGGAGAGGTATTGCTTCCGGCCATCTGCTGAATCGCTCGATCATCGTAAGGCAGTATCGGTTTCCTTTGCACAGTGGAAGAACAATCAGGTCGATGTGTATGTGTGCGAAACGTTGGTCTGGAACATTGATTGACTCGGGTGGAAGTTTTGTGTGTCGATTTACCTTCGATCAAGTTTTTACAAGTTTTTTTTTTACCTTCGATCGTTGGCATTGTATGCACGACCGCGACCATTCCAATGCATCTTTTCTTATGTTTGGCCAGATGTACTTTTGCCTGAGTATGTGGCTCGTCGCTCTTCCGCTGGGATGAGACAGATTGTGTATCGATTCGAAAACCTTTCGACGCAGAGATGATGGAATATACGGTCGAATTACGTTGTTTGCAATGTCGCAATAAATTTTAATGCCCGGTTCCAAGGCCAATTTGGTCAATTTAAGGGACGTGTTTCCTAGCCTTAAAAGTTCGTGAAGTTCAGGGTCTAAAAGTTGCGACAGATGTAATTCCCGTTGGTCGAACTGTGATGGCATTGTTATTTCATTCACTCGAGATAATGCATCTGCTACTGTGTTGTCTTTTCCGGGAAGGTAAATTATATCCGTTGTGAATTGGGATATAAAATCGAGTTGTCTCAATCGACGTTGCGGAGCTTTGTCAGAGCGTTGTTGAAAAGCGGAGATTAATGGCTTGTGGTCAGTTTGCACAACGAAACGACGACCATCGAGAATGTGCTTGAAGAATTGTATGGCGAGGTAGACAGCAAGCAACTCCCGGTCATAAGTGCTATACCGTGTCTGTGCACTTGAAAGCTTGGATGAAAAGAATCCGATGGGTTTGTTCTGGTCAGAATCTTTCTGCTCTAGCTTTGCACCGATTGCAGTGTCGGAAGCATCAGTTGTCAGTACCAGCGGTGCATCTTGGTTGAGGTGTGTCAGCAGAGTTGTTTCTTTGATGCTATTTCTGCACTCTTGAAAAGCTTTTTCTGCGAGAGGGTTCCAAGGAACTGGTCGTTTGTCATTCTTTTTAGAGTTCCTGATGAGTCAATTCAGTGGTGCTTTCATGTGCGAGCAGTTTGGTAAGTAACGACGATAATAATTAACGATTCCCAGGAAACGGCGTAGTTCTGCTATGGTGGTTGGCTTTGGATAGTTCGAAATGGCATCGATCCGGTCATCCGGTGGCTTGCAACCAAATTTGTTGATTGTGTGTCCAAGATATGTAACCTCAGATTTTGCAAATTGGCATTTTGAGATGTTAATTACCAAACCATACTCCTGGAGACGTTGCAGAACTTGAATGACATGCTGTTTATGTTCTCCTTCTGATTTTGAGGCGATCAGGACATCGTCGATATAACAAAAAACGAAGTCTAAGTTGCGAAGAACCATGTCCATAAACCGTTGGAATGTTTGAGTCGCATTCTTTAGTCCGAATGGCATTACCACAAACTCAAACAATCCAAAAGGAGTTGTAATAGCTGTCTTCTGGATGTCTTCGGGTTCCATCGGTATCTGGTAATACGCCTTGTCCAAGTCCAAGATGGAGAAAAAAGATTTGTTGTGAAGGTTCTCGGTGAAGTCCATGATGTGTGGTATCGGGTATCTGTCGGCTTGTGTTTGGGCATTTAAGCGACGATAGTCACCACAACATCTCCATCCGCCCGTTTTCTTCTCCACGAGATGGATTGGGCTGGCCCATGGACTGCTGGATACGCGACAATAACTTTTTTTGATGAAAGCTTCAATGTCGGTTTTGGCCTGTTTCAACTTTTCTCCAGTGAGACGTCTTGGTCGTTCGGAGTTTGGCTGACCTGTAGTTATTATACGATGGTGCATCATGGAGTGTTTCGATTTGGGAGAGCTACTGTTGGCCTGTACAAATTGTTTCACCAGACTAATGTAGGTGTCAGGTCCATTAATGGAAAGTAGTCTGGTGACGTCGGTTGACTCAATTTTCCCAGGCGCCGTTAGTGCTGTAGTTTTGTCAATGACGCGTTTTGCCTTCAAATCGATTAACAGTCCATAGTGTGCCAATAAATCTGCTCCAATGATTGCTGTCTTGACGTCTGCAATAATAAAAGGCCAAGTGATGGCTCTTCGAAGACCGATGTTAAGCGTGAGAGTTTTGCTACCGTACGTATGTATTGGCGAGTTGTTAGCAGCGAGAAGTGTTGTTTCTCCTCTCTGGTTGGAGCAATCACTAGAGCGAGGCAAGACGCATATTGTTGACCCGGAATCGAGCAAAAACTTCTGATGTGTGTCCTTGTCGTAGATGAAAAGGCGGCTTTCTTTGCTGAACGATGGGCTGTCGTCAACCGCCTTGGATGACAACAGGGTTGCTAGTTTTTTTGAGAAAAACTGCAAGGTTTGACACACCTTCTTGCCTCTTCACCAAACTTTTTGTGGTAAGAACACACCATCGAACTTCCTTCTTTTGCCGGGACCTTCATAGCTCTGGAAAAGGATCTGTTCCTTGACGTACCTCGAGTTTTGTTTTGATCCGCTTTTATGCTTTGAACTAGTGTAGTTAACGTAGTCAAAGCTGACTCTACCTCCGTGAGGCGTTGTTCAAAGGTGACGTTGTTTCGGCTTTCGTCGACCTTCGCCGCGAACACTTGGTCAGGTGCTGTTGCCATATTATCCATTATCCTGTCAGCTATTTCCGACAATGCCGTGAGGTCGATGTTTAAATTGGCAGATAATATGCCACGGATATGATTCGGCATTCTGGACATCCAAATTGTAGAGAGCATTTCGTCCGGCACATTTTCTCCTGCCAGCCTTTTCATCTCTCGCAACAGACTTGACGGACGCTTGTCACCGAGTTCGAGTGATGTCATCAATTTGTTCAATTGCCGCTCCTTGGATTCCGTAAAACGCACAACCAACTGCTTTTTGAAAGCCAAATATTTGTCTGCGGCTGGTGGCGTTTGAACCAGATCTGAAACCTCATTTAAAATTTCAGGGTCTAAGGCAGCGATGATGGCATTGAATTTGCTGTTGTCTGACGCAATCCTGTTGTTATGAAATTGCGCCTCAATTTGGACGAACCATAAGGCTGGATTTATTTTCCAGAACGGAGGAATTTTGAGGTTCTTCAAGGCAGAAATTTCTGCGAGCATTGGTGCTTGTGCAGCAGCTGCAAGCATTGGTGCTTGTGCAGCAGCGTCTTGTGCTGGCAGAGCCGCTTGGTCATTAAACATTGTGGGATCCATCATGTCTGAGATGAATTCAACCTGGGCTGAAATTGTTGATCAAGATGTTCACGTCGATGAAATTATTCAAAATGCGAGCGTTAATGTGGTTGTAACCGATGTTAAAGTCGGTACTATTAAGCCTGAGGTTGATACGCAATTAGTAAAGGTAGAAGACGAAGTTATGAGTAAACCATTAACTAGCGCTAGTGCTATGTTATCTGCAATGGTAAGACAGCCAAATGTCAAACCTATTACTAACGCTGATTATAAGCAAGTCGCTCGAAAGACTACTGCAGCTGATATGGTAAGAGACCAAACTTATGGACCCTCAAACGGAGTGATGTTTACTCCAAAATACAATTTTTTCACCTGTCCGTTATCTGCAGGAAAAGGTGCCGTTGCTAATATAAATGCTACGCAAAATAAGAACGTGTATATCGGTTTCGATATGTTAAACAACGCTGATAATCGATTCACTTTTAACGCTATATTATGCTTTTTAAAATCTTTTGTAACTTTGAAGGCTCATGTTTGTCCAGCTACTTTGGGACCTAAAACTGATGAGATAAAGTTCTGTTTGGACTGTTTTCCTTATAAATTGAAAGAATATGCAATAGAACACAGCCTATTTAATGCTAATCACGCTAAATCTATAACATTTGATAAGAAAGGGCTCATATTAGGTGGGCTTTTTTGTTATCTTAAATCTATGACCCGTAAACCTGTAGAATTAGATGTTACCACAGGTGTAACTTACATTCCGAAAGGAGTCGCATCGCATATTATAGCTCACACTGTTGGCCAGACTACTGGATTGATGATTGACTATCGTAGTACTATAACATTCAAATCGGGTTACGTTGTAGAACCAATACTGTACGCTTATAGAAATAATATAGCATTAGCACATCTAGCGGCTTATGGTCGTATCATTTCTACGATGACTTGCAGTATATCCATAGATGATGGCACTTATGTAATTAAATTTCCAAAAATATATGCTATATCTAAATTGCACTCCCCTTACGTAGTAATTGGAAAAGCGTATGTTTCCACTTATACTGATGTATTAGGGAAGACCTTAACTGATTTTCCCATCATAAGATTATACATTAGTGGAATTAGTAAATCAGTTACGTCGGTATTATACCAGAGAATTTTGAATAATGACATTTTAAAGTCTGATACGCCACCAGCGAGTCGGCGGTGAATCATGAAGTAGTTGACAGAGTGCCCACAAGTCGCCACATGTTGTTAAATAATTCTTTAGGGGTAGTCCACACCCCACTGATAATTTTTGCTGGTTATTTTGATCGATTCATCGTAAACGAATTTTTTTTGATTTAAGTCACTTTTGACCTCTCATCAAATACTATAAAAAAAAAAAAAACGGAACAAGGCGCTGAAATAATGTTAAATAATAAGAAGTATCAGACTTACCGTAGTAACTACATAAGATCTATCAAATTTAATTTAACTACTAAGAATTATTCATTACAATTACAATTATTAAGTAATATCCGATTGAGAGATTAGTATTTAGATAAACGGAATTCTTTTCCGATTATAGATTCTTGACTATATTATATACTTTACCTTTCGCTTTTTATAACTCTTAATATTCCTATATTGAAATCAAGTGTAAGTGAGACGGGTGATTCTACGAGGTCTATTGTTAGGGTTAACCATTCCGAGGTATGATCAGTTCGTTTTACCCAATCCACCTCCAAAGAGCTCTTAGAAGGTAGGTAGGGGTTTTAGTTGCCGTTTAGATTTTGTCGGGTTTAATGATAGCCCTTGTGGGAAATACGTTCGCTGACGTCATCTAGATTCCTCGATAGAGATAATTTTTTTTCTTGTCTCTGGTTAATGATATTTCGAAGTTGAATTAACGATAATAACTTGTAAGAGAATTTGTAAGAGAATAAAACTTTAGCCACGGCTAGAGTAGAGAAAATAAAACTGAAGTCTTTTTCGTGGTGTTATGCTTTAATTTCCCACACCTTCAGAGGAAGTCGTCGTGCGTTGAACTCAATGCAATTTGAGTTGACTCGTTGCACATCGATTGCCCAATGCCTTGCATTGGGTAAAACGTGTATGCATTCTAGTCACCAAATTGTGCTGAGTTTTCAAACGCATCGGCTATCCAATGTTGAACTTGGAGTTCGCGATCGGTTCTATGACACGATAAGTCGAGTTGTGATTAGACCATACAAGTACGCGGTTGTCTTCTATTTATTTGGGAATTTTATACATAACATTTTGGAGAAGACAGGAGTGTTTGAGACATCTATAACTTGCACCAACTCCGGAGAATGTGAGTCAATTAAATGCATATTTTGTTATGAACGATTGGTTAACTTCCATTGTTTAAGCTTTTATCTCCTTGTATTATATATTTTAGTGGCTTTTGGCTTTTATCTTCTTTTATCCATATTTTATAGGGTTATAATAATGATCAAAAATATAATGTTAATTTTATTGTATGGTGCAAGATTTAGTTACAAATTCTTAAGATATGTTGTTATAAAGGCATATAAGTTCTTTAGAAATCTAATAACATCCAATTATAGAAGAGTAGTGGAGCTCGATGAGGAGGGTTTATGGGAAACTCCTGAGCAGGTTATTAATACAAACCATGTGGAACTTGATGTCATACCGGATACAACACCCAGACGTCCAAGAGTTAGACCACCCATGAGGAGAGAACCAATTCTTTCTGCAACTACTTTCATAATATTGATCTTGATATTGCCAATTGCTCTTCCTTGCTCAGATATGGGAAATATAAATTCAAGAGATATAACCTGTACAGAAATAGGTTCTTCAATTTCTTGTAGTACTAATTATAATCTCATGTTGACAATAGCTCCTATGGGACAATATGCTTGTATTCAAGCCAAATCCATAGAAGGAAAGGTTATCATGTCGATCAGAATTAAAACTACTTCTATTTGATTGAAATGTAAAAAGAGATCTTTATACTACACATACAGAACCTTGCCAACAATCTCTAAGGTTTATCGATGTAATTCAGCAGGGGAATGTAATAAAGGTATTTGTAATAAAAATGACACTAATACTTTCAATAAAGAATTGAATCCTAATGAAGTCAATGTATCGTACAGAGTACGAGTATTTAATACCATGAAATCAATCTAACTAATACATTGTAATGTCCCTTAATATAAGAGTAAATGTAATAAGAAGAGAGAGCAACTTGGGTAGAAGTTGTTAGTTGTAAAACAGAGCGCTTGGCTAGCGGACGTGTCACAATAAATTGGGTTTTTTGCCATGATGGCTTTTTCCCAAAGAAAAAATATCTTGTGTTTTATTTTAGCAAGTCAACTGTCGGTTTATTAATTTTCCTTACAATTTAACATACGTATTATACAGTCAAGATACTAGGTGCTTCTGGTTGTAAAAGTGTCAATGGATTCTGGGGTAATGGTTGTTTTTATGCAGACTCAACTTGTGTCTTCTATCGTGTCATGTTTCCTAATGTTGAAAATGGAGAGGCTTATGAGGTCTTTGATTGTCCTCATTGGAGTTGGCAAATTAAGCTTGAAATCACCCAGTCAGACTTATTACAGAAAAAAACAACTAATGTGACATTAAACACAGAGCTTCCTGTTCAGACCAATATAGGTTAATTGAGATTACATAGCATTAGTGTTCCGCCTTCACCAATACTAGGCAATTGCTTCTTATCGACAACCAATGCAGATTCAAAGTATATTGCATTAACTAATTGCAATAAAAGGGATCAGTTAATTAAAGGAGAGATAGGAGAAATACAGTGTCCTTCTAAAGCAGATGCAGGAAATGCTACAAGCAAATGTGTGTTTTCATCTAATATCTATTTTTGTAATAAAAGTAAGTCGATTATCGATTGTCATTCGGCTGGTCGCGAACTTTTCCCAGGTAGGGAGGGATGTTATGCTTTAATTTCCCACACCTTCAGAGGAAGTCGTCGTGCGTTGAACTCAATGCAATTTGAGTTGACTCGTTGAACATCGATTGCCCAATGCCTTGCATTGGGTAAAACGTGTATGCATTCTAGTCACCAAATTGTGCTGAGTTTTCAAACGCATCGGCTATCCAATGTTGAACTTGGAGTTCGCGATCGGTTCTATGACACGATAAGTCGAGTTGTGATTAGACCATACAAGTACGCGGTTGTCTTCTATTTATTTGGGATTTTTATACATAACAGTGGTGAGTTAGTAAGAGAGAGACATGACCGGCTAAGAGGGATATATTCAGGGGCGTGGTGAGTAGCAGTGGCGTATAGAAATGGGTTAGACCGGAAGCAGGTCACATACATATTAGGAATCCATTGAGCCCGCGGATTCCCAAGGTAGGGTGGGTTAGGGCATACTGCATCAACACCAGCAGTACCTGGAAGTGGTGATCGTCTGTCTGCGGTCAATTTCGGTGAGTTTAAATAAAATAGTCCTGATTTATGTTTATGGTTGCGGTTGAGGTTGTGTTTCGGGGGCAATAACCCCCCCCCCCCCATTCCGGCGAGTTAAGCTGAGCCCCGCAAGCCCAAAAATTTCCTATCCTTTCCTAACTTTTCCTACTCTACCACACTTCCTACCAGCCTACGTTTCCTCTAGCCTCCGTAACAAACGGCAAAGAGTGGCATAAAAATGCTTTGGGAAAAGCTTTCGAAGTCCCTCAACGAAAATGGGCCACCAACGAGGACTACAAGGGAGTGGAAAATGGCGGAAATATGCTGCAAAGAAAAAACTGAAGGCAAATCAAAACCTTTTGAAAAAAACTGGAGGAGGGCCTTTTATAGAGTTGGCGTTAGATGCCGATGAGGAGGCCATCCTCAAAGTCTGCGGGATGCAAGCTGCAGTTGCGGGTATAAGCGGAGCTTGTAGTTATGGCGATGAAGACCAACGTAAGTAAATTTTTAAAGGAAATGAAAAAAATTATAATATATTTTTTTACAATTCATAGTGTTAGATGAGTTTGCGATTCTTGATTCGCCACCTGCTGAAACTAATAAGCAATCATCAAGCAAAAAAAAATGTGCCTGCCGTCGAGGAGTCCTTCTGGCTCGAAGACAAGTAGAGTTACAAGAGCAATTCTTGTCCGTTAATAACAAGTCAAGAACAAGTTACGCCCTGCTCAAACCAACGCGATAAGTATATACGATGCGATTGCGTTAAGTCGTTTCTTTTTGTAAGATGGATATGCCAGAACAAAAGGCAACACGCGATAATTATTTAAATACCGCATCAAACGTACGATTAGGGCAGAACCTAAAATTACATGTATTTGGGACGTACGAGCTTCCTTTTCCGTCATACGATCCTTTCTCTGTGCAGGGCATCTTTGATGGCATCACCAAAGAGAGTTTTCTACGCTTGAAACTAGCGGAAAAAATTTCGATGCCTCATATGCGTTACGATCCTATACCGGCGAGTACATTGATTAAAACGTCCTTGCTTAGTATGACCAGAGCTGGAAATATTACAGATATCATCAATAGGGAGTGAAGGAGCGAATACGCCAATCCGCTCGCTGCGTTTCTTCTTTCATACCTTTATCCTGGAGAGGTGCTCCTTTGCGTGAATTTCCAAGAGATACAAGAAATAGATGTGCGTGGATTTACTGCGTTAATCATGAGATTGTGCCTCATGTATAGTGAAAATAGCTTTATGTGCAATTCAACCAAGGAAACTCAGGAAGATATAGATAGAGCGTTAGAGGCCTGGGGTCATCATCGTGATATCATTACTCTAAATGAATTATTACCAAATGAGTCGTTCGTTCTCAATCGTTATCAATTAAGAGGAAAAGGTCATAAGGAAGACTTTAAATTCCTAAAAGTGCAGAATAATAAAGCGGGGTGCTGCGCATTTGGCAACGCGTATCCCGCCACTTCTGATCCTATTGCCACATTCTACCCTAACATTTGCAAGAGGAGGAATTATGTTGCGAATCAGCAGGAAGGAAAATGCATACGTGAGTCTATGATACACTTACATTTGTGGATGGTGTACCGGGGCGGCTTGACCTTTCTGGGGAATAATAGCCAAATAGCGCCTTATAAGTCTTTATTTAACGAATATGCTTCACGCATAATGTCCTTTTTATTAGGATAAACGAATATAATCGCGTAATGTGGTACAATATGTTCCGCATGACGGCGACTACAGCTTCGCGCTTCAAAGGAGCGTATTTACGGGAGAGGGCATCGTCAATTACGGTACCCGGTGAATTCTTTCTTGTTATGGGGAAGGGACTTGATGTCCAGGAATTAGTACCAAAGCGGGATGACCTGCAACGTATAAGAATGCAGAGTGCTTTTATTAAAGAGGCAGCTTCTGTTTTACGGAGATATGAGGAGGTAGAAATACTCCATGCTTTTACGGGCTTACGGTCTTTCTTCATTTTCCAGTCGACGAAGAGTCCAAATAGCTGTTCAAAAGAGTAAAAAATTTTGAACTCATAAGCCCAGTTCACACTGTACAATTTAGTTGGACAGACTTCGTTTGATGGAAGTTGGATGGTCTGATGTAGTTTTCGTTCGCACCTATCAAGCTTGTCGTCCAACTTTATGTCACATACCCTTCCACTCCGTCCAACTTCTAGATTTTCAAAAAATTTTGAAAACCATCCAACAAATTGGACAAGCGGTCGTATGAAGAGTTCACACTATCAAGCATTGGTTTGTCAAACCTAAGTTTGTCCAACTAATTGTACAGTGTGAACGGGGCTATAAGGACAGAACTTTTTGCTAGCAATGAAGATAAAGATATTAAACAATATAAAATATCAAAAGCCAACTTTTAAATCCGGAAATTTGATCGATCATAAGATGACTAACACATCAGATAAAATTACTGTGGCCAACTTGTATGACAAGTTGTACCTAGCAGATTCTATTCGTGCGCCAACTGTCTCAACTGCTTCAGTGGATTGGAGCGATAGCTACTTCATCCAAAATTATGTTAGCACTGTTAAATTCAAAGAGCGTCCTATACCATCAGCAGGTGCAAAGTACGCTAAGTCATTTCTTAACTGGTACACCTTTAATTGTCTACCATCAGCTATAGACAGCACTGTTTTAGGCTTATTGAGCTCCATCCCGTTGTTAGAAAAAACCTATTTGATTTTCATTTATTTGATTTGATTTCAGATTTGTTCTTCACTCCCGAGAGCAAAAGCATTCTGGAGGCTCCCGGTGATATCAGTAAGAAAGAAAACATGACGTAGAAATCTGGGTGTCAAGGTGTTCCTATAGCATCAGGTATCGCTACAGCTAGTGGTTCAGGATTGGCCACTGGATCCAGTATCTCCTCTACATCGATATCAGTCGAGAAGGCTCAATCTTGGTACAATGAAATTTGGGCGGCCTTGAGTTTAGAACCCCAAAATTCAGTGTATCCCGATTTGTTTTACTCCGCTTTAGTTTATGTGGGCTACATATATCTACAGATGCTCAGAGTATGTGTTAAAGAGCCAAATTCTGTAGCACTTCATATTATGAAGTATACAAATGATCGCGTAAACAAGCTCTTTAATTACAAGCACTCTTGGACGACGACTATACCTCCCCATGACTCCATGCTTGAAACCTTCAAAGGGATTCAGGCTAGATTCCAGCCGAGCAGCATCAGATCTGTAACCATGGTAGTGTATTCTCATGTCACTGCGCCTCACTCCCACAAAGATGTTGTAGAAGCTATTTTCCGTTCTGCGGGATTGTTGGCACTATCCCATGTTGGACTGGGATGTTTTGGATTGTGGGGAACATAAATAAGAATCAAAACCTATCTCAAAGCCTAGCCTAAATATTCCTATCCTAATAAAACCTATCTCAAAGCCTAGCCTAAATATTCCTATCCTAATAAAACCTATCTCAAAGCCTAGCCTAAATATTCCTATCCTAACTAAAACCTATCACAAAACCTAGCCTTAATACTCTTAGCCTAAATAAAACCTATTCTAATTCTTCTTATTCCGAATAAAACCTCGCATGAAAGTACTTATCCTAAATAAAACCTATCAACTAGCATAAATCTCCCTATCCTTAATAAAACCTAGCCTAAAGATATACAACACAAACATACATACTTAGCCTCACTCAAAACATAACATATTGAAACACATTAAAACCGACCGAACTTAATATCCCATTATAATACATAAACCCTATAATACGTACAACCTCATAATAAAATTAACCTCCTGAACTAATAACAAAAAAAAACAACAATAATAAAAATCCCAATAACCAACTAATATCTAATAATACATAATCACATAACACATAAGTCTTGCAAAAGAAAAGAAAAAAAAAATCGCACCAACATCGCACTCCACAACATCAAATTCCCCTAGCCTTATACCTACGTACATATTTGCCTACATACACATATATTTGCTTATCATGCACCGAAGAACACCGCAACTTTTTTCCATTTCTTGCCATACCGTCCTTCATTTGAAGGAAAGTAAATGGATCGGGTGATGATCAGCCCAGACGGTTGCCCGCTAATTTGGTGGCGTGAGCTCGTTATGTACTAACTGACTGCTGCATTGCAGATGTACAATGTACGCAACGGTCCAGTTGGTACATAACGAGATCAGCGAAAGTGTTGATGGGTACCTGGGGTGGGCAAGTCAAAAAAGAATTCATTATCGTGTGGTCATTCAAGTAGAGCGGAAGAAAAATTAAATCTCGTTTGCGGTGTGTGACAAAATAAGTCTAAGAAAACAAAAAGCCAAGAACAAAAGAAAACCGAAGAGAAAATTTGAAATTAAAAGTGCAAATGCGATGTTGTGCCGCTGAAAAGAAAAAAAAAAGAATACCTAATAGAAAAATTAAAGGTTAAAGTGCGAGTGCGGTGTTGTGTAAAAGAACAAAGTATTATTGCGGGTCGTTTGGGATAATAATTTAAAACCCAAAATATAATGTTCAACCAAAGGCAAACATTTTGATTTTCATCGACGTGGTTCGTAACAACAAACGATTTTAAGTTCGAGTGTTTCCCCGTAAAAAAAAAAATATTCCACAGGATGGTTGCATAGAGCGTACGAAACTCACACAAGATACAAATGAGTTCATTACTCAGTTATATGGCAATCACTCGACATGAAAACATGTTACTGTCAATAATTAGTTTTGCTGATCGAATTGGAATCAACCCATCAGAACGTACTTGGCCGTGGGCAAGACTCTTCACAGATGGAGCGTTCCAAGAGTTAGCAGTAAAATCAGACTGTGTCTTTGCCATGGTGATGATGGTAGTGGCGACTGGAGCAGAGATGGCGGACCCTATGTGGGATATTGACCAATTCCGCAAATATTCAGTGATCACAGAAAAGAAAGAATACGCTTGGAGGTATGGTCACCTTATCCTTAAGGAATTGAATAAGGTTTCTGAAAGCTCGTGTAACACTAAAGCTGCAAGGACCATTGTCGCAGCATTGAAAATGCAGCCATCTCACTCTGATGAAGAGCCTTCCGATATCATCACGGTGAGCAGGAGTACCATTGCCAAGAACAAATAAACATACCAACAAATGAGCATGATCTCTTGTTGCAAGCTCCTTTTATCCAAATCATTTCTCATTAAAATTAGATTTAGAAAAAAAAATAAGGAGTTACCAAAAATATTACGTAGATCGAATATACAACATTCGACTCTATATAAATGTTTTAACCCCATTGATATTCATGATCGTGAAATTTTTTCATTCGTACGGTATCCTACAACACGCTTTAGTTAAGAACACTTTAATCTTTATAGCTGAGCCACGTATAAAGAACTGTATTACTGAGAATTTACCTCTCTATAATATTTCAGAGATTAAATCGAACTAGTTAATACTAACTAAGTATATTGGTACTTATAAAGATATTGAAAAATTAATTAGAAATAGGTCAGCTATTTCGACGTTTTTTAAGAGCGAAAGAGAACCTTTTGTTCTTAACATTATGCTTCCATACTCTGTTGCTCATTCACTGAGTAATTCAGCTAATAATAGCTGTTTAAGTTTTAAGACAGATAGGGACGTGGACATCTCTTTTGAACATCACGTCACGAATTCTTCTGTTAATGTTTTAATCATGTCTGTTGATCCGAGAAATTTCAAATTCCCGGATGACTATGTATCTGGTACACATAGATTAGATGAAATGTTTCCCATTTCCTCTGATTTTCACAATATCATTTTCCAATCTTCAAACTTTTACGCGACCATTGGAACTAGAGTGACTAGACTAATGGTCATCACTAAAAATGATTTTTATTTCACATCGATATATGATCGATGACGTCTTCATAAATCTGATCCTTCTGGTTACTTCGTATCAAAAAAATTCGGTACAAAAAAAAAAAAAAGTAAAAACCTCCATAAGGTTACATGTGTGACATTTTGACAGAAGTCGCATCGCACGGATTTATCACGAGGGTTTGCGCAGGGCTTTAACCATTACTATTATTATTTATTTGGTTTAGTTCCTTCCTTTAGTATCTGTGATTCAGATAACAATCAATTGTTATTTTTGTAAAATAAACAAGTTTGAGATATTTTTCAAATTTGATTATCAGCTTACGCAGACCGATTTTCCCGATTTTGACTGTCAACTATCAAATATCACCTTAAGCGATTCCACCCCTGATAAGAAATGTAACACTTACAGGTAAATTTTATCAGAATTTTCTGGATGTTAGAAACCAGGAGTCATGGTAAATACCTAAAATAAAATTTGTTTAAATAAAAAATTCTCCTGCTTGTATGTATCAGAACCCTGATTATAATAGTAATATAAATGTTCACACGACTCTGAATGGGAGCGCCAGTGAGCAGTGCCACTCCCCATCTAAATCTAAAATCAAGTACATTTTCACCATACCTTTCAAATCAGAGTCGATCGTCTTATTGCGACGACTCAATGCTTTACTTTTAAAATCAGAGTCGATCGTCTTATTGCGACGACTCCATGTTTGACTTTTAATATTAGAGTCGATCGTCGTATAGCGACGACTTAATCGTCATTCAACAGCCAACCAGCCAACACCCTTTTAATAAAAATCATCTCTTGGGCCGTCTACCATTTTTTGTGTGCTTGGTTGAATAATTTTTTACTTTTCAAAATTACAAGTTTTTACCCTTCTGGACTAAATTTAACTCAAACTTGAGACTTATATGAAAATTAAATGAAATAAAGTAAATCCTACGTGAAAAATTAAGAAAAGACGTGTAGACGGCGTAATACAAAGTGGTTTTCCTTTGGAGTTGCCTAAACTGTGGTCGACATTTTCATTTTGTGTGTGGGCTACCGCAACAATAAAAGTCTAATTTAGTTTACAATTTGTAAACTGCAGACTTTTCTGCACTCTACTTTTGTACAACCCTGTTCTTCTCTATTCTTCCCGCCTAAAATAACTACACCTGGTACATAGTACCATTCACCCGATAAATATTACCATGAAAACTAAACGAGTAGAAAAAAGATGTTAACCTCTTAATGCAACTTTCCCTTTCCATCGCTTAGCAAAAAAACATTTTCCTGGTAACAGATACCAATCTCCTGGTCCATACTATCTATCAGTGACGCCAATATAGAAAACGGTAAATATAAAAAGATCGTTCATACAGATATGTTACGCAGATTCACACGATTTTTTAATTCTATCCTCCCTTCATGCAGTCTTGAAGCCACCAGTCATCTCAATTGGAAGAAAGGATGCAAAAAAATTTAAATGGAAGCCATCAATTAAAGATGCCCAGGATTCCTGTTTTCTTTGCTGTTCATCAGTGTCAGAATACAAAGAGAGGGTAGATCGTTAAGGGAAAAATATTCAACAAAGGGACTAACACTGCAGCCATTGATTATTACAATAGGTAAAGATAAGCAAAACTTAGAAACATTTTATACCTTTTATGATGGTATTTTATACAAATTTTCCAATTTATCAAAATGTTTAGATAAAACTTAGATTTGCTGATGATTCTGTGGACCAAAGAATTTTTGCTAGAGATTACGAGTATCTTAGAGATTTTGACGTCTCTTTCCTTGAAGGAGAAGCAGTACGAAGCGAAGAGGAATATCCATTTACTGATGGACTCCCTTCTATGGGTTCAAAAGACGCTGACTCTCCAGAAACGAGAATTAGGAACGTGTTCTCTAAGGCATTTAGCAACTATGCTGTTAAACAGCGAGTGGTGCACGACGTATTTGGAACCCAATTTGAGCATGGAAACTTCAAATTGGATAACGAATACGTATGTTGAAAATTTTCAGGGGCCGCCCTCATCATCACACACACCACGGAAACCACATCCATGTTGTTGTGTTGTATGAGAAACGCATTAAGAGTTTCATAAAAAACTCAAACAACACAATAAACCATAACCCACCTCAAAAGGATTCAAATAAAATATACGAATCAAGGTCATCAAGCGGTTCGTTTGTAAATAAACAAACGAGCACGCTTGATAGACCATTAATAATTCACAAATGCCCGGTCATCGGTTTGTCGCCAAACCGAAACGGAAGGGCAAAAAGAATAATAAAAACCTAGTTGCTGGTTCATATGACCACCATATGAACCAACAACAGGCCAAAGACCTAATGCTGACGAGTTGAATTGCACTCATGAAAGTCGGGCAGTGACGAAAGTCGGGCAGTGACGAAATTAGTTTTTGCAAAGAACAAATTCTTGCAAAACAATTAAAGTAAATTCTTGGCTTAGCAGAAAATGAATTGATGTCGATAACATCGATAACAATTCATGGACAATTAATTTGGTATAAATAGTAAATGAAAAATGAAGTCAATTACAATCAGTAACAGTCAGTAACAGTGAGATACAGTCAATAACAGGCAGTAACAGTCGGTAACAATCAGTTGTACATTTTATCAATCAATCATAATAAAGAAGTAAGTTCTTTTTGTAAACAAATAACCCCTTCTTTAATTTCTCAGGTACATTCAGAGATACCAAATGGTATCTCTGCTAAGTAGGCCTCGTCGCCTCCCATATTAATTGGCCCCAGTGTGCCTTCATCCGCTGGCTTTCCCCCTTCCTTTTCCCCTATAATTTTGAATAATCTTGGATCCATGTGTATGGATCCAAATGTACATTGGTGGTCGGGTGCCCCTGACCAGAACTAGGGTTCTCGCCTTACACGGGCCAAGTAGGTTAATTTCATGTTGTTGAATATCAATAACATAACAATGTCATCCACGATTGCAACTACTCAAACAATTCGTGTAGATGTGCCTTCACCAACTGTTTCAAAGGGTACGTCTCTAGAAGATTCGCTAGACGAGTTGTTCCAAGTTGGAAATTCACGCTCCAGCATTGGATCAATCTGTCAATCTATCTCCAGAAGGATTCCAGGAAGTACTTATACTTTAACATCGCCAGGAGAACGTAGTTCTCCAAGTCGTGAAACTAGATGTCTACGATTTTTCCAAGATCTGCAAAAAGCCGAAAACAGAATGGTGGAAGGAAGCGAATTATCGACCGACGTTTATAATTCAATCACCTTTGGATCCGAATTATCAAACAGTTATTAAGCTTTTGGTATCTGCGACGAACAACGTCAACAAGATACTAGGAGTAAAAAAGAGGAAAGGGAGACAAAATAATTGAATTTTTAAAAACACAACCAACAGCTCCAATAAATCATATATTAAATACTTCTATGTGGTTGTCTTCTGAGTTTAGATTTTTTGATATAAGCATCGGACATAACTCAGCCATCTTCTCCTTGGACTTCAACACCAATATCCATTGATGAAGACTTCGAAAAAACAATCCAATTCGTGATTGTTGGAATAGAGGGTGTAGACCTGATGATGTCAACAGAGATCTCTTATTGTCTCATAGCAATGGATCTGTAACTGGTTATGGATATGGATCAGATTCGATTGGATGTGACACTTTTCGATGGCACGAAGTTTCATGCACATGGTACAAGTGGTCACTTACTTCAACTGGAGAAAAATACCCAGTATACACAAAGAGCTCAGAGATATGGGAAACCATTGTCACAATAGAATAAAAAGGTATAATCCTCAAGCATAGGGTCAATGTGAATAATCCAAAAATTAACTTAAGTGGAATATTAGAAAACATACCATTGTATGTTGTATGTTGTAGGAAAAGACCGACCAGCATTTCAAAAAAAAAAAATAGAAAAAAAAAGAAATCCAATGTCTTAAATTCTCCTTACGAAAGAATTCTTTTGCCGAAAAGTAATTCGAATTTCCGACCCCACTGTTTCGTGTAATAGACCCCATCGAACATATTGGTTCTGTCTTGGCGGAAGGTGTTAATTTAAGAAAGAAAAATAAAACAAAAGATAAAACCACCACAAATAAAAATCGCTGAAGTATACCGCTGTACTTCACAGCGTCAAGTTGGTTGCGCATTAGGGATATATATTTATATTATTTTTTTATATATATAATTGACAGCAACAATATGGTGTATGAACAAATGCATGAGCTTTTCATATCGTCAATGGAAAGGATAGCTGCCTATTCTAGACAGCAGGGGTTTGACGATGATGATAGGGAGATGCTCCAGGTTATGTTGGATAACCTGGAGGACAATTGGGTGAAGTTGCAAACAAATGTGGCAAAATGGACAGCGAGTGTGCAAGGGACGGAGACTGTTGATGTAGGCAGTAAGATACAGGAAGCGGAAGAGTTGTATTTCTCCGCGAAGGCAAAGCTGCGCCATATAATAAAAGAGCTAGGTCGCGAGCCAGGACGATACGAACCGACAGCCTCGACTTCAGCGCAAGCGATTCAGGTAGAAGTAAAGATGCCAGCGCAAGCAGAGGTCACCAACACCTGGGGACAGTTTGATGGGTCTTTGACCAAGTTGCAAGGGTTCCACGATCGCTTTGTCGCGGTGGTCCATAATAATGATCAGGTGGCTCCGGCCTTCAAGTTCCAATACTTGACCAAGTCGTTAACTGGAAAGGCCGCTCAGTTCATGGGCGAATGGCAGCTGACGGCAAGGAATTACGCTGAGGCATGGGAGAGATTGCATCAACCCCGCGATCGACAAGATAAAATAATAGTGGAAAATAAAGTATATTTTTTTAAAAAAGAAAACTTGTTTATCGATTTAATTTGCTGTAGTCCGCAGATATACATATGTACATATGCATCTACAGCCGGTTGCCGTTCGTAACGGATAGTAGGGTGGAAACGACCACCAACCGTGGAAAGGAGAAGAAAATCAGCGAGGACTACCTCAACTAGATCCAAAACAACCTTTTAGGATTTGCCAATCTACAATGTGTTAGATTAGAAGTTTCCTTGTTTTTTTTTAGTAAAGTGTTAAATCATAAACTAAGTCTTTTGAGCAAATGTCGTCGAGCTAAAGAAATAGAAAAAAAAAAAGAAAATGATTTAACATAAATAAAGAATTTCGAATTAATGGAAAATAAGGAGAAGGTCAAAGTGAAGTGTTAAAGCTTAGTGTAAGTTAACAACAGCAACATAGCGGAATCGAATATCAGCAGATTCTCACACGACACATTTACCACTTCACGGTTTCTCACGACAACGGACACCGGAGATGCAGCGCATGCAGTGAGGAATGTCATGGGAAATGCAATCTTGCAATTTCCAGTAGAGTAGTAAAACAAAAATATAATCGTTCTGTTCAGGGTTCAGGTAGTCTTAAGTCAGTTCTAAATTATCAACCAAGATGTTAAGAAGTTCGGAATAAAATAAATAAATTTTTTTTTAAACAAAAAATAGTCTACATGTAATAATTTGTATTATTGGAGTTCGATTCGTAGCCATATGTATTAAGTGAAGAAGCATTGACCCGTAGAGTCCACCATTGAAGATTGACAAAATGTGAAATTTTTTCTTTTTGAGGAACAACAGGTCAACCACAAAGAACTCCAAGATTCGGAAGTTGTGTACATCTTAGGGATTCCAGGTGAGTTTCTTTTTAATTTTTTTTTGATCACTTTTCTGATAAGTAAATTCATATACCTGTTCCGTGAATAAAAGGAGAAGATTGGGTAGATAGATTGGTAGATTTTTTTTTGTTAGCAGAACGGCGGTTGACCCAGTCCAGTGGTATAATTAACAAATTAAATTTTTCTCTTCTATGCGATTTTTTATTTTGAATTTATTTTCTTTGTTGATTTAAACGAATTGAAATCAAAAATAAATAACTGCAAAAACATTTTAAGTGCAAGCATAAATTGAATCTGATTAAGTGCAAGCATAAATTGAATCTGATTAAAGAAAGTGCAAGGGTTACGGAAAGAAATTAATTTACGAAAGCAGAACGAAAGCAATCGATATGGTGTATGAACAGATGCATGAACTTTTCATGTCGTCAATGAAGAGGATAGTTGCCTACTGTGAAGGAGTCACAGCCAACGAGCTATTAAATAATTGCTCTAAAAGCAACTAATAGGTTGTTAACCCTCAACCATGCTTCAACACCTGATTCCCTCGCATTCGGTTGCAGTACATAACTTGCAATTGACTTGCTTCGTATCGTCGTAGTACATTGCACTCGGAACAATATGATCTCAAACGGCAAGGCCACTGTCGACCGACAGAAGTAACAAGAGATCTTATTGTTCTGACTGCATGCGCTATGGTGATGACACAGCAATAGTCTTTGGGTGTGAGTATTTGTTTATGACATAGGTCATTGGCGCTCACCCGAAAGAATGCGATGAGGAAAAAGTGAATCAAATATCGTAGTGTTGTCGATAGCTTGATAACCAAAGTTTTGTATAAATAGAGAATGATTTTGAAAATAAATTGTATTGTTATCGTGGAGTCGATCCGAAGAACTCTAGTTTATTATTTGATATATGGCTGCTAGCCTAAAAGTATAAACTTCCTTCAGTCGTCTTCGGTACCACCCTCAACTTTGCAATCCTTGCGAAAGAGGTTCGAGCGACAGCAGTAAATGCTAAGCGATTGGTGCTGTTGTGTTGTATGAGAAACGCATTAAGAGTTTCATAAAAAACTCAAACAACACAATAAACCATAACCCACCTCAAAATGATTCAAATAAAATATACGAATCAAGGTCATCAAGCGGTTCGTTTGTAAATAAACAAACGAGCACGCTTGATAGACCATTAATAATTCACAAATGCCCGGTCATCGGTTTGTCACCAAACCGAAACGGAAGGGCAAAAAGAATAATAAAAACCTAGATGCTGGTTCATATGACCACCATATGAACAACAACAGGCCAAAGACCTAATGCTGACGAGTTGAATTGCACTCATGAAAGTCGGGCAGTGACGAAATTCGTTTTTGCAAAGAACAAATTCTTGCAAAACAATTAAAGTAAATTCTTGGCTTAGCAGAAAATGAATTGATGTCGATAACATCGATAACAATTCATGGACAATTAATTTGGTATAAATAGTAAATGAAAAATGAAGTCAATCACAGTCAGTAACAGTGAGATACAGTCAATAACAGGCAGTAACAGTCAGTAACAATCAGTTGTACATTTTATCAATCAACCATAATAAAGAAGTAAGTTCTTTTTGTAAACAAATAACCCCATCTTTAATTTCTCAGGTACATTCAGAGATACCAAATGGTATCTCTGCTAAGTAGGCCTCGTCGCCTCCCATATTAATTGGCCCCAGTGTGCCTTTATCCGCTGGCTTTCCCCCTTCCTTTTCCCCTATAATTTTGAATAATCTTGGATCCATGTGTATGGATCCAAATGTACATTGGTGGTCGGGTGCCCCTGACCAGAACTAGGGTTCTCGCCTTACACGGGCCAAGTAGGTTAATTTCATGTTGTTGTATAACAATAACATAACAGTGCTGAAGTCCAAGCGACTTTACATGGCGATCCTGCCAGGAGCCGAAAGGAATTTTTCTTCGAATCAATACAATATCCGGTACTGTGGAACACAAGTAGGTATTGGGCGACTCCAGACTGGGAACTTTTCGCAGCGGGTGGTCTGGTTATTTTTAGTGTTGAAGAATGATTAATTGGTATGTGGTGTTGAGGTCGTTCTATTTTAAGAACTGTGTGTGTGTGGAAAGAAATTAGTGGTAGGTCGGGTGTATTTTGGAGGTAGTGATAGATAAGAGTGGTGTTGTTTGTTTTGGAGTAGAAAATATGTTTGTTTATTGTAGAAGAAGGAGGATTGATGTTGTTATGTTTTGTAGTTTCGCTGAATAAAGAAAAATGACGAGACTGTAGAAAAAAATGTTTTAGAATGAAAAAATTCCTATGTGATGTTGAGGTCGTTCTATTTTAAGAACTGTGTGTGGAAAGAAATTTGTGGTAGGTCGGTGTTTTTTGGGGGGTAGTGATAGATAAGAGTGGTGTTGTTTGGTTTGAAGTAGAAAATATGTTTGTTTATTGTAGAAGTAGGTCCTTAAAAAATACTGAGGTTAATGACTTATTGTAAAAAAGTAGGTCAGTGTTGTTTGCCGATGCGTAATGAGAAAAATTACGAGCCTGTAGAAAAATATTTGAAAAGAAAAACGTTGGATATTTCAATTGTTAGGTTTTATTCAGAAAATATATAAAACAAAAACAAAAAAAGAAGAAGATTATAGTCAATTTAACAATGATTGTCTTTTGAATCCATATGGAAGAGAGCTATGATCAGATAGAAAACGACGTTTTTCAGCTCGTGGTTTGTACGTTTTGATTTCTTCCGCTGTCACTACCATATGCTCACGCGTTCGTCGAATATTATTTGATCTTATAATAATACTGTTATCATAATCATCTGAATAAGAGTTTAAAACTGCTTCTTTAATTGTATCAAAATTTAATTGCTGTGATGTCTGATAATTGAGAGAGATCCCCTTTACTTTACAAACTGTGTGCTCTGTTTTATCATTTGTACTATATATTTTAAAAGAATAATTTTTCGGGCCTCCACTAACGAATTCTGTGATATAGCTTCCTTTGCCATAACTCTCCAGCTCATCGGTCATGTCGCCGATGAAATTTCCTGTTGCTGGTTCAAACTCTCCATCACGGCTTACGAAAATTACCGAGTCTGTGTCGTAATAGAGAACTCTTTCTTCCAGTTTCTCTAAATAACTGTATAGTTTAAGACGAGCCAAAGTTGTAGTGTAAGCAGCAATACATACATTTGTGGAAGTTAATCTATCAGATGCTTCTTCTTTCATCTCAAAATTTACAATTACGTTATTCTCATTCACCGGAAGAATATGTAGAATTTCTGAGGAAGGGTTAGTTATGAGTTGAAATAAATCTGCAGGGTTATTGAGAATACATGTTTGCTGTTGATTTTCACGTTGACCGAATTTACCCCAGAAAGAATTTAAAATTAATTTAGCAAAAGATCTCTTACCAGGATTATTACAAATCTCAGATGGGTTTAATTGAATTTTTTCCTTATCAAGAAAATCTTTTACATATTTGTTCTTTTCTTCTTCTGTAATACATGAACTAGGCCAGTCGCTTGCTTCTTGTTTCATTTTAAGGAATTTATTCATCATTGAAGTGAACAGATCCTGAGTATTTGTTTCAGGATTGTATTGTATTACCTCATATTCCCATATTTCAAAAACGTGTATCAGTTGATAACCCTTCTCTATAGCTTTAAGAACCTCGTCAATAACCCATGTACCGGTTAATGCTCGTTGTTCATCATTATGGTTGCAGTATTCTTCTAGATTATTTTCATTACTACAGCTCATACATAGTGAGAACATCAATTTGTTATTCTGCTTAACAGGTAGAACAGGGTGTAATAAATTTTCCGGTGGTAGTATTTTACATTTAACTAAACCATTTTTGCCTTTAATCTCCAACCCACATTCGATTTCAACTTTAGGATGACCAATGGGGAATTTACCGTTTTTACACACCCAGGGGTATAGGGAACAGATGTCAATATATCGAATTTTTTCATTTTCCTTGCATTTGTAATAATTGAAAGAATTGCCTGTTCGCCCTCCGTAAAATGCGTCTCTTGGATTTAGTGGAGTACTTTGTAGGAGGTTATGATTGATTAACATGTTTTTTTCATCTTTTTTCATTGATTGCAAATGTCTTTTGAATTGACAAGACCACATCTCAACAACTTCGTAACCAAATTTTCTCAGCCGTTCAGTTTTGGCCAATGTTTTCTCAAACCTCATATCTTAAGTATCATATTTATCCTCGTAAAGAGGCTCATCTCGATTGTGTGTAAGACAGAGCGGGTGTCCGTGGTAATAACATCCATGGAATTCAAATATCTGTTTAGTTTCTTTGCAGAAGCCATCAACCTTCATACCGTTTATAACGGATTCTTTACCTTTACCAGCATGTACTATGTTAATTCCACGATTTTGTTCTTCGCAGATCAACCACATAATAGCCTCTTTGGATTGATTATCTACCATTCTATATCCATTCCGTGGTATTAGGCCAATAGTTTCTGGTTGTAGGAAATTGCGTCTGAATACCAAATTACATGCCGATGCTATTGTAACTGCTTCTAAAAATGGTTCAACATTATTTTTACACAGAAAAAGTTTCCGAAACCTTAAACACGCCTCTGTTAAGATTTTCACATCACTTTTACAGTATTCCTCAAGATCTCGTTGCATTTCGAAATTGTCGTTTTGATGTTCTTCAAACCATTTTAAAAATACTTTACGATCTTCTTCTTTCATGGTATTAGGACTATAATAGTCTTTACAAGGTAAATTTCCTTTATAGTTTTTGTTCTCTTCTGTGTTGAAAAGATGCGGAAAATATCCTTTTTTCAGTACAGATGTTAATTGAAAGGCTTTAGGAAGTTTTGATAAAGCCAAAGGAAAGTAGTTGAAAGAATCAATAAATTTAACATTCATGATTTTCATCATTATAATTTTAGTACCACGCATAAGTAGTTCAATTGCTAGATTTGTTTTTTCCAACATATATCTTAAAATGAATTGATGATCATATGCCTGTCCATTGTGTGCCACTACAATGACTTTCTTAAAAGCCTTTCGAGCGCTTAGGATATGCTTCATAAATCGATGAATAATACTTTCATTTGCGTTGTCATCTCTTAGAACATTTAATGAATATTTACACGTTTGACAGAAATAGAGGTCAGGGTTATCTAAACACTCACTGCACTTTTGTTGAAAAACGCATAAATTTGGTTCATGCTCTTTCATTAAAATGATTTCACCATCGGTTTTCATATGACTGTTGATCTTCTCTTGGCGACTTTCCAAATCGTAAAAAATATAGAGACATTTTCTTAAGTCATGTGTTTTTCTGTCTTGAAATATATAACATTGATGATCATGAGGAACAAAGATAGCGCAATTCTTACAAAAATACTCGTTACAAATATGTGTGCGTTCTCTTCTACATGTTTTTAAACATAAAGTACATCTTGTTATTTCATCACATATAGACACTCCATTTGAATTAATCTTTTTGTGATTGTTAAAGCAGGTCATACCTCTAAAACTTCGATTACAATCTTCACAACTAACCTCCATTATAGATTTCATGCAGCTAGGTGTTTGTTGACATTGAGGACAAGAACCTCCGCATTTATGAGAGTTTTTGTTGTTGTAAGGTATATGACATAGTTCACAAAAGTAGCTACAGGAAAATACAGCTGTTAGGGATGTTATCACATTGAAGTGATTGTTGTAGTATAGTAAATTTAAATTTGTTCTAGTATTCAATAATCTAGTTGCTTCACAGGGAGTTCCTTCGTAAATTAGCCTTAGGGCCTTTGTTCCATATTCGTAAACAACTATCTTATAGTTCTTCAGGTAATTTTGAAACGCTCTCAGTTCAGGTATTCCGCAACCATCAGATGGTATGACAATTTGAGCATCACTGATTAATTTTAAAGCTTTCTGTGTTTGAACTTTACCAACATCTCGCCTGATATGTTGTCTATTAGATTCTCTATCAGCGTAGGCCATAGCTACTACAATAGCTCTTGGTAGACACAGGTTATCTTTATTGTTAATAGTAATTATACCTTGCTTAACGAGACATGATTCGTTGAATGTATTAAAAGAAGCCATTGGTTTTTTTCCTGTTCCTGAAGGTAGCTTTACAGATGTTACAGTCATTGAAAAATTATCAGAACTTATTCCTTCGGAATTACTTTGAAATATGTTGGTTATCATATCCCAAACATCGCTGAATTTAAGATCCGAAAGATTTCTAAAAGAGATCCAACCGTTTCCTCTCTCCTCGAAAGCTGCTCCACTGAAAGTAATTCCTACTTTATCTGAGGGGCTAAGGCCTATGACAGAATAATTAAGCATGTCATTAATTCCTTCTTTTACCCATGAAGTTGCTTCCTCGTTACTAGGTATGGGTTTCAGTTTGAAACAGATTTTTCGGGCTTTCAAATTAAACCGTTTTATTCTTTGCTCTCCAGTGCTCAGAATATCGAATCGCTAGGTTAAATAAAACAAAGGGAGAAAAGAGGAACATTTATAAAAGCCGATGATGCAAAGAGGAAATAAAAACAAAATTTGTATGTATGTATATTGTAAAATTTTTATTTTATTTCAAAAAACATTTAATTAGCTAAGTCGTTATAAAAGATAGCTTTCTGAGAGGGATGAATTACCTCTGGAAAATTAATAACTTCTTGAGGAATCTGCTGCTTAGCTTTCCTCTTCCTCTGCATCGAATGCTGTTGTTGTGTTTGTTGCTGTTGCTATGCGTTTGGTATTGCAAAACTTGTTGGATTTCATCCGGAGTAGCCCATTGTTGCTGCATTGGTTGATGAAAAGTTTGGATTTCCTCTACCTCTTCTTCTTGGTGGAAATCCAATTTAAATGTTTGATTCTCCGGTTCTACCACTTCCATGGAGCACTTCGATAACTCTAGGATATCGTTGTCATCTAGTCCAGAGTTAAATCTTTTTGGCAGGAACACCATGCATTCCTCCAATTCCAATATAATTTGAGGTCCAAATTTAGTAGTACAT
This sequence comes from Melanostoma scalare, assembly GCA_949752695.1. NCBI lineage: Eukaryota > Metazoa > Arthropoda > Insecta > Diptera > Syrphidae > Melanostoma > Melanostoma scalare. The sequence continues at coordinate 157,417,740 of OX456986.1, forward strand.
TTTTTAGCACTATGAATTTTATACCGTTTTTTAAGGTCTAATGTTTTCAGACTGGTTACATTTTTCTGAGGCGCACAAACATTGCTACCGACTTTCTTGAGTTTTTGAAGGAAAGACATGTTTCAAAAAAAAGAACAACTGGTTTTATAATTTCAAAATTAAAAGTCAAAAGTACTCTACGTGAATACGGAACAGAATGTTTTCTTTCAAGGAAAAAGCACCTCTTTTATACTCTAGAATGGTAGACTTGCCAAAATATGACATGTGTTTATTTACCACAAGAATTCATAGAATGTATTTAGTCTTGTCTAAAGGCCTAATCTATTTTTTATTTTTATGTTTGATATCTTGTGGTTTTCTTAAAGAATATTTTTTAGGGTATAAATAAGCTCTTCACAGTGGGAAATAAATAGTAACCTAAAAGTTCAGGCCATATGGATCCCTCCAAAATTGAGGAGTTGTTAAGTTTGAAGTCTCTCGTTGAGATGTGTTAATTTTTTTTTTTTGCTTTGCTTAACATAGCGATTCTTTTTGCCGAAGAAAAGAAAAATTACTATTTATGTTAAAAGAAAACATCATTAGTCTTGATTTATTTATTTGAAATGGATTTTGTTTTGAAATAAATAGTTTTCAATTTTTGCCAAAGAAAAGAAAAATTACTATTTATGTTAAAAGAAAACATCATTAGTCTTGATTTATTTATTTGAAATGGATTTTGTTTTGAAATAAATAGTTTTCAATTTTTGCCAAAGAAAAGAAAAATTACTATTTATGTTAAAAGAAAACATCATTAGTATTGATTTATATATTTGAAATGGATTTTGTTTTGAAATAAATAATTTTCAATTTTTTCAATTTCCGTTTGAATATATATAGTCTAAGAATTTCAAGTTTTTCATCCACATATTTTTTGTAACAGTATCTATGTATTTAGTCTAGTCTAAACGCCTAATCTAATGTGGTTTTCTTAAAGAATATATTTTTTTTTGGGTATAAATAAGCTGTTCACAGTGGAAAATGAATAGTAACTAAAAAAACCTAAACCTAAAAAAAAGTAACCTAAAAGTTCAGACAGTATGGATCCCTCCAAAATTGAGGAGATGTTAAGTTTTGAAGAGTGCTACGACACATTCTATTCCGGAGAATTGTTCAATGAAAAAGAACTATTCAATGGAGATTTCTTCGGGATGGTGGAGGAAAACTTAACAGTTTTAAATGAAAGCAGGTCTTCTGTACAAAATGATGTGGAAACATCGCATTCACTATATTGTGATGAAATAATACCAATTGAGACGCCAAACAGTTCCCCATGCAGAATTACTGAGACCGTTATCGCTGCAACACCAAAGTTTGTTAAAACGAAAAAAATCTACAAAATCAATGATGCCATTATCACTACAACACCAACTTAAAAAAAACAACGCCTCTATGCATGGATACGAAAGATGAAGAGATCATTAAAGCTTGTGTTTCCAACTATAAAATGGACCAATCAAAGGAGCAGTGATTGGCCTAAAGTAGGCACATTTTCATTATCATCTACTGATAATATTAATATTGTAAAGTATGGTTTTGTGCACTTGAATGAAGACTATACACATATAATAAATGTTTAAAGAAAACGAGTTTGTGGTTGTATGATTTCTGATATGTTTTAATGCATCATATTGCAGTTTTCTTAAAGAATATTTTCTTTCAAGGAAAAACACCTCTCTTATACTCTAGAACGGTAGACTTTCCAAAAATATGACATGTGTTTATTTACCACAAGAATTCATAGAATGTGTTTAGTCTTGTCTAAAGGCCTAATCTATTTTTTTTATTTTTGTTTGATATCCCGTGGTTTTCTTAAAGAATATTTTTTAGGTATAAATAAGCTCTTCACGGTGGAAGAATGAATAGTAACCCTAGTAATCTATAACCAAAATGTTCGTTCAAGCAATAAACAAATTTTTGACGCTAGTAGATGCGTCTTGCTGGGAGTACCCAGAGTTGATAGCCGTGATTCAAAACCAACTGGATAAAACGGATCATTCCCTGCAGAGCTATCGGGTGATAGCTAACATTACAATGGGGTTAACGGAGGAGCTTCACCGGAAGAACTGGAGTGTGGCCGAGGAGGCGCCAAAGGAGCTTATGGCGTTCATAATAAAAATTAAGTAATGTATTTGTTGTATTTTTAAAAGAAATAAAAAAAAAAAAAAAAAAATTATTTTGTTGTACTTGTGTTTTGTTTTATTTGGGTAACATCGTTATTGTTCGAGGTATGCTCAATATCTATGGTATTGTTAGGAGTAATAAACTCATCATTCTCAAAATCATGCTTTATTTTCTTTTTACAGGATATTCAAATTCATATTGGTGTTAGATTTTCCAACTAGTTCTTTCAGTGGTTTAGTGATAGGTTTAAATGTCAGTTCTTTTGTTACTTCCTTATTTAAATGCATCATATTGATTTCTTTATTATAATTCAATCTGATGATCAACAGCTAACCAACTGCTTCAATTCGATTACTGTTCGCACCTGTTCCATGTTAGAAACCAGTCAATAAAATGTGTTTAAATAAAAAATTCTCCTGCTTGTATGTATCAGAACCCTGATTATAATAGTAATATAAATGTTCACACGACTCTGAATGAAAGCGTTAGTGAGCAGTGCCACTCCCCATCTAAATCTAAAATCAAGTACATTTTCACCATGCCTTTCAAATCAGAGTCGATAATATGACTCAATGTTTTACTTTTAAAATCAGAGTCGATCGTCTTATTGCAACGACTCAATGTTTGACTTTTAATATTAGAGTCGATCGTCGTATAGCGACGACTTAATCGTCATTCAACAGCCAACCAGCCAACACCCTTTTAATAAAAATCATCTCTTGGTCCGTCTACCATTTTTTGTGTGCTTGGTTGAATAATTTTTTACTTTTCAAAATTACAAGTTTTTACCCTTCTGGACTAAATTTAACTCAAACTTGAGACTTATATGAAAAGTAAATGAAATAAAGTAAATCCTACGTGAAAAATTAAGAAAAGACGTGTTTTTTTTCTGGAGAATTTATCATCAATTGTGGTCGACGTAATACAAAGTGGTTTTCCTTTGGAGTTGCCTAAACTGTGGTCGACATTTTCATTTTGTGTATGGGCTACCGCAACAATAAAAGTCTAATTTAGTTTACAATTTGTAAACTGCAGACTTTTCTGCACTCTACTTTTGTACAACCCTGTTCTTCTCTATTCTTCCTGTCTAAAATAACTTCACTTGGTAGATAGTACCATTCACCCGATAAATATTACCATGAAAACTAAACGAGTAGAAAAAAGAAGTTAACCTCTTAATGCAACTTTCCCTTTCCATCGCTTAGCAAAAAACATTTACCTGGTAACAGATACCAATCTTCTGGTCCATACTATCTATCAGTGACGCCAATATTTTCTATATTGGTAACGGTAAATATAAAGAGATCGTTCATACAGATATGTTACGCAGATTCACACGATTTTTTAATTCTATCCTCCCTTCATGCAGTCTTGAAGCCACCAGTCATCTCAATTGGAAGAAAGGATGCAAAAAAATTTAAATGGAAGCCATCAATTAAAGATGCCCAGGATTCCTGTTTTCTTTGCTGTTCATCAGTGTCAGAATACAAAGAGAGGGTAGATCGTTAAGGGAAAAATATTCAACAAAGGGACTAACACTGCAGCCATTGATTATTACAATAGGTAAAGATAAGCATAACTTAGAAACATTTTATACCTTTTATGATGGTATTTTATACAAATTTTAAAATTTATTAAAATGTTTAGATATAACTTTTAAAAAAATGTTATGAATTTCAAATACCCGAAAGACGGTACATTTTTTTTTTATCTATTTATTGAAAGCTACTTCTACAATTTTTCTCATCAACCAAACCCCAACATTAATAGGCTCATAAATTCACTGCGTGAATAAAAAATTAATTACCTATATACTAAATTGATTATCTATACTTAAAATCAAAATGAAATGTTTTTTTTGTTTTAGAAATAATTTTTCGTCTGAAAGCTTAATAAGTCATTTAAAATCCGATGACATCTTGAAAGGATTGGATTTTTCTTATGTTTAGAAAAAGATTGCTTTCTAAAAATTCAAAATATTTACACGTTTAAACGCCACTTACAAAAAGTGTTCACGAAAATAAATTTTTTTAATATTTTTTTAGAAATCAGTCCAATTTTAAAAAAGAAGAAGATGATCGATGTAGAAGAGGAAATGAAAATGGCAACACAAATACAGGAGAATTCAACTCATATTTCGCTTCTATCTTTGCTGATGATTCTGTGGACCAAAGAATTTCTGCTAGAGATTACGAGTATCTTAGAGATTTTGACGTCTCTTTCCTTGAAGGAGAAGCAGTACGAAGCGAAGAGGAATATCCATTTACTCATGGACTCCCTTCTATGGTTTGAACCCAGACGATGAATCTCCAGAAACGAAAATTAGGAACGTGTTCTCTGAGGCATTTAGCGACTATGCTGTTAAACAGCGAGTGGTGCACGACGTATTTGGAACCCAATTTGAGCATAGAAACTTCAAATTGGATAACGAATACGTATATGTCGAAAATTTTCAGGGGCCGCCCTCATCATCACACACCACGGAAACCACATCCATGTCATCCACGATTGCAACTACTCAAACAATTCGTGTAGATGTGCGTTCACCAACTGTTTCAAAGGGTACGTCTCTAGAAGATTCGATAGACGAGTTGTTCCAAGTTGGAAATTCACGCTCCAGCATTGGATCAATCTGTCAATCTATCTCCAGAAGGATTCCAGGAAGTACTTATACTTTAACATCGCCAGGAGAACGTGGTTCTCCAAGTCGTGAAACTAGATGTCTACGATTTTTCCAAGATCTGCAAAAAGCCGAAAACAGAATGGTGGAAGGAAGCGAATTATCGACCGACGTTTATAATTCAATCACATTTGGATCCGAATTATCAAACAGTTATGAAGCTTTTGGTATCTGCGACGAACAACATCAACAAGATACTAGGAGTAAAAAAGAGGAAAGGGAGACAAAATAATTGAATTTTTAAAAACACAAAAACAACATATTAAATACTTCTATGTGGTTGTCTTCTGTGCTTAGATTTTTTGATATAAATTCAGCCTAAAGTAAAAATAGTTCCTCTGCCTGGATGCTGCAAATATTTGACAGCTCGCCATTTTCTACACACCAGGCAGCCATATTGCAAATGTCATTTCCGCCTTTCGCTATCTTTTCATTTACTATCTGATCTGTGAAGCACGACATGGGGCAACATTGATTTGCAAGTTGCAACAATCGAGATAAAAACGGTACCGGTACCTATAACGAAAACGAAAAGGGAGCTAGTAGACGAAAAATTAAAAGCTTGGAACATGGAGCACCTACTGGAGGTATTTAAAAATTGAAGATTTTTCAACTTTAAGTACAGCATCGGACATAACTCAGCCATCTTCTCCTTGGACTTCAACACCAATATCCATTGACGAAGACTTCAAAAAAAACAATCCCATTCGTGTTTGAAGATCAATCAAATCAAAAAAAAAAAAAAAAGAAGATTTCTGAATCATATTATAGGGCTCGATATTATCTCCAATATTATACATCAGATTACGATATGGCAGTTAAATCAACTTCTAACTGTAAAGGTAGTGGTGATTGTTGGAATAGAGGGTGTAGACCTGATGATGTCAACAGAGACCTCTTATTGTCTCATAGCAATGGATCTGTAACTGGTTATGGATGTAGATCAGATTCGATTGGATGTGACACTTTTTGGTATGGCACGAAGTTTCATGCACATGGTACAAGTGGTCACTTAATTCAACTGGAGAAAAATACCCAGTATACACAAAGAGCTCAGAGATATGGGAAACCATTGTCACAATAGAATAAAAAGGTATAATCCTCAAGCATAGGGTCAGTCAATGTGAATAATCCAAAAATTAGCTTTAGTGGAATATTAGAAAACATACCATTGTATCTTGTAGGAAACGACCGACCAGTATTTCAAAAAAAAAAAAAAAAAGAAATCCAATGTCTTAAATTCTCTTTACGAAAGAATTCTTTTGCCGAAAAGTAATTCGAATTTCCGACCCCACTGTTTCGTGTAATAGACCCCATCGAACATATTGGTTCTGTCTTGGCGGAAGGTGTTAATTTAAGAAAGAAAAATAAAACAAAAGATAAAACCACAACAAATAAAAATCGCTGAAGTAGACCGCTGTACTTCACAGTGACCTTATGCATAAAGCCTAAAAGTTCTGAGAGTAGATTTCGCAAAAACAGACACCCCTGTGTTTGAATCGTTAGGAGAAATAAGGGAAGCATTGTATTAAAATATTATTGAAAGCTATAAAATGTAAGACAATAATTCAAAACCACAAAAACGGAAAATAAAATTCTAATAGAACAATCGAGACGATTGTTTTTTCTTTTCTTAAACGAAAGCCACAGCCAAATATATTGATAAATATATACATAAGTAAGCAGTTCACTGCATGCAAGCAGCGATAAAACAAGTACAGCACCGACCAAATGCCTATGTGAAAATGAACACGTTGGCATCGCGTGCGTTTCAATTCCTTTTTGTTTTTTCTCTACGTCATTACAAGAAGCAATTTCAATATAATGCGAAGTCGTTGCCACTCATATTATTGATTAAAGTGCAAGGGTTACGCGCAAGCAATCGATAGAAAAGCAATCGATATGGTGTATAAACAAATGCATGAACTTTTCATGTCGTCAATGGAGAGGATAGCTGCCTACTCCAGACAGCAGGGATTTGACGATGATGATAGGGAGATGCTCCAGGTTATGTTGGAACACCTGGAGGACAATTGGATGAAGTTGCAAACAAATGTGGCAAAATGGACAGCGAGTGTGCAAGGGGTGGAGAGTGCTGATGGAAGCAGGAGGATGCAGGAACGAAGGCAAAGCTGCGCCGTGTAATAAAAGAGCTAGGTCGCGAGCCAGGACGATACGAACCGACAGCCTCGACTTCAGCGCAAGCGATTCAGGTAGAAGTAAAGATGCCAGCGCAAGCAGAGGTCACCAACCAATGGGGACAGTTTGATGGGTCTTTGACCAAATGGCAAGGGTTCCACGATCGCTTTGTCGCGGCGGTCCATAATAATGATCAGGTGGCTCCGGCCTTCAAATTCCAATACTTGACCAAGTCGTTAACTGGAAAGGCCGCTCAGTTCATGGGCGAATGGCAGCTGACGGAAAGGAATATGTTGAGGCATGGGAGAGATTGCAGCAGCTCTACGACAGGAAGTATCAAACCTGTCGTGCATTGTTGCGGAATTTTACTGAGTTGCCAGCCTTGCAAGTTAATCCGAAAGCCGATGACCTCCAGAAGATGTCAAACGTGACTCATGAGACGTTGCGTCAATTGCGTGGGCAAGTGCAACCGGTCGAGCACTGGGACATGTTTGTGGTACACATGCTTCACGAGCGCCTCGACATGCTAAAGGGGACAGGTCAACATAAATTTATTTTTGATGTTATATTATGTTATTTGAGAGCATTTTCATCTCCAAAATCGCATACATGCTCATCCAATCTTGGACCTTCTGGAGATGACATCCCAATGTGTATTATATGTGCTCCGCATAAAATAAAAGAATACGCCTCTCATGTAATTGCTCAATGCGCCGAAACATATAGCGGATTAATGGTCGATTATAGAAATAGTATAACTTTTAAATCGGGTTATGTTGTAGAGCCGATACTTTATGCATATCGAGTGGCTTTGGCACATTTATCTGCCTTTGGCCGTATCGCCTCAACTATATACGTACTTACTATATACGTGATTAGATTCCCTAAACTATATATGATTGGTTTGAAACATGCGCCGTATGCACTTTTTGGACATGTGTCTCCATTGCTATGTATACTCAGACGCTAGGCAAAACATTAACTGATTTTCCTATCATCCGTTTATATGTAAGTGGTATTAATAAAACTATAAATGCAGTATTGTATCAAAGGATTTTAAATTATATAATCGGTTACTACACTAAAATAATTAAAGTTGAAAGTTTCTGTAACGCGCACGTTGCTGAAGAATTCATGAAGACTGAATGTATTGTGAAGTTTTTGAAATTTGGCACATTTATGCTATTTGGAGCAGATGGTATACAAACTTGTTCGGCTAGTTCAAAATAAATTTGATTCAAATAAGATATTCCCTCGTGTGTTTAAATTTCATAAAAATGAAACACCAGATAAAATTGACATCGCACCATTGGCGTTAATTTTTCATCGAAGTTTACTAGAACAACTAAATAAATTAGTTGTTAATTATTTTGAATCATTAATAACAGCTGATCAAATTGGAGCTATTGCACACTACATTGCAGCTATGAACGCACATATGGTTTGGCTGCAATGAGGTAATTAAATTGTTGTTCGTGTTAGGTAGCAGCTGTGTACCAGGCAGAGTACACACCGCAGAGGTAAATGGCAAGGGGGAGATAGCGAATGGCAAACAGCAATGTACATTGCTTATGGGCTGCACTCTGCACACGACACTGCAGCGACGAACGCGCATATGGTTTAGCTGTGATGAGGTAATCACATTGTTGTTATTGGTAAACAGCAGCATGGAAATCTCACCGTGCTTTATATGGGCTGCACACGTTACCAAGAGTAAAAACGAGTATAAATAGGGCGGTCAAATGATGGAAAATCATCAGGCCGCCGGCACAGTCCCAACAGCACAAGTCGCTCAAGAAGTTAATAAGGCAGCTAGTAAGGTAAAAGGTAAAATAATTAAAAAAATATATTTATTAAGTATTGTGCCACAGGGGGCAAAGAATAGTACCCGTGGATCCGACCGGCCATAGCTTGAGTTTCTACCCCACCAAGGCCCTCGTGGTGCTTGTCGTTTCTACCCCACCAAGGCCCTCGTGGTGCTTGTCGTTTCTACCCCTGCAAGGCCTTCGGGTGCTTGTTAACGCGGCTACCAATAGGGTGTATCGCCACGTTTGCCGTGCCACTGGTGGCCGAATAAATAACCAGACGTAATACAAATTTGTTTCTATTCTCCTAGGTGACAAGACTACTAGAATGACGACCTACTATACGGAGTACATCTAAGCCGCCCCAAAGTCTAGTGTCACCCATACCAGGATACAACGTTTTCCCGATACATTCGGAGGTACCAGATTTTACCGAACATCAGTATATATATGTTATAACAAAGAATAATAACAAGTATTTTCTAAGATACTTAACTTTTGCTTACACAAACGAAATGATAAACACTTTTGCTTATATTGAAATAAGAAATGATAAACACTTTTGCTTACATAAACAAATGATAAACACTTTTGCTTACTCTAAGATGTTGAAATGTAAAAGATAAATACCAGTTGTCTGGGACATTCTGGTCCGACTTATTTTAACTTTGAACCAATAAAGCTAACTTCAATCTAGAGCTCCGACTCTAGATTTCCTTTTTAAAAAGTTTTTCGTTTGATTTAAAAATAAAACTTATATATATATATATAAAATACATATATGTAACAATCCGTTATAAATTATAATACATATTTTAAAGGAAGTTCTATTAAAGAGAGAGTTTCTGACCATTGTAAATTTTTCGTGTGTTTATTTTACTCACCCTGGCCAGTCGCGAGTTTTACCCCAGCTGGAAACAAAAACACTTCACAATTTGGCGAATAAATAACCAGAGTATGGTGCATTATATAGTATGTTTATTACCCCTAACATAAAATTTAACGATATTAAGGACACTGATATTTCAGTTACTAATTATAAGTCATGTGTTCCCGCTTCAGGAGATATCGATAAAGATTGGTTAGATATGATGAAAGTAGCTAGTTTAAATACTCCTTCGACTTTGTATAGCGAGGATCATTCCACTATAAATGATATATTATCATATTCGGGGACCAATTCCTCAAATTTTTTAGATTATTATTTTTATATTTGCTTTGTTTACTATGCTTTCCCATATATTTTTTGGTTATGCAGTACATTTTTATCTATTATCAATTGTACTTATCAATTGTACTACGTATCGTATTCTCATCTGAAGAGGTAAGCTTCAGCTATAATGACTATTATGATAGTCAAAACCAACTTTATAACTCTCAGCAAAAAATATTAAAATAATAATTCAATGTATACAGAACAAAAACAAAAAAAAAAAAAAAATATGAATATTTCAAAAAAATAACTTAAAATGTTTTTGGTTTTTTATTGAAAATAGTTCTTCTCTGAATGCTTTTTTTTTGTTTCTTTTTAGAAAATCAAAATTGTGAGTGATATCACAACGCAAAATAAAAGGTTCAATTTAAAGGGGCGAAAATTGAATTTAAGATTCGCTCGATCCTCAAAAATGAAGAACCAACTTCGTGGGTAAAAGAGGCGGTGACCGAGATGTTGAAGATAGCTACAAGTGATCTAGCCCCCACAGATAAAATTGGGATAACTTTTTGTGGGAAGAATTTCTCAAGCGAGCGAGGAAGTGGCTAGATTAATATCCGGGATTGTGGAGATTTATCGTTCAACGATGTATGGACCATGATAGCCAGTATATTCCAAAGCAACTCAGAAGGGTTGAACACGGATCAATTTTGCTTGGAAGTAAGGGCTGTTAAAATGCCAAGAGGCAAAGGATCAATTAAGCCCTCTTCTATGTACAACACATTTGACGAAGAATGTGCTAAACGTAAGGGGATCTTACGTATTGAAAATAAGGACAACTTCTGTTTGGCAAGAGCATTGATAGTGGCCATGGCATATGTTAATAATGAAATGAAGAAAGGATGTTAGAAACGTCCAAACAGAAAAAGCTTTGAGACTCGTTGAACAAACAAAAATTAGTATACCAGAGGATGGTTGCGGGATTCATGAATTGAAAATATTCCAAGATCACCTAAAAGGGTACAAAATCACTGTGTTTGAGTATGACACCAAAGGGAGAAAAATAATATTTGAAGGTGTCTCTACTTTAATTTGCTATATCACAGGAACCATTATTGTGTTATCACATCGTTGACGTCAGCATTTTGTTGTAGTTACTACTGTTGTTCACACGACTCTGAATTGGAGTGCCAGTGTTAGCAGTGCCACTCCCCATCTAAATCTAAGATCTGGCACATTTTATTTTACCTTTCAAATCTCAGAGTCGATCGTCTTATTGCGACGACTCAATATTTTACCTTTCAAATCAGAGTCGATCGTCGTATAGCGACGACTCATTCATCAATCAACAGCCAACCAACATCGTGGAAAATTTAGTCTTGGGCCTTCTGCCATTTTCTTTCTATGCTGAGTTTTTGGTTATAATTACATTAAATTTTCTAAATCCAAAGTTTAACCCTTCAGGCCTAGTATATTAAAACTAATGTGCAAACTTTTTTTACTTAAATAAAATCCTACGTGTCATATCCAACAAAAGATAATTAAAAGGGCGTTTGTTTTCTTGAGGAAAGAAGGAATTCATCGGCAAGTGTGGTCAGTGGTCACACATTCATTTTGGTCTTCGTGCAGCAAAATATTAAAATAAACAAAGTGGTTTTCATTTGGAGTTGCCTAACTGTGGTCGGCATTTTCATTTCGTGTGTGGGCTACCGCAACAACTGTGAAATATGTCATGTGCCCTATAACACGAAAAACCATCATAGATGTGTACGTTCCTGCCCCCAATGTCAAAACAAAACAGCTTGCGTTAAAACATCCTGTGAGATTTTATGTGATAATTGCTATTGAAGCTTCAGAGGAAAGCAGTGTTCCGATAACCACAAAGCAGGTGGATCTACGAGTAACAATTCTATTTGGGAACAGATTAAAAGATGTTCTTCATGCTTAAAAACATACGCATCACATCGAGAACATTATTGTGATGTATACTTCTGCAAACAATGTGACAAGAATGTACCAAGGGATCATCATTGCTATATTCAACCAGACCAAAGAACACCATGTTCCAAAAACTGCCTATACGAGTACATATTCTACGACTTGGAAAGTCGGCAAGAAAAAGAAATTAAAAGTAGAGCTAAACTACACGAACCCAACTTATGTATATTCAAACAGAAATGTGATCAATGTATAGATATACGAAATCTATTTTTCTGTCAGAAATGTAAGCATTCACTACACATAATACGTGAACAAGAAGAAAAAGAAGGATATGTAATAAAAAAGTTTTTGGAATATATTTTAAATGTCGGATAAAATTACAAACATGTGACTCTGATAGCGCACAATGGCCAGTGTTGATGCGACGAACGCATCCCATCAGATCGATAGCTCCACCGGCCGATATATGGGGCCAGCTACGAACAGATCGCTGCTAACTTCGCGGCAATATGCCACCGCCACCAACTTCACTTCGTAACGAGATTATTTAAGCCTTTTTAACTACGAGGGCCGAAGAAGTCAGACGTCAACTCCCAATTCCAACCAACAACCAGCCTTTATTCCTCTAAGCTTTAGACTAAGTAAGTTATTGTAATATACAATTATATATATGATTATTATTATACAATTACGTAATAAAGGTTTTGTAACCAACTAAATACTGAGCACCGCTGTGTTTTGTTGTGGTTCACAAAGAAGTCGAAGCAGGGCTGCGACCAACTTGCCCAACAGCCAGGCTTATGATCATCAATTTATTTTAAATTATGTACTGCAAAAAACAAACCTTAACCCCGAATCACTTATGCGTGGAACTAAAATAATTTTAATGGAGATTAGTAATGTCAAATTTCTAGACTCATTAAATTATTTCCCAATGGCTCTATCAAAATTACCCAAAGCATTCAATCTACCATCAGTGTTAAACAAAGGTTATTTCCCTCATTTATTCAACATGAAAATAAATGAAAAATATACCGGGAAACTACCGGCTACTGAATTTTATAGTCCGGATACAATGAGAGTAGAGGAGCTAAATAATTTTTTGAAATGCCATTCAGAGCATGTAAATGATAATTTTGTAATGCAGTAAGAGCTTGAAGAATACTGCAAGAGCGATGTAGAGATATTGACCAAGGCATGTTTAGCATTTAGAAAATTATTTCTTATGCAAAATAATACTCTTTATATATTTGCTTTGTTTTTTTTATTTCGCAAGAATCTGTATTTTACCTCCTGAGTGATGTGGAAAGAAATACACTAGAATAGTTTTACTCCTTATTATTGCTTTGTTCACTATGCTTTCCCATATATTTTTTGGTATGTAGTACATTTTTATCTTTTATTAATTGTAATTGTATCGTACAGAGTAAGAAGAGTGTAATACCTACATACTCCATGAAGAAGTTCATGTATTGTATTTTAATGTAAATGTATAATATGAGAAGAAACTCATGATAGTAATAAACTTGGGTTTTTAGCCATGATGGCTTTTCCCAATAGAAAAATTTAGCCATTGTAAGCGTTCATGAGATGCCTGTCATTTATTACAATTCGACGAACGGTTGAAGTTTGTTGCATGCCGAAGAATGATAAGTGGCACTGCAAAAGTGTTCTTACGTACAATAGTGGCTGTCAATAATGATGATTTAAAAACGGCACTATTGCGTGAATTTGAAAAGCGATACACGACACAAGAAGTGTACCAACAATTACGAAATCGTAGAATGCGCTAAGTACACACGAGCCTTGCCGGGAGTCCTATACGGCCCCTCCTCCACAGTTATTAATGGCGATTGTCGCCGAAATTAGATGCATGATTGAGAAACAGAATTTTGTGTATTATTGATTGATAGAAATATTATATATATTGAAATGTTGTGGGTGATTGCGAGTGTTTTCGCAATATCTGACAACGCCCAGAAAATATACATAAAGCAAAGAAAAAGTGTGTGATTATTTCAGATTTTTTACGACGCTAACCAACAATAAATGGCGTGCAAACACACGACCATCTAGCGTTGAGAATTAATTGGTCGTTAGAACAAAAAGATTATAGGTTGTGAGATGAAATAATATTGGTAAATGATTTGAGCTATTATTGTAGTATATACACAACCCGGTAGACTAGATTTAGTCTAGGATCTAGAAATAAGATTCCACTTCTATATGACCTGATACGACTATCACCTAACTTTCAAAACATGTCTGAGTTCGACATCACCCAACATTATAAAAATAAGTTTTTACTCTAGGAGGGCTCTGAGAGGGAAGAGAAGTTTTGAAGATGATATAGAAGATCCCATCATTCCGGAAATTCTCGATACATCCTCTTACCTTCCTACTATGTCTATTTATCAATCATCAACCGAATATTTCTAGAACAAAATGCACTTCTGACAGCTCTCATCCACTTATTACCACTCAAGATTTTTTATATCTAGAGATGTCGGGTAAATTTATGACCGATTTTACCAACATTAGTCAATCATCGGTGTTGATTCCGTTGGTGAATTAAAATCAAGTTGTTGGCTTAACACCGCCAGTAATTTGCTTCTGGTTCTCAAATCGGGATCTTTACTTGTTGGTTCGACTTAGATAGCGTCTGCGTTCGATACTTTGTTTTTCTGTGTTTGAGATTCGTAAGGTCAGCTAAATTTATAAAATTTGTTGGCAACATTAGTCAATCATCGGCGTTGGTTCCGATGGTGAATTAAAATCAAGTTGCTGGCTTACAACCGCCACTAATTTGCTTCTGGTTCTCAAATCGGGATCTCTGCTTGTTGGTTCGACTTAGATAGCGTCTGCGTTCGATACTTTGTTTTTCTGTGGTTGTGATTCGTAAGGACGGGTAAATTTATGACCGATTTTACCTACATTAGTCAATCATCGGAGTTGATTCCGTTGGTGAAACAAAATCAAGTTGCTGGCTTACAACCGCCAGTAGTTTGCTTCTGGTTCTCAAATCGGGATCTATACTTGTTGGTTTAACTTAGATAGCGTCTGCGTTTGATACTTTGTTTTTCTGTGTTTGTGATTCGTAGGGTCGGTTAAATTTATGACCGATTTTACCAACATTAGTTAATCATCGGTGTTGATTCCGTTGGTGAATTAAAATCAAGTTGCTGGCTTACAACCGCCACTAATTTGCTTCTGGTTCTCAAATCGGGATCTCTACTTGTTGGTTCGACTTAGATAGCGTCTGCGATTGATACTTTGTTTTTCTGTGTTTGTGATTCGTAATGTCGGGTTAAATTATGACCGATTTTAGCAACATTAGGCAATCATCGGCTACACTATCTCAAATACAAGAGTTTAAAAGATGGCTACTTCAAAAGATATAATTTTCAAAGTCTCAGATGATGCCCAAATTAATCTAAAACCAAGGGTGTGTGCGAAGACCGTAGTTTACCCTTGTGATTGGTTCAAAGATAATGACGGACTGCCCCGAACAAAGATAACAATCGGAGTGGGGGCTTCATTGAAGGATGCAAGAGTTAGGTTATGGGACTTCTTAAACGTCCTTTTTAACTTATTAAAAAGAGAAAATCGAAGTGGTAGTCCCACACTCACAGCTACAAGTGAATAAAAAGTAAATCCTCGGAGAGGTACAGTGAACCATATTAAAATATTTAATTTGAAGGTATTCATTAAGTTATTTGTGTCAATAACATTAAATTGATTTCTTGCGAAAATGTCAAGATCAAACAGGAACTTTGGTAGAAATAACCAAAATGGAAACTGGCGTCAACCAGCCCAATTCCAAAATCAACAACAACAACAATTTGGATCTTATCAACAACCGATGCAGCCCATGGAAATTCCTTCACCACAGCGTCGAGCTTTCCAACATCCACGAAGGGGTGGAATCTCTAGAACTAAGGAGAATGTTAGAGCCCCCATCGTTGCTGTCGATTCTTTGCCAGGAGGTCAGCATTTGTCAAAAACAAATTCTGAGCTAAAGAATGATCCATTGTATTTAGAGGCGTTCTTCCCTACACCGTCTGAAGAATTGAGACCTATTGCCGAAGAACTTAATCACTTTACGGGGTTTGGTGGTTTCCCGGCTATTGTAAAGGAAAGTTACGAAAACTTTTGCGCGCATAATTTAAATTTTAAGCGTTCGATAAATTTATCCTGTTACAATTATTATTTAACCGTCCTCGCTTGGGCGCGTGTTTTATATCTTAAGAAGATGAATAAATATTATCTAACTACTGCAGAGTTAGAGTTCGTATCAATGATTTATGAACAAGGAAACTTCGTATTGCCGAAAAGCGTTGGCTTGTATTTTTCGGGCTTTGGAAATTTCACAGTCCCTTCAGGACCTGAAAGTAAGTATAATACAAAGCCATATACTTACGATGAATCTGGATATTTTGAATTAATGGCTACACGGTACTATTTAACCGCTGATTACCCTAACATATCCATAGCAGCGCAAAGGGTCATGCAAGATTTGATGTATACTAATGATCCCGAGAATCCAGAATGGAATCCTAATGATATAGAAGCTGAATGGACAAATAGATGTATAGGTTACGAATCATCCCAATGTGTGGAAAGTATGCAATTAGCAGTCATTCATCGTGCTGGAATAACTGCTCAAAATTTTCCAAGTGATGTTACACAATTTTTAGTTAATGTACGACTCATGGGATCGGTACAAAAGTACATGTTGGAGGTGCTAAGTTTGGAATCAAGTCCCGTTCCAACAAATTTAACTGGATCACAAGGACAATTTGTAATTCAGAACACTACTGATTCTCATACTCAGTTAGCTGCATGTGATGATGTTGGATCAGTCAATTTTGTCTCGGAGTCTCCTTTGGTATGTCCAGGCTCTTTAGCTTATTTAGGAGGAAGTTTTCTTTATAGAATTAAGAAAAGTTAAAAAAAAAAAAAAAAAAAAAAAAAAAAAAAAAAAAAAAAAAAAAAAAAAAAAGCACCACCTTACGTCGCCCTGGAGTACTTGTATCTAGTGTTCCCCACTATAACAGGGGATTTAACAGCAGAGTGGGTATCATACAAGCGATCCTTTTCTGGAAAAATCAATCCACTATCGCTAATTAGTGTAGACATCGATGAAATCGACAAACCTTATAACCCTAAAATCATCGCTGAATGGTCTATGTATGGATACCAAGCAGATGTGTACTTGTTAATTTATTTAACAGGCTTATACAGATACATGAATGCGAACCCCAATCAACAAACTGAATTATCCACTCGTGTGAATACAGTTGCTAGTGATAAGATAAGTGATATGCATTATGTTTGCTTAGGATATCTTTTCTAGCAAACAAGAGCGCACACACAAATTGAGATAACAAGCAACTGATTACTTGCGCTTGGGTCCAGAATTTGTGTGTGTGTGTTTTTGTTATCCCTTATCGCTATCACAAAAACAGTATATATAAGCGTAGGTTAAGATTTTATATTTTAGTTTTGAAATAAACAGCATACCGACAGTACTTCTCAGTGTTTGTCTTTTAACTCGCGGTTCTGAAATTTCCCCCCATCAGAGGTAAGGAATTTAGGAACAACCCAAGCTTAGCGATGTCCCTAGATTCTAGTCACGCGAATCTAATAAAAGACAATCCAGCATTTGAAATGATGATCGGGGCTCTAGATGTTTCTAAAGAAGTTCCCCCGTCATCCTTTCTCTCCGACTCAAATAGGTACCGTTACCATCAGGTATGCAGGATTTTCGGGTTTGTCAACGTTATATTGCCTACGAGATACTCTATCAAAGCCCACTATAAGCTGTGACGATGCGTCACTTTTTTTTTGCCACCGCCGAACCGCCTACATCTCACCCTACGAGCCGTACCAGATAATCACAATGCCATAAGTAAGACATGGGCACTGAGGAATAAACGACGCAGCCAAGTGAAAGCATGCGCTACTACACAGCAAACACCAAAGACCTATTGTAGGCGCATACACATTATTCAATTGGTGCACATCACGACTTCGGCTCCATACAAAAATTAATTCAATCCAGCAGCGACAAGCACTCTGCCATCTGCGATGGAATTAATTTTTCTCATGTGCGGTGGTATGTAAACAACGAGAGGTGAGCGTGTGGTTGGGTGAAACAATGTAAATATTTCACTTACTCAGTACACCTCACACTTACTCGTGACCCCGAACGTTATAAGTACAAGTGGATTTTGGTCGAAAATTCAGAGAAGAAATTACCAATGTTAATTGTGGGAATACCACTTTAATATTATTCTTTCACTTCTCCTTTTCTACGTCGAACCTGGAATTATTCGGTCGGTGATCTTAAGGTCCCCCGATTAATTTCCCAATTATCTTCTTGATTTTCTCAACGGTGCTCTCAAGGGGCCCATTGTTAAATTCCCCGTCTACTCCTCACCGAATTTTTCGACCGGTGCTCTTAATGGGCCCGAACGTGAGATTAGTCATATACCCTATAATAAGTTCATAATGTCCCTTTTAAGAGTTATACTACTGCTTACTATTATAAGCCGAATATGGTCAGTCCCCGTTGAAAATACGTCCCTGCTTTTGATTCGCTCTTGTCAATAATCGAGACAATCTACTCATGTGACCACCACCCCGCAAAAATTATTAACAACCATCCAGGAGACTTCAGGTCCTACCATCAATGCATAACATTACACAATACTGAGAATGAGTTAATCAGTGATTATTATCAAATGCCATTTAAAAGAATTAATAATACTCTATTCATGTCAGGAGTAGTGCTTGGGAAATTCACCTCCCCCGACACATGCGAAGGAGAACTTTACCGCCATAACACCTTTACTTACAAGAACGTTGCAGTGATGACTAATATTACGGCAGAACTTTCGACATTTACCACAAAAATTGAACATACTACTCACAAAATCCACCATGCAATACTAAAGGGTTGCAAGTATAAAAGCTACGAGTGTACTAAACATGGTGTCCTCTAGTCATTGTTCAAAAGGGAAGAATTTCCGAAACTCGCTCAGGTGTTTCAATCATCATTACGATGAAATAAACAACTCCCCGGATTTCCATATGGTCCTGACTCTATTTTATGAGTTTGTTAGCCAGACTGTCAAGCTAGATTACATTTCCGGATTGATCCATTTATTGGAGTCTCGTTTAAAGTAGATGTCTCTAAGACTTGATCTGACTCATGAGAAAAAAATGCCAGATTGAAAAACTTAAAACTGAAATACATAGGCTGTAACGAGGCATTTGAGAACCTCGTTACATGCTTTGAATTCATCTCCTCAACACCTGTGTGCCGCCATCTAGCGCATTAAAATGGAAAGACACCCCTCATCCGATACACCAACCGGGGGATAATTATATAGCCAAGACACAGTACCTGGTGGTGGAAAGTATGCAAGTTGTACAACGGAGGTAAAAGGCTAACCTCACCACCATTGATGGTGGATATTGGGTAGGCGGTAATACCACCCAACGACCAACTCCCCATGCACAAGCAGTGCATGCGACGACGGTCGACAGAGCTCGATGGTGAGTTTATTTAGTTTCAAAGCAATGTCGTATAGGCAAGCATATGCACATTGTATTTATTTCCTTAGCGATATCATATGGACAAGCAAATGTATATCAGGTAGGGAGATTATATGGGAGTAAGGCATTTCCCCATTAAGTTATATGGGATGCGCACACGGCACCACACTGAGCTGCGGGTATAAATAGAGCGGCTCAGTGCATGGAAAAATACAGTTTGCCGGTGTCTGCCAAGAGACACACATCTCCTAAAGTAACCAGGAAAGCGACCAAGAGGAATCCAGGAAACCGAGTAAGGCATAAAGGGTGTATGTTGTATGATAGTAAGTTCGTTTTGCCTAAATATATTTATTAAGTATTGTGCCACCAGGGGCAAAGAATAGTACTTGGCGATCCCACAGCTACAGCTGTACCGAGGTCTTCGGACGTGCTCGTGTTTCACCTACCGGGGTCTTCGGACGCCTGTGTTTCACCTACCGAGGTCTTCGGACGCTTGTGTTTCACCTACCGGGGTCTTCGGATGCCTGTGTTTCACCTACCGAGGTCGTCGGACGCTCGTGTTTCACCTACCGGGGTCTTCGGGCGCCTGTGTTTCACCTACCGAGGTCTTCGGACGCTCGTGTTTCACCTACCGGGGTCTTCGGACGCCTGTGTTTCACCTACCGAGGTCTTCGGACGCTCGTGTTTCACCTACCGGGGTCTTCGGACGCCTGTGTTTCACCTACCGAGGTCTTCGGACGCTCGCGTTTCACCTACCGGGGTCTTCGGACGCCTGTGTTTCACCTACCGAGGTCTTCGGACGCTCGTGTTTCACCTACCGGGGTCTTCGGACGCCTGTGTTTCACCTACCGGGGTCTTCGGACGCCTGTGTTTCACCTACCGAGGTCTTCGGACGCTCGTGTTTCACCTACCGGGGTCTTAGGACGCCTGTGTTTCACCTACCGAGGTCTTCGGACGCTCGTGTTTCACCTACCGGGGTCTTCGGACGCCTGTGTTTCTCCTACCGAGGTCTTCGGACGCTCGTGTTTCACCTACCGAGGTCTTCGGACGCTCGGACGCCTACGAACTCAGACTCACTTCCGGCTGCCTATAGGGCGAATGCGCCGTGAGGTATTGACCTGCTAGGGGCAGTAATCCCCTCTAACGCAATACATATTAATCTTTTCTCCCCCTGTAGATATTGAAGACTAGTACAAGCCACCAGCCGATAGTCGTGGATCTGCCCTGGGCCTGAGAAAATCCCGGCCATTCCAAACTCCAGTACGGTGCTCCACAAACCGAAGGCACCGCAACGAACGATACCAAAAATATACATATATATACTCTTTTGTCAATTATAATATAAAAAAATCTATTAAGTTCTAATAAAAGAGAATTTCTTTGACCTTTGTGAAGTTTAGTGTTTTTCTTCACCTGACCTTGGCTAGCCGTGAGCGATACCTCGGCTGGAAAACTAAAAACACGTCACAAGGCTCAATGAAAAAATGAAAACCTTGACAGAGGTTAACTCAATTTCACATGCTGAGACAGAACATGAAAAGAGTACTTTACATTTCATTTGCAGGGAACCTTCACTGCTGCCACACCTAATCGGGATACAAGCCACCAAAAAGATTCTATTGCTAGTTGATCCAAACTATCTTCGTCAACGTATGTCTATTGATTACAGAGTTCAACTCTGCTCCTCCATACACAACTTTCATTAATCATTAAAAGTGAATATTATGACACCACACAAATCCAACTGACAGTGTTTTGGGGTGATTTGGCGGAAAAGCTTAGCAGCATAAAGCCTTCAAGCCGTGATGGAACTGACTGGTCAAAGGTTTGGAATGACAAAAAAATACGTCGTAAAAAAAAACTGCAGCAAAACAATAAACGCCTTAATGGTACTGGAGGTGTCCTGAGCAAAAGCGAAGAAAGCATTGCAGAAATGCTTCAAATCCAAGTGCCACAGGATTATTTTGCTTTTGAAAACGAAACTCAACCGTTGTTCAAATCAGAAATAATCCTAAACTTTTTAAACTAACTTACTACATGCCCATAGCTCTATTACTTTCGTGGTGCCTGAACGATGAGTTTTTTGTGTTTCATGTTGGCATCCTGCTTTAGTTTTTTCGCCGTCATCGCATTGCATGGCTTTCTCGTTCTTCTTCTGTCGGCCATCTACAAATCAAGTCGTGTGCATAAAATTAAAATTATCTTAAACCAAAAAAAAAAAAAAAGTAAAATCTATTTTCGATGAAATGGCTGTGCAACAGGAGAAGGAATATAACACCAAAGATGACATTCAGCATGGATATACTGACTTTGGTGAACACAGACTTATTAATCAAATAGCCTCCAAAGTAATGGTTTTTACTTTGCGAGGGCTTAATAGAAATTGGTAGCAGACAGTCAGCTACTACGTGGGATCGCCAAGTGGCATAGTACTGGCTAAAGGAAACTTTAGAGAAAGTGCTTGAATGTGGGTTAAACGATGTTGCCCACAAGCAGCGACCAGGGTTCGAACAATGTTCTGGCGTACAAAACACTCGGAGTGGACTTCGAAACAGGAGCAGATATGCCCTTTATAGAAATAGGCAATCAACAAATTTTCCTCCTGTATGATTACTGCCACATATTTAAGAGTGTGCAAAACCATCCTGGTTAAACAGAAAATAAAAATCAATGACGATATTGTGGACTGGGATGTAATCGACAAGCTGTATAAAGAAGATTCGAAACGAGTCTTTCGAGTTGTATCGTACGAGTACGAGTTTTTAAATACAACGCCAATCTATTTTATATATATTATACTATAATTTATATATGTATTGGTACGAGGAGAAAAGGAGATAATTGAATTTTTTAGCTATTGTTTTTTAGTCTACTTCCGCAAGTCAGCAGAGCAAGTAATAAGTTTTCTTGTGTGCTCTCACCAAGCGTATGGACATATGTGTGTATACGAAAGCAATGGGTAAGCGAAATGACTTGTTGCTGGGTAGGCCGTAGACATTAACATGAACCATAGAGAGCACACAGCGTAATCATTTGTTTTTCAGACAGCAAGGAAAGCGGTTGACATAGTCTAGCAGTATATAATTAACAAATTAAATTTTTTTCTATGCGAATTTTGATTTTGGATCTATTTTTGTTGTTGAGTCAAACAAATTGAAAGCAAAGATAAACAAACGCAAGCATAAATTAAATTGGATTAAGTGCAAGCATAAATTGAATCCAATTAAAGAAAGCGCAAGGGTTACGGAAGCAAGGGTTACGGAAAGGAATTAAGAATTAAGAAAGCAGAACGAAAGGTAAAGAAAATTAGAATATTCCTAGAAAGTGATCAGTGCTGTGGGTTAAAGCTATATATATATCGATGTCGCTATTTTAATTTTTTTTCTTTCTTCACTGTGTGTCGCGTAAATAGGTAGCGAAGCGTTATTATTTTTTTTTTTTTTTTTTTTGGGCGTTAAGTGTTATGTGTATAGTGAAATGTATGTGTGATTGTTAGCCGGCATGATTGATACAATTTGCATAATTGGTTGATAGAAATAATTAAACAATAAATGCGGGTTATAAGAATAATTCAGTGACACAAATACACAGTGATTAATAGGTAGTAAATAATAATATGCACATAGAGTCGATAGCGAGCAAGCGATGTAGCCAACCGCAAGCGAGAGACAAGGGGACAAATATATTTATATGATAGAGACAGTTTTGAATGTTGGTTACACACAAATTATTCCGAATTTCTACGAGATTCGATGAATGGGCAAGTTAATAACGAAAGCTGCATGCAATTCGATAGCGCTAGCATAGGAAAAATGACAGATGGTAATTTCCACAGGGCAAGGGATTGAAGATTAGCTGCTAGCATTTTTTAAGAAAAATATAAATAGTTAACTCACAGTACGCTGATCACTTAGGAAGGTTTAGTCAAGTTGGTTGTGCATTAGGGATATATATTTATATTATTTTTTTATATATATAATTGACAGCAACAATATGGTGTATGAACAAATGCATGAGCTTTTCATATCGTCAATGGAAAGGATAGCTGCCTATTCCAGACAGCAGGGGTTTGACGATGATGATAGGGAGATGCTCCAGGTTATGTTGGAACACCTGGAGGACAATTGGCCAGCTGCAAAGGAGATGCTAGAGTTCATCGATAAGCAGGCGGCTGCTAACGTCCAGGAAGTAACAAGTCAGCGCCACAGAGCAGTAGAGCGCGATGGATCGCGAGGGCGATTCAATAAATTCGAAAGCGAGAAGAATCCAGGGTCCAGCAAGCAAACTACGAAAGGGAGCGAACAGCCAATCGCCAAATCGACAGCGAGCCAGTCAAGAATGAACAGGTGGTGCGAAATGTGCAACGGGAATCACCAGCTATATCGTTGCGAGAGATATTTGCAACTGAATCAAGCGGAAAGGAGGCGCCTTATAAGGATGAAGGGACTATGCGAGAACTGCCTGAAGAAAGGGCATGATGTGCCACGATGCTTCCAAACGCATTGCCCCAGATGCCCAAACAGGGTAAAGCATAACAGCACGATATGTCCGCAAGTGGAAAGGCTAAAGGTAGAAGCTACGTCGACAGCAAACACTGCAAGTTTGAAGCGCAAGGGTGATTGACAACTAAAGGTGCTGAAAGCCAAGCAGCCAAAGTTAAATTACAATGTTAATTCAAATAAATTTAAAGCGCAAGCATACACGAATGTTTTTAATTTTTAAAGGAGAAAGTAAGGTAAAGAGTGAGAGTACTTTGTTGCCAACGATGCTAGTTAGAGTAGAGCTCTTTGGTAAGCTTTTAGGGCCGATTAGGGCTCTCTTGGATTCAGGGGCACAACCAAACGGCGCAAGGGTTCGTATAGCGCCATGGTTTGACTCAGAAGTGTTCATAGAAGAAGAGTTTTGGGTTTTACCTAAGGAGGCAAATTGGTCTTTGATAGTTCCGCAAGCTAATGTGCAAGCATTAAATGCAAGCTTTACAGGTCCGCTAGCTGATCCATCTTACTGGAAGCGGAATGAGGTGGATGTTGTATTGGGTGCTAGTTTTTTCGCAAAGGTGATGGTACGGTAAATATCGAAAGGGACAGGAGCGATAGCTACAGTAGAGACAGCATACGGTATAGTATTGTTTGGAACACCACCGAACCAGAATCGTGATCAGCTTGATGAGGTGCCGGCATTGAAATGCGCAGAATTAGACAATCTCGACGTTCTGGTAAGGCAAATGTGGGAAATGGAACAGCTAGGTTCAAGAAATGTCAGAACCACAGAGGAAGAAGCGGTAGAGAGCAATTTCATTAATACAGCTAAGCGAGATAGCGAAGGACGATTTGTTGTAACCATTCCGATTAAGCCTGACGTAAAGGACATAGGAAGCTCAAGGGAGGTTGCATTAAGAAGATTCTTTTATTTGGAAAAGCGGTTACAAACGGAGCCAGCCTTACGTGAGCAATACGTTAAGTTCATGCAAGAGTACGAAAGCTTAGGTCACATGATGAAGGTAAAAGATTTACCAGAGAAGGGCAAAATGTTGTACTATATCCCACACCATTGTGTGACAAAGAAGTTCAGAGTAGTCTTCGACTGTAGTTGTCGTACAGATAAGGGAATTTCTCTGAATGAGGTCCAACAATTAGGCGAGAAACTACAACGTGATCTCTTTGAAATAATGATGCGTTTCAGAAGGCACCGGATAGCTTTTAGCGCCGACATCAAGATGATGTTCAGACAAGTACGGATAGCACCACATCAGTGGGACTTACAAAGAATATTCTGGAGGGAGTCTCCAAAAGAAAAATTGCAAGAGTATTGGTTGACTGTTGTTACATACGGAATGACATCATCGGCTCACAATGCGGTACGAGCGTTAATACAATGTGATTGGAAAACGTCAGAAGAGAGTGCCAGCAAGACACACGCAAGCAAAAGATGAAGAGCATTTATCACTGATGACAGCCAAGATATACCCAGAGAACATCACAGAATCTGACGAACGAAAAACCTGCAAGGATAACTTCTGTTTTGTCGGGACTGTATCGTACGAGTACGAGTTTTTAAATACAACGCCAATCTATTTTATATATATTATACTATAATTTATATATGTATTGGTACGAGGAGAAAAGGAGATAATTGAATTTTTTAGCTATTGTTTTTTAGTCTACTTCCGCAAGTCAGCAGAGCAAGTAATAAATATTGGGTTTTTTACCAGTGCGGTTTTTCCCAATCAAAAAAAATACTTTGTGTTTTATTTTTAAGGTTTTCGATCCTAAACACGAGTCTACCACAAGCTAAAAGAATCACATATAACTCCGAAACCTTTTGAGAAGTTTTCGGAAAAACTGGCAACTCAAATTTTCAGCTTTAACGTGTACACAGGAATTTTGTGTGGCATCAAATGCAACGTGTACAAAACTCAGGGGCAAAAGAAAGTGGCCGAGTCAACAGCTGCATTCATTAAGCGAATGATGCTT
Organism: Melanostoma scalare; assembly: GCA_949752695.1. NCBI lineage: Eukaryota > Metazoa > Arthropoda > Insecta > Diptera > Syrphidae > Melanostoma > Melanostoma scalare. Next base: position 157,443,654 of record OX456986.1, read on the forward strand.
TAAATAACGGTCAGCTTTATTCAAAAAATCCAAACAAGAAAGTGCTATTGGATGACACCGACACTTTAGAATATCTGAAAAATTTCATTGACTGAATATCAGATTGGAGATCTGATGGTAAACATAAAGTTCCATATTGCTTTAAAAGATTAAATCAAACGCTTAGAGGAATAGTTCAGATGTGGCGGCATCTTAAAAGTGATGAACAGAACTATATCCTGTTGTCTCACCTCAATACCGATGTCGCAGAAAATCTTTTCGCAATGGTGCAAAACAATTAAGGGACTTACGACAAAGAGTCATCGGTAGGGAGATTTTTTCGCAGTTTAAAGCTTATCATGTTCCAACATTATAGCTCAGCAGAACATTCTGGATATGAAGATGCTGGAGCGGAACCTCTAATTGGAACAAACGACTTGGCAAAGGAGTTAAGTTCGACTTCAGAGATTTGAAAACCCTTGGAAGCATGTAAATTGTAGTAGTAGCGAGGTAAACCTACCAGAGACAAAATCGTTAAAAAACGCATTTTGTATTTTACCTCCTGGGTGATGTGGAAGGAAAAACACTAGTTTTACTCTTTATATACCTAATTGAAATGTTTTTTATTTCGCAAAAATCTGTATTTTACATGTGGAAAGAAATACACTAGACTAAATGGACTGATCAAGTTAATCAAGCTGATCAAATTGATCAGAATATGTTAGAGAGTACTGCTAAAACAGATACTATTGAACCATCTATTAGCGCTAGTGCTAGATTAGCCGCTTTAGTAAGGCTACCTAATGCTAGACCTATGTCTAATGCTGATTATAAAGTAGTTTCAAGGAAAACCACTGTGGCGGATATGATGCGTGATCATATTTTTGGTCCATCGAATGGAGTGATGTTTACTCCTCGATATAATTTCTTCTCATGCCCGTTATCCGCGGAAAAGGATCCATTGACACATATTAGTTCCATGCCATGGTTTAAAAATGCTAAAGGGGACAGGTCAACATAAATTTATTTTTGATGCTATATTATGTTATTTGAGAGCATTTTCATCTCCAAAATCGCATACATGCTCATCCAATCTTGGACCTTCTGGAGATGACATCCCAATGTGTTGCATAAAATAAAAGAATACGCTACTCAAAGTTCGATGTTTAATAGTGATGATAATAGGTCTATCATATTTGATAATAAGTGTTGTGTATACATCCGAACCATACAAGGCTTGTATGCTTGTATTCTGCTTACCTTCAGCCAGTTGTAAACATTTTACAATCAAAGAAGCCCGACTTGCTTGCTTGCAAAGAACAAATCCATAGAATTACTTCTTTAGCGAAAGATCATCGAACGAATGCTGATTCAGACATCGAAGAACTGTTGTCGGATTCTAAGGCAATTGCAGAGGAACTTGGATTAACACTTCAGAAACCCAGAACTATCAACCGTCAACAAAACCGCTCAAATCATCCTTCATCGAATGACGTTCAATTTTGGAAGATATCAATTCTAATTCCGTACTTGGATTCCCTAATTAATGCATTAGAAAGAAGGTTTCCAGAAGAAAATTTGCCTGCATACTCTCTGTTTCACTTACATCCAGCCAACATGCTAGAAATGAACATTCAAGAGTTCAAGAGCAAAACAAAGGACTTCACTAAATTCTACAATCTTCAAGGTTTCGATGGAGAGGCTGAATTGTGGTACGATTTCTGGAAAAAAAACAAAAATTGAGCTCTCACGATCTGCAACAAATAGAATTATGTGATCTCGTGAAGGAGGCGGAAACGTTTTATCCAACAACGATGCAAGCCCTTCATATCGCTCTAGCCTTGCCTTGTACAACAAGTTCTATTGAAAGAACTTTTAGTACTTTGAGAAGGGTGAAGACTTGGCTCCGTTCGACTATGGGTGAAAATCGTTTGAATGGTAAGAAAAGGACTCTAAAATGAATTGATCATTTATTTATTGTATCAATTAATAAAATACGTTAACTTGCAGGATTATGTATGCTGAGTGTCCACAGGAAAATGGTTCAAGAAAATGAAAAAAATTACGTGGAAAAAGTTTTGGAAAGATTCGCTGAAGATCCACGCCGTTTAGCACTTACATAGATGCATAATGTATAAAGGTTCTTATATGTTTCAATAAAAAAGTGGAATATTCATTTACATAATTAAACGTGTGAAAAAATTTTGCCCCCCCCCCCCTTGAAAAATTCTGGCTACGCCCTTGATACAAGCAATCATCCATTCAGTTTGTTGTATAAACAAAACAAATCATTTTTCATTTTCCGATAATCTGAAACCACTTGTGCATGCTGATGACATATTAATGAATGAGCGCATGCACATAGTGAGTCAAAGAAGAGCATAGTAAATTTTGTTTGTGACCCACTGAACACATTGCACTGAGGGATCATGTTGCACTAGAATGGATCGAAGAATGAGTCCATTCTATGCGAGTGAGAAATTGAGAACCAAAGTGCATATGAGTTCAATTGAGTCATATTTTGTATTTTGTATTGTATTGAATAAAATTGAAAGCAGTATATAAAGGGGTGCATTTTGTAAAATAAAGTTAAGTTTGAACATAGACAAGTTACGTTGAGTTTTCACTTCATTCGACTGGCGAGCTCAGTATTGTAACAGGCCATATACATTATACACCCAAAGAGAAACACTCAACACATTGATGTAGCTACCGGTGGTCGACAGAAGGTGTCGGCGCTGATGTAATCAGCCCTTAAGAAAAATTGTCGCTAGTCGACACAGAGGGCACTTAATGCAACGACGTGTTTGCTTGTTATTGGTTAGCCAATCACAGTGCTCGTTCTATTTGAAATTTTTTGACAGTGAGAAAGGCAGAGTCGATTTCGTTTTTTCATTAGTTCAGTCTTTATAAAAATATCATTGTATGTATATGGTCGGAAAAGAAACAAATTTTTAAACCGCACAGTAACCACACAGAAAAATGTAATCCCACAGTAAAACGAGTAAAAAGAAAATGTAAAATAAATCTATGTTTTAATAATGAAAATAACGCGAATGTTTTTATTCAGTACCCGAAAGAAATTAAAGACAAATTTCGCCAGTCGTTTTTACATTTTTTACAGAAGGTATAGATAAAACAAGTCAGTAAAAATCGGTACGCGCAACAGAAAGGTTGTTTTGAAAGAAATAAAGTAATATTATATTAAAAAATAAAGAAACTGTTCGGTCAACGACCGAATACTCATCGCATCCATAATGCTGACGACGCAACATATAGTCGTCAGCCACCCAAGCCAACCAACTACACCAGCCACCCTCACCACCTACATATCGATCTACTTACTTGCCAGCCACCTCAGATGACAACACACGACGACCGATCGTGAACAGTCACCCTAGCCACAGCATATTGTGTATATGGACACACAACCGCACATAGAAAAGTATCTGCCAATGCTTTGGTACGATACTTGTGCTTGAGACGATTGACCCATATCGCCACTACTTGGCTATGGGTATCGGATACACATTTGGGTTCCCATATGCCATAGGATGGCAGTGTTTATTCTGTATAAATACTGTGGCATCTATGGCAGTGGGAATGATAAGTATCAACAAACGAATAGAAGTAAACAATGTCGCCACTTAGGATTGGAGCCATAATTGCTGGAGTCGGCACATTATACTTCATGTGCCGTTGGATCGGCAAAGCCTGGAGCTGGTATCAGCTATTGGACTCCCTTCATGTGTGGGAGTTATGGTGACGCTGCACATTCCTCATGGGCGAATGGCTGGATGAACGAGAACCAGGGTGGTTGGATTTGGCGGCTTGGCTTCACGACAGTTCAACCTTTACTCTCAACCGACGTGGTCGTCTTCTGTTCAACTTTAAGTCTATTCGCGACGTGGTCGGCTTCCTAGCAAGCAATTGTTCAAGTATTTTTCTGAAGTTAATTTGACGTGGTCGTCACATATAATTTGTTTTGTAATAAAGAATTTAAACCCCATACAACTTGTTGTTCGGCAAAGTGCCCTTTGGAACATAATTACTTTCAGCTTTTCCTCCCTCCCCTGACGCGCTCGGAAGTAAGTAAATTCCCGAACATTTGGTGCCTCCTGTGAGGACCAGTGAAAGTGATTAAAGAAAAAACTTTGTGAGAAATTGTGGATGTGCGTGGCCACATATTGTGCGGTGTTGAGTGCTATCGTAGCACTAGTAACGTTAATTCGTGCGGTAATTGTGATCTGGGTATCCGAGTGAACCCAATCTGTGAACAGTGTGCAGAACAGTTGTGTGAGAAGTTAAGTGAGAATCCGACATTTACCCAGTATGTCGAGAGGTGCAGTAAACAAAAGAAAGGCGGCATGCATGGGCATCGAGCGCCTCCATATCAAGGTGCACGATCCGGAGGCTGAATCATGGGATGAGATTCAGCTCCATGCTCATCAGCGCTCATTGAACGAGATGTTCTCTCGCTTTGTGGATGCGCACGAGGACCTCCTGGATGAGGCGTTGAACGAGGACGATATGAAGGCTCACAACGAGCTGTAGGCTGCAATAGAAGCCCAAGAAATTGAGACGCAAGTGACAATTGAGAGGCGGTTGGCACGCCTCAACATAAGTACTCCTCGTGGCAGTGTGGATGGCCATGGGCACTTCCTCCCTCAGCACAGCCGGCTCGACATGAAGCTCGACCCGGTGAAGATCCCTAGCTTCGATGGGAAGCTCGAAAACTGGCTGGCATTCCGAGATGCCTTTGAGTCTCTGGTACACACGGCCAGTGTACCAGAGGCATATAAGTTACAGAAGTTAAGGGCTGCGATCGACTGCCAGACTGTGGGCTTGGTGGGGAATGTGTACGGCGGTGGATACAATCAGCTCTGGAGCGAGCTGAAGACCCGCTTCGACAACCCCAGGAAGCTGTCAAGAGCACACATCAACCGCATCATCAACATGCGACCCGAGTCGGTAGAAACAGAAGCGGCATTACTTAGAATCGTGGACACTGTGAGAGGCACCTATAGGTCTCTCAAGGTAATGCACATCGATGTCGACAACTTGGATGTCGTGATAACGGCATTAATCGAACCAAAGCTGCCTAAGGTCACGGCAGAACATTGGTCCTATAATAGCGACCCAAGGGACCTGCCTAGTGTAGAGGCACTGCTCCAGCACTTGGAACACCGAGCAGCCAGCCTGACTGGACAGGGCCCAGCAGCCCCAACCACTACAACATCAACCACTAAGAAGCGAGATTGGCCTGTACAGGCTACAACACGTCGGGCCTCAGTGGTCCGCACCCACGCCGCCGTAACGGCAATTGACCGAGGGGGTTGCTCCTGCTGCAAGGGCCCCCACACCATCACGCACTGCCGCCACTTTGGAGCCATGACAATCATGGAACGGCTCAACGAAACCCGGGACAAGCGACGCTGCTTCAACTGCCTCCGCCCCGGTCACAACGCTCCCGACTGCCCATCCAAGACTTCCTGCCGGAACTGCAACGGGAGACACCACACGATGTTGTGCCGAAAGAATTCCTCCGCCGGACCTAGCAACGCGAGGAACACATCCGTCAACACCGCTGCGATCGAGCTGCCAGAGCCGAGCACCGCTCCTTGCAGATACCAAGCTGGGCGGCATGGGCCGCCAGAAGTATTCGTCGACGAAGAAGAGCGCATGGATTGACTTGTCAATCCCAACAGCACCGTACTCCTAGCCACAGCCCTCGCTCATGTGTACGGTGACATCAAGCACCAGTTGTTGGTTCGCGCACTATGCGATCCTGGATCGCAGGTAAGTTTTGTGACGCAAAATATTGTTCATAGGCTTCGCCTCCCACAAACCCGGGTAGAAGTCGCCATCCAGGGCATTGGCGCTTCTACCAAGATGATGACCCAAGGCCAAGTGACGCTGTCACTTCGGTCCACCCGCTCCAACTTCTGCATCCCGCTCAAGGTACTGGTCCTGCCGACCATCACATCAAACCTTCCCGGAGCGCAGCTTGACACGACGCAGTGGAAACATCTGGCCGGCCTTGCATTGGCCGACCGACACTACGGAACTCCTGGCGCCATCGACATGTTGCTCGGCGCCGACGTCTGGGGTTCTCTGGTACGAGGAGAGGTAATACATGGAAAACCTCACGAGCCCCACGCTCGGCAAACCCACCTGGGCTGGGTGGTATTTGGTCCAGCCACCTTGACGCAGTCATCACAACCAATTCAAGCGTTGCACTGCCAGCCGGCACCGGAAGATTTTCCCAACCGGACCTTAGAAGACTTGGTCCAGAAGTTCTGGCACTTGGAAGAAGTGCCCACGGACAACTCCAGAGAAGATGAATGCAGTCGTCATTTCAAAGAGACGCATTCCCGCACGTATGACGGGAGGTACATGGTACAAATCCCATTTCGCCACGACGCCCCTGCCCTCGGGGACTCCTACCGTGCAGCACTACGCCAGTTCTACAGTCTCGAACGCCGACTGCAGAGCAACCCTGAGATACGAGAGAAATACATCGACTTCATGAGGGACTATGAGAGTCTTGGACACATGGAACGGGCTGGTCAACATGGCGACCACCCCAACTGCTACTACATCCCACACCACGCCGTGACAGTCAAATTCCGCGTGGTGTTCAACGCCTCAGCCAAGACGACCAGTGGTGTATCTCTCAACGACACCCAGTTGGTCGGTCCGACAATCCAGGACTCACTCATCAATGTGATCCTGCGATTCCGTCGTTACATGGTAGCATTGACAGCCGACGTCGAGAAGATGTTCCGGCAAATTCTGGTTGCCCCGGAGCATCGGGATTATCAGCGGATTCTCTGGCGTGAATCCCCTACAGCAGACCTGGTGGTGTACCAACTCAAAACGGTCACCTATGGCATGGCAGCAAGTCCCTACACATCCGTCCGCTCCATGGTACAGTGTGCAGAGGACAACCACAATATCATCCCGAATCCAGCCCGCGCGCAAGCGGCAAAAGAGACAATCGAGAAGGCGTTTTATGTAGACGACCTTCTCACCAGCTGCGACAGCGTCAAGGAAACCGTGGCATTGGCGAAAGACGTGGACCAGGTGCTCAAGAGTGGGTACTTTACACTGCGCAAATGGAACTCTAATCGCGCAGAGGTAACTAATGTTCTTGTTAACAATGTTTCTCCTTCTTCTCTCCCTACAGAGCTCGTTATAGAATGCCCGACCGCCACAGTTCTTGGTTTGCGGTGGGATCCAACAGCTGACGAGCTCTTCTTCTTGGTGACTCTGGACCTTCCTAAGTCGGCACCCACCAAGCGGCGTGTGCTTAGCGAGATAGCACAATTGTTCGACCCCACGGGACTGCTCGCTCCCGTAGTCATTGTTGGAAAGATGTTCATCCAAACACTGTGGACATCCGGTATTACGTGGGATACCCCATTGCCAGACGAGCTGCTCAAAACCTGGACCACGTACCGAGACGCACTTACGTCCCCCGTTGGCTAGGCCTGCACAGCCAGCATGTCACCACACTGCATGGGTTCTGCGATGCCAGTGCCCGTGCCTATGCTGCCGTCATCTATGTAGTTACCAGAGAAGCAGGCGATCGGGTACACGTCTCCTTACTGACTGCCCGCACCAGGGTAGCCCCAATCAAGGGCGCTACCATTCCTCGTCTTGAGCTATGTGCAGCTCACCTCCTGGCCCAAACCTATGACAGCGCCTGCCGCGCTCTAGGACTTCGGACGTCGGCCTATTATCTCTGGTCAGACTCCAGCATTGTGCTTTGCTGGTTGCGGAAGGAGCCGTCTACCCTGAAACCCTATGTTGCCAATAGGGTGCGACAGATCTTGGAGATCACTCCTCCAGAACATTGGAACCACGTTCGCACAGCTCAGAATCCTGCCGATTGCGCTAGTCGGGGAATCAAGGCTGCCGAACTCATTCAACATCCGTTGTGGTGGCAAGGTCCGACTTGGTTGACCACTGGCCACCTCCCACTCAGCCCAACCGGGCAGCTCAAAGACCGAGACTTGGCTATTGTCTCAGACGAATTGAAGACCATGGTGTTTGCAGGCGCTACCATCAGGTGTCCGGAACTTACAACGAGGCGTCACGACGGGGTCATCATTCCCCTAGTTGACCGATTCAGTTCCCTCCAGCGGCTACTACACACAGTAGCTTATATGTTCCGATGGCGGAACCAGAAATCCCGTAAGCAGACCGTTGTAGAAGCGGACGAGCTTCACCGAGCCATGCAACGCCTCATCATTCTGGAGCAAGCAAGCGCCTTCTCAGATGAAATACGCGCAGTGCGGACTCAGGCCACCCTGGCCAGCCACAGTCCCCTGCTATCGCTCAACCCATACTTGGATCCCAGTGGCATTCTTCGAGTCGGTGGACGACTCACACATGCAGAGCTCCCGCACGAGCAGAAGTTCCCGGTGGTACTCCCCAAAGCCAGTGCGTTGGTCTGGCTACTGATAATGGAGACCCACCTCAATACATTACATGGGGGTGTCCAACTCATGCTGCAGACGTTGCGGCAAAGGTATTGGATCTTGCACGGGCGACAATTGGTTCGGACCGCCCTACATAAGTGCGTCACATGCAGACGGCAGCGTGGGAAACTCCTCACACAACAGATGGCATCATTACCCGGCCCACGAGTCAATCCAGCACGCCCCTTTCTGGCATCAGGCGTGGATTACTGTGGCCCCTTCACTCTTCGCGTTGGAACCAAGCGATCGAGGACAACCGTCAAGGGCTACCTAGCCATATTCATATGTATGGCTACCAAAGCTGTGCATATCGAAGCTATAGAAGACCTCTCATCACAGGCATTTTTGGACGCTTTCACACGTTTCGTCAGTAGACGTGGGATCTGTCGCGATCTCTATAGTGATAACGGGACGGCATTTGTAGGTGCCAACCGGCATTTGAAGGAAGACTTGGAAGTCTTCGCAAGTCAACACAACCAGCAGCATTTGGCGCATGCCGGCACACAGTGGCATTTCATCACACCTGGCGCACCCCATCAAGGTGGCCTATGGGAAGCAGCGGTTAAGTCTGCTAAGCATCACCTCACACGACTGGTGGGTACCCAGTCTCTCTGGTACCACCAGTTCCACACCTTGGCGACCCGGATTGAAGCCTGCCTCAACTCCCGGCCTATTGTTCATCTGCACGACGATCTGGACGAGAAGCTCGCACTCACCCCTGGCGACTTCCTTATTGGACAACCTCTGTTGGCTATCCCGGAACCAGCCATTACAGACGTGCCACTTAATCGGCTCAAGCAGCACCAGTGGATCAGGCAGATCCACCAAGAATTCTGGAAACGATGGTCTGACGAGTACTTGGCCACTCTTCAGATCCGCAACAAATGGGAGAAACGCGAGCCGAATCTCCGAGTAGACGACATCGTCATCATCAGGAGCGAAAACCTTCCTCCTACACATTGGCGCCTTGGACGCATTGTAGAAGTGCACCCGGGCAGTGATGGACTTGCCCGCAACGCCACTATACGAACGAGCATTGGCACCTCACGCCGACCAGTACAGAAACTTTGTCGGCTCTTCGAGGTCTAACCAGGTTCATGATATAACAATTCATCTATCCGCATACTACCCCCTCCGATTGCGGAACTATAATACATCCAGCACTAAAGCAACTTGTAGATACCTTCAAATCCATTGTAGCGACGAACGCACCATCCTCACCAGGGACTTTTCCTTGAACCCAATGGTTCAACCGGGCAGAATGTTCGGTCAACGACCGAATACGCATCGCATCCATAATGCTGACGACGCAACATATAGTCGTCAGCCACCCAAGCCAACCAACTACACCAGCCACCCTCACCACCTACATATCGATCTACTTACTTGCCAGCCACCTCAGATGACAACACACGACGACCGATCGTGAACAGTCACCCTAGCCGCAGCATATTGTGTATATGGACACACAACCGCACATAGAAAAGTATCTGCCAATGCTTGGTACGATACTTGTGCTTGAGACGATTGACCCATATCGCCACTACTTGGCTATGGGTATCGGATACACATTTGGGTTCCCATATGCCATAGGATGGCAGTGTTTATTCTGTATAAATACTGTGGCATCTATGGCAGTGGGAATAATAAGTATCAACAAACGAATAGAAGTAAACAATGTCGCCACTTAGGATTGGAGCCATAATTGCTGGAGTCGGCACATTATACTTCATGTGCCGTTGGATCGGCAAAGCCTGGAGCTGGTATCAGCTATTGGACTCCCTTCATGTGTGGGAGTTATGGTGACGCTGCACATTCCTCATGGGCGAATGGCTGGATGAACGAGAACCAGGGTGGTTGGATTTGGCGGCTTGGCTTCACGACAGTTCAACCTTTACTCTCAACCGACGTGGTCGTCTTCTGTTCAACTTTAAGTCTATTCGCGACGTGGTCGGGTTCCTAGCAAGCAATTGTTCAAGTATTTTTCTGAAGTTAATTTGACGTGGTCGTCACATATAATTTGTTTGTAATAAAGAATTTAAACCCCATACAACTTGTTGTTCGGCAAAGTGCCCTTTGGAACATAATTACTTTCAGCTTTTCCTCCCTCCCCTGACGCGCTCGGAAGTAAGTAAATTCCCGAACAGCTAATTTACGAAATGACATTGCTTTAATAGCTGCAAATGTTGAAAAGATTGGACGAAAATACCCAAAATACATTTGCACTGGTGGGATTGATTGGAAAGGAGTAGGAAGCTCGTCACTGCTAGTATCGAACAATACAGCTGGCATACGTTGTCCCAACTGGCCTACAAATGGATTGAATCCAGCCAGTATTCTTGGTGAATTTGATAATTTCTGGACGCCGGAAATTTTATCGGATCCCGAAGTCTACATGGGAGTAGTACATCTGTTCGGGGAGATTGATTATGGCGCATATGTGGATCCCCAATGCGTATCATTCAGAACAAAAGCATCCGCTTGTCGTGAGATAAGCTTGGAATATGCAACTGTCCTTCAGAATATGATTAACTAAGTTCGCGTCCTTCAGGGGGTAGTCTATAAGACCTATTGTCTGAAAGCCAAGGACTCTTTATCCAATGGAAAACGACTGCACAACAGATGACTATCCAAAATTCTAGTAAATGGATAGAGGTATATTTTTTTACGTGTTTTGCGCTTTCGGTAGTTTATTTGTATATTTGTTTTGATGTTCTGTTTTGATAATTAATGGTAGGTTCTTCACTACTATCGTTAAGGACTTATTTAAAAAAAAAAAAAAAAAATATATAAAGTAAGTGAAATTTGAAGAGCACAGATTTTTCCCCAGCATAGTGAAAACTATAGGCTTGAGGTACCAGCTATTGAATTAATACAATTCGAGATTGTGGAAAGATGGGAAGATCTTTGCTAAATCCTAAAAAAACAATATTCTTCGGCAAAGTCAAGATCCTCAGCTCTAAGTGAGTTGATTTCAGCTTGACAACGAGCAAAAGAAACAAAGAGTTTGGGGAACTTATAAGTCAACTCTTTAATTCGGCAACATACGTCAGCTCAACGGAGGAGGCGGCACTTACAAAAATATTCTTTTCAAAGAAAATGAAAAACTGGCAACTTAAACATTCGAGGACTACATTCGGAACCAAAACCTCAGGTTTATGGTACAGGCTCATGGAGAAACTGATTTAAAGAAATCCGTTTTCTACGCTGAAGAACACTCGAAACTAATGGAACGGGTTAACAATTCTACCAGTTTGCGACTTCGATACGTCCAACGTGTAAATTTTGCAACAAAGTGGTTCATACGAGCGCACATTGTTTTACCAATCCAAATAAAATCCCAATGATTGTTATCTAACTAACGATATTGAGAGACCTGATCGGAAACGCAGACGAAATTATGAAGCTGTTTTGCCCGCTGACAGTATCAGGCCTTGGATCCCTCCGAACGGTCTTTCCGACAGCAGCGACAGTGCTGAAAGGAGTGACGGAGAGTGCACGCCAATAGATCGATCAAGAACTGAAACTCGAGGCGAGTTTTCGTCAGGAAAGCCAATCGTAAGAGATTCAAAATACAATAAATATGGTTTGTTGTTGTGGTTTTGGCAACATCTTTTTCCCGCATGTTGTTGTGTTGTCAGGACAAAATGATCGGTATAGTCTCTACCTCTCTTTAGTAGTTGTTTTGTTTTGAGTACAAGTTAACACGGTCAGTGCAATATGATAAACATAAACCCAAAAAATGCTAAGTAATCATAAGCATTTCTCTCAAGTAGAATTCGATCGATTCTACATCCGCCCTCAATCGCAGCGATCAAAGTCAACGATCAAAGTAAACGATCAAAGTCCAAACAACAGATAAACAAAGAGCGAATGATGATCATAAAACCAGAGCACCATCACCAACTACCATCACCCATTTGGATGTGATACGACTTGTCAACTTTAAGTGTCTTAGACTTTAGTTTTAGTTTTATTATTCACTTGTTCAAGAACAGTTCGTTTTCCACGGCATTAAAACAAGCCACTTAGGATTTGTACAAAGAATAAAGATTATTTTTTAAAAAACATCCTGTGGTGTAAAAAATATAATTTACATACTTAATATTTATCGAATAAAAGAAGGTGACTACTTTCACTGAACCATTTGTGTATTTTGTGTAGTGCATGTCTTACGTTTATATTGTGTTGTTTTGATTTTGGTAAATAACTTTATTGCAATGAGTTTTTTGCCGCCTCGGCCGCGCTCAAAGAAAGACGGACAGAGCTAAAGACCCAGGAAAGACGGAAAGACGCGCCGCCTATTATTCTCATATGCCATAGGATAGCAGTGTTTATTCTGTATAAATACTGTGGCAAACAATGTCGCCACTTAGGATTGGTGCTATAATTGCTGGAGTCGGCACATTCTACTTCATTTGGCGTTGGATCGGCAAAGCCTGGAGCTGGTAACAGCTATTGGACTCCCTTCATGTGCGCGAGTTATGGTGACGCTGCACATTCTTCATGGGCGAATATATATGTTATATTATAACAACATATTGCTATAGTAAATTTTCTTTATTCGGACGCACCTGAACAGTTTGCCGCTAGAAATGAACAACTTAGAAAGCTGTTAAGATTAGTAGGAATAATCTACCAACAATTTGGGATAGTGGCACCAGTAGACACAGATATAGATAGATCCAATAAGATGGCTGGAGTTCTTTCTACTACGTTCACGGCAATGAGAAAGAGAGAAATTGGTGCCTTGAACGCTGCAAGATACATGGCAATGAACGCTACCTACAATAGAAGCACACACACTATACAAGCATTGGTCAACGCATACGACGGAGATGACAGGGCTGCAAATGCCTTCGACTTTATGGTTGCAACACCGTTAATGAATATGCTTACATCTTTTAAGTTGGCGTTTGATGAAGTGCGACTTGGGGTTACCAAAATACAGACAAGGCGAAGAACTGCTGCTGGGAACATGATACATATGAACATAAGTCAAATAGGTTTGAATAACGTTCATATACCGCTTTTGTGTGGAATCATTTATGAGAAGAACAGCGCTATTGAAAGGTCTGGGCCCTCTTGCATTAGCAATCTTCTTGGTTCAAGAAGATAGGTACAAAGACAAATTGAAAAATGCGTTATTGGAATCCATCAACATGTTACCAATGGCCAACCAGATAATGGACTGTCTTGCTGCTGCAACACGTCTTGAGAGTGTTTCCGGATTGTTGAAACATCTTGGAGACATGTTATTGTTGACTTCGCACAGATCAGTACGCAGAATAAATTTTCCTCTTGAATGCTTAGTTGGTCCTCTTCTAAGAGATGCCACACGATATGACGAATTAAATTTCAATGGAGTGAAATTTTACGTGAAATATGTACAGCCTGTAATGGTGAAATTCAAGTCTAGAGCTAACGTTGATAAATTGAAACAAGTGATCTTCCACTCGATGTTTGGAACAAATGTTGAAGATTTCGGGGTTCTTGGCTCTATCACTGACCATCAGAACTTGAATCAATGAAGAAAAACTATTAAGATATAATGCCCAGTACCAAAATTAGAAGTAACTAAAAAACTTAAATTGATCTCGAATTATAAACTTCTAGTAAAAAAGATTGAAAATTCTCAAGCATCAAAAAGTCCTTTTAATGTAAAAAGTGATAAAGGTGCAATGGCTGCCTATATGTTATTTTTTACGGTGTACGATGGTTTCGGACCAATCTACGATCGATACATGTCTAATCCTGATCCTATTGTTGAAGCTGGAGGGGAAGATCATGATGCTGATTGTGTTAAATTAGCGGGTGATTTGACAATAGAAAACATGAAAGCTACTGTACATATCTTATTGTTATTAATGGCTAAAAACTTTTCCTCTAGATCCCAAATCACTTCTGAACACGTGTCTAAATATATTACTAATAGGCTTAAAGCTTTCAATCATATCACACATTCTGCAGATGCTAAAATTTATTTACCTAATGACGGACTTGAAAATATAGGACAATATTGGAATATGTTCCCTAAGCTAAAAACTGAAAATTTCAATTTCGCTTTCTCCCGAAAAGATCGTTATCCTGAGATTAGTGCTGCCTTTGTTTTGTTAACTGAGTCTTCCATGGTAACTTTAAAATGCATTGATAGCTTCCTTACTCCTCAGGTTGTAACCCTTGCACATACTCAACCCAAAATCTGGGAAGAAGCAAAGGATTTTCTCCTAAAGTATGATGGTCTAAAGAAAAAAATGGGAGCTTCTTTTGTTTATTTGAGAGTCCTCAAGCCCAATGATATGACCCTGGCCGCTTCTGCTTTCCCTAATTTGTCAAAAGCCTCAGTAGTGTACATGAAAAAGTTTATCAATACTTCAGAACAGTTTAGAAATGTTCAAGAAACTTCGAAAGCTAATATACCAAATTTAGACCATTTAGCTTCAACTAGAGTCTCCGATGATCTACTAATGGATACCAAAACCATATCATTAGAAACAATCTCGGATTCTATGAAAGAGATTGGGAAGAGATTTGGACTCGACCTCAAAAAGCTTGAAACTTCCCGTTCAACACGTAAAGCCCTTGGTATGGATGATGAAGAGGGTTATAAGAAACTATTTGATGCTTTTATGTCAGTTGCTAAACAATAAATTCTCTACTTTCTATTTACATTTACTTATTCATCCTAAACTATTATTGTTCTTTTCAAAAACCCGTAGGAAAAATCATGCAAAAGATGGAACATACCATATGACGAAAGAAGAAGAGGAAGCATCAAAAAAGGTTAACTCTGTATTGATGGATAGACCAGAAACATTGTCTACTCCTATACTTTCAAGTGCATTAGGAGCAGGGGGAGTTGATCTTGCTAATGCCGAGGAGAATTTTAAGCAAACTCTTGCTCAGTACAAACAAGGAGTACATAAATCAGCGGCATCTGGTCAGACTCATCAATTAACCGAAGCTGAATATCAAGAAAATTTGAAGAGGCTAAGATTCAATGTAAGACGCGGCTTGTCTACTGATGATGCCAGTATGGATCCAGACGGAAAAATCAAAGACTTGTTGGAAGCTGATGCAAATAAATATGACACTGATGAGGAAATAGATGATACATCCTCCAATGTTAGTGGAGTTGGATCAATGGGAACACAGGAAGATAATAATTTTGAAATTCCTCAAAATAGTAGTGGATCAGAGAATACTCCAAGGAGAGGGTCGATAGAAACAACAATAAACAAGACATTAGAGAATGAGAATGGAAATGTTGACTCACTTTATATACCAGACAAGAGTATAGAAATAATTGAATCATTATCATATCTATCACAACGTATGGAAGTTCTTTTAGAAAACCAAAAAATAATGAAGAGTCAGATAGAAGAAATAAGACATACTATAGCATACAATTGCCAAGAAAATGATAAAACACAGGGAAATCAAGCAGTTATGATTGAGAATATCATGTATACTACTAACAAACATGACTCTGCATTGTCTACTATTGAGGCCCTACTTAAAGAGCAAACTAGATCTACCTTGAAGTTAACAAGTACTGACCACACAGAAGATGTCATGACCAAGCAACCAGTAGATTTAGACGAGGATCACAATTTCATCGAAAAATTAATCTCTAAGGTGTATTCGGTATATGATGATAGACTATTTAATCGGTTTCCTGAATTAATGAATATGATGAGAGACGATAAGACAAATATCAATCATATAAAAAGTGTATATCCAACTCTGAAAGATTTATTACCGATTCATAAATGTGAAACAAAGAGGTCTATATTATCAGCATTGTATGTAAGAGCAGAGAAAGTTAAAGCCAGACTGCCATCTAACATTGTTGTTGTTCAAAGCAAAGATCCAGAGCAACCTCTCCATTCTATAGTCCTGTATCCTGATAAGAGTGATTACTCTTTGGATTTATTAATATGGACTCTGACTATATTTATTATAGTAATTATTAGAAATTGGTTGGGTCATAGATATCCTAGAGCTCGACATGTTATGAGGGATCAGCATATTATTTTTTAATTGATTAATTTAAATTTATATCTCTCGTTCTATGTTTATCATTTTTCCTCAATTTATTTTTATATATATCTTGTTATTTTAAAACATTTGATTATAATCTTTAATAATCGATGTTGCTTAGAGTTGCTTAGTTTCTACAAAATACAAATCTGTATTGGTAACATACCGATAAAATAGATTTGCGTGGCATAAAATTCCAAACTTTATTGGATGTATACCAATGTGCATTGTTGACTTCTGTATCGAACGACGAGAGCTGGCAACTCTCGTGTTCGATGAACGATAATTATTCCTATCGAAAGTTTTTCTATAAATTTATGAGTTTTGATCGAAAGAGGAGTTATATTTCAGACAGAGCGAAGGAAAGACCAAGTTTTATAAAGGGAAAGACTAAATGTTATAAAGGGAAAGTAGATCCGTTGTGATCAAATAAAATTGAATTGAAGTGGTTTTTGGTAATTTTTCCACTATAAAAAGGATGTGTTTTATTTATAGAAAGAAAATCAATCTTTTTCATCGACTTCGAAACATTGGTCCATAACGAGCCGGAGATAGATCTAGTGCCTTATACAAGTTAACGTACAGAATATTAGCTACGCCAGCAGTTCCATGACACGACCTAATTTCCGTTCTCACAGACGAAATTAGTAAGAAACAACGAACGAAGAATGCAATCAACAATTCCGAGAACAACATTACCCAATACCCAAACACCTATGCTGACACCTCAAAATTAATCATAAATCGAATGCATGTTTGGTAGTCAATTAATTGTAATAAGTTCAGTCTTAATAAACACTCGATACAATAAAGGTCAGGTAATCTACCTGCAGAAAAAATATATTTTTTTATAAATTCAACTTATGTTTTCTTAACTTACATAAGGAAAGAAGTTGTAAGCAAGCGCAAAATCGGAAAGTTTCAGAGAATATGTAAGCACAAAATGAAATAATAAAATATAAAAGCGATAGAAGGAAAGAAAGTACAGTCCGCTACTCAGAAAAACAATGCTACATAAGGCACGTACGCCACGATGCTACATAAGGCACGTACGTACACACGGCCTGAATGTACGCAACAAAAAACAACAAACGAAAGACACGCAGAAAGACATACAAAAAGTTTAACACAGCGCAGCTGTGTTCGCGACGAAAGAATTTTCATTTCAGCATTTTTTATAATTAACAGAGTGTACCCACACATCACATATAGATACACAAGACGAAAGACAATTTAGGAGAGACCGAAATGAACATTTGCCATTTGCGTGGCAACGAAACAAGAAAATAACAAAACACTCATCCTCAGGTAACGCTTCTTTTTTGTTCTATTCTTTTCTTTTGCTTACTTCTCTGCAAATATTTTAATGAAAAAAAAAAAAAAAAAGGGAATATGCGATTACATAGGTTTATACATGCGAAAAGGGGTGCAAAAGAAATATGCATGCCATAGCCTGTTGCTTCTGTTGGTTGTTGCTGCTGTGAGCGGCATTCATTAGTTTGTCGTGTGCCGGGCAATGAACATCAGAAGTGTTTTTTTTTAAGTGAAGAGTTTAGAAGAAAGTAAATTTTGTTGTTGAAAAACAAGTCAAACGTAGAATAGTAGAGTAGATGCAAATTATTAGCGATCGCTAGTAGTAGAAGTAGTGCGAACACAAAAACAATTAATAAGAACTGTATTATAAAGATTTGGAAAGATAGTTTGGTGAGAAAGCCAGCAGAAAGAAAACATAAATTGGAAAGACGTAAATTTGGTAAGAGAAGGGAATTAATTGATAATTGAGTTTTTATTGAGACTTTTTTTTCTCATAGTTACAAATTTTACGTGAGTAAGAGAAAGGAAAGAAAACATTCAAAACCTTTCTGTGAAGTCTGACAGTGTATTTGCTATGGTTATGATGGTCGTAGCCACGGGGGCTTCCCTAACTGATCCCATGTGGGATATTGAACAGTTTCGGAAGTATTCTGCAATTACAGAAAAGAAAGAATACGCTTGTCAATATGGACACCTGATCCTGAAGGAACTCAACAAGGTTTCAATTGAGTCATGTAACACCGAGGCAGCCAAGCGTATAGTAGGTGCACTCCGATCTGACATGTCAACATCAGAAGGAGAAGAATCCAATATAATTACGGTCAATAAGAGCTCTATTGCACGGAACAATTAAAAAAGGAAAATCACTCCCTCCTCTCCAAATGTAGATGATCACCATTTTAATTAGATTTAGATTTAGATTCATTAATTAAATTTGGAAAGACGTAAATTTGGAAAGAAAATGGAAAAGGAAAACCACGAATATACCTTTAAGGCAGGATGCATGCCATGTTCCGCATGGTGGCATTCGTGGAATCGGAGATGTTCGCCGCCAGCACCTTGGAAGCAATCAAGGTGAGGATAGAAGCGCTTGAGGACGCATGGCGGCAGGTGAAGTCGGGCGAAAAGGAGATCGCCAAGACAGAGGAAGTGCTTCGATTGGCGGAGATCGAGAGGAAGGCCGCCGAGGCATAGGAAAAATATTTTGAGGCCTCGGCCGCGCTTAAGGAAAGACGGACAGAGTTGGAAAGTCAGGAAAGACGGAAAGACGCGCCGCCTATTTCGGTGCAAGTGAACCTGCCATTCTCCCAGCAGGATGTGAACAATACATGGGGGCAATTCGACGGAGAGATTACGAAATGGCAAGGGTTTCGCGACAGGTTTGTTGCGGCGGTCCACGACAATGACCGGATATCTCCGGCATACAAATTCTCGTACCTGAGAGCGTCGCTGGTCGGAAAGGCTGCTCGAACGCTGGGAGAGTGGCAGCTGACCGAAAGAAACTACAACGAGGCCTGGAAAAGGATCAACAAGATGTACCACCGGCAATATGCCACATGCCGTGAGCTGCTAAGGAAGCTATTTAAGCTGCCGATGCTGCAGGGGCTTCCTGAGGCAGGCGAGTTGCAGAAGATGTCGAACATCACCCACGAGACATTGCGGCAGCTGGCAGGGCAGGGAGTCCCAACCGAACATTGGGATGTGATAATAGTACACATGCTCCATGAAAGGTAGGACAGAGAGACGGCGTGCAAGTGGGAGGAGACGAGAGCATCGGAGTTTCCCACTGTTCACACGAATCCAGTGTGAACAGTGCCACTCCCCAGCTTAATCAAAAAATAGAGTTTGGTACCTATTCATGGTTCGCCCTCTTGCACTAATTAACCCATAACCAATTTTTTGTAAAATCTACTACTTTTTTCTTGCAAGTGGTTCGTCGCATAGCGACGACCAGGCTTTCGTCATACAACAGCCAACCATACAACATTGAAGTAAATTTGCTCTTGGGCCATCTGCCATTTTTATTTCTTGGTTTGGCTGTAAATTTTTCCAAATTCAACACTTTTGCCCTTCTGGCCTAAATTACAAAATTAAATAAACAAAAACTGAAACTTTTATATTATAAAAAAAACCTGTGTTTATTAAAATAAAAAGAAAAGAAAACCAACAGACCAGGCGTTCCTTTTGTGTTTGTGGATTACTGTTGGAGCTGGGAAGCGAGTTGCTGCCACAAGGAGAATTTAAGAGTGGTAATCTTTGCTGGCGATCAACGTTCGACGTAAGTGTGGTTCTTTGGCTGGCGCTAGACATTTGGCTGGCACTGAACACCCACAGTACGCGAGATGTGCGCCTTTTTGGAAAGACGTGCGACTGCACTGGAAAGTGTCCAGGAAAGATGGAGAGACGAGCCGTCCGCCCCGCAGCAAGTGAGGCTGGCAGAGCCAAATAGGAAAGAAGGAGCGTCAACGTCACAACAAGCGAAGCAGTTCGACAAAAGACCAGATGGTAGGGCAGGACAGCAAGGAACTAGAGGAAATAAAAGAATGCCATGCAATGTGTGCCGCTCCATGGAACACCCCATTTGGAACTGTCCGGAGTTCCAAGTTCTTAACTTAGCAGCAAGAAATCGAGTGGTGAAGGAAAAGAATCTATGCCCCAACTGCCTGAAACTGGGACATATTGCCAAAGATTGCTACCAGGGACCGAGCACCAGATGCTCTGGTAGGCAGATGCATAATAGTATTTTATGCCCAATGAAGGAGCTACAAAAAGCAGAGGCGACTGTGTTCCGGGTCCAGGAAGGTGGAAAGAGAAAGAATACGTTGAAACAAGCGTCTTCTTACAGTTGGTAGTTGTATGTGCCTCTGGGGCATATTGTTTTCATCTCAATCAAAATCTTTAAATGCAAGATTTTTGTCCAAGTTATGCTGAGCTCAGAAAGCCTTCATCCATCTCCGTAGCACAATTTTCAGCAAATTGGCAACATATTCAGTTAACACTTTTTTTTGTGTTAAGAATTATTGATAAGTATACGGATTTACGGATACGTGCTTACCGGCTAAGGCTACGACTTTCAACACGATACACGAGCGTCTTCTTACATTCGGTAGGTGTTTAAGTGGCATATTGTACATTTGTACATCTTTCACAGAGTCGAAACAATCTTTAAAATCAGGCCTTCTGCCATATGTTTTCAAAGACTAATTTCAAGGCCTTCGGCCATATTGGAGTAGAATTATTTACGATATCGTGGCTCTAGTAAGCCTAGTGTCGGCGCTGATGTAATCAGCCCTTAAGAAAAATTGTCGCTAGTCGACACAGAGGGCACTTGCAACGACGTGTTTGCTTGTTATTGGTTAGCCAATCACAGTGCTCGTTCTATTCGTAATTTTTTGACAGTGAGAAGGGCAGAGTCGATTCGTTTTTTCATTAGTCAGTTCTGTATAAAATAGCATTGAATGTATATGGTCGAGAGAAAACAAATTTTTAAACGCTATTGCACAGTAACCAAAAAATAAAAATGTAACCCATTGTAAAACAACTAAAAGAAAATGTAAAATGTATTTCGTTTTCAACGTATAAAATAAATCGATGTTTTTATAACCAAAGTAACGCGAAATGTTTTTATTCAGTCAAGACAAATTTCGCCAGTCGTTTACACCTAGTAAAGCACAAAATAGATATTGAAGAAATAGTGAATAATAACGGTTATGCCGTCGATAAAGTAAAAATAGTCAATAAATTCCATTCAATTTTACATGTTGTTCGGCCAACAACCGAAGTATCTTCACATGCAAATTGTTGACGAACTATTCATTTGTGGAAGATTTTTAAAATTTTTTTTTCGAACTTTGGATGAAGAAGACAAAATAGAAATAGAGGCAAAATTAAAAACTCTTAGTCATGAATTAATAATGAACAGCAATAAACAGGTGAATTTAAGTAACAGACTTCAACTAGAAATAGCAACAGTAAAAAAACTAATTGATGTAAAAGGAAACAACACAGTTGGCCTTTCAAAAGAATTAAAATTAATAAAGAAAGATCTTTCAAAACTATCAAAAATATTGTAAACATAAATGAAACCTTTTATGAATATATTGAAATTAATGAACTAAGGCATCTGAAACCATATATTAGTTGCTTAGCTTAAATAAGAACAATGGATTGAAGAGAAAAAATACTAATACAAATATTGTAAAGGAACTAAACAAGGGAACGTTGATTGTCAAAAAATAGTGTTCGGTCGACGACCGAAGACTCATAGCACGCAGAATTCTGACGACGCAACATAGAATCGTCAGCCACCTTAGCCAACCACCCTCACCGCCTACATATCGACATACTTACTTGCCAGCCACCTCAGATGACAACACACGACGACCGATCGTGAACATTCACCCTAGTCGCAGCATATACACACAACCGCACATAGAAAAATATCTGCCAATGCTTTGGTACGATACTTGTGCCTGAGACGATTGGCCCATATCGCCACTACTTGGCTGTGGGGATCGTATAGACATTGGAGTCTCATATGCCATCGGATGGCAGTGTTTATTCTGTATAAATACTGTGGCATATCTGGCAATGAGAAATAAGTATCAACAAAAGAAGAGGTATAAACAATGACGCCCTTACGAATCGGTGCTGTAATTGCTGGAGTCGGCACATTATATTTTATGAGCCGTTGGGTAGCAAAGGCTTGGAGCTGGTACCAGCTATTGGACTCCCTGCATGTGTGGGAGTTGTGGTGACACAGCACATTCCTGGACTCTTGGATGGATGAGAACCAGGGTGATTGGATTTGGTGGCTTGGCTTTCGGCACAGTTCTACTTCAACTCTATTCGCGACGTGGTCGGCTTCCTAGCAAGCCATTGTTCAAGTGTTTTTCTGAAGTTCATTCGACGTGGTCGTCATATATAATTTGTTTTGTAATAAAGAATCTAAAACCCAAATAACTTGTTGTTCGGCGAAGTGCCCTTTGTAACATTATTACTTTCAGCTTCTTCTCCCCCCCTGACGCGCTCGGAAGTCATATTCCCGAAAATTTTGGTGCCTCCTGTGAGGAACGAGTGAAAGTGAATAAGTAAATTGTAGATGTAGGTGGCCACATATTGTGCGTTTTGGTGTGCTATCGTAGCACTCGGGACATTAATTCGTGCGGTAATTGTGATCTGGGTATCCGAGTGAACCCAACCTACAGCGCAGAATAGTTGTGCAGACAGGGTTAGCAGACTTACAGTGTGTGTTGTGTTACAAGTGAATACGAAGAAGCATGTCAAGAGGAGCTTCGAACAAACGATCGGCGGCAT
Source organism: Melanostoma scalare (assembly GCA_949752695.1). Classification (NCBI taxonomy): domain Eukaryota; kingdom Metazoa; phylum Arthropoda; class Insecta; order Diptera; family Syrphidae; genus Melanostoma; species Melanostoma scalare. The sequence goes on from OX456986.1 coordinate 157,466,792, forward strand.
GCATGGGCATCAAGCGCCTGCATGTTAAGGTGCACGACCCGGAGGCTGAAGCATGGGATGAGATTCAGCTCAATGTTCTCGCGCTTCGTGGACGCACACGAGGACCTTTTGGCTGAGGACCTGGACGAGGAGGACATGAAGGCCCACAACGAGCTGTGGGCTGCAATAGCAGCCCAGGAGATTGAAACGCCGCAGGTGACAATTGAGAGGCGGTTGGCGCGCCTCAATGTAAGTACTCCTCGTGGAAGTGTGGATGGACCTGGACACTTCCTCCCTCAGCAAAACCGCCTCGACATGAAGCTCGACCCTGTGAAAATCCCGAGCTTCGATGGGAAGCTTGAAAACTGGCTCGCATTTCGCGATGCCTTTGAGTCTCTGGTACACATGGCTAGTGTACCAGAGGCGCATAAGTTACAGAAGCTAAGGGCGGCGATCGACTGCCAGACTGTGGGCTTGTTGGGAAGTGTATACGGCGGTGGATACAATCAGCTCTGGAACGAACTGAAGACCCGCTTCGACAACCCAAGGAAGCTGTCGAGAGTGCACATCAACCGAATCATCAACATGCGACCCGAGCCGGTTGAAACAGAAGCGGCATTACTGAGAATCGTTGATACTGTGAGAGGCACCTATAGGTCTCTCAAAGTAATGAACATATCTGTCGACACCTGGGATGTCGTGACGACGGCGCTAGTGGAACCAAAGCTGCCCAAGGTCACAGCTTAACATTGGTCTTATAACAGCGACCCAAAAGACCTGCCTAACGTAGAGGCTCTGCTCCAGCACTTCATCCTTAACCTAAAAATAAGCACACGCGAAAAGGAATGGAAAGAGTCATGCTACCCAGTCCAACCAACAGTCAGCGACCAACTTGAAGGCAGCAACCAACAACCAGCAACAAGTGACAGGAGCGAGGGAACAAACACCAATACTAACAATATTGTATCGAACTACATGAGCTTACAACTCTGCATTCGATGTTTTCTTATAGAATATAGCAGGAAATAATATTGTATCGAAATGCATGAGTCTGGCAACTCTGCATTCGATGTTTTTCATAGAACATAGCAGGAAATAATCTTTTTATATGGACTGACTCAACTGAGTCAGTTCAGTTCATGTAAAAGCCGGAGCAGGAAGGGATCATATAAAGAATAAAAGTGGTTTTTTTATTTTTTCCACTATAATCAGTGTCTTTCATTTTTTACCCTTTTTGGTTATTATCTTAGTTAATGTTCATTATTGGCCCTTGCCGAGACATTTTGGTCAATCGAGCCACATTTTGAGCCAGCGCGTGCCGTGTGTAAATCTAAACAATTTGTGGATTTCCTGCTTAAAGTTTTCTTTTGTGTTTTCAATTTTTCTTCTTGTGTGGTTGTGCTTGTAAAACTTTGCTTGTTCATGAGTAATCATGCAAAATTGCAGTAATGAAAAGATGCATGATATAAAACACATACGCTCTTAAAAAATGATGAATACCAACGAAAATAAAACGAACATCGAAGGAAAATTGGCTACGTGAAGAAGTCACGTAGTCCACACGATTCGAAAAGCTAAATACATAACGCAGGCTGTACTTTGCAAATCACGTCTCGACATGAGCCGGAGCAAAATAATGCATACGCAAAGCCCAAGCACCAAGCAGTAGACAAGCAAAAGCAGGAATAAAATATAAAAAAAAACAACAACAAGTAAGTAGCAAGCACCTATTTTTGTTGGTGTATACGTATGAATACACCACCAAGCAGGATACATAAGCAGGAAAAAGAAAATAAATATAACCCGTTACGCACAAGCAGAAGGCATGGTGATGTCACATTCATATTGTGTGTGGTAAAATAGGGAGAGAGAATTTAAGAGTCAGTCGACCATCAACCTTCATAGCGTGCGGTACCTAAAAAAAAAAAAATTTTTTTTTTTCTCGAAATCAAATAATAAAATTATTTTTTTTCTTTCAAAAAACAAACAAAACAATAAACAATTACACTACGGTAAGGATTTACAGTCCGCTAGGAATCTAAATTTTAGCTTTTGGTTTGTGTTTGCGAGTTGGTGAGCTTGAGAAAATCATAAATGAGTGCAGTGAATGTGTTTGCAGGAATTTGATTGTGTTCTCCTTTTTCCGTTTGATTGTTGCCGCTTTCTCTATAGCTTTAGTGTGATCGGTTTCAGCATAGTATTATTGTTTTTTTTTAATGTATCTTTAGTGTGTTCAATTTTTTGCATAGTGCTGTTGCTGTGGCAAATATAAAATTTGATTTGTTTGTGTTTCCCTTTTTTGATTCTCGCCGTTCGTCTCGATACAGCAGGATGCAGAAGCGTGTTCATCTTGGCACGGTTATAATATTTTTTGTGTCTGTGTTGACACTGCAGGATAGTGAAGGGAAAACTTGGCAAATGCGTTCAGTGTCTGTCCTCAAGTAAAATGTGTATCGAGACGAAGGTTTCTTTTTCATATACAACGTATATTGTATCTTTTCTTTCTAAGAGCAGTAGCAGGAAGCATAAGGGACTTAGCACACATGTGCGGGTTGCCATTTTAATTTTTATGCAAGAGCAGGGAGGAAACTCCAAGTACTTTTGTACGAGTTCCTCAGCGATGGAAGCTGGCCAGCTACAAAAATAAAATCAAAAGTAACAATATGAAATGATGAAAATGTGTTTCGAGCAGGAAAATAATTGGAGCAAAGAGCAGGAACATAAAGCGAATTCTAGTGTAAAGAAAGAGTTGAGAGCAATTTTCAGTTTACACAGCAACAGCCAATGCATAGGAAAATATATTTTTAGGTGCCGTGTTAGTTTCTCGTGTCTGGTTTAGCTTTGGTTTATTTTTTTATTATTTTTTATTATTATTTTTTTTTGGATTTACAGGTATAAACATTGGAAGTATTTTTTTACTTATGTTCATTTTGTTTCTACGATGGAGCAAAATCACCAATATACTTTGGAAGCAGGGATTTTCGCTATAAGCAGGATGATGGCCTTTATAAGATCGGAAACTTTCATGAGCTGTTCATCGGCAGCAACGAAAATCCGCCTTGAGGCATTGCAGGACGCCTGGTCACAAATCAAGAGCAGCGAAAGCAGGATCGCCGCAGCCAACGATTTATTGGCGAACGCAGAAATGCAGCGCAGGGTAGCCTCAGCTGAGGCCGACTATTTTTCGGCGTATGCAGCCTTGCAGGAGAAACTCGCAGGGCAAGCTGGACAATCCATCGAGGTTAAGGTCAGCCTCCCATTCTCACAGGAGAACGTCGCCAATACATGGGGCAAGTTCGATGGTGATATTACCAAGTGGCAGGGGTTCCGGGACCTATTCAGGGCCGCAGTTCACGACAATGACAAAATCGCGCCCGCTTACAAGTTTTCTTACCTGAAGGCTTCGTTGACCGGCAGGGCAGCGAGCACTCTAGGCGAATGGGAGCTCACGGAAAGGAATTATCACGATGCCTGGAAGCGTTTGAACGAGATATATACCAAGAAATATTCCATCTGCAGAGAGCTATTACGGAAGTTCTTCATACTTCCGGAATTGCCGGAAAATGCAGGAGCAAAGGAGCTGCAACGAATGTCAAACACGACACACGAGACGTTGAGGCAGCTGGCCGCGCAGGGCATTCCCACAAATGAATGGGACATGATCGTCATCCATGTTCTACATGAGAAGCTGGATCGTGCCAGTGCCTGCAAGTGGGAAGAAACCCGGGCTTCTGAGGAACCAACTGCGAGAGAATTTTGTGATTTCCTCGAAAAAAGAGCGGAAACCTTAGAAGGAGCTACAGGAAGCAGGAGGAAGGAAGCGCCAGTCCAACCGAGTTCCAGCAGATACAACCCTGGAAGAGCAGGACTCAGCAACACTAAGCAGGACAATCGCAGAAACAGACCGATGCCTTGCCATCTTTGCAAATCCTTGGAACATCCACTTTGGCGTTGCCCAACATTCGCCACCTATAATCTACGCAGGAAGCAGGAATTGGTAAAAGCAAAACAGCTGTGCCCCAACTGCCTAAAGACGGGCCACATGGTCACCGACTGCTTCCAAGGACCTTGTTTAAGCTGTCCAGGCAAGCCAAGGCACAATAGCGTGCTCTGCCCACTACGGGAGATGAAGAAATCAGAGCAACGTGTCTTGCACATGCAGGAAGGAGGCAGGAAGCGAAGTGGACAACAGGACAAGGAGAACAGACAGAAAACGCTCTGACTATCTCCCATCCCAAAGAGGCGGCGTCGATGCGATGAACCAGAAACAGCAGGACACACTGGAAATGAATCCCACACTCCGATATCTTGGGACTTTAAACGTTCCTCCTACAAAAACGTTGACAATAAAAATTATAATGAAATTTACCTAAATGTTTTTAATGACAAGGACCATCGGGATAAAAGTCTTGACATATGAACAACTTTTAACTTTACTTGCAGGTATAGAAGCGATCCTGAACTCAAGGCCGCTTCATCCCCTGAGCGATGATCCGAATGATTTGCAGGCGCTTACGCCGGGACACTTTTTGGTTGGCGAGCCGTTAGTGCTACCATTACCTTTTGCAACAAAGGAGCTTCCGAACACGAAGGGAGTTAAGCTATGGAAGGAGCGAAGGACAATGCTTGCTCACTTCTGGGCACGATGGCAGGAAGAGTACCTATCTACTCTCTTCGAGCGAAAGAAATGGCGCAGAGAAAAACATGGTTTAAAGGAGGGCCAATTATGCATCATCAAGAGCGAAAACTACCCACCATCAACATGGGCAATGGGGCGTATCCTAAAATTGATTTACAGCTCTGACGGACTCGTGAGAAACGTTGTGATTCAAACAGCAACCAACCAGCTGGTGCGAGCTGTGCAGAAAATCTGTATCCTACCCATCGAAGAGCGGGATTCAAGCGTAGTAGAATAACCAGGATTTAAATAAAATGCGAAAGGGTGGAAAACAGTAGGTTTTCGCCGGGACTGTATCGAACTACATGAGCTTACAACTCTGCATTCGATGTTTTCTTATAGAATATAGCAGGAAATAATATTGTATCGAAATGCATGAGTCTGGCAACTCTGCATTCGATGTTTTTCATAGAACATAGCAGGAAATAATCTTTTTATATGGACTGACTCAACTGAGTCAGTTCAGTTCATGTAAAAGCCGGAGCAGGAAGGGATCATATAAAGAATAAAAGTGGTTTTTTTATTTTTTCCACTATAATCAGTGTCTTTCATTTTTTACCCTTTTTGGTTATTATCTTAGTTAATGTTCATTATTGGCCCTTGCCGAGACAAATATTGATGATGATATTAATATATATATATATCATTAATAAGTAACTTTCTTCCAATTTCTCAATTCTTATAACTTATTGATTTTGATTTGGAACGTTATAAAAATAAACATATAAAGAAAAAGCATAACCATGTCTCATCAAGATAATGCAGCACTGTCCAAGGAGCAGTTTTTGGAGGGTCTTAAAGGAGACTCAGTGTGGACTCAAACTTCAACAGCCAGGAAGCTCAAGATGGAAACAAACAAAGCAGAACCTGTAGACTGGAATGACAAGTATTTTAAGGAAAACTTTGTCGATAAAGCGGTGATTAAAGCTCGTCCTATTCCTTCCGAAGCAGCTATGTATGCAAAAAGCTTCTTAAACTGGTATACATACAATGTTACACCCACAATGATTCAAGACACTATGATAGGCCTTATATCTTTTGTCAAATATTCAGATCATGATTATTTAATCTCCAACGAGTTTTTTAAGCTGACCTCAACTGTCACATTAGCTCCTCCTGGCTCCATAGCACAACCATCAGACAGGCAATGGAAAAGCACATGCCAAGGACCCGCGGCCCCGCAATCCGCGATAGGTGCTACATCTACTGGATTGGTTAGGGCAGGAGAAGGTAGTGTGAAAGCTATTACTACCACAGATGTCGAGAGTTGGTACTCTAGATTGTGGGAATTAATATCGGCACCTCAGAATGACGATGGTAACTACCCGATCACTTTCTTTTACTCCATCTATTATCTTGGATTTATTGCTATGCAATTACTCAGAGTTTGTGTCAAAGACCCAAATGTAGTTGCACTCCATATAATGACATATACGAAAGAACGCTATGCTAAATTCTTCGGTATCGAGTTGGGGTTAAAGGATGTGGTACCTCCTCATGACAACATGCTTACAGACTTTAAAATAAACTTTGATAGGTTTAAGCTTGCCAGTGTCAGGTGCCTGACCATGATTGTGTATTCACATATAACAATCACATGAGATAAGCGCGATATTGTGCAGTCAATATTCCGTGCTGTTGGTCTATTATCATTGTCTTCCGTAGGATTGGGATGTTTAGGGTGGCTATATCGAGCTCATGAGACTACTCATATTGAGTTGGATGTATTGTTGAACTATGTAGCCGTCGAAAGGCATGCTCAAATGGTCAGGTCCATATTGACCTTTATCCATACAACTGGAGGGAACCCGACGGAACGATCATGGCAATGGTGTCGTCTCTTCACTGACGGCGCATTCGCCGAATTATCCACGTTACGAGACGTGACGTTCGCTGCCATATTTATGGAAGTAGCAACAGAAGCCGGCAAAGAAGATACGTTATGGGATATCCCTCAATTTCACGGAAAGATGAAAGGAGTGCAGAAGGAGTTTGCCTATAGATGGGGCCAGGAAATCTTAAAGGATATATTAGGATCTACTGAGAAAGATGCTAAAACTGCTGAGACGAAACGGATTGTCACTAGGATGAGTCAGTTTATACATCCCGTGTCAAGTGAATCTCAAGGAGAGACCTCCGAATTGCACGAAGTGCAGTCGGACTCAGATGAAGAGAGTCCATGAAGGTTTTAGATTTAGATTTTTTTACTAACAATAAAAGAAATATTGAAATTAACGACAGGAGTAAGTACTGTCCTCCAATTATAATGTATAATGTAGACATTAGAAAACTTGTATCAGTTTTCAAAGAAACAGCGGTTGACTTTGCGTACAAGATAGTCAATCGTGGTAGGAAAAGCAGGTTATATGTAGATAACAGTAGTGTCCATAGGCAACTAATGGACCTATTGAGAAAGACAAATGACATTCAAGCATATTCCTTAACAATAAAGGAAGACAAAACAACGAACGTCATACTTAGGGGGCTAACGTTAATTCAGACCTGAATTAATGACTAAATTATATGGTAAACATAGTGAAAATCGCAGCTATCAAAGTTCCACAATGGGTTACTTTCGGGATACCTAATGCTGTGTCAGACGTTCATGGGTTCGCCAATGCTTACCAAAACGCATACGCCGCTGCCGTGTATATCCGCACCCAAACGACGAAATCACTATTCAGCTGCTTGCAGTTAAAAACCAAAATAAGACGAAGTAAAATATATTTTTTACCAATAGTATACAAATCGAATCGAAGGTAGATCTTTTTTACGAGTTGGCTTTTGAAGCTTGATGCAAAGTTTCGACGATCAAGGAGCAAGGTAATATTCATCATCGATAAATCTCCAGCTAAACCAAAACAAGTGAAGGATAAGTTAAAGTTTATAAAGTCATTCCACCTTAAAATGACCTCAATAGTTCAATTTAAAAGCTCACTACAGTGTTTTTACCAAGATCTTAAGCGTTGGGAAAACCAAAAGAGAAGACTATATTAGTCGACTGTTTAAACGAAATTATTTCAAAAGCTTGGTTAAAAGATGTAACTCCGTCTACAATAGAAGATTGTTTCGGTTTCAAAGATGAGACATGGGAAGATGACGATGATATTCCGTTTGACCAAGTGAAATGTATAAACGACACCGACGACACTAATCAAATCGAGAACAACGGAATAGACTAACGAAAACTGAGTACAATATTAAGGACGTCAATTGGAGGGATTATTTTGAAGCATATATACGGTATTGTAGAAGCAGAGATAGGCGGTTGCCGAGGAAGGCGGAAGTGAGAGCACCCGCAGTGCAAGCATGCCCGGGCTAAGTTCCCTACCGGAACATCACGAGTAACCGCTTACTGAAAACCAGCGACGAAGAGCCGAACGCCAAAAGAATCCGACCATGATGGCAGATCCGTTCCGGGGCGTTGACTATGTGTTTAGAGGAGACACCAGGCCGTTTGTCTTACGGAAGGGATGCGGGGTCCTCCAAGTAACCCCCAACGACACTGGGACCGATGCGATTGCGAAGTTGATGTTCCAGGGGAGAAGCAAGGTGGTCCCGATGCAATTGGAACAGTAAGGGCGCACCCAAGGAAGTATTTGTGATGACCGTGGAACGGTTGGCTTTCTTTTCCTTTTTTTTTTTTTTGTTTTTGTTATAATCGTAGGACGATTATGTTCCAGACCTACCAACCACCCACGCGCAGCCCGCAGTAGCTCCTGAACCAAAACGGCAATATAGAAGGAGAAAGCCACTTACAACGATATAGATCCCTACAATACAAGTTCGCTTACAAGAGTCCACAGGTAATCCCTTTTTAAGGTCAAAACAATATTTTACGAGTTTGCGATTTTTCGCAACCACACAGCTACAAGTGTTTAAAAAGTAAGTCCACGGAGTGGCACGACAAGCAATAAGTTAAATTTTGAAGGTATTCATTATCCCAGTTGGTCACTGGTAGTTTAACTGAAAAGCGTTTTAATAATCTAGCGAAAATGTTTGGATCAAAAAGAAATAATAACTATAGAGGAAACAACAATAACAATGGTTTCCAGGATGGTTACAATGGAGGAAACAGTAACTGGAGGTATCAACCATCCCCTCCCCAAAACTCACAGCAGCAGTATCAACAGCCAGCTGTTAGTGAGAGGCCGAGAAGACCGTTCAATGCGGTCAGACGTGGCGGAATCTCTAAGCCTAAAGAGAACGTAAGGTCACCGGTAGTTACCGTTGATTCTGTACCCACCGGCCAACATTTGTCGAAGACGAGCTCTGAGCTCAAGAACGATCCCCTCTATCTAGAGGCTTTTTTCCCGAATCCATCGGAAGAGCTACGTTCAGTGGCTGAAGAGTTAAACCACTTTACGGGTTTTAGTGGTTTTCCCACTCTTGTGAAGGAAAGTAATGAGAATTTTTGCGCTCATAACCTTAACTTCAAACGTTCTATTAGTCTTTCGGCCTACAATTATTATCTTACCACACTCGCTTGGGCACGAGTTTTATATTTAAAGAGAATGAACAAGTACCGGTTATCTACAGCTGAGATAGAGTTTGTAGATATGATCTATCAGCAAGGTAATTTTATCTTGCCAAAGAGCATTGCTCTTTACCTTTCGGGCTTTGGAAATTTTATGATTCCTTCTGGACCCGAGAGCAAATTTAACAACAAGCCCTATTCATATGACGAATATGGTTATTTTGAGAATATTGAGACACAATATTATCTCACTACCGACTACCCAAATGTATCTATAGCCGCACAGAGAATTATGCAAGATATAATATACACTGAGGCTCCACCTGATACCCCTCCTGATTGGGATCCAAATGAGATCGAGCAGGATTGAACTAATCGCTGCATCGGGTATGAACCATCCGAAAAGCTCCAATATATGCAGCTTATGGTACTGCAGCGTGCCGGGATTGGCGCAACCGAATTTCCCAGTGATGTTGCAAATTTTCTAGTTAACGTACGGTTAATGGGATCAGTGCAAAAATATTTGCTTGAGGTGCCGAGCTTAGAATCGAGCCCTATTCCCACAAATTTGACCGGTTCACAAGGTCAATGTTGTGATCCGAGAACCACAACTATTCCCAACCTCCTTCATTCAGAACCAACTTCATTCATAAAAACACCAACCGGGCATAATTTTCATTTTCGTTCTTAATGTAGAACAGCACTTCACGTATGCACGTCACTATGACTCAAGCCATATGCTCGCCATATGCGCGCCTCTATTGCAACGAAAACAGATGAGTAAACAACTGCAATGCAATAGAGTATGTCAAGTGCAATGTGTAATACGAAACCTATAAACTGCGATCGATGAAGACACACCCAGAAGTACTTGAGTGGGTCACCATACGATCGGCATAAAGGTTTAAGCGTGTTCTACATAATGACCAATGAAGTAACCATGGTGTGTGGCCTAGTTCGGATGAACTAAATGAAGTGACATGGTTCTGACGATGGTAAACGGCATCGGTTAAGTAATGAATAAAACCAATAAATAGAGAAGCGAATGGGAAGAAGGGCAGAGTTAGAATTTGAATTTTAGACAGCAAAGGTCGCAGCCCATGCATTGCGACAGCGGGCCTTTTCTGTTATACTAATAAATAATTAAAACGAATTAGTATCTTTTAATTTTTGACTCTCCGTCACCTGCTCTTCCCTTTGCTATAAGGAAGCACGGCAGAACGTAACATTGGTGGCAGCGGTGGGATAGTATTTTATCCCGGGATAATAATAATATTGATTATAATACATCCCAATCACAAGAAGTCTATTTTTCTTTGACTCTTGAGGCGTACTGGGGCTAAACACCAGTAAGTTTTTTTTTGTGTGTACAGTTATTGGTGTGGTGAAAAACACCATTAAGTGATTTTTGTGTTGTGAAAATAAAAAAGCCCTATAAACATAAGACCTGGCGAATTCCCAAGCGGACGCCGAAGGCAAAAATTAGGCAGTGAAAAGACCAGGCCGTAATTGACAACTATAGGGCGTGAAGCCTGCCTGGCAAGTGAAAATCAGCAGAGCAACTACATCAACACCAACATCAGCAGAAAAATCAACGTCAACAACTTTAACAGCAACTACAACAACCCTCAACAGCGACCACAAAACAAGTAAATTCCATTTTTATTATTTATCGAAAAGACTTAAGTATATTTTACCATCTATTAAGATCTAATTAAATTATTAAATTATTATTAAAAACGACAATAATAGTCATAACTTGAACATAACAGCACAAGTGTTCATTAAATTTACTTATCTTGACTGCTACCCGAACCCCAAATTAAACTCTTTGTTTTCTCTCGTCTCTCGTTACACTTCACGACTTCACTATTACTACCCGCAATCAAAAACTTAAAGTTAGTTTATTCGAGGTTTTGCCTTTTCATTCAGTCTCTGACTTTTCGGAAATGACAGAATATAAAATTAATTTTAAGGATATCATTAATATTGTCCCCACTTTTGATGGAAAGTCGGAAAACTTAGGGAAGTTTATGGCATGTGGAGATATTTTGTTCCAGTCAGTGAAACCTGACGACCACAAACTTTTCCTCAGCATAGTAAAAACCAGGCTTGAGGGACCAGCTTTCGAATTAATACAATTCAAGACTGTGGAAAGATGGGCAGATCTTTGTTCAGTCTTGAAAATGGAATATTCATCGGTAAAGTCAAGGTCCTCAGCTCAAAATGAGTTGATTTCAGCTCGACAACGAGCAAAAGAAACAGTCAAAGAGTTTGGCGAACGTATAGGTCAACTCTTAAATGCCTTAAATTCGGCAACGTACGTCAGCTCAACGGAGGAGGCAGTTAGAAATTTTCTTTTCAAAGAAAACGACAAACTGGCTCTACAAACTTTCGAGGATGGCATCCGAAATCAAAATCTCAGGTTTATGGTTCAGGCTCATGGAGAAACGGATTTAAAGAAATCCATTCTCTATGCTGAGGAGCATTTGAACCGACTAGAACGCGTTGGCCCTTCTACAAGTTCTGCAAACATTTCCCCCTCGATACGTTCAACGTGTCAATTTTGTAACAAGGTGGGTCACACAAGTGCACACTGTTATACTAATCCCAACAGGACATCACAAAACACAAACCAACACACAAATATAAAAAGGGAAATACAACGGCTCACTTGTGGGTACTGTAAAAAACCCAACCATCGAGAAGCAGATTGCTGGTTAAAGCAGTCTCAACTCGGTTCGACCAAACCTAACCCATTTAGGGACAATTCGCATAACAAAAACAATCAAAATTTCTCCAACATCCGGCGATACAACGCTAAACAAGGGTATAGGAACTGGAATCCTGGTGAGGAGTTTTATCCTCAAAATTCGGGAAACGGCTACGCTCGGGAGGAAGAGATGGGTCATCCGTCCCGACTAAATCTGAATACCGACCCGCAACAATAAAATCTAGTTTCTTGACTGTTTCCTTTTGTCCAGAGTTCCATGAGCCGGTAATACGAATCCAATTCGAGCCGTCTAACAAAAGATACTCTACTTTTTTAATAGATACCGGAGCAGATATTAGTTTGTATAAGGACAAATTCGGAACAAATTCTAGCCCAGGAAAAAGACTTACTATATCTTCAATTTCTGGTGATTCTGTTTTCACTCTAGGGGAAATAACTGGTTCTTTTATTATTAATTCCAAATACAATCTTTCACTTACACATCCCTTCCATCTACTCACTCCAAATATAAACTTGCCGTACGATGGTATTTTAGGAAACGATTTTCTTTCCAAATACAGGTGTAAAGTTAACTATAAAGAAAATGTTTTAGAGGTATACGACATTCAAATCAAAAACCCTGTTATCAGAGAAAGCATCCGAAAAGCTACCCCTCACGAGGTGGTGCCTACGGGCTGTGATTTGGAAACAAAAGTTGATGAAAAGGCTGAGGAGAATAATTTCTTTCTTAAATCCAATAAAGCCACCATCAACCGAAATTCCGATAAGCTTAAATTGAATGCAAGCTCCGACAACAAAGAATTAGATTTGAATGAATCACCGATCAAAGTAGAAAACGATTCAATACATAAGACTACATTAAACAGTGGTGTAGCAGCTACAAATAAAAATAAGACCTTAGAAAACAACAGCCAAAAGAGCAAAGAAACTAAAGCATCTACTGATTCGTTATCAGCAATACTTAAGACTACATCAGAAATAAACCCTTTCAAAACAGATTTATGTTTTATCCTCCCACCTAGGAGTCAACAAATGATCGAAATTCCCTTCAAAAATGCTAACAAAAAGTCTGTAGATATTGTGATCAAAAAGAAACAGATTTGTCCAGGAGTATATGTTGGCGAATCCATAGTAAGGCCTATAAACAATAAAATCAGAGTTCTAACTATGAATGCTTTAGAAACAGAGAAAATACTCTCTACAAATAATCTTAATTTAAATTTTGATAGTTTAGATCAGTACGAGCAGTACAATATGAAAAATTTTAGTAGCAAAGTAGAAAAACGAATGGAAAAACTAGAGTCCATGTTGATATTAGACCATTGCAACGCTGAAGAAAAGGATTCTATCCTTAAGATTTGTAGAGAGTACAACGAATTGTTCTATCTAGAGGGTGATCACCTCACCAACACCGATTCCATGACTCATAAAATCGGTACTGATGAGAGTAAACCCGCACTTTACGTAAAACCTTATCGACTCCCTGAAAGCCAAAAAGCAGAAATCCATAAACAAGTACAAGAGATGTTAGACGACGACATCGTACGACCAAGTTCGAGTCCCTGGAACTCACCCCTGCTACTCGTTCCCAAAAAACCGGGAAACGATGGAAGCAAACGTTGGAGAGTAGTTGTAGATTTCAGGAAACTAAATGACTTAACCGTCGGCGATGCATACCCACTACCAAATATCAGTGACATATTTGATCAATTGGGTCGAGCTAAATATTTCAGCACCTTGGATTTGGCTAAAGGATTCCATCAAATCTTAATGGATGATAAAGATCGATGCAAGACCGCATTCAGCACTCCTTTTGGCCATTACGAATATAATCGAATGCCATTCGGTTTAAAAAACGCTCCTGCAACCTTCCAACACCTAATGAACGATATAAAACTAAAATTTAGCTTAATACAGTCCAAACCCAAGCCTAGAAACAAAAGAGCATTAGTAAATGTTATAGGAACAATAAGTAAATCCTTGTTCGGAACAATGGATGAAGACGATGCTAAATTGTACGACAAACAGATAGAAAAACTAAAGTATAATGAAAATTACATTCTAGAGCTCGTGAAGAACCAAACACTTATAATAGAAACAACGACCAATATGTTTAACAAATCAGAAATTACTATTGAATCCCAATTTAAAGCTATAAATTCAAAAATTAACGACGTTAAAGATGCAGTCGATAGACTCGTCAATCAAACCTCAGATCAGTCTACAATTTTAAAAATTGAATCTCTTACCTCACTTTTAACACTCCTCATCATAAGATACCAAAATACTATTTCTGACATACTCGATGTCCTAGTAAACGCAAAAAACAGCACACCGCATCCGACCATCATTACACCGGATCAACTTAAAAATGTTTTGCTAAAAATAAAACAGGAACTTCCTGGTGATCTACAGTTACCGTACTTGGGAGATGAGAATGATATTCTACCACTCTACGAAATAAGCAGTATGAGTGCAACTATAAAAAAGGAAAAAGTAATTTACGAATTCAAAATTCCTTTACCTTTCAGAGACAGTTTCCAACTTTATAAAGTTATCCCCCTTCCAACTCGTTTGAATGACAAACTTGTATTTATACAACCAACTTCAAAATACCTTATCATTGATTACAAAAAGGAATACTACTACGATATAGAAAGCCAAGAGCTGAGTCATTGTAAGAATTTAAACAACAATTTCTTATGCGAAATGTCACACCCTTTATTTAGCACCAATAGCAGAAACCCCAAATGTGAAATCCAACTTTTGCAAAGAATTCAATCTTTTCCGACTTCTTGTGACATTAAAGAGTCAAACGTATCAACAGTTTGGATACAAGTATCACAACACAATACATGGCTATTTTCTTCTTTAGGAAAATATATAATAGACGAAATTTGCCAAGACACTGTTGTAACTCATACTCTTGAAGGAACAGCTATTTTAGAACTCACTGGAAACTGCTTCCTTAAATCAAAAGATATCACTATACGGTCTAAAAACGAAAAATCTTCCTTCGTTTATAATTCCTTCATCCTCGCTTTAAACATTTCCGAATTTAAGAACAATTATCCGAAAAACGACGCAAAACCAGAGGTTACATTCATTAAATATTCTAGTCAAGACGAACTAAATCTTCTATCAAAAAGTATACAATTCCAAAAAACTAAAGAATTAACACCCTTTTTAACAATAGACAAGCATGACGTGCACCACTATACTGTCATATATATAATCTTCACAATTCTCTTAATATCACTTTGCTATAGACGATACAATACGTATAAAGTCAAACAAGAGAAAACAAATAGTTTGGGAAAAGGTAATGTTGTCCAGATGAACAAGAAAGAAAACGAAGTACCAATTTTTGTGCTAAGCAATTAAAAAAAAATATAGTATGTCATTATACCATTATTAACCATAAGTCACTATTAATTAATACGATATAAAATTATGTAAGAAAAAAAAAAAAAAAAAAAAAAAAAAAAAAAAAAAAAAAAAAAAAAAAAAAAAAAAAAAAAAAAATCATTACTATTTAATACTATATAAAATTATGAAAAAAAAAAAAAAAATTTCTTTTTTCAAAGATGTTTGTACACATATAATACATATATAATACCTGTAAGACATGTAAATCTATTTAGAACATTTTTACAACTTATAATCTAATAAAAAGCTAAATCTGTTTAGAAAATGTACTACTTTAAATCATAAAACAGTAAAGAACAATAAAATAAACAAATAATAAATTTTTTTACTGATTTACTAAATAAACGAATTAGTAACACTAATAATAATTTGAAAACAAAATTTGAAACAAAAATTCACTGATTTATTAAATATATCTATGTATTACCAACATATACCAAATTATTATCTACATATTATATAACCTAGTAATAAAAACAAAAGTTTTTTGTAAAACTCTGACTTCTTCGCATTTGCTTCAACTCTACACGTTTTTGCGAAAATTCCTAACCTTTTTATTGGCTACGAATTTTCTTTTTTCAAGAGGGGGAGGATGTTGTGATCCGAGAACCACAACTATTAGTACCGAAGGCCCATTTTGAAAATCCTCCTATGAACTCCAGTGCGCGTTTTTGACGTTTAGCATGTGTAAGTTGTTTCATACGAAAGGCAGTTCGTCGTAAGTTGTCGATGTTTGTCTCAGTCTCTTGAGCGATCAATTGACAGTAACGTTTGAAATCGTCGTCCGGAATGCTTCTGCACAGGGTTTCCAGTTTTTGTTCGCACTTTTCCACCATTTGAATAACCATTCCGGAGTCCAGTGGTGTGAACTTCGTAAATATTGTCCACGTATCACTATAAAATACAGCATTTTCCACCGCTTCGAACACCACTGGTGAGGTCAGCTTCAGTTGTTGGACGTTGAATGGCTGTTCACTATTCGTCTGCCCGGGGTAAATGCTTATAACTAATAACGCAACTGCTACTAAATTTATATTAAGATTAAACATTTTATTTTAATTTTAATGCAACTATTGAAAAGTTGTTGCAAATAAGGAAACACTCTTTTTTTTACAGTTTAAATTAGGTTAAGATATTTTTTTTTTTTTTTTTTTTGGTTCTTTGGGCTTCTTTTAGTGAATCCTTTTCTTCAAATTCTGGAAAGACAAAAAGAATTAATAAGACTGTACGGATTGATGATAATAAATTCTCATTAAAATTAGATCATAAATGATGGAAAGCTTTTAGCTGGTTGTTGTGAACCCGCTTCGTTTTTCTACCCATTTTAATGGTTGTGTTGACGTCACCTCTAACCGAAACTACCTCATAGGGTCCTAACCAAATTTGTGAAAACTTGTTTTTTCGAACAGGATTTCTAAGCAACACTTTTTGCCCTGTTGTAAAGGACGTGGGATTAACCTTTCGGTCATACTGTTTTTTCGCTGCTATTTTGGCTTTTTCTAGATTGTTTCTAGCTATCTCATGCGACCTTTGGAGTTGAAACCTTAACTGTTGCGGATAGTCTTCGATATTATATAATGGAGTAGTTTTACCTTTTAGATTTGTAGGCATAACAAAATCGAGGCCAAACAAACTGTGAAGTGGTGTCAGTTTGGTGGATGTATGCTGAGTATTATTATGGACATGCATAGCCTGCCTAAGCCATTGGTCCCAATTTTGGCTGTCATTATCAACAAAACTCCTTAGATATTCCGCTAAGGGTCTGTGACTTCGCTCTAGTGAACCATTGGCCTGTGGATGGTAGGCTGTTATATGGATTTTCTTGACTCTCAAAAGTTTACATGTTTCAGAAAACAGTTTTGAAGTAAAGTTAGATCCATTATCCGTTATGAGCTTTTTCGGTATGAGAAAACGTGTTATGATTTCCTCATAAAAGGCTCTAGCAACAGTGGCTGCTTCAGCATCCGGAATTGCTACACAAGCCATGTACTTAGTCAAGTCGTCTTGGAACGTTAAAATATACCTGTTTCCGGAATGCGTTAGTGGAAGGGGCCCTACCATGTCCATATATAGTTTTTCGAAAGGGGAACATGGAGTATCCGTTAATTCCATTGGCATCTTCGTTAGATTTCCAGATTTATTCTTTTGGCATTTTTCACAGTTCCTTATATAGCTTGCGACGTCTTTGTGCATGTTCTTCCATCGAAACTGACAGCGAATGCGTGCTAACGTCTTTGATGTTCCCTGATGTCCGCCAAGTGGAGAGTCATGGAAATCACGGAGAACTGTTAAAATATCAGCAGGATCCGTTAAAGTGACAACCCTTTTGTTTGGGGCAGTGACTATTTTGTCATTGAGTTGGTTATTATTTTCTTTCCTGTTTTTAGAGTCTTGTGATGACTTTAGATTGAATTCTAAGTCTCCTGAATTGTTAGCGTTAAGAGCTTTAAGTCCCGATTGAAATATCTTTCGGCATTTTTCATAGTCTGGTGTCTCATTGTATTCCAGAGCAGAGACGTATTTCATGAATTCCATTATTGGATTTGGCACTCCTCTGGGGTATAGTTTTTCCAAACCAGTACTTACATCTCTCATAAAAGTTTCCTTAGACTTCTGGACTTTAATGGGAACCTTAAGGACGTTTTCTTGTTCCCAAGGCAGCCTCACGCCTGACCAATCGATTAGATTATACCCAAGGATCTCAAAGTCTCCTCGCATTGTTGCTACTCCGAGATGTGCATCTCTAGATGTGTATTCAATTGTACCATTGTGCATTTTCTTTGGATCTGGCTTGAAATCCTTTTGGGTGTAGTGACTAGCTAAACCAAAGTCTACCAAATATGCTTGGGAAGCACCGCCTTTCCCATAGCCTAATAAGATGTTGGCTCCTTTTAAATCGGCATGGACATACGTTCGGCCGTGGATGTACTCATACACATCCAACATCTGTAAGGCAAGACGATAAATTGTGTGTTCTGGAATCCTTCTTCCGTTTTCCAAGAAAAGCTTCCAAATATCGTCTCCATAACGTGGCATTACAACGAAGCGATGTTTCACATCGTTAATGTCGTGTGATCCCTTACCAACTAGATAAGGCATCCCAAAAGATTTAAGTCCGCGCTGCTGTTTGAACTGTGTAATGTCTTCAGAACGAGCATTGTGCATACAAAAATGCATTTCAACAAACAACGTCCCGTTGCCATGTGGTTCAATTTTGACGACATATTCATAGTCGGACGGATTCTTTGGTGAACTCGATGCCTTACACGCTGAATATATTTGACCATGACTTCCCATGCCTATAGACGGTCCGATTTTCCATGATGTTTTGGACAAATCAGTTATTATTTCACCTTCAGGAATTTGTTCTGATATGGCATGGTCGTTCTTCTTTTCCTCTATAGGTACCTTTGTACTCTCTATGTTCAACTTGTCCTTAGAGGTTGTTTTTTGTTTAGGAGCCACAGTTGCTTTTGCTTGAATATTATCTTCGAACTGTCTTTGTTTTTGCCCTCGTGTTACAACCAATATATTATTTTTTTGAGGTTTTTTGTTCTCACTTATTTTTGCCTTGCTCCTAGTTTGTACAGCTTGTATTGGATGTGTATCTATTGGGATCCTACTGAGTGCATCCGCATTGCAGTTTGTTTTGCCCGCCTTATACATTATCTTATAATCATAATCCGACAGCTTATGATGGAACCTAACTAGTCTTGTTGTTGGGTCCTTAACATTAAAAACACCAATTAGGGGGCGATGATCCGTATAGATAGTAAAATTACGACCAAGGAGGTATGTTCGGAAATGCTTACAGGCCCAAACTATGGCAAGCAATTCTTTTTCTATGGTTGAGTAATTTTTTTCGGCCTGATTTAAAGATCGACTAGCAAAAGCTATAGGTTTATCTTCACTAACTTTGCCCTGAGACAAAACGGCTCCCAAAGCTTCGTTACTCGCATCGGTTGTCAAGATAAACGGCAACGAAAAATCTGGATATATCAATATAGGTGGTGAGGAAATAGCTTTTTTAAGAAATCTAAATGATTTTTCGCAATCTGGGGACCATTGGAACACCTCCCCTTTTCTCAATAGCTTCGTGATTGGAGCGGCTATTTGAGAGAAATTGGGTATGAACTTTCTATAGTAGTTCGCAAGCCCCAAAAATGATTGTACCTGCTTTACTGTCTTTGGGGTGGGAAAATTGGAGACACATTGAATTTTTGATGGGTCTGGAGTAGCTCCGTTTTCAGAGCACACGTGTCCTAAATACGTTACTTCACGGCGAAGAAAATTACATTTTTCAATATTTAACTTCAGGTTGTGTTGCCTTAACTTAGCTAAAACGTTTGCAAGCTTTTCGTTGTGTTGTTCAAGATTTTTGCCATACACGACAATATCATCCAAATAAACAAAACAATCGATGCCATGCAAACCAGTCAGGATGTGATTCATGATCCTTTGGAATGTTGCTGGGGCACCGGTTAGCCCAAACGGCATTCTATTGAATTCGTAATGCCCTTTGCTAGTGCTAAACGCGGTTTTTGCCTTGTCAGCCGGATCGATCATTACCTGGTGGTAGCCGCTTGCCAAATCCAATGTGGTAAAAAATTGGCAGTGTCCCAATTGGTCAAGAATTTCTTCGATTCTTGGTAAGGGAAAGGCATCTTTTATCGTTATTTCGTTTAGTTTTCTGAAATCCACAACGACCCTCCACCTTTTCTGACCTTCAATGGATTTCTTAGGTACAATAAGCAATGGTGAATTCCATGGAGATTTACTTTCCGAAATTATGTTTTGATCAAGCATCTCTTGTACTTGTCTTTCAATTTCTTTCTTATGAATCTCCGGAGTTCGATATTGCTTAGTGTTAATCGGTCCTTGGTCAGATTTAGTGGGTATACTGTGTGCTAAGACAGGTGTGAAGCTTAAGTTATCACCCTTCAGTAAGAAAACGTCATTAAATTTGGAGCATAATTTTTCTACTGACTCCTTCTCTTCCCTATTCAGGTTTTCATCTAACTTTAAGGAACTAATCAGAGTACTGACCCGTTCACTAAGCTGTTGTCTTGGAAAATTAGCCAATATTCTGTTTTCCGCACTCTGGTTAATAATTTTAAAGTTTTTGAAATTCGAATGCTTTGGAACAAAATTTCCGTCCAAACAGTAGTCTTGTGTGGTACAATTCATGATAGGAACATGGACGTAGCTATTGTTTGCTTTTACTATTGCATTTCCCAAGTAGATTCCGCAATCAATCTCTTGTGAATGTATTAGCAATTCATTTGATTTTGAGTTGGGAATATAAAGCTTAACAGCTGTTTGTGTCCGAGCTCCTATTTTGAACTTCTCTTGTGTTTCCTGTATTGCAGATATTTTAGAAGGTAAACACTTTAGAGGTAATTCGATTATAACTTCTCTTTTCCTATTAAATAATGTTATTCTTTTTGAAACAGCGTCGATGATTGTTTGATTCCATAGGATATCACGTCCTAGGATACCGTCAGCAGGTATTTCATCTAAACCATCGACAACGTTCCACTTAGTACAGAACTTATTGTTGGGGAATGATAAGGAAGTTTTGATTGTGCCTTTTGTCATACCTACTCCACCGAAAACACCACCCAGTTGCTTTGTTTCATTTATATTTATATTGGTAGCATTTTTTAATGAGCTTCTTTTTAGTAAGCTCGAGTCTGCTCCTGTGTCGACCAGAAGAAGTACCTTTTCGGACTTGGCCATTGACATAGGCAGCTCGACGAACACGTCATGCTTACGAAGATTCCTAAATGCATATAATATTTTTTTCTTACTTTTCGGCAAAGCATACTGGTTGAAACACTTCAAAACAAAACACTTAAAATAATCATTCAAAAAGTTATAGACGAATTTCACCTTTGAATAGCACTTACTCCAAACGAAACGAAGATTGAAAATCAGAAATAAGAAACCAAACTGACCTAGGTTTATTTTTGTCCCAGAAACTAGTGGCCTTGATTTCTGCTTCGTTTTACGAATCGACTCAAAAGTAAAGAAATTTAACTCCTCCGAGTCAATGTTTTGTGTTCTTTTTTCTTTTTGTCGATCGTTTAATACAGGCGCTAATGGCTTTACTTCGTCTACATTGCTTTTTTTTGCTTTTTTTTTTTTATTTTTCGTTGTTGATTTTGTGGAGAGCGAATTTTCTGGGGCACAATTTAGTGATTCAAATTGGCCCCCAGGGCGTTTCCCGACTGGTCTTTGAGGTAATTTCTCTTAGAGAAACAATCGTCCTCCACATGACCCACCCTAGAACACCACTTGCATTTGACTCTAGGCCTTTGACTTATTGTCTGAGTAGCTCGTATTTGTGAGCGGGGACAACTGTTTTGAGCATGCCCATAGTCCTCGCAAGTGTCGCAGTATGGCGTTCTTTTACGAATATTACAATCAACATAGCTGTGATTTTTCTTGCCACAGAATCCACAGGTTTTAATGGGATTTGCAGACCTTGTTGACTGTCTATTGCTGGAGTGGGGAGGGTCTTGAAAATTCTGGATGTATTGAGGTGTTTCATTATGTGTGATGTGTGAAGGATGTTGTGCGGGTTTAGATGTGTAGTCTTGTGTCACTTGAGGTAAATTGTGAGGTAGTGTAGTATAATTGTTAAAAAGATGAGGCATGGAAGGCATAGATGGATATGCTTGAGTCAGGCTATTGTAATTTTGTTGGAAAGTACCGGGAATTTGGTACATTGAGCTAATACGATCAAAAGGTAAGTTTGGTGTTGTTCCAACTCCCATATAGCCCATCGAGTTTGGCTGTAGTAGCAAGGAAGTTTTCAAGGCTTCCTCAGAGATTTCGTTGAGATCTTTGCTTTTGCTCCCCAGCATAAACTGTCGAAGAGCTTGATCGACTAGCCCTTTTTTAAAAATTGTCAACACCGTGTTTTCAACTTCTTTTTTGAGGCCTACTGACTCAGTTGCGGAATATCTTGAGTCAATAATTTCAACAGATGTAGCTTTCAGTTTCGCTAGACGTCTAGCGAACGCTTTTACATCTTCGCCTAACAATTGATGGCATTGTTTTAATTCGTTCATCACATTGTCCAGAGTTTTTGGCACTAAATAACTGTCTTTAAACAGTTTTGCCAAACCCTCTATTGTGTTCACATTGTTTGAACGAATTAACTCAAACGCATCGCCTTGCAATCGGGTTGAGATTAGAGACACTAAGATCCCCTCTTCTTCTGGCTTTACCATTTTCAAAGCCAGATCGCATGCGTTTAAGAATTCATGAACTCTTTGTGAAAGTTCATGATTTCTCTCCCCGTTGAATATGGGGACTAACCTTGAAACTACCTTGCTTATACTCTCAAGTGGCATTTCGCAATTTTCTTCTATTTCTACCTGAGTGATTTTATTTGATTTAAATACTTCTACAACTGTGGTTTGAACTCCTGTGTTGACCAGGTTTCTTTCCAGAGACGATTTTGGTGTAGAAGTATGTTGAGGAGTGAGCAACGGAATAAGGTGTTTTGAACTGTCAGGATAAGGTGATGATTTACCTTTTTCCCTTAGCTCCCTTTGAGTTGTTAAACTTTTGTTTAACTCAATAGTGAGCTGGTCTATTTCCTGGTCAGCTTCTTCTGTTGTTTTCAGAAGTTGTTTTTCAGCTTCCTTACGCCTAAACTCGCTCTTTTTAAGCTGTTTTCTAAGGTCTTCTGCCTCTTTAGCGTGGTTTTCTACTAGAGCGTGAACGGCTTTGACGTATTCGTTAACGATTTCGTCAGTCGATTCTACTCTAGTTAATTTACCCCACTGAGACGTTAGCTGAAAACTTACCAGTTTGTAAACCTCAGGATTCAAAATATCCCTTAATTCTGTGAAAAGAAATTCATTCACCGACTTTAATTGTCGTTGATTTTCTTTCTTTTCTTTTTTAAAATACTCTAACTCCTCTATTATATCGTTAAGTTGGGCTTCAACTTGGGTGCGGGCCATTAACTAACGCCAACCAACAGATCTAATTTTTTTTTCTTTTTTAAATCAAATAAAATCAAACGACCACCTCAACTAAAGTTACTACGAAAAACAAATGAAAGAAACGAAACTTGACTAAGAACTTGACTTGAAAAACTAAACCGAGAAAAAAAAAATAAATAAAATTTATAGGTACACAACTTTGTCACTTATGATCTAAAAAATAAAACATAGGTACATACGTTAAAGTATACTCACCTGTATTTCTCCCTTTGT
Organism: Melanostoma scalare; assembly: GCA_949752695.1. Taxonomy (NCBI): domain Eukaryota; kingdom Metazoa; phylum Arthropoda; class Insecta; order Diptera; family Syrphidae; genus Melanostoma; species Melanostoma scalare. The sequence goes on from OX456986.1 coordinate 157,490,323, forward strand.
ATCTACTTTTAATTGTTCAGATATACAGTATCAGTAGTATGTTTCAAGTTTCTTTCCAATTCTTCTTTTGGCAAGTTGATTTTGGTGTAACTTATTTTATCCAAGTTTAAGAAAAAACCAAAGGTAGACGACAATTAAATGAATCCACAGAGCACTGCACACAAAAATACGAGTATTTTCCTTCACTTTTCCAATCACTTTTTCAATCACGACAACGTACGATAAGGTGTTTTATTCAATTTAAAAACACAATTCCTACAAAAACACAACAGCAAATTACATACCCAATCTGCAAAATGGTTGATAATCGAGATCTCATTTATATCGGTGATGATAAAGAACCAACACCTTTGAAGAATAACGCGGCCGAGAAGCCTGTAGAGTACGCGATCGATTGGTTCAATACACATAAGAGAATACCATCTACTAAAATCACTATAGGACAAGGTATAACGTTAAAAGAGAGCCGAACAAGAATATGGGAATTCCTAGTGGGTGGAAAACCCCCTGCATTTGTCGCTTTAGAATATCTCTACTTGGTGTTTCATACTCTGGAGGGAGAACTTCCAGCAAAATGGAAATCATACGGTCAAGAATTGGAAGGAAAAATTACACCGTTATCACTGATTAAAGTGGAGACATCTCCTTCACAAGTGACACACACACTGGGAGATAAACCTGCGTTCGGAGACGAACCATATACAACTGACATCTTCCTATTGGTATATTTAACGGGTTTATACCGTTATATGAATACAAACCCAAACGCACAACAAGATCTCTGCAAAAGGATTAATGCAGTGGCAGGGCCATACTTACCGGCGTCAGACAGGAATATCAACATTGAATCAAGTCATTCGAACGGACACCTCATACAAGATAATTTAAGCTTCGAAATGATGTTAGGAGCACTTGACATGTTTCTTGAGATGTTTCCTAGACACCCGTTTAGCCCCGTCAAGATCGGCACAGTAACTTTACGGTACGCTGGATTTTCGGGTCTCTCAACAATATACTGTTTTAAGGAGTTAATATCAAAAGATTCTCTAGGACCCGCTTTGGAATGGCTTTATGTGCCATGTATAGTGAAAGAGGTTAGGCAGATGTTTGCGACACGACTAGATGAGGAAATAGAACAGCTCCATACATATTGTACTTATATGATGTGTATGGGACTGTCCCAAAGGAGCCCGTATTCCGCTACGAGCAATCCCTGCATCCACCTTTTAGTACATTCCTTAGGATCCCTCTACAACTCCACACGGTCTTTAAATGCTCGAATGATAGCCTGGTCAAATTTAAACCCGATTATAACAAATGCTGCATTGATTTATTTGTCACACAAGGAGGTGTTTGACATGAAAGTTCAATTTCGAACTGAGGAGACCAAAAAAAGATTTGAGAAACAAGCGGAAAAGAAAGCCGCCAAGATATCCAAAATGTCAGTAAATGCGCCTCCACTAACTCAGAAAATTAGAGTTACAAACGCGACTCAATGCGTAGAAAACTTTATAAACAAAGGCTCAAAATTTACTTTGCACGAGAAAAAATTACTTAAGGAAGCAGTGGACTCAATCGAAGACACGCGAGAAGGCACCATAGGGGACTGGGTAAAGAAGTCCTTTTTAATCAGCTTAGCTTTTGAGGAATCACCTGTTGTTGTCCTGTCTGAAGAATAGAAAACAAACTCCGCTTGTTTAAATGCATTTATTCATTTTTTATTACAATTATTGTTATCGGTATCATTATTCCTTTATTATTGTCTTTTGTAAAATTAAGTTTTTTTTGGTTTTTAGTAATTTAAGTTTAAACACTTAACAAAATTTACAATCACAATTATTTTCAATGACTTACACCACCTTTCCTTTATGTTGATGTCACGTTTCACAATTCATTGTTTTCAAATATACATAGCTAAACTAAAAAAAAAAAAAAATATTATTTACACATAATCATACTACGTGAAATATTGTTAAGCTTTACTCACTATAAATGTATGTGTAATGTTTTGTCTGTGTGTTTAAGTTTCTAGTTTAATATTATTTGATTTGAATTAATAACGAATAGACATTGCGATTTAATCTGTTATTTTAGAATAAATTTAACATTTTAATGAATAAAAGAAGACAAACCTATTTCTGGAGACCTGGCTTGAACTATCCAACGGCGGAGGGATGTTATACACCTAAATTTGGTTCCTTCACCTTTACCTACTATGCCAGTAAGCATAACTGTTATTATGCATATTATTGCTTTATCAATATTATGCATACTAACAGTTTCCGGCCGCACTTATTGCGACATGGCTAAGTAGGTCAAGCTGAATTCCAGAATGCAAGTTAAGCAATGCATTCTGGAGTTCAATCAAAAGTTCCAGCCAGGTCAACGGAAATATGGTGAGTCTATTGTTAACCACCGAAACGAGAGGTTGTGTGTCTTTTTAATTTACATTACATTTCATTACATTTCGATTACGTACGTTACACCAACCTCCTTCATTCAGAACCAACTTCATTCATAAAAAAACCAACCGGGCATAATTTTCATTTTCGTTCTTAATGTAGAACAGCACTTCACGTATGCACGTCACTATGACTCAAGCCATATGCTCGCCATATGCGCGCCTCTATTGCAATGAAAACAGATGAGTAAACAACTGCAATGCAATAGAGTATGTCAAGTGCAATGTGTAATACGAAACCTATAAACTGCGATCGATGAAGACACACCCAGAAGTACTTGAGTGGGTCACCATACGATCGGCATAAAGGTTTAAGCGTGTTCTACATAATGACCAATGAAGTAACCATGGTGTGTGGCCTAGTTCGGATGAACTAAATGAAGTGACATGGTTCTGACGATGGTAAACGGCATCGGTTAAGTAATGAATAAAACCAATAAATAGAGAAGCGAATGGGAAGAAGGGCAGAGTTAAAATTTGAATTTTAGACAGCAAAGGTCGCAGCCCATGCATTGCGACAGCGGGCCTTTTCTGTTATACTAATAAATAATTAAAACGAATTAGTATCTTTTAATTTTTGACTCTCCGTCACCTGCTCTTCCCTTTGCTATAAGGAAGCACGGCAGAACGTAACATCAATTTGTCATCGAAGCTCCGACTGATTTAGCTTCGCATATCAGCAATTCAGCTGATCTTGGTTCAGTGAACTTTGTTTCTGAATCTCCACTTGTTTGTCCAGGTTCTCTTTCGTTCTTAGGAGGTAGTTTCCTCTATCGCGTCAAAAAGACGCTTTCTCCTGCCAGAAGCAGGTTTTTCTTTCCGTTTACTATAGACGACCCAACTATGGCCCAGATTGCCATACTAGATACACTAAATATTGGATGGTCTCCAATATTTCACGACATTACGCACTATACAAATGTGCCTTTTAAGCCTGTTCTGCGTGTAAAACGCATTTGTTCTATTGATGTGAAGTTGGCATCAACTTAGATTTCGAGCTGCGGTTAAGGACAGTACACCGCTACGTGGTAGAGTGCTCAGAACTCTACTCTGTCATTTATATTTTTATTATTAATTAGATTAAGCTTGTTGAGAGAAAACTCGTTAAAACCCCTGCTGGAAAAAAAATCCCCATCAGGGATATTGCGTATAGAGGAACGAACTTTAAAAGAGCCAAAGGACATAGAAAAGGAGAAGCTGGAGGAAATTTGAATAAAAAAGAAAATTGCAAATCAGAAGCTGCAACTAAAAGCGAGGATGCTAGAACTCGACATCCAAAGAAACAACATTATGCTGCAGTAGAATTAAGCAATTTAACAAATAATGATATTTATGAATCGTTTTTTTTTTTTTTTGTAAGTGTAAATAAGTTTTTTTAGAATTGAATTCGATTGTATTTTAAGTTTTTTTAAAGTTTTTTTTTTGTTTTCTTAATTTGTTTATTAATATTAAAATAGTTCTGAAGTATTTCATTCCTTGCATTTATTGCTTGGCTACGATACTGAGATATGACAGCCAACCCAGAGTCACTAGCCACCCAACCAGCACGCGACTACGCGCAATAGCGCGTGACTTAGCCGCCAGGAGTCCGCAGAGTTTTCCCCGAGCAATCGCCGAGAGAGCCCGTAAAAAAGCAGCCGAGGAGCAACTGTGTTATAGTCACCTGCAGTTCAAATGCAGCGAAAAAATTTTGATGATCATACGGTCTCGGCTTAATGTCGTAACAAAAATCTCCTCGCTGACCGCCACGCCACCAACCATTCGTTAAGAGAAGCCCTTGCGACATCTATCAACGGCGTGTCTGGCCAAGAGTTAGTTAAGTTTGATTCTGACTGTGAGACGATGAGGTAGTAGAAAAAAATTCGGAAAGAAAAGAAAAGAAAAAAAAAAGCAGTAAAAATTAAGATTGATTTAAACTAGGAAAAATTTTAAAATAAAGTAAAATGAACAAGTAAGAAAATTCTGAAAAAATAAAGGGAACAATTTTAAAACAAAGTAAAAGGAACCATTAAGACAATTCTGAAAAAAAAGGTACTCGAAGGAAAAAGAATTTACACGGTGTCCAGTCTGAGGACCTGGAAAATTAAGTTTTAGACGATAGGATAGGGTGAACAGTGAAATCTAAGAAAATAAAACAGAAAAAAAAATTCCTGTCGTAGCAAAAAAAAAAAAAACCATTCCACGTGCGAAACGGGTGTTAGCCGAAAAATAAGACTAGTGCGCGGAGGAACTCGGTAATTGTAAGCGCGGTCTGCATAAATTAATTTCAAAAAAAAAAAAGAAAAAAAAAACAAACTCTGATTAAAGAATAATAAAAACCTAAAAGGAAAAGTGAAGGTGTTCCAAGGGAACTAGAGAAATGAAGAAACTAAAAAGGCCTATGGTACTTGTAGTGCGGTAAGTTAAGATTTTCTTTTCTTAAGACAGTCGAAGAATACTTCGCGGCAAATATCGCGGACAGAACCGTGATTGGGTTATCTCCGTGCCCTAAAAAGTATTTCGCGAAAAATAGGAGACAATAAATCCTACGGATGAAATAAAACAGTCAGAGACGAAGTTACGCAGAAGAAAAAAAATCGAGGTGCCGTTACTGGCATGCTATAACTTTACCGCGTGGCGCGTCAGTGCACGTGATTTAGCGGTGAGCGATTCCGTTACGGAAACGGAGATAGAAGAAACCAACCGGGTTAGCAACGGAGTGACGACGAAGAGCCGCCCCCAGCCTCCCCCGCCTGGGCCTGGTATCCCTCGACGTTTTTTTTTCTGAAACCCAACTTTTCAATTAACTTAAATCTATATTTTTATATATCTATCTCATGTATGTATTGTATTATCGATATATTATTAAATTGCATAACTATATTTTGATGACGATATTATTTAAATCTTTTTGAAATCCTCTAAAATTTTTTGGTGAGTGTGCTTTCCGAAAACAAAACAAAAGAGAATTAAGCAAAGTGTAATTATCAACTGTGAGGTTCGGTGCGTGGTCCCAAGGGGCAATGCGGGTTTTTTTGTGTGGGACATATCCCAGCACCGGAAGTGCTAACCTAAGAAGAGCTCTCCATAGGTAGGAACCGGTGGGGCAGCGGGGGTTCGTTTTTTTTATATGGCCTTATTGCCTTGATAAAAGAAAAATCAGGGGCACCACTAACTGAAGCCATTTGCAAAACAAAAAAAAAAAAAATATAAAAAAAGGGGCCATGTGGTTTACCGAAAGTAAATTTTGACATCATAAATTTTTTGAAAGCGAAGTAAGTTTTTTATTGAAATCAAAGTAAAATTTAAAAAACAATCAAAGTAAAGTTTAAAGTCTAGGGAAGGTTTGAAGTTTACGTACTAGTTGAGGTCTGAATGAGTCGTGAAATGGCACAGTAAGAGGGGCAGGAATCTAGGGGGGCGGGGAGACCGCTTACCTGGAGAGACGGAAGGTGAGTAACTTTTGAGTGATGGAGTAATTTTTTTTTATGCTTTTGGGGGAAATTTCGAGTATGATACGGGTCGGGGATTTCCGTAGGTAGGGTGGGAGTAGACCCGGCCAAGCGACCATCTTTGGCCTCCCTGAGGGTGAGGAAGTCCGTCCGCTGTCGATACAGATTAAAAAAAAAAAAAAAAAAAAATATAATGAAAGTTTGTTCTTTCGCTCTTGGCCTGATTTAAAATTTTTTTGCGGTATAAGGTGATGAGGTGGTTTGAGGGCAAGATCCCCCCCGTCCGACGAACTAGCCCGAGCGGAACCAGCAGGCCACGCCCTTCAGGCGCCTCTTCCGCCACGCTATTTCAGCGCGGTGTCACATGCCTTTATACAACAACTGGTGCAAATCCCCGACGTTCGTATCACCGTCCCGGCAGTTAGTAGATTCGCTGTCTCAAACTTGGCAGACCTCTGCGCGTTTCCCAAAGTCGAGGAGACAACTGCTATTACGGAAGGGAGGGATCCGTTTAGCAGCATTACAGTGACGGACCACTCCCTACATAATCCGCGACATAGGAAGCAACAGTTCCGTTTTACTGGGCGGTGAGGAGTAATAGACTGCCAAATATCGAAGCGAGGACATGCTGTCCTGACTCACCGCGCTACCGGACGAACAAAGAGGGCCTCAGAGAAACCTGTCAACCTTTTGAATTGCAGTCAGTGGGCTTTATACCTGTGAGCCGATTGCCGCCAAGTCCACCGATTAATACTTGTGAGCCTCCTAATCAGAACCCTTTGGTTTATAGTTCTGTTTCTTTCTACTCTCTTTAGGAGGAGGACACGGACCTTTCATTTATCATTATCCGCTAGAAACCGACCGCCGATATTCTCTAACCGGTCGACCTATTGCTACTGCTGCCGAATCTACATCGGTTGCAGCTGATACGCCGTCGTCACTGACGCTCCTAGGGACGCCACGACCTTATCCGTACCTACTCTACCATTTGTCGAAAATATATAACAACGGGAACAGAAACGGAAACCTCACAAGTACTTGACCGATTTCAAGTTACGTTATTTCGTTTGCCCCAATGTTACGAAAGAACTATACAATTGTATCCTGCGCTTTCTAGGCTTCTCCCAATTGCTGTTCCAACGCCAACCAAATCTCTAACGAATTTATCCTTCATAGGTTCGGAAACGAATTCCCTATGTTTGTAGGATGTACTACGTTGAAATGGTTCCCCCATATTTCCAAATTTTCTTTATTTATAACACGCACAACTTGGAACTAACAAAAGTTTTCAAAACGCGCACGGCCGACCGGCTCAAAATAAATAAACTATGCCAATTGTCAATGTCAAATTCTTTGGGGGCATTGATGTAAGACATCAAAATACGTCAATCAAATGTCGCCCCAAAGGAACAAAAAAAAAATTGATTTTATTTCCTAACAACATAAGAACAAGTCACAATAAGTTGATTGTTTTGGAAGTATAAGGTTTGAGGATAAGGTTTTAAGGAAAGTTGATAAAGAGATAAGACGAAATGTTGAGAATAGAGAATGGTTGCTAGAAGAAAAAGACGTTAGAGAGCAAAAGAGGCAAAAGAAAGAAAGAACAGCACACTTTGACTGTTCGCGATTTTTCATTGCAAATTGAAACTTCGACGGATCGTCATCGAATACAAAGGCGTTTAATTCGTAGAGAAAAAAAAATTTCAAAGAAAGCAGCAAGTAAAGTTTCATAAAGTAAAATAGTTTCCTAAATAAATTTCAAAAAGAAAAATTGTCGGGACAAGTGAGGTTCTGTTGGAAATAAGAATCAATTTGGTATCACTGCTACTACATCTCTAGTAGTTGACTTTCTATTCTGTCTTAATAAATCTCTCTCTGGTATCTTCTTACAAATGAACAAGTCGTCTTTTATTTCTAGCTCCGGAATTTTATTTCTTTAATTATCAGTTTTCCATCAGGTTCCACATCAAAATAACAATTGTGACCCTTTTGAAGAAGTTTCAGGGAATTCAATTTAAGCAGTTCTTGCATTGAGGACCTGTACCGAAGGTTTTACCAGAGGTAGCAACCAACAACGGAAAAGCTGTGAAAAGTTCCGAACCAGCAAATCGAACTTAACAGCGGAGACAACGTCTAACCGTTTCAGCAAATTTCATCCTCGTTGGCTCAACGGAAATTGCAGCTAACCTTATGTAGGATTGAGAGAGTGACAAACGGACCCACTGAAGACATACTGACAGAACGAACGATTACATACAAAACCGACAGACGAACAAATACATACACGGACATGGGAAGGGGAAAAACAAACCACCAGCCAGTAGCGACCAAAAAGGTCAGTCGATAATTAGAAGTCATACAGTGCGGTCGCTTGCTTACGAATTATAATAATAAACCCTAGACAGTAAACATTAAATGAAATACAGTGTATTTCATTTGAATTCCCGAATTAAACATTAAATTGAATACAGTGCGTTTCATTCGAACTCCACAATTGGGGACTCGCCCGGGATTGTGTGCCCACAGACATTGTGTCGTAGTCGTAAGAAGCAACCACTAAGTTCTTCCACGGAGATATTTAGAAAAAGTTCATAATTACATACCTACTGTGTGGCAGTCAACGAAAAGAAAAAGAAAAAAAAGGGCTTCAACCTAAAGCGGTGTTAGGATAGCGGTATTTTTTTTTGTATTGTTGCCCGAAGATCATCGTGGTTGCTTGCTCCAACGAGTGTATATATAAAGTTATTTGGTTTTGCAAAAATCGAGCCAGAAACAATATCCAAATTTTTCTGTGCCTCGTGTGCGTCGAAAAAAAAAAAAAAAAAAACGAACAACAACAGCTAACCGGTGTTCGAGAAAAGTCATTGTGTGTGTATATGTACATAGAAGGCGAGCGTCACGACTCACTGCTACTGGAAAAGTATATTGGAAAAAAAAACACAAAGAAGAAGAACAAAAATTCAGTTGTGTGCGCGTACAAAAATAAAAAAGGATAAATATATTTCTCCAATTTGATATTTACTTTACCATTGAAGCCATGAGTATAAATGATCTAAACGCAGAAGCCTTAGAGCTTGTTCGTAAGACGCAAAATGTAGTCCAAAGGATCCCGAGACCCACGGCACCGGCAAAAGGGAAGTTTAATGACGAAGAAGTCCATAATCTTCGGAAAGAGGTGAAGTTAGGAAAGAATTTCCTAAATCGTGGTTTGATGAAAGACAAGCTACGACGATTTTATGAGTTTTATTTTCAAGGGATTATTAATTCCAAAGACTCCGTGTGGGCAACTTTGCTCGACTGTGTTTTACTGGCCAGAGGAGGAAATGGATTTATCTTCAAAGAAGATAATTCCGATAAAAGTTTTTACGCTCCTAATAGCTCCATAGGTGAGAATATTTCTACCACCGATCCCTCACCCGTTACGGTCCCGACGTTTCCACCGTCTATGAGTAGCGAGGAACAAGAGTCGATAAAGCGTCTTTTTTATCGTTTAGACGCCGATAATCAAAAGGAGTTCCGTGATACAATCGCTTCTCTGATAGGTGGATTTAACGCCGCGGGAGATATGGGCCCTGAGGAGGCTCGATTTTTGGCCCTAACGGGTTTCTTGGCGATGACTCTTTTCAGGTGTGCCGTGAAAGATGTAACGCAAATGACGAATGCGTTTCTTAAACAGCAGTACAAAGATAATTTGACTGCGGTTATTGGGTGGCCCGCAGAAAAAGGCTTCCTTCCTCCTTGCAGGAAATGTCTGGAGACGTGTTGTACCACGATCCAAGTCAATCTCCTAGAAACAACTAATGCGTTTGTCTTGTTGGTATCTGAATACATTAATTCCATGGAACCTCAGTACCCAACGGCCAACGTGAGTGCGGTATTATCCGCTTCTGTTTTGACGCACACTGCCCGAAATGGTCTCGGGATGATCCAACTCGTAGATCAGGCCTGCTCCATCCTAAATATAGGGATCCATGACCTTCTAATGGAATCCTATTTCACTAAAACCAAAGAAGCTTGGAGAATTATAAATGAGTTTTACGATGATCAACTGCAGAAGGAGAAAATCCAGCATGGATACAATTGGGCCAGGGTGATTTCCAATGGTTATTTAAGAGGATTAGCACCGAAGGAACAGCCCTTCTTGGCTAATATTCTAGCGGCTGTGGTGGCGACAGTCCAGGGAGAGGGGATTTTTACTTCCGAATGGGCCAAACAAAATCCTTCTGAGTCTGCGAGACAGTATGGGGAGAGATTGGCTTTAGATCTAAATAAGGGATTTAAGGGACAGGTAGGAACACAGATCGACTACCAAGATGAAGCATGTCGACGCACTGAGCAGGGTGTACTGCCTTATGATGGAAGACTCATTAAACCATCGGATAAAAGAGGCGCAGCAACGGGATGAGTGGACGAGAGCAGTCCGGAAAATTCTGGAGAAGGACCAGTATGAAGATTTCTTCATGAAAGCAGGAGTATTGTGCAAGGATCCCATTAAGGAGCTCGTAGTAATACCAACAGATATGGAAAGGGAAGTGATCGGCATCGCACACCAGCAGGGGCACTTTTCTGTTAAAAAAACGCAAGACCTACTGGAGAGAACTTTTTACATACCGAACGTTTCAGAAAAGGTGTCCAAAGCAGTTAGGGGCTGCGTGAAGTGTTTAGTATCGGAATCAAAAGCGGGCAAGAGAGAAGGGTTCCTGCGACCAATTGACAAGGAAGATAAACCACATGGCACGTACCATATAGACCACGTAGGGCCGATGGAACAGACCCACAAATTGTACAATCACATCTTGGTGGTGGTAGACGCGTTCTCCAAATTCGTTTGGCTCTATCCAACGAAGAGTACGGGAGCCGTGGAGGTGGTAGACCGTTTAAGGAAACAAGCAGGCGTTTTCGGAAATCCATGGAGAGTCATAACCGACAGGGGAACTGCTTTTACGTCAAGTGCATTCGAGAGCTACTGTGAAGAGGAAGGCATCCAACATCTAACGATTGCCACGGGAGTCCCGCGGGGAAACGGCCAGGTGGAAAGAATCCACAAGATAATCGTTCCAATGCTCACCAAAGCATGCTTGGGGAGCACGGCGAACTGGTATCGACATGTAGAGAAGGTACAGCAAATGGTTAATAGCTCACCTTCGAGAAGCACTAAGTATAGTCCGTTCCAAATATTGACAGGAGTAGAGATGCGGAAACCAGACTACCCGGAAATGCAAGAATGGCCGAACGATCTGTCGATCCAAGAGCTACACGCGGTGCGGGATGACATAAGACAGGAAGTTTGCCAGAATATCGCTAAAGTACAGGCAGAGAACAAAAACCAATTCGACAAGACCCGAAAACCAGAGAGGGAATATGCGCTGAACGAATTAGTAGCCATGAAACGTACGTAGTTTGGAACTGGCATTAAGCTACGGCCGAAGTTCTTAGGACCCTACAAGATCCTCAAGAAGCTGGAGCACGGTAGATACGATGTGGTGAAAGTCGGCGAGCATGAAGGGCCGAATAAAACAACAACCGTAGCCGAAAACATGAAGTCCTGGAATCCTTCATTCGGGGCGAATGAGCCGTCAGGATAGCCGAATTGTAGGATTGAGAGAGTGACAAACGGACCCACTGAAGACATACTGACAGAACGAACGATTACATACAAAACCGACAGACGAACAAATACATACACGGACATGGGAAGGGGAAAAACAAACCACCAGCCAGTAGCGACCAAAAAGGTCAGTCGATAATTAGAAGTCATACAGTGCGGTCGCTTGCTTACGAATTATAATAATAAACCCTAGACAGTAAACATTAAATGAAATACAGTGTATTTCATTTGAATTCCCGAATTAAACATTAAATTGAATACAGTGCGTTTCATTCGAACTCCACACTTATTGAAATCTGAATACGTATATTTACGAACTTGCGGCAGTTAATAGTGTTTTTTATTATGTAATCATTGGTTTTCAAGAATTCTTTCTATTTGCAATTGATCAGATAAAATCTTTTTGACAGCATATTCGAAAAGCGCGCGAATTTTAAAGTAGTTTTGTAGGATAAAGAAAGAATTTTCAAAGTACATAAAATATAAAAGCGTTATAATTCCATAAGTGATGCAGGCAGTGTGTCGACGAGGTATCATCGCGGGAGCAAGCGGATGCAGTGGCCACGACATCATTTTGCTTCGTAAGAACGGTGAGTGTTTCTTGTACCTTGTAATTTTTACCATATCATTTTCATTTGAGGTTGCAGTTTCAAGAATTTGTACGCAATATCTAGAACTGGAAGCTCATTTCAAACTTGCTGCAAGCGGAAAAAATGTTATAAAGCACAAATACTTCGCGATTTGTATGAAAATAAATTGAATTTCGTCTACCTTCACTTTTTAAGACCTATTTTGAAACAAGTTCAAATGGTCAAAAAAGTTTTTGAAAGCAATAATGCTGATTTCGTCAAAGTTTTTAATGATTTATCTTGCCTCATAATATCTTAAATAAAAAAAAATCGCAGTGTTTCCTGAAGCCGAGAGTGAACTTAGCGCAGACATGGTAAAAAATTACCAAATCCTTACTTTGGCTTTGAATGTGAGGAAAAATTACTGGTCTTAAAATCATAACATTGGAAGATGAAAATGAATTCAGAAAAAATTGCCAAAATTTCATTTTGAGCCTAATTAAAGAGTTGCAAGCTAGCACACCAAAATTTTGGTGCAAATCAACTTCTTTTCGGTAAAAAAGTGTTTGAGAATGCATAAGCAGCCATTAACAGATTTCAAAAACCGAAAAATGAATTCGGAACTACAAGGCAACAATTTGCTTAGTTCTCAAAAACATTTTTTTAAATAAAAATTGTATAACTGTTGAAATAAAAATTTAAAAATATTAAAACAAAATGTGTATGTTTCTTTATTTGGTTTTTAGCGCTTCAGAATATTGAATGATTTTAGAACGATGGTTAAAAGATTTCACTTGAAAAAAATTGACTAGCAAGTAAAATAGAAACACAGTGGAATAATTTACACCTAAATGTATGGGAAAACGTAGAAAATACAGTTGAATTCTGGTCTGAGGTTAATAGATTCACAGATGCTTCTAATGAAAATCCATATGAAGAGCTATCAAACTTTGGCTTATTTGGATTTGCCGGTATCTAATGCCGCTGAGGAAAGGGTTTTCAGCTTAATGAACTTAGTAAAAGATGTAGAAAAGACCGACCAGCATTTAAAAAAAAAAAAAAATAGAAAAAAAAAAGAAATCCTATGTTTTAAATTCTCCTTACGAAAGAATTCTTTTGCCGAAAAGTAATTCGAATTAACAACCCCACTGTTTCGTGTAATAGACCCCATTGAACATATTGTTTCTGTCTTGGCGGAAGGTGTTAATTCAAGAAAGAAAAATAAAACAAAAGATAAAACCACAGCAAATAAAAATCGCTGAAGTATACTGTCACTTCACAGTGACCATAATGCATAAAGCATAAAGCCTAAAAGTTCTGCGAGTAGATTTCGCATAAACAAACACCCTTCTGTTTCGAAACAACCACGTTGAATCTTTCGCATTTCCCTTTTTATTTCATTCCATGCCATTCCATTCGAAAAAGAATAGTAACTGACGTCATCGTCTGCGTGTCTCCTTCTTTCTTTTTCGATCCGCCATCGTGAGCAGCACACAGTTTCAATGGATTTTTTCAATTTTCTTATGTGCTCTCACCAAGCGTATGGACATATGTGTGTATACGAAAGCAATGGGTATGCGAAATGCGACTTGTTTGCTGCGTAGACATTAACATGAACCATAGAGAGCACACAGCGCATTCATTTGGTTTTTAGACAGCAAGGAAAGCGGTTGACCGTTGACCCAGTCCAGTGGTATAATTAACAAATTAAATTTTTCTCTTCTATGCGATTTTTGATTTTGAATTTATTTTCTTTGTTGATTTAAACGAATTGAAATCAAAAATAAATAACTGCAAAAACATTTTAAGTGCAAGCATAAATTGAATCTGATTAAGTGCAAGCATAAATTGAATCTGATTAAAGAAAGTGCAAGGGAAAGAAATTAATTTACGAAAGCAGAACGAAAGCAATCGATATGGTGTATAAACAAATGCATGAACTTTTCATGTCGTCAATGGAGAGGATAGCTGCCTACTCCAGACAGCAGGGATTTGACGATGATGATAGGGAGATGCTCCAGGTTATGTTGGAACACCTGGAAGACAATTGGAAGAAGCTGCAAGCAAATGTGGCAAAATGGACAGCGAGTGTGCAAGCGGTGTAGGGTGCTGAAGGAAGCAGGAGGATGCAGAAATCGGAAGAATTATATTTCTCCACGAAGGCAACGCTGCGCCGTATAATAAAAGAGCTAGGTCGCGAGGCAGGACGATACGAACCGACAGCCTCGACTTCAGCGCAAGCGATTCAGGTAGAAGTAAAGATGCCAGCGCAAGCAGAGGTCACCAACACCTGGGGACAGTTTGATGGGTCTTTGACCAAGTGGCAAGGGTTCCACGATCGCTTTGTCGCGGCGGTCCATAATAATGATTAATGATAATGTGGCTCCGGCCTTCAAGTTCCAATACTTGACCAAGTCGTTAACTGGAAAGGCCGCTCAGTTCATGGGCGAATGGCAGCTGACGGCGAGGAACTACGCTGAGGCATGGGAGAGATTGCATCAACCCCGCGATCGACAAGATAAAATAATAGTGGAAAATAAAGTATATATATTTTTTAAAAAAAGAAAACTTGTTTATCGATTTAATTTGCTGTAGTCCGCAGATATACATACATATGCATCTACAGCCGGTTGCCGTTCGTAACGGATAGTAGGGTGGAAACGACCACCAACCGTGGAAAGGAGAAGAAAACCAGCGAGGACTACCTCAACTAGATCCAAAACAACCTTTTTAGGATTTGCAATGTGTTAGATTAGAAGTTTCCTTGTTTTTTTTTAGTAAAGTGTTAAATCATAAACTAAGTCTTTTGATCAAATGTCGTCGAGCTAAAGAAATAGAAAAAATAAAGAAAATGATTTAACATAAATGAAGAATTTCGAATTAATGGAAAATAAGGAGAAGGTCAAAGTGAAGTGTTAAAGCTTAGTGTAAGTTAACAACAGCAACATAGCGGAATCGAATATCAGCAGATTCTCGCACGACACATTTCCCACTTCACGGTTTCTCACGACAACGGACACCGGAGATGCAGCGCATGCAGTGAGGAATGTCATGGGAAATGCAATCTTGCAATTTCCAGTAGAGTAGTGAAACAAAAATATAATCGTTCTGTTCAGGGTTCAGGTAGTCTTAAGTCAGTTCTAAATTATCAATCAAGATGTTAAGAAGTTCGGAATAAAATGCATAAATTTTTTTTTAAACAAAAAATAGTCTACATGTAATAATTTGTATTATTGGAGTTCGATTCGTAGCCATATGTATTAAGTGAAGAAGCATTGACCCGTAGAGTCCACTAGGGATGCTCATGGAAAAAAAACATCGATGTTTTATTCGATGTGATACATCGTAACCTTACATCGATGTTTGTCGATGTATCGCATAAAAACATCGATGTTTTTGATGTATCGATGTTTTTTGAACAACCCTAACCCAGACGTACTACCAATTACGAAATGTGTGTTTTTAGGTTCGTTCGTTGAACTTTACCTAGGGTTGACCCAGGGTTTCTTGAGCCCCCTATGAGTTGTCAAAAAAAACCTAGGTTTTCCAGTCCTTAAAAAGCCCTAAGCAACAAAATCACCACACATACCTT